>CM037879.1:42639801-43239801 GCA_021292165.1 Shinisaurus crocodilurus | reverse complement strand
ATGTTGTGTAGAGCACTTGCAGAGTGCAGACTACCATGGGTAAGGTATCACAAGCGCACAATGAATGCCTCATGTAGAGAAGCCCTGAGAGTCACAAATCCTTGCCAAATTACTGCACATGACCCAGAAATCGGCTAGTAGATCCAGATTCACCATCTGTCCACCCCTGGTATGGAGCATAAGAAGGTTTTCTGTAAAATAATCTGGTTGTCCCCTACTTTATGGCGCCTGGGTAAGTGAAAGAGGGAGGCAGGGATCCTGGAGACCCAGAATTGGTGAGTTGGCTATGGATTGCGGAATGCAGATGTGAGCAGGCTACGAACTGTGATGAAAACCTTGTAGGAATGGCTGACCACATGTTAATACCAAGGCTGGTGAGCCCTGCATCAGTGGGGCTCCTCGTCCATTGCAACTTTTATTCTGAGCTTTATAGGAGCTGTCCATGGTGCTGCACTCCATCCCCAAAAGAGGTTCACCACCGTGGAGCATCTACTGGTACTGTTCAAGTGCATTCAGTGTTATACAAAACAGCAACGTGACACAGTATCTGCATAATCTCAGGCCTGGGGGCCAAATTTAGCCTACTGTGGTCCCAATCTTGCCTTCTGGGGGTTCCCCAGATGGCCATGCCCCCTTTCCCCCAACCACCAATCATTTGGTGGTTTCCAGGCTTTTGTGCAGTGTTTTCCCATTGTAAAAGGTTGAGGTGCCTCTCCTTAGGCTTAGTTACTGGCAGTAGGCGCTTTAAGCTGCAATATGCTGCTATTTTGTGGTATTGGGGTGTGCTTTTTTGCCCCGCCCATTTTGCCTTCAGCCCTGCCCACGATTGGAATGTGGCCCCCGAAAGCGTCTCTGAAATGGAATTCAGCCCTTGGGCTGATAGAGCTTCTGCACCCTTGCCAGAGCATTGGCTATCCTGGCTAGGGCTGCTAGAAGTTGTTGGCCAAAACATCTGGAGGGCCACAAGTTGCCCACCCTGATTTTTTAAAAATGCCCAAACCATAATTCCAGATTAAGGGAGTGGTTGATTGTAATCATATACAAAACCTACAGAAGGAATTCTGTTTCAGTTCCATTTCCCCATGTCCATACACCCATTTCCCATGAAGAAATTGAACTTCGGACAGTTCTTTTTGCATTGCGTTCTTTTCTATGTTGTCCATCACTTGAGTTAAAAATTCTGGATGTTTTCATGCATATGCATTTGGCCACAGTTGCACTGCTTCACAGGCTTTCAGGCTTTGTAGTCTTTATTATATATATATATATATATATATATATATATCCCACTTTTCTGTCTTTAAAAATCCCCTCAAGGTGCCTACCAATCCCAGTAAAAGGTTAGATTTATGGTAATGTTTAAAATTAATCATTCTAGCATGTGTACATGCATTGCCCACAACAGCAGTGCAGAGAACTAGGCAGTTCTTATGTCATTATATTTTTATATTCTTAGCTGGAACAAAGCTGAAAATCTCTTAACATTAGGGCCTTCTAGATGTGCCCTTAGACCCACGGTCAATTCCCACTTGGGATGTCTGAAGAATTCAGATCACTTCCAGCCAAGCATCCAATCCTGTGACTGTTCATCCTAGCTGGAGTTGAACCTCAAGCTGCTTTGGAGAGATGCCCAGCAGTAAAAATCATTAACCCTGGCTGAATGGTCCCATGGAGAGGACTGAAATATATAGGTGAGAAAGGGCACACGTAGGATAGTGTTGCACCAGCAGAAATACAGATGCATTCCTTTATGTGAAGAGTTCTTGTTTGCAAAGCTATTTCCATGTAATGCCATGAAGTATAACTGTAATCACTGTTTTAAAGGCATCTCTGTTTACACCCAGCAGGCTCTCATTATGGCATGGATATGGGAATAATAGCCTATAATTTAAGCACTTTGCTGAAAAGTTCTTTAAAAAACATTTATATTCCTGCACGGTTTACTCATTTATAGGATGACATATGTTTATAATGGGTTTTATATTTATGTGTGTGTGTGTATATATCTATATCTATATCTAGTGTATGTGAATGTAATATAACATACACCGACACTAGATATATAGATACACACACATGCATACACAGACAGACAGACAGACACACACACACACACACACTACAAGAATGCACTGAAAGGGGAGTTCCGATTACCCTTAAGCAACTTTTAAAGCAGTGATCATTCTGAACCTAAAAATGACAGGCAGTAAAACAGTGTAGGCTAGAACTTTTATGTAGTTAATTCTCGATATACTATATAAACTATGTTTATGTAGCTTCTAGCTGGCACATTGCAGATGTCTCCAGATCCCTCCCTCCCTCGCCACTAAACATGGTAATGTTTTCCTAGCAGGAAATAGTCTCTTGTAAAAGTATGTTACCTACAGGGGTTTACACTTTGACTTGATTTAATATTTCCTAATAATACTTCCAGGGGAAATTGCCCAGAATGGGAGTGCAGATCCCAAAGGATTTTGACGCTTGGTGTGGAAGTAGGATTTATGGGTGTTCTTTGTATTCCGAGCACCAGAATCTCTCATAAACTCCAAAAAGTTACACATAGGCATCAGTTTGTTTACCTTTTCATGAGTTTAAAGGTGATTCATTTGACCTTTGAAAAATATGATAAGGCCTCTTGCTGAAACCACTGCACTCCCTAGATTAATGGAAAGCTGTCAAACAGTGTAATCTTAGCATTTGAGCTCTTTTTAAGTGTTCCATGTTGGACTTTATATTTCCAGCCTGAGTGGAGCGAACACTTCCACATGGTCTTTTATTTGGGGATTGCCTAATACACCGATGATGATGATGATGATGATGATGATGATGATGATGATGATGATGATGATGATGATGGGCTGTGGTGGGGGAAGCCTTAATCATAAAAAAAAATTCATCACACAATTTGACATTTGTATATTTAGAACCAGCCCTGGATTAACCATTAAGCAATATAAGCATGTGCTTAGGGCACCAAGGGAAGGGGGGCACCACAGAGTACCAGAGTACCATAAATTTTTGCATTTGCATTTTTTCCCTTATAACAGTTTTATTTTTAAAATGCATAAAACAGTGGTGAAAATTTGTATTTTTTTCTGTTGCCTTAGTTATAAGTAAGTAAGTAATTGGCTTATATTGCTTGCTGCTATTTAGTGTTACATAAATATAATTAAAAAAACAGTTTATATTTAATATAGTTGTATGTTCTGGAGTGGGGAATGGCCTTGAAGAAAACTGAGTTTTTAATGTCTTATTTCACCTTCAGCACTTATTGAGTCTTAAGTCTTGCCAGCTGGCTGGGGCATGCTGGGAGTTGTAGGCCTTTTTTCTGTCTAAACATGCATAGGATTGTACCTTAAGCAAATTACATTTATAAAGAATACTGTGGTATCAGAACTGGATTGTTTTTTGAGATGCAAGTATCACCACCATGAGGTTTTACTCAAGATGATGGGGCTATTTGGGGGTTACTCCAATCCTATGTGATTGGAGCTCAAGTTATGGGAACCTAGATTCCACCTAAACATCAGGAAAAATTTCCTGACTGTCAGAGCAATAAGACAATGGAATCAACTACGTAGGGAGGTGGTGGGTTCTCCCATTCTGGAGGCATTCAAGGTGCAGCTGGACAGCCATCTGTCAGGGATGCTTTGACCTGGATTCCTGCATTGAGCAGGGGGTTGGACTCGATGGCCTGGTAGGCCCCTTCCAACTCTAGATTCTATGAAGAACCTCAACTCTCCCCTCCCCAGAAAAAAATGGCATAATTTACTCTCAAACATCATGTAAAAATGCATAAAACGCATTCTGTGAATGGATTTCCTGCCAACTGTTCACTTTGTTCTAACAGAAACATGTCACAAAGCAACTATGTGTTGTGGTTAAACCCTGTTTTATCACTTCTCTCATTGGCTTCATTTTGTTAATTTTATTTTTTGAAGTCTTAAGTGCGTTCCCTGCTCAAATGCTCTCTAGCAGGGGCAGTGCTTGGTACTGAAAAGATCCAGGGCTCAGGCCCACAGGACAAAAAAAAAAAGTTGTGCAAATTTGCATATGCTAATTTATATATATTCTAAAGTCTGTAAAGGACCCGGTCTCCTAAGGACACCCCTATTTGTAAAAAGGGATGTATGGAGGGCATTTGATTTCAGTAAAAAAAAACCTCAGGCAGAAAGATTGGGGGGGGCAGCAGGAGGTGAAGCACATGTGGGCAAAAAGCCAGCTCATCCAGGGGGATCAGATGCAGCAGAGATCATCAGGGCCCCTGTGCCTTTATTTCAGCAAATGCCCATGGACTACAGCATGGTGGGGCAGATGACGTCCCAGAGATTCAGGGCTCCAAATGAAAGATTCGGGGCTCCAGCCCTAGTGGGCCACCCCCTAACACCACCTCTGCTATCTAGACTGATGAGCAGAGTGGAAAGTGAAAATTATAAAGGCAATACTTAAATTGAGGTTCACCAGGGTTGCCCTGCCCATCTCCTGCCTTAGCCCCTACATCAGGCATGTGTCATCCTTAAAGTTGGGTGTGTGGTGGTCCCAGCTTTATGGAGATTAAAAGGGCTCTAGACTAGACTAGAAAATGTCCGTCTAGTGAAAATGCAGAGCGGGAGGAGAGGGGAGGCGAAGATCGCCTCTGCCGCTCCTCCTGCTCTGCGTTGGACGAGCGTAAGCCTCCAAGATTGGAGGCTTATGCTCATCACCCTAGGATTGCACCCGGATAATTAATATCGTAACTACATTAAGATCCAATGATGATGCACAGGTCCTTCTCTTTGGTGGCCCCCGTCTCTGTTGGCTTTTAGAAGAGTCCTAAACTTATTTTATTCCAGGCTGCTTTAAGATGATTGTATGGCACTGGGGGGTTGTTGTTTTTCATGCTTTTCTCTGCTGCTGTCATTTTTTAAAATGTTGTTTAGATTGCAATCCTATACAACTGCAATAGACTGCAATCCTATCCCTTGGAATAAGTAACGCTGAACTCAGTGGGACTTACTAAATAAATAAGTAAATAAAACAAAGTCAAGTACGTGTTGCAATCTACAGTGAATAATATAGTGAACTCCATTTAGGCTACGATCCTGTACCCACTTACTTCGAAGTAAGATCCATTGAACTCAATGGGACTTACTTCTGAGTAGGCATGCATAGGAGTGTGCTGTTAATATATAAAATATGTCTAGATTATTGGAGTCTGGATGTTGCTGGCAGACTGTTGATGATGAGGATGATCCTTATCAGAAAGTAAAGAATGAAATAGACTGACAAAGACTGACAGGGGTGTGGAGTGAAGAATGCAATTCCAAGAAGATTAGTTCAGCTATAAAGGAAACTTCTTTATTAGAAAGACCTGCTCTGTGGCTCAGCCAGGTACAGGCTTCTGAGTGATTTGTCACTTTGCTGAATTTTCCATTCATTTGATCATGTTCATCACATGGCTGGATTTTCCACTGGTTTAACCTCCCAGGTTTTTTTGGGGGGGTGTAATTTAAACTTGCTCAATGGGCTATAATAAATTTGCATTGCATTTTAACTGATGAATATACAAATGAACAATGGCCCAAGGTGTCAGCCCCTAGCATCTGGTAAAGCCATTGAGTCAAGGCATCTGAAACAAAGGTCCAACATTTGTAGCCCGACACTAAAATTAGACACCGAGAGCAGGGTTAAATCACCCATTTCAGAACGCTCCTGCCTCCTGAAGGTGAGTGGCTCCCCATATGGTAAATTCGTGTCAGTGGAGGCAAACGTAAGATAATTTGCCTGCTCCTAAATTGATCTAGGTGTTGTATGTTAAATGGAAGAGCCAGTGAGCATGCTGATGGGGAAAAAACATTTGGGAGTCATTGTGTGTGGGGGGGGATATGGAAACCATCAAGCCGGAGTGCAGAGATGGTGGAAGCAAAGGCAAAGGCAAGGGGGAGGGATGTGGAAAGAATATTGAACAGGAGGGCACGGTGAGGTGGTGATGCTCTCTGTGCAAAGAACTGGATCCTATACAGAGCTGGATCTGTTGCCATAGAGAGCAGGGGCCAATGGGAACTCAGAAGTCCCAACACATGTACGCATGCCTCTGATAAACAGAGATAGTCTGCTCTAGACTCCCAAATTGCTCCCATCACTCCTGCCTCTCTCTGCATGGAGAAGTGGATAACAACAGGGGTGGGGCTTCAGGAAGAAGGGTGGGCCTTCTGGATGGAGGGCCCCGCCCCTGATGTCATCCACCCCGCCCCGTCCCCCAGGGGCTGAAGCGGATGCAATCTGGCCCCTGAGGACTAAACAATTCCCTTCCCCCAGTTGGGCTGGGACTCGGAAGATCCAGGTTCTAGTCCTCACTTGGCCATGAAGCTCACAGGGTGACTTTGGGCCAGCTACACAGACTCTCTGCTCCTAGTAAACAAAAGTGGATTTTATTTTTTCCATAAATCCCCTGACCCTGGACAGCTGTTCACTTAAAACCTTTTGCCTGCCCAAGCAGTTGTGTTGGACTTCCAACTGGAAATATTCTCCCCATCCCTCTTTGATCTGGAATATGCAGTATCCCAGCCTGCCCCAACCTAGCACCCTTCAGATGTGTTGGCCTACAACTCCCATCATCCCCAGCCAGTGCCGCCATCAGCTTGTTGGCTGGCGATCATGAGAGCTGCAGTCAAATATGTCTGGAGGGCTCCAAGTTAGAGAAGGAAGGCTGCAATCTCTGAGTTAATGTCTGTCTCTTCAAGACAGGACAGGAGCACCCCTGAAACTGAAAGGACAACGTCCAAAAAGGGAGATGGGCCATGACTGATAGACTGCAGGCTCTGTCAATGAGAACTGCATCAGTGCTTCCAGTTTTACCAGCCTTTTGCCTGAACTCTAGCTGTCATATGACTATGGGAATATTTGGGACAAAGGAAAAAGAGGCTTATCCTCTTTGCATTGTTTATGTCTTTATCTGTGAAGTTGGCCATGGTCTATGTTTTGATTTCAACAGGTGGCCCTTCACTGGCTTATTATGACTGAAGCCTTGCTGAGACTCTGTAACCTTTGGCTCTCCAGAGAGAGACAGATGAGTATGGCTCATGCGCTAACTTGTACAGTGTGGTTCAACAGTCACTCATGAGCAGCTGGAGCGCTGAAGTCTTTTAACGGATGCTTTGGCGTGATTAACTGGTTAAAGCTTTAATCACAGGGTTTTAACTGCATGCATACCAGCCAATTCAGCCATGTGCAACTGACCCTCTTGTATGGGGAGAAGTAGCCTTGCCGTAAGCAAAGGGCCACAGATTTCAGAGCAAAACTGCATGCGAAGGTGTTAAATGCATCTTTTCATCTAACCTGCAGGGTTGTTGTTGTTGTTTAAAATGCAAATTGTGATCTTGGTGTCTCCCCTGCCAGGTAAGTACATGTCTCCAGAGAAACTGTCTAAAATCTATACGGGTACTTCTAGTACGTGTTGGAAATGTCAACAACAAGAAGGAACTTTTTACGATATGTGGTGGACTTGTAGGAAAGCCGGAAAATTCTGGATACAAATTCATTTAATAATTCAGAAAATCCTACAAATTGATTTACAATTGAAACCAGAGTTGTTCCTCTTGGGAATAATGGACAACCAGCTGGAAAGAACCCATGGAACTTTACTTTTATATATGATAATGGCTGCGAGACTACTTTATGTGCAAAAATGGAAATGTCCAACTATACCGTCAGTACAAGAATGGATGGTGATGATGCTGGAGTTGGCGGAGATGGCTAAACTTACGTCTTTAATTAGAGAAAAGTCAACATCTAGGTTTATAGCTGAGTGGAAACCTTTAATAGACTTCTTTCAGAGTCTAGAAAATAATGATTTGCTTATTTGTGGGTTTGATGAGTAAGAAAAAATTGGATTAATGGAAAAAAGTCTGATTTCTTTGTAATTATAGTGTAAGGGAAAGTCTTTTTTTGCTTAAGTTTTGTCGTGAAGAAAATCGGAAGTCCATTTATGTTTTGTCTGTTACTATATGTATTTTGTTGTATTTGTTTTTTGTTGTTGTTTGCTTGTTTTCTTTCTGTTTACAATAAAATAATTTTTTTAATGCAAATTGCATGAGGGTGTGATAATTAACAGGATCAGATCAGGCATGGAGAAGAGAATTTAACTCTTATGGAGATTTCCTCCCAGTGCAAACAGCAGACACAGAGGAGGGATTTTCTTCAGGACCACAGCAGGGGAAGAAATGGGTAAATGCCCTGCCCATGCCTGCTCCGATCCTGTTAGTTGGTTTAGTTTGGCTGCCAGGCAAAGGATCTTGCTTTGGGATGTCATCCCAATTACTATCATAATAACAGAGTAGGTCACCTCTGCTGCCATGCTTCTGCCTGGACTCTAATATCATCTCAGCACTTTTGGACATGCCACTGCCTTCTGAAGTATTGCGAGTGTCGTTTTGTTCAATATACCCTATTATTCAAAAGAAAAAAATGTCATTCAATAATCTATTATAGGACTTACTTTCTGGCCAATTATTTTAATGGTGGATTATTTGTGTTATTGTGCATAAGTGTCAACCAAAGCAACTGCCATAATCCTCAGTAATAAAATGCTCGAGGCGTTAACAGTCTATGAGTACCATGGGATACTGAATCACCTGTAACAGGATTTATGATTGGTTGCCTCTGAGGCAAGGCCAAATGACTGGGTGATGCCCCATGGCACCCAATTTCCAGCCCCAAAGGCAAAAAGTAGAGTGAGAATGGGCAGCGGCCTGTACCAACAGCACTTAGGGTGTCCTCCAGGTGGACAGCTCCTAGGGCTACCTATCAAATGACATTCCAGAGCTATTCTGCATTTCCCTCCTTAATGGATTTTCTATGATAAGAAAAAAAGAGGCAAGGTTACAAATGGAAGACATAGATTTCATAGATCATAGAGTTGGAAGGGGCCTATAAGGCTATCGAGTCCAACCCCCTGCTCAGTGCAGGAAACTAGAGGAGGGGTCTCCCATCCAAGTAATAGCCAGGCCTGACCCTGCTTAGCTTTCCACGCTCAGACATCATCATCTGGCCCTCATGTAAACTTCCATGAGTGAGGTGGGGCGATTGCACAATAAAATCCTTATCTGGAAGCACCCTTCGTATTGGAGGCATGACAGCAATGGAGGCTGGTGGCCCCAATGCCAGCGGGGCTGTGTATCTGCTCCGGATTAGACGCCGAACTTTTAAGAAGCTATCCATGGTGCCGAACCTATTTTGGGGATAAGGTTCTGCACCATGGATAGCCCCTTGAAGGTTCGTAGTGAAATCCAGAGCGGATACACAGCCCCACTGGCATTGGAGCCACCAGGCCTGCACTGGGTGGGAGTTCAACAGGGGTGCAGAACTTCAGGCCCTGGGGCCAAACCCAACCCACCAGGGGTCCCAATCTGGTCCTCTGAGTTTCCCCACATACCCACACTCCCTTTGTAATATCTCGTCCTTTAAGGGTTCCGTGAACTTGACTTGGACATAATCACGACTCCCACATAACAGACTAAGAAAGATTTATCATTTAATCTATACACAAAGCCAAGCACCAGTGTACACACTACAACAGAAAGAGAAAGAAGAAAGAAAGAGAGGAGAGGAGCTAGCCCCAAACATTTGGTTAGTTAAATACCCTTCAGGTGTGCTAAAAGACCATTCATCTTAAAGGGAGATTACACCACACCCTGTACCTCCCCCCCCTTTTCCCCAAACACGGATCGTTTGGCTTCCCGGCTTTTCCACATTTTTTTCTCATTCTAAAAGGTTGAGATGCTTCTCCTAAGGCTTAGTTACTGGCAGTAAGAGCTTTAAGCTTAAATACGCTGGTATTTTTGGCCCTACCACTGGAATGCGGCACCCGAGAGCTTCCTTGAAATGGAATCCGGCCCTCGGGATTCAACACCCCTGCACTAGAATCTTGGCCCAACAGCCTCTGATTCCCATTCCAAGTGGCCCTCTGGCAAAAGGAGGTGCTGACTATGAACCTATAAGGCTGCGCCAGTCCCCATGACTGCAAGGACAGCAGCAGGCTCTGTGCCCTCAGCTGCTTTTCTGAAACTCCCTTACTCCAGTCCTGTCATCCCCACTCAAGTTGTATAGGCCTGCTTTAAACTTTAAAGCAGTGTTCGCCAACCTTGGGTCCCCAGATGTTATTGGCCTACAACTCCCAGCATGCCCCAGCCAGAGTGCTGGACTGGGACTCGGGAGATCCGGGTTCTATTCCCCGCTTGGCCATGAAACTCACTGGGTGACTTTGGGCCAGTCACTGCCTCTCAGCCTAACCTACCTCACAGGGTTGTTGTGAGGATAAAATGGAGAGGAGGAGGAGGAGGAGGAGGAGGAGGAGGAGGACTATGTAAGCCGCCTTGAGTTCCTTGCAGGAAAAAAGGTGGGGTATAAATATAATAAATAAATATATCTGTCTATCTAAAATTATTTCTAGGCCACTTTTAAGGGTGGAACCCTCTCGAGGCAGCATACAAGATAAAAACCACACAAAGTGGATACAATTTTAAAAATGTAAAAACATGTTTCAGTAAAATCCATAAACACAGAGGTTGCCAATTAAAATCAATAAAAACAAAACTTACCAATAAAAAGCAATAAAACAGCCCAGCCTTAAGGGAAGGCAATGCTCCTAACCAATGTGCATATTTCCTATCTAGCTGACAGAGAAATCAGCCAAGAACTAAGTCATATAGACTCACCACTGGGAAGATTGTATTATACGTTTTTTTAGGGGTTATGGCAAGCAAGGTAACTCTGTACTCCTGGTTTCAAATGCTGAATATATAGGCAAAAAAAGTCTCACCCACCACTGAGGGGAGTATGCTATATAGCTTCATTGTGGGGGGAACACTGTAATCCAGTAACAAAAGCATCCATTTAACATAAATCTTCAGGAAAATGAACACAGAGCACACTATTAAAATTAAAATGGCCAAGTGAATATTTCAGGAAAGTTCTAAAAAGAAAAATAGTCGTTTAACATTTATTTCCTGCAACCATGAGACTGCTCTCTGTGGGTTGATTGATTTGCTTTGCTTTTCTGATGACTATACCACACTGGTTACTTTTAAGAAATGAATCAGTGAAGGAATCTTTCTCTGCTGCGCTCTGTTAGATTACCTGGTACATAATTCAGCATGGTGATAGGGAGAAGCATATATATATATATATATATATATATATATATATATAATCTGTTACACAATCAGTTGAGCGAATGAAAATTAGCTTTCCAGGACTCTCTTTGATATCCATCATTCTCTCACCCCTCCCCTTCCCATTCCATTCTGAATTACTCTCTGTTGTGTGCAGACGGCTATCAAACCATTGATGAACGTTGTCAAATAATATTTGTTTTAAAAGATCTGTGGGTTCGAGGCATGGTATTTTGCTGCTGCAGTCTTTAAGTTCCGGGCATGCAAGGGATGATGCATAGACATCTCCAGTTAGTCAACAACATCCCTGGGTTACTTCCAAAATCACCAGCTTTGCTAATCCAAGGACTGTGACATTTTACTTGATATTTTTCTGCTCTCTGGCCTACAATGGCCTGCCGTGTTCCAATTAATGCTGGTGGCAGATCTGAATAACTGATGTATTATTATTATTATTATTATTATTATTATTATTATTTTAAAAGAGAGGCCATTGCTCCTTCGTCCCAACATGGCTTGCGATTATGACCAGAGATCTATTTGCACATTGAGGATTTCTGGGGATGGGGTGGGACTTCTGGCATGGGTGGTGCTAAACCACCAGTCACATTTGAATAAGGAGTGGGACTTAGAGTTGAATGTGAGGTAGCCTTTTTCAATACTCACTTGACCTCAGCTCTCCATCTCCCACAACAGGCTCACCAGAGTCTAAGTCTAAGAACCTTTCCTTGTGCCTCACAGGGCTGGAGTCTGGGAGGGAGGATGGTGATGATGTTCCCATGAGCTGGATGAAAAGAGGGGCTTTTGCTTTTGAATACTTGCCTGGAAGCTTTCAGAATGGGCGGGGGGGGGGGTTCTTTGCTTGGCGTTTGGCCCAAGGGAAGCGGTCCGCATACAATGTTCACGGACTGTTAGGGTCACACTAAGGGAGGCAGGATCCACATCACAGGAGGCTGGAGGCGAGGCTGGACCTTGGAGAGCCCACTGCCTGAAGTGGTGACTGGAAGGTTCACCCATAATGAGCTTTTGTTCTGGCAAAGGACTGGCAGAGCCTGGTCTTTTAGTGGCCCCACCCACGCTGGATACTGACTGCAGTTCTTAAAGTGCCAGCATCAAGTTCTATATTCTCATGCTCCTGGTGGCTGTGGAACACTATAAAGTCTTCGGGGCTCAGCTCCATGTAAACCTGACATAGAGCCACAAAACTGCGAAGCATCTGGATACCCACCAAACTTTTGTGGGGACTAATTCGACATCTTCCCCAGGATGGTGCAGGGGCAGGTGCCACTGTTACAGCTTGGGTAGCCTTCAGTTGAGTTTGAAGTTTCAGATTTTCAGCCATAGGTTGGGCCACTTAAGCTCACAAAGCCTGGTTTTCAGCCAATAAATCCTAATGCTCAGCTGTGAGAGCCTCTGTCCCACACTTATGGTCTGGAACAAACTGTCCTGGCTCGGCGTGAGGCCCAAGGGAAGCGGTCTGCACACAGTGTTCACTGCCTGTTCAGGATCACACTAAGCAAGGCAGGATCCACATCAGACAAGGCTGGAGATGAGTCTGCACCTTGGAGAGTGCACTGCATGGAGTGCTGACTGCAAGGTTCTCCCATAAGGAGCTGTTCTTCCTGCGAAGGCCTGCAGTCAACTGAGGCCTTAAGCAGGCTGGCTGAGCCTGGCCTTTCAGTGGCTCCACCCCTGCTGGATACTGACAGCAGTTCTGAAAAGGCTGGTGTCAGTTTCTGTAGTCTCATGCTCCTGCATGGCTAAGGAACAGGCGAGCTGCTGGGGAGCAGGGCCGGTGCTACCATTAGGCCAACTAGGCGGCTGCCTAGGGCACAGGGCTAAAGGGGGCACCAGAAATAGGGAGGGAGGGCTCAAGTGGGAAGGGGGGGCGCTAAATATCTGATCTTGCCTAGGGCCCCAAACTGCCTTGCACCAGCCCTGCTGGGGAGTCATCCTCAGAATCAGATGACGGGAGAGCAACATCCTCCAGCCCAGCAGGATGTGCTGAGGACTCCCCCTGAAGTCGGGTAAGTTACCTGTGACCTGCCTGAATCTAAGTCCTCCTCAGGGTTACTGCAGAGCCTCAGGACCAGGGGACATGACAGGGGCAGGGGGAGGTCTAAGTCTAAGCAAACATGCTTTGCAGTCATGGAAAAACGCCAGGGTGTTGTGTCGCGGGCTGGCTGAGCTTGGATCTCTTGCACACTCAGGGCTTCCAAAGATGACTCCATTTCATGACGCGGCTGAGCTGACACATGCAGCAACCAGTACTCTGCCTGTCACTGAGAGAGTCTACTGTCAGCACAGGAAAATAGGCCTGCAGAGCTTCCTCTAGAAATGAGTCAGGATGTGTGCGAAGAAGGACCACTGCCCCCCTGAATACCTGCCATGAAAGAGCCGGTGAGTAGGAGCCTGGAACTCTCAGCCAGACTGAAGAATGAAGGCATCGCGTCACATCAGGCAGTAGAGTTTCAGCCATATGTCTGCCCCCGCTTGACCATATCCAGTGGACTGAGGGCCTGACCCACGGCCAGTGCTGCTGCTGCTGCTCTGATTTGCACCTTCCTTTCATTCAAGGCCCCAGGGTGCAGCAGGCACTATGGAGCTGATGGGGAGCAAAGTGACAGTGGCAGCTTGCCTTGTGTGATGCATCCAGCAGGGGAGTGGATGATCCAGCCCAGCAGTGGGGGTGAGGGGGCCTTGACGCTGAAAACTGGCAGTAAAACCTCCCCAGCAGGAAAGCAGGACCAGTAGCCAAGGTAGCAGTATTCTTGGTTGGTGAATAAAGCAACATTGATCGTAGATGCATTCCTGGTGAGTGATCCTCCGAGAAGAGGGCTGAAAGGGAGTAACTCCAAGTCATGTGCAGATCTCCTTATTTGCATGGCACGGTTGACAATGGAGTTGTAACATGAGCAGCTTGAAACCTTTGAGAAATCCTCCTTGAAAGTGAGGGCACTTGGAGATTGCTGCGGCCTTCTGTGTTGAGGGAAGGTGTAGTGAAAGCGTAGGGGATCTCTTGGCAGGTGGGTTGAGCAAAAAGCCAGAGGCAGCAAGGACAGGTGGGTGCGTGGGGGTCTCCTTGTGAAGCAAAAGGCAGAACAGACGAGCACCTGTTATGTGTTTCAGGGCTCTTGTCAACACCACCATGAAGCACCTTCGAGGAATCCTCCCTGAAGTAGAAGAACCAGGGTTCTTCGTCGCCCTGACCGTCTACATTGACGTGAGGTGTACTGAAATTGCCTACGAACTCTTGACAGGTGGGTAGAGCAAGGTGCTGGTGGCAGCAGGGCAGGCAGGCAGGTGGGTGGGTGGGTGGAGGTCTCCTTGTCTATTGTGCCTTCTGTTGCCACCATCTCTCTCCCTCCCTTTGTTCCTCCTTGGTCGCCCCTCTCCATCCATGGGAGGACTTCCTTCTCTTCTTCCAAGGGAGGCAGGCAACATCTGATCAGAGCCGCCCAGGATAGACATGAAATCGAACCTGGGGGGGGGCCCTCGCCCCTGCCTCGACTCTCGGCAGGGACCCCCCCCCCGCCTTGATCTTCTGAGCGGTGCAGAGCAGTTCTCCGCGCTGCTCGACCCACCCTCTCCGGTCCCGTCGCATCACTTCCGGAACCGGAAATGACGCGACGGGACCCTGCGCAGGCGCAGTACGCGGCACAGGGGTCCAGCATGCCTGCGCAGGGTCCCGTCACGTCATTTCCGGTGCCAAAAGTGACGCGACGGGACCGGAGCGGGTCGCGCAGGCAGCTCGCCATGGAGAGGCAAGCCGCCCCGAAGAGAAGGTAAGGCCTCGCGTGGGCGTGAGCAGGGCCGATTTTGGCCCGTTATGCCCACGCAAGGCTCGCGCGGTTACAAGCCTAGCAGGATCAGAAGGCTGGCCACATCCCTGCCCTTCAAGGGTGTTTGCCTTCTTCAGAGAGGACAGGAGGTACTTCAAGCGGTTGCAAGCTGGAGAGGGAGCCCTGAGTTGTGTCAAAAGTATTCTTCTGAGAAATGTTTCCCAAATGTATGGCGAGAGACAGAGTTTAAACAGTCTTCTTGCCTACAGAATGCATTCGATCACTTCTGTATAGTCAAACTGGGTGGTTTTTGGTTTGGTTTTTTAAATTCAGAGGGAGCCCACAATAAAACAGCATCACCCCAGCCTTTCCAGTCTTCAACTGATTCTCCCAACTGTTCATTGTCTCTCTGGAGACCCAGAAAATTCCATTCTGACCACCACAGCAGGACTCACAATGGAATGTACCATTATACAGCTCTCCCTCTGACAATGGAACATACCATTAATGAGTTCTCACTCTCTTGACATAGAAATATACATCCCAAAGAGGACTTGCCACTACTGCTTTTCCTCCAGTGGGTTGACCTAAATTTCCTCCCACCCTCAAAATGGGTGTGACAGACACTCTAATGCTAAATCGGTCATCTGTCTTGCAATCCCCCACCCCATGCTTTTGGTCTGCTATCTGCTTTTTTTTAAGTGTCATGTTTATGCATGTGTGCAATTTGATGTATACTCATCCACTTCCATTGCCACCCCAAAAAAAGACTGCTCCAAAGAAATGGGGAAAGGTGAGTGCCCTTTCAAAGCATCTCCAACACTCAAGACATAGCTTTGTAGGTGCCATATTACGTATTTATTTATTTATTTATTTGAGGATCTTTATGCCACTTCTCAGCCAAAAAAGGCTTAGTATATACTCAAGTATAAGTCGAGTTTTTCAGCACATTTTTTGTGCTGAAAAATGCCCCCTCGACTTATACTTGGGTCAGCGCACTTATACTGGAGGCAATAAGTTTTCCCAGTTTTTTGGGGTGAAATTAGGGGCCTCGACTTATATTAGGGTCCACTTATACTTGAGTATATACGGTACATATAATCAATCAATCACTGCTGTCCCTGTCTGCAGGCTTGCAATCTAAAAAGACATGACACACAAGGAAAAAGGAATGGGGAGGGAAGAGGGGGGAAATGGAAGTCTTTCTGCAGGGCTGGTGGAATGGCCCAGCTCTCGCTCTCATTTCCCTCAGATCAACCTGCTGGAATGGCTGGAATGGCCTGACAATATCCTTAGCCTGGTCACAGAAATATGCTTAGTCTAAGGGTATCCCAAGTGTATTTTTTTCAGTTTTGTGGGATGTGTGGGATGGTCCAGTAAGGGGCAAATGAGCCAGAGACATCCAAACTGGATGGGGGGTGTAACCTTCCCAAAGGGGACTTGGATTGTATGTCCTGCCAAGAATTTTTCTGAACAATTTCAAGCAGCTGGAATGAGAGGGCAGGTAACTTGAAGGGGAAAGAAAGAGTATGCAGGAGAGCCAACAGTCTGCTTTCTGCTGCTCTCACTGTCCCTCTTGTACTTCTCTGGAGTGGAGAGTCAGCTCAGACTTGCTTCATAGCTGCTGTGGGAAGCCCTGACTCTGAAGGATGGTTAGGGCAGGAAATGAGCCATTAATTCTGAGGTGTGTGTGTGTGTGTGTGTGCGCACACACACACACACATGCACATACACTTACACTCATATAATCATGCTTGCCTCTTGTGCTACCCTTGCCTTGCCTCAGGATTTTCTCTCAGGTCAGTTGTGACAGTGATGCTGTTAGGCAATTTTGGACTCTGGCAAGGAGGCTGGAGCGCCTCCAGAATATGTCCCAGTCTCCTCCCCTCGCCACCCCCTGGTGGGATGCCCCCTTTACCCATTTTCTGAGGTTGCTCTTACAACTTTGGAGAAGCAGCCAGCAACGCTGGCTGCAAGGAGGGGAAGAGGATCCATGTGTGGATCTCCAAGGTTGGAGCTCTTTTCCAACCTCGGATCTGGGAATCCAAAGAATCCTGTGCCCCCCACGCCCACCCAGATGCTGTCTAGTGGCCGCAGGATCACTCTCTAAAATGTGTGTGTGTATCTATCTATTGCCTTTCCACGAAAAAATAACGCTCATGGGAACTGACGATAGAATACAGATAAAACAACACAGCACGCTTCTGGCTTCTTCCAGCAGCCAGGGAAGCTAGGGCCCTCGGGAGGCTGCGCCTCTGGCTTCCGAGGAATAACATCAAACTAAGGGGGAGGCTAACAAAGTGTGGCTGCGCTGCGGGAAGCTCGCTCCGCACCCTGTCCCAACTGGAAAGAACACTCAGCTTCAACTGGCAGTTGCCCTGGGACTGCTGGAGGAAGGGGGAAGGATGCTCTGGCCCCTTGCATCGGCCAAATAGCCACCTCTTCAAGCAAGAACCCCAGCAAGAGAAGATCAGCCTGGCCCAAAGTGTGCTGAAATGCCCACTTATAGTTCACCACCTTGTTCTGGCCTTGAAAAACTGATCTCATACCTCTTCCCCCCACTTCCCTTTCCCTTGTCTGTCTTGTCATTTTAGTTTGTAAGGGCATAATCCTATACATGTTTAGACAGGAAAAAGTCCTACAACTCCCAGCATTCCCCAGCCGGCCAAGCCGGCTGGGGAATGCTGGGAGTTGTAGGACTTTTTCCTGTCTATACATGCCTGGGAATGTGCCCTAAGCCTGGGAATGTGCCCTAAGACTCATGAAGTGAGACACTTTGGGAGACAATACTTGTCTGGAAAGTGGGATAAAAATACAACACCCAATAAAAACACAAACAAAAACACAGCAGTAAGAAGCGAAAAAAGCATAAGGGATATACCCCTTGTATGTCGCACTCTATTACCCTAACTCCTGATTACCTAGGTCTGGAGGACCTCCAGCCAAAGATGTGCCTCAAATGAAATCATACTGTGTCTGTCTGAAATACAGTCATCATCATGCTGTGATTATGACCTCTTGACCTATCTGAAATATATACAGTAAAAGTCATCAGCCCTGTTGTCTATTCATTCCTTTCATTCTTCAAAGCCAGATTCTTTCCACACAATGGATTCTTTTTTCTTTCGATCTTTCTTTCAAAAATATTATATTGGCTTCCCATGCAAAAAGTTTTTTTGATAATATCAATGAATAATAATAATAATAATAATAATAATAATAATAATAACTACTACTACTACTACTACTACTTGATAGAAGATAGCCTCACAAAAATGATCCTGGATTTCTTTTCCTGATGAATTTTTAAAGGATTACCAAGGAAATGATGCAAAGTGAGATTCAAGATGGAAAATGCATTTCTCCAGAGGTCTTCCTCTGCCCCCCCCCCAATCCGGAAGACAGGAAAGACCAGAGTCAGACGTTCATAACAAGAAGGAGAGAAACCTTCCCGGGGTCTTCAGGGGAAATCAATCAAAGAAATTATTTTCCCACAGACCAGGGCATAGCAAGCCTTAAGAGCTTCCATCCCACCTCCCCCCACCGCTGGAATAAAATCTTTGATTAATTTATAGCCTGGAGTGACTATATAACAGTCCCCAAAGTGTTTTCCAAATATTCTAACTAGAATCTGGGCACCAGTAAGAAACATTAAAAGAAAAAGTTGGCTCTCCCCAAGTTAATGCGGGAGATGGTCACCGGATGTTCTTCTCGCTATATTTGAGTCTAGAAGAATAGAGGGAACCCCAAATCATGCTTTTAGGGAGCAATCCTATGCATGTTTAGACAGGAAAAAAGTCCTACAACTCCCAACGTTCCCCTGCCAGCCATGCTGGCTGGGGGAAGCTGAATATTGTAGGACATTTTTTTCAGGTCTAAATAAGCATAGGATTGTGTCCTTAGTCACGGTTTAGTCCCATTGAAATTAACGGAGCTTAAGTAAATCGTCTAATGACTTGTCCCATTAATTCACTGGGATTTAAGCTGCTGCGATCATTCACTCAGCCATCCCACAGCCCCCACCACCCCCATGATGTCTGGGGTTGATGGGAGGCATAGTCCAACACATTCGGAGGGCAGCAGCCTGGCCTGAAGGTAACCGACCACGACTACAAGCAAAATCGTGTTTTTCTCCCTCCAAAGGGCTAATGATGCATACTATCCTATACACGCTTACCTGCTGGGAGTAAATCCCATTAAACTCAATGGGACTGACTTCTGAGTAGAAGAGGATAGGATTACGCTGCAGACGCGTTTGCTTATGTATTGTTCCCGTGTAACAACAAACCCGTCTTGTTTGTTTGTTTGTTTGTTAATCAATTACATTTGTGAATCGCCCATCTGGCCGGTCACCGGGCCACCCTCTTTCAGCGCAGGTAAAAGATGTTTTTAAATTGAGTTTCAGGAACGGTGTGTATTGCTGGCAGGGTTTGTTCCAACCTTCTCTGGCATAGGATGGCCAGAGGTAAAAAGGGACGGAATTCCTGCGCGGGAATTTAGAATAGAAGCGGGAATTTCAGCAGATGTCGCTTGTCATGCTGAAATTCCCTAGTAAAAAAAATTCCAGGAGTAAAAAAAATCCTTTTTTTTTTTTTTTTTTTGCATCTAGGCCACCTTAACCTCGGAATACAAGGTTTGCGACGAAGATTGTAATGCCAGAGCCTATTTTAAAAAATAATTCATTTATCATATTTATTTAGCATCGTTGTTCTTCTTAGCCGCCTTGAGCGCCATTTCCTGGCAGAAAGGCGGGGTATAAAACAGCTATGTGTATCCCGCCCTTCCTCCAAAGAGCTCAGGACAATAAACCTTGGGTTTCCCCCCCATTTTATCCTCACGACAACACTGCGAGGTAGGTTAAGCCGGGAGGGAGCGACTGGTTCTAGCAGGTCACTCAATGAGAAAGGATTTGAACCATGTCTCCGTCCAAGTCCGTAGTCACACTGGACCACACTGGCTGCTAATGGAGCTCCTGGTGCAGTAGAACTTCCTCCGCCTGGAGCAGGCCAAAGGGAAACATTTCGACGTCTCGTTCCTTACAGTAGCAGAGAATGCTCGATGAGATTTCGAAGTCTTTCACGTTTGGCTGGATCGTGTCCAGCGTGTTTAAGCTCTGCGGGTAAGGAAATAAATGTAGCTTAAGGCTGCAATCCTGTACCCGCCGCTTACTTGAGAGTAAGTGGCAATGAACTCGGAGACACTTAACTTATGATCTGGGCCTAAATATGCGTAGGATATTTAGTTTTAAAATATGTGTTTTAATTGTATGGGGTTTTAAAAAGTTTTTAATAGCCTTTTTGTTAAAATACATTGTATTTTAATTTTGTATGCGTTTTGTGAGCCTCCGAGAGAACCTATATTACAGGACGGCTATATAAATTTAGTAAAGAAAAAGGGGGAAAGAAAAACTTTTTAAAAAACTGTTTCATTTTCTGTTGCTCATTCTCTTTTCAGCATATTGCCTTTAGACATAAGAATCGGACTTCCTTCCAAGAAATTGTGTTTATTTATGGCATTTATATACCGCCTTTTTTCCTGCAAGGAGCCCAAGGCGGCTAGCTACATGATCCTCCTCCCCTCCATTTTATCCTCACAACAACCCTGTGAGGTGGGTTAGGCTGAGAGTCAATGACTGGCCCGAAGTCACCCAGTGAGCTTTGTAGTCGTCGAGTGGGGACTAGAAC
Organism: Shinisaurus crocodilurus; assembly: GCA_021292165.1. Classification (NCBI taxonomy): domain Eukaryota; kingdom Metazoa; phylum Chordata; class Lepidosauria; order Squamata; family Shinisauridae; genus Shinisaurus; species Shinisaurus crocodilurus. The sequence continues at coordinate 43,219,185 of CM037879.1, read as the reverse complement.
CTGGGTCTCCCCAGGCACAGTCCAACACTCTAACCACTACTCCACACTGGCTCTAACACTTAGCTATCAAGTTGGGTGCTGGAAGCTTATGACAGCGCGATCCTGTACATGTCTACTCAGAAGTAAGTCCAGACTCGTGGTAAACACATACCAGGCTAAAGCCTCTACACAAAATAATGGTCGGAAATTTATAGGAAGGTTTGGAGAGAATCCAAATGTCCAAAGCATTTTGAGTTTTTATTATCTACAGTTGCGATGTTTGAAGCAGACTTTCTAAATAAGCCGACAAGATCAGCATTTTCCCCTCAACTAAAATAATCAAAGGGGTTAGAGGAGAGCTTTCTCTACGACGAAAAGCTAAAGCGTTGGGTTTTCTTTTGTTGTTGTTTTTTAATGTGGGGAGGGGGCAAGGGACACAACCTGGTTTATATATAAAATTATCAACTTCCGGAGAGATAATACTAGAATTACCCTAGATAATATTTGAACATAATACTGATCTTCTGATGAAGTGGATCGTTAGTAGCTTCAATAAGGCAATGGCAACTATTTTACGCAAGACATCGATAATTTGTGGAACGCACTGCCGCAGGATGTGGTGCTGGGGCCAGCTAAATAGACGGGCTTCTCAAAAGAATTAAATAAATCCATGGAGGACAGGTGTATAGAGGGCCATTATTAGCCAAGATATCTAAACGAAAGGGCCATGTTCAGAAACAGTACAAGGCCATATTGGCTTCATTCCCCTGCCTGCGGGTTTCCCCGAGGCTTCTGGCTGACCACTAGACTGGAGGAACCCTCGGTATGGTCCGGAAAGACTCTTACGACTCCGACTCCGCAGTGCTGCCGAAAACCATGCAGAGAAAACACCAATCAAGTGTTATGGTGCTATATGCTTATGGTGCTATATGCTCATCAAAAAACAAAACAGGGGCCGGGACATTTCACTTAATAAACCAGTTTTATCGATTCATAAAAATGCAAGGCAGGTCTCAGACCCGGAATGATGTTTAGGGGTTCCAGAGAAGGGCATAAAGCTGGAGCTCAAGCTGGTAAAATAGAGGGAAGAGGCAGGAGGAAGGGCAGCGGGCAAACAAGACCAAAAGCATCTCTTCATGCAACAATGAAACCCATTGCCAGTGATGAGACCGCCACCACAAAATGTAGCCATCGTAACTTTGACAGGAAAGCCTTAATCACGTCTACTCGGAAATAAATCCTAATCCGTCCAGTGGCCCTTACTTTCAAGTAAATGCCGGATCCTCTGATAACTTACTCGTAAGTAAGTCCCGTTGAGTTCAAGGAGGCTTTGCTCCCAAGTACGCCTGCTTCGGATCGCAACCTTAAAGGGGGGGACTAGACACATGCATGGGGGAATAGGTCTGCCCAGGGCTTTTAGCCGCGATCATGGAGCCTCCATAGCCAGAACCCAGAAGCAGTGTATCTCTGGGAACAAGAGGATGGGAGCGGGGCGGGGGGGGGGGGGCTGATTCCATCGCGGCCCGCTGCTGAGGTTCACCATGGAGGCATCGCACTCACCAGGGCGGAGACAAAATGCTGGACTAGAGTAGACCTTGGCCCTGATTCAGCAAGACTCTTCTTTGGGCGTCTTGTGTCCCTGGGACTTTCCGACTGCTCTGGTCTAGAGTGCTGGGATTCATGTGGAGTAGCAGCTGAATTCAATACACTGGGCGGGCCTAAATCTAATTTAAATCAATGGGACCTAAGCAATGAAAATATGCCTTTAATAACCGTCTGTTTGTTATTGTTTTTAAAACAACAACCACCACCACACAACTCCTGCGCCATCTCCTTTCCCTAAGTTAGAGAGCTGCCTTTGGCGCTCAGGAATGGTGTGCAGCCTTCCCCGACCTGGCGCCCTCCAGATGTGTGGTACTACAACTCCCATCACCCCAGTTGGCTGGGGCTGATGGGAGTTGCAGTACCACACATCTGGAGGGCGCCAGGTCGGGGAAGGGAGGATGTACAATTTTTGTTTGTTTAATCTTGAGTTCATCTTTGTTCCGTCAATATCCAGTTGATTATCACAATGCAATCAAATTGTCGGGGTATTGAGGCTTGGCGACAAAAAGGAAATCTGCCACTTTAAAGTCTGAGGAAACCGCATTTTCTTCGAAAGGGGGCTTCTCCTCTTTTAAATTCAGATTTTGACAACTCACGACAATGTTTTTAAAAAGTAACTGCATACAAATTGGATCCTTTCTTGTTCGATTATATCTGTAGCGTCTTCTTGTATGAATTTATAATGTTTTGGTTCAGATCATCGATTAAACTTAATGTCGATTGTTTGGGATTTACTCCCGATAAGATAAAGTCATCTTTTGACCTCACGCATTCTCTGTGTACCCAGAAGAGAAAGGAATCATCCATCACAACAAGCCCTAAAGGTATTGACTCTGTTCGCCATTGCGCTAGTCCTCAAGACCTTCCGCGGGGTTTTGGCGGAGGCGGGGGAGACGCTGTGATGCCATCAACTGAAAAGCGTCGTATCTTCAAACTGGATGATTGATGATGATGATGATGATGATGATGATGATGATGATGGACTACTTGCTGTAGATTAGCGTCTCTGCGTTGTATTTTTTGAGGGCAAATGACAGGCTGGGCAGGAAACAAATTATTTCAGTAAATACTCATCTCAGTAAGACTTATTCCAAATAATGATGCTTACGATTGGAGCATGCACTTCTCCCTGGTGTTTGAAATGCCCTGAGAAAATTGATAATCAAAACGCTTTTTTAAAAAAAAAATTAAAAATCATAAGTGATATACATAAGTGAGCCGTTTCGGGAGCCTTTTAGGCTGTGGACGACATAAAAATACTTTAAATAAATAGAAAGAGATAGAGATAATGCGCAATACATTATAAAATTTCTCGTTTCAAATGTGTGGCTTTGATTTGAAAACTCGTGCAATCTGATAAACTTCAGGGAAGGAAAGACTGTAATTTTAGATACGCTTACTTTTTATTTATCGTATTTATTATATTTATGTCCCGCCTTCTTTCCTGGAAGAAACCCATGGCGGTTTACATAATCATCCACCTCGTCTCCATTTTATCCTCACAACAACCCTGTGAGGTAGGTTAGGCTGAGAGTCAGTGACTGGCCCAAAGTCACCCAGTGAGCTCCATGGCTGAGTGGGGACTAGAACCTGGATCTCCCGAGTCCCAGTCCAACACTCTCACCACTACGCCACACTGGCTCTCACGTTTGACAGTAAGCTCCCAGACAATGTGTTTATGGAATAGCGGGATCCCTGGATTCTGCCATTTATTCTACCCAAATACACCCAAGGTCCGACGACTGCTTTGAAGAACCATTTCCTGGCAGGAACTCTCCGAGTCCCCACACGGGTTAGCTGGACAACGGCGCCTGCCCATCCTAAACGCATGTAATTCCGCTCCTTCGGTAAATTGATAAGAACTACAATCGGTGGAATTTTCATACGAGTAAACACGATTAGGGTTATCAGGTGCGTGTGTGTATAGATAGATAGATAGATAGATAGCTAGACCTAAAACTCTCCATAATACTCCAGGCATCTGATGAAGTAGTTTACAGTCTACGAAAACGAATGCCAAAATAAGGACGTAATCCTATGGATGTTTAGACGGAAAAAAGTCCTACAACTCCCAGCATTTCCCGCCTGGGAGTTGTAGGACTTTTTTCCCGTCTTGGGATTGTGCCCTAAATTCGTTCATTTAAGGTGCTACAATCGCCCTGTTGTTTGTGCTGCAATAGAGTAACACGATTACCTCTGGAAATTCTTAAAATCAATGTACAGAACCAGTAGCATGATCCGAATCATGTCTCTGAGTCTTGGGAAGTAAGGCTGCAATCTTATGCCCACGCCCACACAGAGTAAGTACCGTTGAATTATGCGCAAACGGTTGGGCGGCAGGTCCCAACTGTGTCCGCTTCCCTTGCTTTGGAAAATGACTGAAACAGTCAAACAAAGCCAAACAAAACCGTGCTGCTCCTGGGATGAGGCTGGTGAAACATACCTTAGGATCGCAGCCAATGTCTGCTCAAAAGTAAGTCCCACCGAGTTCAATGGGGCTCACTCCTCAATGAATGGATATAGCATCCACTCATAGTATGGTTAGATATAGTGGATCTAGTATCCGATATGTAGATATGCACTGGTAGAACTGCGGGTGTGGGGTCCGATCCTATTCATGATTACTCGGGAGAAAGTGTCTCGGAGTTCACAAGGGTTGTTGTCCCAATCAAATAAGAAATGGGACTTTTTCTTAGGAAGGAAGGAAGGAAGGAAATAGAAGAAAGAAAGAAAGAGATCTTGCCATCAAAAAGTATTTCCTGCCATAAGAAAAATTCCAAAATCCCGCTAGTGTAATACCTTTATTAGGCCAGTTCAAAGATAACCTCAACGTGTTCAAGGCTTGAGTTGGCCTAATAAAGGTATTACAGTACACTGGAGGGATTTTGGAATTTGTCTTAGGGCACGAAATACTTTTGGATGACAAGACCTTTCTTTCTTTCCTTCTTCTTTCCGTCTTCTATTTCCTTCCTCCGTTTCATTCCAAGCATCCTATGAGGACAGAGTCTCTCCCCGCCCCTTTCCTCCCCCGCCCTTCCCTACCATCACACTACGTTTTTTTTAAAAAGAGAAAAAATCTGCTTTTCACCCACTCCAGCTTTTATGGCCAAACAAGTTCACAGTTTATACACAGTAAAATGTCAATATTGCCTTAATGGCTGCTGCTGGAGGAGGGGGGGAACCCTCATCGCGGAGAGGACCCTCGTAAAATGACTTGTTTTCAGGCCTTCTTCTCTCGCCGTCCATAACAGCGGCCCTGTTATCACGCGGCGGCGCACTGAAGCGGGGAAGTTTATGGCCTGCCGGGCGGATTAAGGCCGAGACAGGAGTGCAGCACCATACATGGAAGCCTGGCCGGGGAAGATCTCCGGCTCGCCTTCGTCCAGGAGACCCATCCATTACCGCGCCGATATCTGGAGCCAGCAAAGATATACAGACTATAAATCCAACCCCCCACCCCACCCCGGGCTGCTCAGAGGCCCGACGCCCGCCCGCATTCTTGCTTCTTCTTTGTGGAGAAGTTTGGGACGAGAGAGAGAGAGAGAGAGAGAGAGAGCAGTGCCGGGCAGCCAGAAGAAGCTCGCCTGGCCATCCATCAAGGCCCTGATGACTCCGCGCTGCAGCCAATGGCTTGTGGAAAAGAGTCCGGGCCCCGGCAAGATGACATCCTTATTGCCCAAATGATGCATAAAATTGGGATTAGGGCTTAGATCATCGCATGCTTTTAAAATCATCACCAGCCCTACCTGGAGGGGGAGGGGTCCAGGTTCCTCCTGGGCGGGGTGGGGGGAATGGGGGGGCAGAGTTTCCCTCTGAGCCTGGATCTACCCCCCCCCCCCGCAACAGGATAATGTGCTAGAGGCCCTCCTGCTGTGGCAGCAGTGTACTGCTTCAGAGTGTGGGGGGGGGGACCAAAAACAAAAAACTTGCTCATCATCACCATCATCTCAAATGTATGAGTCATCCTATAGGAGAAGTTCTCACAATACAAACCAATACAATAAAACCGATGATAAAAACATCTTAAGGGCGCAATCCTATAACAAATTTAGACAGGAAAATAAACAGTTTAAAAAAAAAATTTAAGGCCTGGGAGAATATAAAGGTGCTAAATTCAACAAAGCAGTTGCCAGGTGGACCCCTCTAGGGAGGGCATTCCACAATTTGTGGGGGGGACCACTGAAAAGGCCTGATCATGAGCCTGTGGGTCTGTGACCCTCCAAATCTCAGCATGTGGGGGCACTTGGAGCAGGGACTCAAATGATGATCTCAGGGCACAGACAGAAACATATGGAAAGAGGAGGTCCTTCAGATACTGTGGCCCCAAGCCATAAAGGGCTTTACAGGTTAATACCAACACCTTGAATTGGGCCTGGAACTGAACCGGTGAAAATGTTACAATACTGGTGTAACATGGTCATAATGCCCAGTTCCTGTCGGTATCCTAGCTGCCATTTTTTTTCCAACTGTAGCTTCCAGGCCATCTTCAAGGGCAGCTGCACATACAACACATTGCAGTAATCTAACTGGAAGGTTACCACGGCATGTGTGGGATAATTAAATTGCAGTCAAAACCTATGGCTAATGTTTCACCAGGTAATTGGGTGAAATGGTTAAGATCACTGGTATCTTCTAGTGTGGATTCACTGGAAGATACTCATTGAATAATTAACAGCCTGAACAGGAAGTGAGAGTAGCTCTCAGCTTCTTCCTCTTTCTGTTCAGACTCTTAGAGAATGTAGCACCTTCTGTTGTTGTCTCCACGTGGTCCTTGCAGCTGCATGTAACCAGAGTTGCTGGTCTGAACTCCACAAGTTCAGACCCCAAGTAACTACAAATGTACTGTAACCAACTGTAAGAAACATCTTTTAAGCCTGCCTGAATGAAACTGCATAATCTGAGTGAGTAAATGTTACTTTTAACTTTTACAAGACTGTGTCTCTGATTATTGTTCTGAGGGAAAGAAAAGGGGGCAAAACCAGGGAAATCCTGGATTACCAAATGCTAACTGGCTAACACTAGCCAAATCTAAGCTTCTTTTCAAATCTAAGCTGGAAAGGGACTCTACTCTGCTGATCTCACTAACGTGAGATAGGAAGGATATTACTCCACAATATATCCTCTCCTAGTATCTTTTTCAAGTCCCAACAGCATGGATCACTGAAATTGAGCTGTCCCTGTCCAGGTAGGGTTATAGCTGGCATACCAGCCTAAACTGGTCATAGGCGTTCTGTACCACCGAAGACATTTGTCCCTATAGTGTTAAAGTTGGATCTACTACAAGCATACCCAAGCTACAAACATAATCCTTTAGGGGGAGTGCGACCCCTTCTAGAACAGATTAAACACCACCCACCTGGACAGATGAGCCACCTACCAGGAGTACCTTCATCCTGTCTGGATTGAGCTTCCGTTTATTGGCCCTCATCCAGTCCATTACTGTGGACAGGCACTGATTAAGCACTTCCATTGCATCACCTGGATCTGATGAAAAAGAGAAATAGAGCAGTGAGTCATCAGCATGCTGATGGCACACTCAGTATACGATTTCATGTAGATGTTAAATAGGATGGAGGAGCCTTGTAGGACGGACCCCAAAGCAACAATGCCGTGGGGTCGAACAGAAGTCCCCCCCAGCATCACCTTCTGGAAACAGCCATCCAAGTATGAGCAGAACCACTGCAAAACATATCATAGCTGACTACTATAATTGACCATTTAAGAACCACAGAGAGGGCCAGGAGGAAAATTTTCCTCTCTCTAGGCAAATGTCGCCCCACATTTGTTGAGGCATATGATGTGGGCATGCCGTGCGTTGGTTTCTTTCTGCTTGGACGTTACTGCTCACATAAATTTTGTTCTTGAAAAATCTGTGATAATTGCGAATGCTCATGCGCTTTTACATTTTAAATGCGCTGTGATGTGGGGATTAACAGATGGACAGCAAAACTGCAGTTTGAGAGTCCTAACAGTTGCAGGTATGAATCATTATGTAGCCAAAATGGCACCATCCACACTCAAAGGGGAAGTATCAGCAGGCTGGAGGGAACCCCAAGTTTGCAGAAGTATAAAAAGAAATGGGGGTGGGAAAATGACCTGGGGAAGGCGGAAGATCCTCAAAACAGCAGCCTGATGACGGGTGACCATATGTAGTGGACACACAGAATGCTGATTGACTGTTGGGGGTGGTGGAAAGGGGGGAGGGTGAACAGAATAGAGTATCCTGGAAGAGGGCACAGCTGGCTGGCTAGAACCCAGAACAGGAACCCTCCATGCTGCAACATTTTGTTGCAGGTCCCACTTGTTGGTTTTAATGGGAAGCTATGCTCACTCACTATGGATGCAGTCAGATGTTGCTAGACCTCACACTTTGGATTCTGTTACCATTTCAGTGCATAGATACTGTGCTAATGAGACTGGGAGCCATTGAACCTCAGTGACATCGGGACCATGTGCTAGCTAGACAAAGAACTGTTTGGGAAAGGAACTTAATCCAGAAGAGATGTGAGAAAGGGACAGAAGGCAGTGGAATGGGCCAGATTTCAATAACAAGGAAGTCGACTTGTAACTGATCCTTCCTGGGATTAATGGAGAGGGTAGAATTCGCTGAGAGAAATGTTAGCTCGACCTTAAGAAGAATGCTCTCCTGGGTTATGATGTTCTGGAACGTATGTCAACAGGGACACTTTTTTGGTGCAGTGCTCAGATTACAGGGGGCAGGGGGGCTTCTGTTATGGTGCCCTCATAGCTACTGTTTTATAAGGCATGATTAAACACACACACACACACACCTCTATTGATGGACCCTCCCTGCTCCCCCCAGCTTGAATCTTTCCACCATCCCTCTCTATGGTTATGTGCCTTGCTGAGGAGAGCAGTGTGGCCACCAGCTCCGCGCTGCTTTGTTTACTCAGTCTGTCTATCCAGATCCAACCCATGTTTATGTCCCCATGCAGCTGTCTGCCTCTCTCCCCACCATCCCCACATACACAGCACTTGGTTTGGACAGATATTCCCTCCTGTCAATCAGAGTCTCCTGCCAAGGGTCTCCAGTACACTGGCCCAGGGAGTTTCCCAGGGTTCTTCAGGATCTTGACCTTGTCCTGGAATATAAGGCAAGTTTTGAAGCTGGGACAATGTCAAGATCCTAAAGAACGCTGGCTCCCAAGTGAACATGGAAACCTCGGAAGCTGCCTTATGCTGAGTCAGACCACTGGTCCATGTAGCCCAGTATTGTCAACACTGACTTGCTACAATGGCTCTCCAGGGTTTCAGGCAGGAATTCTTCCAGCCCTAGGCTGGAGATGTTGGGGATCGAACCTAAGTCCCTGGTCTGGCAGCTGAAGGAGCTGTGGAATATTCATTCCCAGGTGTTAGATAGAAGAAAGGAACAGCCAAAGACTCCTAGGTGCCGGGCAAACAAGAAAAACCAGTCGTGCCAGGAGGGGGCACGACAAGAAGGAGGGGGCCCAACAGAGGGTATAAAGCTTAGGGTCAGTGGCGGGAAAAGGGTTGTTGGTCATGAGGCAGCAAGCTGCAAGGTCCATGGCTCAGGCCAAACCACCTTCAACCCTGGGGGAGCTCTCAGTGAACAACGCTAATATAGAACAGCCCTTTTGGAGTTAAGCGGCTTTCTAGGAACAAGGCATGTCTGTATTGCTTTTGCGGCTCGCTACCAGCTCAATTGTAAGTGTGTGCTTAGCGTGGTGCTTTGTATATGTTCTGTTATGCTCTATTAAACTCTGTTTACCCATAACAGTGTAGTAGCGTCCATTCAAAACTCGGTCTCCTCGCTTTGCTTGCGTTATAATTGGTCGAGGCTTCTGTCAGAGAGCTGCGTACAGCTGATAGAGGGCTACCCGAGTCTGGGTTAACCCCTGAGTGGCCGAACTCGCCAAGAAGGACAGTTGCAGTCTTTCTCCACATGGTGGTAGCGCTGGGATTATACGCAAGATCAGTGACGAGACCTACGTAGAAAGAGACGTGGAGCCTAGTGGATTGGTGTGCTTAGCGTGGTGCTTTGTATATGTTCTGTTACGCTCCATTAAACTCTGTTTACCCATAACAGTGTAGTAGCGTCCATTCAAAACTCGGTCTCCTCGCTTTGCCTGCGTTATAATTGGTCGTGGCTTCTGCCAGAGAGCTGCGTACAGCTGATAGAGGGCTACCCGAGTCCTGGGTTAACCCCTGAGTGGCCGAACCCGCCAAGAAGGACAGTTGCAGTCTTTCTCCACAATAACGATCAAACCTAAAAGAATTAGGAACATGTATGTGCTCTGTAATTAGAAATCTCTGTTACAAAAAATGCATCTGTAGATCCACTCCAGGGTTTCAGGCAGGATTCCTTCCATCCTAGCCCCACCTGGATATTTCAGGGATTGAACCTGGGGTCTTGCAAGGCATTTATGCTACCACTGAGTTACAGCTGGCAGAAGAAGGGAAGGGGGAGCACTATTTAAATGGACATCAGGAACTACACAGAGGGGGTCTGTTTTCTTGGGCTGGAGGCCCTGCTGGGACAGGAGCAAAACATTGCTCCCTAGTTGGCCTCTTTGCTTTGTGAAGGACATGAAAGCAAGGAGCCAGTTCCTGAAAAATCCCTCCTGGAATGAAGAGAATTAAGAGAATCTGGAATTAAGTGGCAGGAGAGTACATTCCAGCCCAGAATAAGATTAGCACCCTATGAATTTATTTTATCTTCCCAGTGGTGGCACCCCAGTGGTAAAATAGTCCCCACCTCACCCCAGAGAGGCTTGCCTGATGCCTTCATTATGTCTTCTCAGTTCCAGGAGAAGATCTTTTCATTCACCCAGGCCTCTTAAACAACTTATGTTTAAAAAAAAAAAAAAAATTAAAATAAACACACATACAAAAAGAAAATAAACCCACAAATCCATATAACTCCAAAGTGCACCCGTCACCATGGGGCCAAGAAATAATTCTATTCACATAATCCATTATTAATCTATATTCCAAAAATACATCATATCTTGACATGGCTTACTCCCCTTTCCCTTTACTAAAACATAGTCTAGAAATGGTCCCCATATATCCTTAAAATTATTTTTCTTTAATTGTCCCTGTTTACATTTAATACTACATGTTAATTTATCATTTAAAGCAATATCCCACACCTCTTTATACCAATCAATAATTAAATACTGATGTTGAACTTTCTATTTCCTTGCTATCAATAATCTCTCCACCGTTAACAAACTTACAATTAATTCCTTTATCTCTTGAGAGCACAGAAGTTTCTCCATTATTGATAACAATGCTAATTTTGGACAGACCTCCAAATTAATGCCAATAATTTCTGAAATTTCTACAAAATTTTTATTCCAAAAATCCAATACGCTTTTACAGCTCCACCACATATGAGCATAAGTACCAAGTTCCTGACATCCTCTCCAACACAATGGGGCACAATTACTATCTACGGTATTTTATTTAATCTTACTGGAGTCAGATACCATCTCCAAATAGTATTTTTTTTAAATTCTTTTATCCTTACTGACATATTTCTTAATATACGTCTGCCCCAAATATTTTTCCACCCCGCGTTCAAAATCTCCTCAAATTCCATATCCCATACCATTTTAAGATTATCTTTTTTGCACTTCAATTTTTTGAAACATTTTATATATCTCCTTTGTTAACCCTCTGGAAGAAACGTTCCCTTCTATAAGTTCTCTAGACAGCACTTTCTTTTCAAATTCAGTGAGTTCCCTCTCATGTTCATTTCTCTTCTTCCATTTCTTAGTCCACTGATCTAATTGCATTAAATTTAACCACGAAATTCTACCTGGCCCAAACATTTCAATTATTTGTTGTCTAGACTCAATTTTTCCCATCCAATCCATTAATTTGATAACCTTTTTTTTCCCTAAATAAGCCTTCCAAATGCTGTGCATTTTCTGGAAAGTCCTCCATTGCTACCACTGGGGTTAACGGGGATATCCCTGGTATAAAAATCTGTCTATTACTGTTCCAAATCCCTAACATATTTTTCAAAAAGGGATTTTCTATTCTTTTTACCATACTGTTAGTTTTTTAAAAAAAAATTTTAAAAATTCCATCCGAATACCTATTTCCTGCACTTCTAACTCTAACTACATAATATCCTTCTTAACTATAATATCTATTATATATCTTAATTGATTAGCTATATAATACCACTTAATATTAGGAAGGCCAAGCCCACCTCCTTTAAAGGAAGGCCAAGCCCACCTCCTTTAAAGAGAGAGGGGGGAAACTGGACTCTCGATGATTGAGTGGTGTCCTGTTTTATATTCCAAGCTGCTAAGTTTTTTATTCTCCTCTGCTAGCCTGAAGGATAAGGCTATGAATGACTACTAGTCATGAACTCATGATGGCTATATATTTTACCTCCTTTAAATGCCATTTGCTGGGAAGCATGAGCAGGAAGGTGCTATGGTGCAGGTCCTGTTTGCGGGCTTCCCTTGGACATTTGGTTGGCCCCTGTGCAAACAGAATGCTAGACTAGATAAGCCTGTGATTTGATCTAGCATGATTCTTCTTATGCTTTTATGTTCCTGTGACAGTTTTTATGCTACATTATTGTTTCTGCTGCTGTATTTTAGTTATTGTATTTTCCCCTCTTTGCTTCTGTGAGCTGCTCCGAAAGCATACACTGATGGGCAATCATATAAATTCCATCATCATCATCATCATCATCATCATCATCATCATCATCATCACCACAACCACCACCACAGTATAGAGACAGGGGAAGAGATTTTGATGGTCAAGGCGAGTTTGATAAGCAAAAGAAAACATCCACATTGCATCACTGCCATCCTATACCACCCACCCTATATTTCAGTTGGTACCCCCTTCCAAGGGGGATTCTCTGTTGGGAATTGGTGTGCCTTCACCACTCACAAACAGGGAACAAAGGAGAAGGGGGTTATTGCTGCAGGTTGTGGGGTTGTTTGGTGTTTGTGTTGTTGTTTGTAACAGGCACCAAAAAGTAACGTTCATGAGAGCATAGAGGTACAGTATTTCTTTCATGTCAATGCAGTAGTTAAACAGGCTCCTTTGAGGAGGGGCTGTGGCTTACAAGGAGCAGCGGGAAGGGCTAAAAATGGTGGGGGTCGGCACAAGGTTGGGCTTGAGGATTTTGATGAGGGTCCACCCCTATTCCCCCCATAATTAAAGCATTGCTTTGATAGGAATGGAACAGTATAGATACAGAACCGGCCTCTTTATTTTTAAGGAACAATGGGATTATGAGCTACATTATCCCTGACCTTCAAACTTGCTTTCGTTTCTCTATTCCACATCAGACTGTAGTTTATCAGGATGATTTTCAGAAAGGTGACAGACCTTTTGATATAACCTCACCATTTACCATTTTTTCTCCATGGGTGTGTGTGTGTGTGTGTGTGTGTGTGCATACACACACACACACACACACATGTCCTGCTCTCTTTCTCTCTCTCTCTCTCTCTCTCTCTCTCTCTCTCTCTCTCATACACACACACACACACACCTGCTCACTCTCTCTCTCTCTCTCTCTCTCTCACACACACACACACACACACACCATTACCTATCATAGTCTAAGGATAACACTTCATGCATTCTGACAAAAGCTTATGCCATAATAAATGTGTAAGTCTTTAAGGTATCAGAAGACTCTTTCTTGCTCTTGATCCCACAGTTGACCTTGTCTTTTAAAGCCAGCAATATCAGGAGGACCTGAAACAACCCTTTGGGCTTCCAGGCCACCTTCTTTCCCAAACCTTTCTTTCAAATCCCTTGCTGAGTTAAAGGTTTTGGGGGAAGAGGGAGAGGGAAGCCACCAGCAAGCAGGAGAAAACCAGTTTCTCTTTCTTGTATTTTTAATAAACTCAGGGGCTAGTCTATTTCCCAGGGTACAAGCAAACAGCTACTTTGACCATCTGGAGGAGGTTCTATTAATTACTCTTGCAGGCCACGCTGCTTTCTGATACTGTTGAAGCCTGATAACTGGCTTGATTCCCCAACCCCCAAGTTATCTGCCCTGACATGAAAACAAAGACACATGGCAGGCCAATGGATTTCTCATCACCATAAATAAATAAGGTGGACTTCGGTTTTATTATTCCCTATACAGTTTGCTCTCCTTCTTACTCATTGTGTGTGTGAGTGTGTGAGAGAGATAGAGTCAGCAGGACGGAGAGTGGGGGGGGGGGGTTTGGTTGCCTACTTAGAAGTAAGTGGAACTCATTGGGGCTTACTTCTGAGTACATATGAATAGGATTGCAGTCTTAAGAATATAAGAACCTAAAAATAGTCATGCTGGATCAGAACAATGGCCTATCTAGTCCAGCATTCTCTTCACACAGTGGTCAATCAGCTGCATCTGGGAAGCCCACAAGTAAGACATCAGTGCAATAGCACCCTCCCAGTTGTGCTCCCCAGTGACTGGTGTACATAGGCATACTGCTGCTGATACCAGAGGTAGCATATAGCCATCAGGACTAGTAGCCATTGATAGCCTTCTCCTCCATGAATTTGTCTAATCCCCTTTTAATTCCATCCAAGTTGGTGGCCATCACTTATATCTTGGGTTGTGAATTCCACAGTTTAACTATGTGGTATGTGAAGAAGTACATTGTTTTTTCTGTCCTGAATCTTCCACCATTCAGCTTCATCGGATGAACCCAGGTTCTAGTATTATGAGGTATCTATTTTCTCCACATTATGCATAATTTTATACAGTTCTATCACATCCCTCTTACATACCTTTTTCTTAGGCTCAAAAGCACCAAATATTGTAACCTTTCTTCACAGGGGTCTTTTTAATGGGAGTTGCAGAAGATGGTGAGGAGTGCAGTGTTGCACAACAGTCCTGCCTCAATGCTCTGTATTTTGCTCTATAATAGCAAGGCATGACCTTGCTTGAATTGCTAGCATGTGAGTTGGCTGCTAGCCAGGAGTTGTCAGCCGACAGGCATGTGGCCTGGCCAGGCTGATGCAATCTCCAGTAAGATACTAACATGTGACCTGGCTGCTGGCCAGAAGAATCATAGAATCATAGAAAAGTAGAGTTGGAAGGGGCCTACAAGGCCATCGAGTCCAACCCCCTGCTCAATGCAGGAATCCAGGTCAAAGCATCTCTGACAGATGTCTGTCCAGCCGCACCTTGAATGCCTCCAGACTGGGAGAGCCCACCACCTCCCTAGGTAGTTGATTCCATTGTCTTATTGCTCTGACAGTCAGGAAATTTTTCCTGATGTTTAGGTGGAATCTAGGTTCCTGTAACTTGAGCCCATTATTCCGTGTCCTGCAAACTGGGATGAACGAGAAGAGATCTTTGCCCTCCTCTGTGTGACATCCCTTCAAATACTGGAAGAGTGCGATCATATCTCCCCTCAGTCTCCTCTTCTGAAGGCTAAACATGCCCAGTTCTTTCAGTCTCTCCTCATAGGGCCTTGTTTCCAGTCCCTTTATCATCCTTGTTGCCCTCCTCTGAACCCTCTCCAGTTTGTCTATGTCCTTGTTAAAATGAGGTGCCCAGAACTGGACACAGTACTCAAGATGAGGCCTAACCAGTGCCGAGTAAAGGGGAATTATCACTTCCCGCGATTTGGAAGCTATACTTCTATTAATACAGCCCAAAATTGCATTTGCCTTCTTTGCAGCCACGTCGCATTGCTGGCTCATATTCAGTTTGTGATCTACCACAATTCCAAGATCCTTCTCACTTGTAGTATTGTTGAGCCAAGTGTCCCCCATTCTGTAACTCTGCATTTGGTTTCCTCTCCCTAGGTGCAGCACTTGGCATTTATCCCTGTTAAATTTCATTCTGTTGTTTTCGGCCCAGCGCTCCAGCCTATCGAGGTCACTTTGAATTTTGTTTCTGTCTTCCAGAGTATTAGCTGTTCCACCCAACTTTGTGTCATCTGCAAATTTGATAAGCATTCCCTGTACCTCCTCATCCAAGTCATTAATAAAAATGTTGAAGAGCACCGGGCCCAGGACCGAGCCCTGTGGTACCCCGCTCGTTACCTCTCCCCAGTTTGAGAAGGAACCATTGATAAGCACTCTTTGAGTCCGATTCTGTAGCCAATTGTGGATCCACCTGATAGTTGATCCATCTAGCCCACTCTTAGCTAGCTTACTAATCAGGATATCATGAGGCACTTTGTCGAAAGCTTTGCTGAAGTCCAGGTATATAATGTCCACAGCATTCCCACAGTCCACAAGGGAGGTTACCCGATCAAAAAATGAGATCAGATTAGTCTGACAGGATTTGTTCTTGACAAATCCATGCTGGCTTCTAGTAATCACTGCATTGTTTTCAAGGTGCTTGCAGACTGACTTCTTTATAATCTGCTCAAAAATCTTCCCGGGGATTGATGTCAGACTGACTGGCCTATAGTTCCCAGGTTCCTCCTTCTTGCCCTTTTTGAAGATGGGAACAACATTTGCCCTCCTCCAGTCGTCTGGCACTTCACCTGTCCTCCATGATTTCTCAAAGATAATAGACAGTGGTTCTGAGAGTTCTTCTGCCAGTTCCTTTATTACTCTAGGATGCAGCTCATCAGGCCCTGGAGATTTAAACTCGTTCAGAGTAATCAGGTGCTCCTTGACCATTTGCCTATCAATCTCAAGCTGCAATTCTGCCCCTTCAGTCTGCATTTCAGGTTTGCCAGGGGGGTCATAGACCCTCTTTTGGGAGAAGACCGAGCCAAAGTAGGAATTGAACACTTCTGCCTTTTCTTTGTCTTCTGTTATCAATTTGCCATCCTCATTGCGTAGTTGAACCACCAGTTCTTTCTTCTGTCTTTTACTGTGCATGTATCTGAAGAAAGCTTTTTTGTTGCTTTTAGCATTCCTCGCTAACCTTAGCTCATTCTCAGCTTTAGCCTTCCTGACACTATTCCTGCAGTTCTGTGCTACCTGCCTGTACTCTTCCCCTGTAGCCTGTCCTTCCTTCCACTTCCTATACGTGTCCTTTTTTGTTTTCAGGTCATCTTTGAGTTTATTGTGAAGCCACATTGGCTTCTTCTGTTGCCCTCTGCCTTTTTTCCTTGTGGGAATTGTTTGCAATTGTGCCTTTAAAATTTCCTTTTTTAAAAACTCCCACCCCTCCTGGGCTCCCTTTCTCGTGAGAGTCATTTGCCATGGGATCTTACTAATCATTGTTCTGAGTTTGTTAAAATTGGCTTTCCTAAAATCCAGGGTACGTGTTTGGCTACACTCAGCTTTTGCTTCTGTTAGAATCAAGAACTCAAGTATAACATGGTCACTTTCCCCCAGAGTTCCCGAAACTGCCACTTTATCCACTAACTCGTCTCTGTTGGTTAGAATCAGGTCAAGGATAGCCGATCCTCTAGTTCCTTCCTCCACTTTCTGTAGGAGGAAGTTATCAGCAGCACAGCTCAGGAATTTCTTGGAGGGGCCATGTTTGGCTGAATAAGTCTCCCAACAGATATCAGGGAAATTGAAGTCCCCCATTACTACCACATCGTGCCTCCTTGAAACACTGGCAATTTGTTTTTCAAAAGTTCCATCCTCGTCTTCTCCTTGATTGGGTGGTCGGTAGTAGACTCCAACCGCCATGTTCGCTTTATTCTTTGCCCCCTTTATTTTAACCCAGATGCTCTCAATGGGGCTGCCAAGCTCCTCTTCCTGTATCTCTGTGCAGAGATACGTATTTTTAACATACAGTGCAACTCCACCTCCCTTTCTGTTGCTTCTGTTCCTTTTGAACAAGTTATACCCTTCAATTGCTGTATTCCAGTCATGGGAGTCATCCCACCAGGTTTCAGTTATCCCTATCAAGTCGTACTTGCCCTCATGTATCAAGAGTTCAAGTTCGTCTTGTTTGTTGCCCATACTCTGGGCATTAGTATAGAGACATTGAAGACTATGTGCTTTACAGTCCGACTTTCCCCTTACATTTTGTGGTAGACTATCAATGGGCACCGCTGGAGCTGTTCTCTCCATTGTGGCAAAGAGGCCTTCTTCCATTGGTACCCCCGAGTTTATGTCTCCCTCCCCTGTTGGATTCAGTTTAAAGCCCTCCTGATTAAGTTCCTCATGCTGTGGCCAAACACATTCTTCCCAGTCCTTGTGAGGTGCAACCCATCCTTTGCCAGCAGTCCATCTTCCAGGAAGTGTAGCCCGTGGTCCCAGAATCCAAATCCCTCACGTCGGCTCCACCTTCGTAGCCAGTCATTCACTCGGAGTATTTTTCTTTCCCTTTCTATGCCTCTTCCAAGTACTGGAAGGATGGATGAGAAAACTATCTGGGCCCCGAAGTTCTTGAGTTCCCTTCCCAGCTCTTCAAAGTCTGCCGTGATTTCTTTGTAACTCCGCTTGGCAGTATCATTTGTACCCACGTGGAAGAGAAGAAAGGGGTATGTGTCGGTGGGCTGCATGAGCCTCGGCAGCTGCTCTGTCACATCCTTAATCCATGCCCCAGGGAGACAGCACACCTGGCGAGTCCATGGGTCTTCGCGACATACTTTGGCTTCGATCCCCCGCAGGAGGGAGTCTCCCACTACGAATACTCTTCTCTTCCTCTTGCTGTAGGCCTTGGTTTGATTGCCTCCACTTGACTGACCCTCAGCCTCTTGCTCGCTGTCACGTTGGGTGCCCGGTAATCCGTCCTCTGCAGGCTGTCCTCTGCTCTCGTCCTCAAGTACATGGAAGCGGTTCCATAGCTCCACTGCTTCTGAATGACACTGCACAACAGCACAGGTGCTATCATTTAAACATGAGGTCTGCAGCCCATGGAGTTTAGTGCTAGAATTGTATATAAGACTAGCAAGGGTTGGTTGGTGGGTTGTGTGTATAGTGGTGGATGAGTGTGGCATTGTGCAGTTTCTGGTGGTGCGCTGGAGTCGGAAGGAGCAAAAAGGAGCAGAGGAAGCTGTTCAGAAAACCCTGCTGAAGCCCCAACACTGGAAGCTGATACCAAGGCGGAGAGCTGCTGGAACTCGCATTCAGGTTAGTTGGAAATATTACAGTGACTGTGTAGCTAAGGGGTGGGATTTCCACCAGGGAACTTGGGGGAAGGCATAGCATTGTTGTATTTCATGCTCAGCTTTGCAATAAAAATGTTTGGGTTTAACCTCCTGGAGGAGTATGTATGGTATGAAAATTCTTCAAAGAACCTTTGCCAATCCCTTTTGAGGAACCTGTGGCAAAACAGTCTTGCTCCAGTTCTTTGATCATTTTGGTGTCCCTAATCCACACCTTATCCAGTTCTTCAATGTCACACCATATATTTGATATTGGCAGTTTTATTTTTATTTTTTTATTCCTTTCCTATTGATCCCCAACATGGAATCTGCCCTTTTCACTCTGGGATGACATTTACATCATTTTATTTATTTATTTATTTATTTTTACAGGGGCTGCAATCCTACATGCAATAATGATGCTTAAATCCCATTGAATGGTTTAAGCATGAACCTAACTGCATTAATCCTGTTAACTGATTGATTAAATGTTGCAGCCCTGTTTTGTTTTGTTTTGTTTTGTTTTTGCAAGATTTGTTGTGATTGTTTTTATAATTGCATAACAACTACATTAGAAGTTATAGACACAGGACAAAAAGTTGTTCCCTTTGGTTATTTTATCTTACTATGTGTATTTTACTTGTATTGTTATTTTGAAGCAAAGGGATTTGCAGTGTTTGACCTTATAGTACCTATAGTCTCATTTAATTGTATACGATAACTATAGTCAGTCTGAAGAACCAAGGAACAGATAAAAGACGTTTAAGTGTGGATGATGAATTACATGTAGTGATCGGTAACAGAGGGATTCCCCGGACACCCACACACACACACACACACACACACAAATGAAGCCCTGAGCACAGAACTTGAGTATTCATCTCCAAGTCTCAAGAGATTTGCTAAGCAACAGGCGATCAGTTACAAAGAAGTCCTAATGCCCTGAAAACTAGTAAACAAGCTTCTTTTCCCAAGGAATTTCCTCCACTTTCCTTGAGCTTCGAATATTTAGTTTCCAGGGTTGGTGACATATTAGCCTGACCAATGCACAGCAGTGATTTGTAAAGCTTTCTAGTCAGCTTCAGGGAGCAGGAAGCTCTCCATCAGCTCCCAGCTAGAAAGGGGCCTTGTGGTGTGTCTGTCTGAAAAGCCGCATGAGAGATCACTATAGTTAGAAGTAAACCAGCCATAACTCAGGGGGTCATCTCAGCTCCTTCTTTGCCCATACAACTATCTGGGAAATCCATTGGTGGGCTTTTCTCCACCTCTAACATGGCAAGTTTCATCGTCAGCCCTTTAACCTTTCCCAGTCTGTACCCTCAGACTACAATGCCCATCACCGCCAGGGAGTACGACCAATGGTTATGATGGCTGGGGATATGGAAGTTGTAGTCCAACACATCTGGAGGGTGCCAGGCTGGGGAAGGCATAACAACATGCTGCAGGTAGTGATTACTATAGTCAAATGTTCAGAAAAGCAATGTCTGTATGAAGCTATTTCCTTTTAATGTTCTAGAAAGGGTTATAGGACCAGGGGGGAACAGACTCCAGTCAGTGCGGACACACCAGCAATGGCCAACCAACAGTCTTAGATCACTTACATTGCCAACCATTCACAGCCAGTGAGAAGAGAGGGAGCTTACTTAGGCCATGCCCCTCTGCAGGGAGTACAAGGGCATATTCCACAGCCAGGTAATAGCTGGAAGTTTGTAGATGGTTGGCCTGGGAGAGGAAATCAGCCCCCACTTCTGGTGTTCCACTGGATTATTCTGCTGTTCTAAAGGAGAGTATGGAGCAGGAGTAGACAACCTGGTGCCTTCCAGGTGTTTCAGACTAGTGCTGTGCCAAAAATGTCTCCCACATTCCCCCCCCCCAACCATTCTCATTCAATTTGATTTAATTAAAAATAAAAAAAGTAAGAAAAGGAAAAGCAATTGTTTTCAAAAAGTCCAATGGTGAAGAGAAATTTTGATGGACTGGGTTGGGTTTTCTTGTGCTTTCCTTACTTAGGAGGTGGCTGAGGAGGTATGCCGTGGTCTTGTTTTTCATTGTACACTCATCTCTCCAGCAGCCTGTAACTTCCTCGGCTTCCCACATTTCAATTCAAGCCCAGGGGAAGACATCATGAAGAGGTAATTCTTCCAACAGGGCTTCTTCAGTTCAGGAACTAAAGCGCAGGCAGCCTGGGGCGCTACAGAAAAATGGAGGAATGTGCAATAGAAAGAAAAAACACACACTGCACACTCGGCCACCTTGCCGTGATTAGCTAAGCTCAAAAACATCACAAAAATAAATTAGGAAACACCCTGAGAATGAGGCAGAAGAATGAAAGCCTCTTTCATGGGGGAAGAAAACTTCAGGAAATTGGAGGACAGATTTAGTCAAGGGAGGCTGCTGAGCTGTCTCCTATGTCAGTGGGGCTCCTCATCCATTGCAGCTTTTATTCTGAGCTTTATAGGAACTATTCATGGTGCTGTGCTCCATCCCCAAAATAGGTTCACCGTCATGGAGCACCATGGATAGCTCCTATAAAGTTCAGAATGAAAGCTGCAATGGATAAGGAGCCCCACGGACATAGGAGTCACCGGCCTCCCCTGGATTTAGGCACAGTACTAGCTCCACCTCTTCCCTGGAGCTGGACACAACATTGGCCAGCTCAGTGTGGTGCATGCAAAATGGGGCCAGCCTGCCAACCACCGTTGCAAAACAAAACAAAAACAAAAGCAAAACCTTATGGGGGGGGGGAGAGAAAGAAGCTGCCGTACCAAGGGTGAGCCCTACCTGTGAGAAACTGCTGAGAATTTCTCCTCCCCCCTGGAGAATTTCGGTGAAATGGTCCCTCCCAGCCCCCCAATTTCTCAGCCCACAAATAGGGTGGAGAATTCCGAGAGGCCATTTGCGCACAGCTCCAGTTTGGACTACATCTCCAATAATCTCTGGCCATTGGCCATGCTGCCTGGGGCTGATGAGAGTGGTAGTCCAAAATATCTGGAAGGCACCAGGTTGCCTAACACTGGTATAAAGGAAAGGGAGTGAAATAAAGTCAGATAACGGGAAATGCAAGTGGGACTTCAGCGGAGAGACCCCTAATAATTTCACAGGGGGCATAAACTGCTTTGTGAATCCTTTGCCATGGCCTTGGCAACTGCAGGGCACCCACTCAGAGTGCATGGGCTGAAGCACTCAGAAGCACTCAGAACAAAAGAGGAGCCCTCCTGCTGGATCAGACCCAAATGCCATCCCCCCCCCCCAACTGTGGCCAATACATAGATGTTTCTGGGAAACCTACAAAGCAGGGGATAATGGCAACAGCTCTCTGCTATTGCTTGCCCCTCCGAGGTATATTGGTCTGAATATGGAAATTTTGTGTAGCTTTCAAGGCGGACAGTGCACTTTGGTGCATGTTCGCTCAGAAGAGAAAGTCCCACTGTGCTCAACAGGGCTTACTCCCAGGTGAATATGTGTAGGATTGTAGCCAAAGTGTCCTTCATTCCTCCATGAATGCATCTAATACAGCTTTCCCCAACCTGGATCCCTCCAGATGTTCTTTGTTGCCAACACATTCTGTCATACCTGACCATTGGCCATGCTGGCTAGGGATGATGAGACTTGTAGACAACAGCATCATTCTAGAGAGGAACCCATGTTGAGGAAGGCTGGCCTAATGTACGTGTGTGTGTGTGTGTGTGTGTGTGTGTGTGTGTGTGTTAAAACCACTTACATTAGCTGCTATCATCACAAGATATGGTAGTGAATTCCATACATGGGTATGTTTTGTGTGAAGGACTATCTTATTTTATTTTTCTGCCTTGAATCTACTGCAGATCTCCAATGGTTTCAGTCTTTCCTTGTAAGGGAAGGTTCTCCAACCCTTTGATAATGTTGCAAAATCTGTATTAGGGCAATTCTTTTATTAGGCCAACCCAAAGGTCACAAAAGAGAGTGCAAGCTTTTGAGTGCTCCAGAACTCTTCATCAGGCTGAGATCAGGCTTCCTCCAGCCTGGTGCCCTCCAGATGTGTTGGACTATAACTCCCATCAGCCCCCACCAGCATGGTCAATGGTCAGAGATGATGGGAGGTGTAGTCCAAACCATCTGGAAGCTGTCAGATTGTGCAAGGCTGGGCTAGACAGTAAACAAAGCAAAGGGGGAAATCTGGTTGATGTTGAAGCCACAGAGTTTGCATTTGATCACAGTCTTAAGATGGAATGTGGGCGGAGGCTGCAGACATTCAAATTAGACTTTGCTAGATGCTGTGATGGTTTCTGGTTGCCCCCAGGACTATCCCTAGGACTGCTGAGATACTTCTCCCTTATCAACCTGCCCAGTCACTGAGGTCATCAGATGGCATGCTGGTGGTGGTTCTGCATGGACCTATGGTCCAATTGGAGTTCACCCAGAGAAGAGCCTTCAGTGTGGTGGCTCCATTCCTCTGGAACTCCCTGCCTCTGGAGGTCAGGCAGGCACCAACACTGTGTTGTTTCCAGCACCTCCTGAAAACATCTTTATTTCCGGAAGCCTTCCTTGATTGACCAGCCACTGGGTGTTGTTGTTGTTTTTAATTAATATTCTGTTTTAATATACTGTACTTTTAGCTTTTTATTGTTCACCACTCCGGAATCTGTTTAGATGTGGAGCAGTATATAAATGCTGTAAATAATAAAGTAGGAGACCAACAATGGTCGATCTCCCGTTTTGGAAAATATATAAACCAGCTGTTCCCCCTCCCCCCAATTCTTGGGTGAATGTTGCCTGCCATTTTCTGTCCCTTTCCCAGCATAACTGGTTGGTGATCTGGGCTCTTGCTTTCAGGATTTCTATTTTAAAAAAGAAAGCCCTGGAAATCGCTTCCCTCCCGTGGAGCCTCCGCTCCGAAGACACCAATTACCAAAGGCTAAACCCATTAACAGATCTCTGGTTTCGGCCAGGTGGCACGCATCACTGCTTGGGTGAGACCTGGAGCCGGAATCCCAACCTCCACTGCAGGGACCTCCCAACGAACCACCATCAATAATAATAACACACTTTAATGGCTTGCCCTCCCGGCCTGGCCTTACATCTGCTGGGGCTGAAGAGGACTCCTAGGCCGAAAGCAGGGCAGTGCCTTTGGTGTCCCTGCCCTCTGCTTCCCTGGGGACTGCTGTTTACAGGGAAGCGCACTCTCTCTGTTTCTTGATAGCCAAGAAAGAGCTGCAGGGGAGTGGAAAGGTGGAGCCCATCACTCAAACAGGGGGTGTCCTCCACCCGCTCCATCCAGGACTACTCCCGGCTGTTTATTTGGACATTGTGATGTTTGGAGAGTTAAATCTTTGGCAGCAATGAATCTCTTGCCTTTTCAGGGCTTCATTCATTGAACCATGTGGCTATTTAACCTGGACATGTGACTATTTCACCCAGACAAGACAGAGGTGCTCCTGGTCAGCCAAAAGTCAGGTCACAGAAATAGGGATTCAACTTGAACACTCAGTTTCCCAGCTTGGATGTACTCCTGGGTTCAGTCCCACAGTTGCTTGCCCAGGTTTCAGAGGCAGCCAGGAGTGTGTTTGCACTGCTGAGGCTAGTGGTCCAACTGTGCCCATTCCTAGAGATGTCAGATCTAGCCAGGGTAATACATGCCTAGCCTTAGTTCCATCCCCTTTGGACTACTGTAGCATGCTGTATGTGGGGCTGCCTTTGAAAAGTGTTCAGAAACTTCAGCTGGTCATCCAGAATGCTGTGGCCAGATTATTGGCTGGGGCCAGTTATAGGGAACATAGAGGAGAAGACTCCAATGGTAACTAGTCCTGATGGCTATATGCTGCCTTCAGTATCAGAGGTGGTATGCCTATAGTATTGCCTATGTACTCCAGTTGCTGGGGAACACAGGTGGGAGGGTACTATTGCACTCGTGTCCTACTTGTGGGTTTCCCGCAGGCAGCAGGTTGGCCACTGTGTGAACAGACTGCTGGACTAGAAGGGCTCTTGGTCTGATCCAGCATGAACATAAGAAGAGCCCTGCTGGATCAGACCAAGAGTCCATCTAGTCCAGCATTCTGTTCACACAGCAGCCAACCAGCTGCCCACGGCCACGGGATCCCACAAGCAGGACATGAGTGCAACAGCACCCTCCTACCAACGTTCCCCAGCAACGGTTGTACATAGGCATACTGCCTGTGATACTGGATGGCTCTTCTTATGTTCTTATGTTATGTTAACTCCCTTGTTCCAAGAACTTCACTGGCTATTGGTCGGTTTCTGGGCACAATTCAAAGTGCTGGTTAATTATGGTTGTATCCTGCCTTTTTTCCTCTTGCAAGGAACCCAAGGTGGGTTACATGGTCCTCCTTCTCTCCATTTTATCTTGACAACAACCCTGTTGGGTAGGTTAGGCTGAGAGTCAGTGACTGGCCCAAAGTTGTCCAGTGAGCTTCATGGCCGAGTGGGGACTAGAATCTAGGTCTCCCGACTCACAGTCCAACACTCTAACCACTACACCACACTGGCTCTCTGGTTATGACCTATAAAGCACTACACAACTTGAGATGAGGCTATTTTAAAGACCATGTTCTCTGATATGAGCCTACCTGGGTTGTATTTGGGGAGGCCCTGCTCTAGATCCAACCACCAAGAGAGGCATGTTTGGTTGGGACAGGAGGGAGGGCCTTCTTGGTGGCTGCTCCCAAGTTCTGGAGCTCCCTACCAAAGGAGGCCAGGCTAGTCCATTCTTCTTGTTGTTCTTCTGCCAACAGGCAAAAACATTTTTACTCAGATAGGTCTTTGGCACCTCAACTGATGTGCTGCTGAAATAGGTTTTAATCTGGTGGGTGCTGTTATTTCCTCCTTATTAATCTGTTTTTATTAGATGTGTTTTTTATTTGTTGAGTTTATTTTTATTACAACATCGTTATTTTTTCTGTATGCTGTTGTTAGCCGCCTTGAGCACTAATTTTAGTGGAATGGAGGGATATAATAAACAGAATGAATGGATAGATCAATAATCTTCAATAGGGGTGCCTTTTTAAATTAGTGACTGTAGCTAAAAATGTAACTTTAAAAAACAACAACACTATTGTCAGAAGGAAAGGCTGCCTTTAATATTTTCTTTTTAGGCACTTCAGATGCTGCTTTATACAGAGCCAGTCTGTTGGTCCATCTAGCACAGTATTGTGTACAGTACTCTGGCTGGACTGGGCTGTAAAGAGTCAGATAAGACTCTTTCCCAGGCCCAGCCCTGCCAGGAGATGCCAGGGATTGTAACTGAGGTGTTCTGCTGCTGCAAGCAACGCATGTACTCTGCACTGAATTAGAGCCCTCCTCGTTGCAAGGTACATTTATTACATTTACAGCCTGCCTTTCCTCTAAAGAGCTGCTGGGCCCCAGATTGGGAAGGCTGGTGCAGATGGTTCTTTCACTGGCACACATGCACATACTCTACCCTCACAACAACCCTATGAAG
This sequence comes from Shinisaurus crocodilurus, assembly GCA_021292165.1. Taxonomy (NCBI): domain Eukaryota; kingdom Metazoa; phylum Chordata; class Lepidosauria; order Squamata; family Shinisauridae; genus Shinisaurus; species Shinisaurus crocodilurus. The sequence goes on along the minus strand of CM037879.1, from coordinate 43,193,184 downwards.
GAAGTTAAGCTCAGAGTAGTCATATAGCGCTCGGCATGACGAGCCAGCCCGAGACTTAATTTGATAAATCTACCTACGAACACGTCCTACTCTGTTTGGAAGGCATCTGGCTAGAACCCGTAGAGGTATGGGTTTGTAGGCTAGGCTCCACCCACAAATCAAATACACGGAAATGCCAATTACAGTGATGTGGCTAGAGTAGCCTTCCTCAACCTGGCGCCCTGTATATCCGTGGGACTACATCTCCCATCATCCTCAGACAGCACGGCGCCAGGTTGAGGAAAGCTGGGCGGGAGCGTGAACACCACGGAGCTTCCTTCCGAGAAGGAAAAAAAACCCACCCCAGACTCGGACTGCTCGCTACGGGAGGAGCTCCTCGGAAGGTGGGGCAAACAAGGGCGCAATCCTATGGAAGTTTCTACAGAAAAAAGTCCTACTACTCCCAGCATTCCCCAGCCTGGCTGGGGAATGCTGGGAGTGGTAGTAGGACTTTTTTTTTCCTGTAAAAAAACAATAGGACTGCGCCCTCAATAGATCAGATCCCACACATCGCTTGCACTCCGTGGCCCTCGATCTGGAATCACTACAAAGCACCGTTTCTAAAGAGGCGAACAAACAGGAGTCACTCCACAAATGGACGCAGGGGCGCACAAGCTAGGGTCCGGAAGTGTGTTGGCAGACCAACTTTCCGGGGAATGCCCTCTTTCCTTCCCGCCCGGCAGCTTTGCTCAGACATTCCCGCACACTGGACACCTGGGCATCCGCCTGTGGATTTTGAGAGACATCTTGAGCCATCAGTCTCCCGTGTACAGTATTTCCCAGTCGGAGAAGAGGAGGAGGAGGAGGAGCTACCGCCGCTTCTTCTAAAGAATTCCAATAGAAGGCTTCGGGCCGGATAGAGAAGGGATTCTTCAGTATCCAATCAAAACGCGCTCACGTGAGCCGCTGGCCAATGAAGCCAAAGTAGTCTTCGGATTTCTCCTGTTGTAGTGCGCGGCCTAGAAACTTGCCGAGAGAAGGCTCAACCTTTCGAGCTTAAAAAAGAAGAAAGAAATCCACCCAGTTCTGTTTATTTCGGAAAGCGAATAAAGGTTTTGTGTAAACCTCCATTATTTCTGATGACCGCTCGCCAGCAGTAATCAAATGTTTCCTTTTTTTCCTTTTAAATGTGTTGCGTTTAAAGGAGAAATTGTGGCAAACGTTAAGCTGACGCAAGTAGAAATGACCATTTGTTTTATAAGACGCCAGCCAGTCCAGAGGCAAAAACGGTATAGAGAGATGCGGGGGGGGGGGGGGGAGAGGAACAAGTCTGCTCACATTTCAGGGCAGATCAGCTTCGGATCTAATGTTCATGTTGGATAATTAAATTGCAGTCAAAACCTATGGCTCATGTTTCACCAGGTAGTTGGGTGAAATGGTTAAGATCACTGATACCTTCTAGCAGGGATGTTGAAGAGTCCTTGGTCTCGAGTCACAAGTCGAGTCACGAGTCTTTGGGCGCGAGTCCGAGTCCTTGGTCCAAAATGGTGACTCACGAGTCACTCCCAAAGCTGACTCCACGAGTCCCTATTAAAATCAATGGGGGTTTTTCCCAACAAAATAAAGCTACTTCAGATGTGTGGTTTAAATAAATTCTAGGCACAAGTGTGCCTTTTTATTTCAAAACTCTGCAACTGATTTTGGCAAGAACAGACCAGGCAGACAAACCCAAAATAACCAGGCAGGCAGAGGAGGCAGGGAATCCCAAAGCAGGCAGGCAGAGGCCTTTGTCTTGGAGAATTCAAACTGTGGAACTGGTTAAGAAGAGGGCAGGCAGGCAGACGAAGGAGGCAGGGAACCCCAGACAGGCAGGCAGAGGCAGCCAAACCCAAAATGTCTGAAAGGCTGCATTTTAGAAAAATGATTTTAAAAAATAAACTTGCTGTACTTCCTAAAACTTATCCATGTTGCATTTGAGGAACATGATTTTTTCTAAATGTTTGGCCCCCATTCTGGAACGGTGAGATCTCATCACAATTCCACCCTCACTGAACACCTCCACTGGTGATGAACTTGCTGGAACCAGAAAGACACTCAGAGCAGCCACACAGAGTAATCTCAGGTCCTTCTTCTGCCTCTCCCAAGTACGCAACACATCAATCAAAATAAATCTTGACACACTGTTGGGGCTGCACTCCTGGTAGCCGTCCATAGTGGCCGAACAGCGGCACATCTCGCTTCCCTGCGCTCTTCGCCAGCAATCACGCTCCTCTCCACTCCTGGCACAGCCCAGGGATGTTGAAGAGTCCGTGGTCTCGAGTCCCGAGTCGAGTCTCAAGTCCCATTAAAAATATTGGGACTCAAGTCCGAGTCGAGTCAGAGGGGGGACTCAGTCCGACTCACGAGTCGAGTCCTCGAGTCCGAGTCCCCATCCCTGCCTTCTAGGGTGGATTCCCTAGATGTACTCATTGAATAATTAACAGAGCCTAAACAGGAAGTGGGCGTAGCTATCAGCTTCTTCCTTTTTCTGCTGGGACTCTGAGTGAGTTTGGTTGCATGTGAGTGGTTGTCTCCACATTGTTCTAGCAGCAGCATGTAACCAGAGTTGCTGGTCTGAACTCCACAAGTTCAGACCCCAAGTAACTACAAATGTACCGTAACGAATTGTAAGAAACGTCTTTTAAACCTGCCTGAATGAAACTGCATAATCTGAGTGAGTAAATGTTACTTTTAACTTTTACAAGACTGTGTCTCTGATTATTGTTCTGAGGGAGAGAAAAGGGGGCAAAAACCAGGGAAATCCAGTCTGCCTTAAAGCATCCTGGATTACCAAATGCTAGCTGGCTAACACTAGCCAAATCTAAGCTTCTTTTAAGCTGGAAAGAGACTGTACTCTGCTGATCTCACTAACGTGAGTTAGGAAGAATATTACTCCACAATATATCCTCTCCTAGTATCTTTTTCAAGTCCCAACACGGGTTAAGGGCCCAGAATAGATTGTTTTTGTAGCATTTTGGTGGATGCCACTGGATTCTCCTCAGTGAGAAGAGGAATTCATAGCGGCCATATTTTTCTTTGTTCCCTGGTGAGCACATGGTGACTCCATTGTCTCCTTGTGAAAGAGAAACCCCCTTTCCTCAGAGAGCAGTAGTAAGGCAGTGAAGGTTTTTTGAGTTTTGAGCATTTTCAGTTTTTGAGTTTTGCGCATTTTTCCACTTTTGAGTTTGGCATTTTTCCCAATTTTGAATTTTTGGGCATTTTTCTTGATTTTTGATCGCTGAAGATGAGTGGAGGAAACTCAAGAGGAGAGAGCTTCTCCAGGCTGCCTGAATTAACTGAAGCAAATTTCATACAATGGAATAGGCGACTGAAAGTGATTTTGGACAGACTTGAAGTCCTGGGCTGTATTAAGGAAGATAAGCCCAGTGGCGCTGGTGAAGAGGCCAGAGCAGCAGCCAAAGAATGGGAAAAGCAAAACAGGATAGCAATATCTGTTATCATAGAAAATTTAACTGATTGCCAAATGATCCATGCTGGAGAAGGGGAAACAGCCAGAGAAGTGCTCCATAATCTAGAAACGGCATTTGGATTTACAAGCAAGTGGTCTCACAGACGCCTAGTGAGAGATATGTTTCATTTGAAGCTTGAGTGCAAGAAGGATTGTGGAAGTCATGTGGAAGAGTTTTTAATTATTATTGAAAAGTTAAGACTGGCAGAATACGTGATGAATGAAGATCAGAAGGTCTGCTACTTCCTGGGGTCACTGGGATATAAGTTTGAGATTTCTATATCCAGAATGGACAGTGTCCCAAATTTAACACTAAAAGATTTAATTGGTCATTTGAGAGAAGAATGTGTTGAGAGAAGGGAAGAATCTCTAATCAGGCATTCTAAGCAAAGTGACTCAAACTAGTTGTCCCAAGGGAATGGGAAAGGCACATCCAAGAGAATTGTCTGCTTTAATTGCAACAAAGAGGGACATATTGCCAAGTTCTGTAAAGCCCCGAAGACAAGAAGACCCCATCTTTTAGGCAGCAAAAGGAAAAGAAGGGGATTGATGAGAATAGCTTACTGATGCAACAGAAGAGTTTAGCAGCTAACTGTTACAAAAGTAAGTCAAGCAAATGGGTGATAGATTCGGGTGCATCGAGCCATTTCTCACACGAGAGAGGATTCTTCAAAGAAATCAATGAGATTGAAGAATCACAAAGTGAGGACATCCAGATTGCAGATGGCAATGTGATAAAGGCACAAGGTGCAGGCTCAGGAGTTCTGCACTGCAAGGTTGGTGGTGAAACCAGAAAGAACTGTGTAGACATTCTCTATGTTCCAAAATTAAGTTGCAACATGCTCAGTGTCTCCACTTTAGCAAAGAAAGGCTTCAGAGTACTATTTGAAGGTGACAAGTGTAAAGTGTCCAAAAATGGTAAAGTGTTTGTTGAAGCTAGTCTGATCAATGGCGTGTATGAGGTTATTGTTTCAGAATCTCAATCTGCTAAAGTGGCGTGCCCAAAGAAGAAGGATGAGGCTGATCTGGAGCTTTGGCACAGAAGACTTGGACATAGAGACACAAGCACAATAAAGGAACTGCAGTGCAAGGAGCTGGCAAGAGGAGTGGAAGTAACCCAGAGCGCATCGGGCACAACCAAGTGTGTGAGTTGTGTCACTGAAAAGGCAGTTAAGCCTTCTTTTCCTCCTTGCACTCAGCAGCGCAGCACCAAAGTACTTGACCTGGTCTACAGTGATGTATGTGGTCCAATGAATGTTCCATCATTGGGGAAAAATAAATACATCCTAACATTTATTGATGATTTTTCAAGATATTGTGCAGCATACTTCCTCAAGGAAAGGAGTCAAGTGCTGGAGATGACCAAGAAATACTTTGCCATGGTGAAGAACAAGTTCCAGAGATGCCCAGGGGTCCTGATGATGGATAACGGGTGTGAGTATTGTTCACACGACATGGAAGCCCTTATGGAACAGGAAGGAGTTAAACACATAACAACTGTTCCATACTCCCCACAACAGAACTCAGTAGCAGAAAGAAAGTTCAGATCCATCATGGAGATGACAAGATGCATGTTAAAAGATGCATCTCTTCCCCAACGTTTGTGGGGAGACGCAGCTGCCACTGCGGTGTACATCCAGAACAGATTGCCAACAAAGGGAGCTACACGCACACCTTTTGAGTTTTGGCGCGGGAGAACTCCCAATCTGTCGCACATACGTGTATTTGGAAGTGTTGCCTATAGCTATGTTCCTAAAGAAAACAGGCACAAGCTTGACTCCAGAGCACAAGCAGGTATCCTCATCAGGTACGCTACTGGAGGAAAAGGCTACAAGATAATGGATCTGAAAACAAGACAAGTCAGCCCACGGCACATTGTCCATTTTGATGAACACACGAAGGCTGAGACAAGGGGAACTGTTGTGGATTTTTCTGATCAATCAGAAAAGGAAATGCAAGCGCTCGTATACTTCCCACCTATAACTTATAGGAGGAGATGGATGCACTGCATCAGAACAAGACATGGACGCTTACTGACCTACCTCCTGGAAAGAAGGCCATAGGAAGAGTAAGTGGAAGTTTAAAATCAAGAAAGGGCAGAAGGGGAAGTGCAGCGCTAAGCGATCTTTGTAGCTGAAAGATCAAGTCTGCAGAGAAGTGGTCTGGCTGGATCAACTGATCAAAGACTATGTGCATGAGGCTGTCCAAGATGGACTGACTTGTGGACTTGACATACTGTAATACTAAGGAAATGACTGCTGACATCCCAACCAAGCCTCTACCAAGAGACAGTTTCCAGAATCTTCGAGTCAAGATGGGACTGTGGGTGGATTAATAAAATTGTGAATGAATTTCTGTTGTTTTGCCTGAGAAGGGGTGTGTTGGATAATTAAATTGCAGTCAAAATCTATGGCTCATGTTTCACCAGGTAGTTGAGTGAAATGGTTAAGATCACTGATACCTTCTAGGGTGGATTCCCTAGATGTACTCATTGAATAATTAACAGAGCCTAAACAGGAAGTGGGCGTAGCTATCAGCTTCTTCCTTTTTCTGCTGGGACTCTGAGTGAGTTTGGTTGCATGTGAGTGGTTGTCTCCACATTGTTCTAGCAGCAGCATGTAACCAGAGTTGCTGGTCTGAACTCCACAAGTTCAGACCCCAAGTAACTACAAATGTACCGTAACGAATTGTAAGAAACGTCTTTTAAACCTGCCTGAATGAAACTGCATAATCTGAGTGAGTAAATGTTACTTTTAACTTTACAAGACTGTGTCTCTGATTATTGTTCTGAGGGAGAGAAAAGGGGGCAAAAACCAGGGAAATCCAGTCTGCCTTAAAGCATCCTGGATTACCAAATGCTAGCTGGCTAACACTAGCCAAATCTAAGCTTCTTTTAAGCTGGAAAGAGACTGTACTCTGCTGATCTCACTAACGTGAGTTAGGAAGAATATTACTCCACAATATATCCTCTCCTAGTATCTTTTTCAAGTCCCAACACGGGTTAAGGGCCCAGAATAGATTGTTTTTGTAGCATTTTGGTGGATGCCACTGGATTCTCCTCAGTGAGAAGAGGAATTCATAGCGGCCATATTTTTCTTTGTTCCCTGGTGAGCACATGGTGACTCCATTGTCTCCTTGTGAAAGAGAAACCCCCTTTCCTCAGAGAGCAGTAGTAAGGCAGTGAAGGTTTTTTGAGTTTTGAGCATTTTCAGTTTTTGAGTTTTGCGCATTTTTCCACTTTTGAGTTTGGCATTTTTCCCAATTTTGAATTTTTGGGCATTTTTCTTGATTTTGATCGCTGAAGATGAGTGGAGGAAACTCAAGAGGAGAGAGCTTCTCCAGGCTGCCTGAATTAACTGAAGCAAATTTCATACAATGGAATAGGCGACTGAAAGTGATTTTGGACAGACTTGAAGTCCTGGGCTGTATTAAGGAAGATAAGCCCAGTGGCGCTGGTGAAGAGGCCAGAGCAGCAGCCAAAGAATGGGAAAAGCAAAACAGGATAGCAATATCTGTTATCATAGAAAATTTAACTGATTGCCAAATGATCCATGCTGGAGAAGGGGAAACAGCCAGAGAAGTGCTCCATAATCTAGAACGGCATTTGGATTTACAAGCAAGTGGTCTCACAGACGCCTAGTGAGAGATATGTTTCATTTGAAGCTTGAGTGCAAGAAGGATTGTGGAAGTCATGTGGAAGAGTTTTTAATTATTATTGAAAAGTTAAGACTGGCAGAATACGTGATGAATGAAGATCAGAAGGTCTGCTACTTCCTGGGGTCACTGGGATATAAGTTTGAGATTTCTATATCCAGAATGGACAGTGTCCCAAATTTAACACTAAAAGATTTAATTGGTCATTTGAGAGAAGAATGTGTTGAGAGAAGGGAAGAATCTCTAATCAGGCATTCTAAGCAAAGTGACTCAAACTAGTTGTCCCAAGGGAATGGGAAAGGCACATCCAAGAGAATGTCTGCTTTAATTGCAACAAAGAGGGACATATTGCCAAGTTCTGTAAAGCCCCGAAGACAAAGAAGACCCCATCTTTTAGGCAGCAAAAGGAAAAGAAGGGGATTGATGAGAATAGCTTACTGATGCAACAGAAGAGTTTAGCAGCTAACTGTTACAAAAGTAAGTCAAGCAAATGGGTGATAGATTCGGGTGCATCGAGCCATTTCTCACACGAGAGAGGATTCTTCAAAGAAATCAATGAGATTGAAGAATCACAAAGTGAGGACATCCAGATTGCAGATGGCAATGTGATAAAGGCACAAGGTGCAGGCTCAGGAGTTCTGCACTGCAAGGTTGGTGGTGAAACCAGAAAGAACTGTGTAGACATTCTCTATGTTCCAAAATTAAGTTGCAACATGCTCAGTGTCTCCACTTAGCAAAGAAAGGCTTCAGAGTACTATTTGAAGGTGACAAGTGTAAAGTGTCCAAAAATGGTAAAGTGTTTGTTGAAGCTAGTCTGATCAATGGCGTGTATGAGGTTATTGTTTCAGAATCTCAATCTGCTAAAGTGGCGTGCCCAAAGAAGAAGGATGAGGCTGATCTGGAGCTTTGGCACAGAAGACTTGGACATAGAGACACAAGCACAATAAAGGAACTGCAGTGCAAGGAGCTGGCAAGAGGAGTGGAAGTAACCCAGAGCGCATCGGGCACAACCAAGTGTGTGAGTTGTGTCACTGAAAAGGCAGTTAAGCCTTCTTTTCCTCCTTGCACTCAGCAGCGCAGCACCAAAGTACTTGACCTGGTCTACAGTGATGTATGTGGTCCAATGAATGTTCCATCATTGGGGAAAAATAAATACATCCTAACATTATTGATGATTTTTCAAGATATTGTGCAGCATACTTCCTCAAGGAAAGGAGTCAAGTGCTGGAGATGACCAAGAAATACTTTGCCATGGTGAAGAACAAGTTCCAGAGATGCCCAGGGGTCCTGATGATGGATAACGGGTGTGAGTATTGTTCACACGACATGGAAGCCCTTATGGAACAGGAAGGAGTTAAACACATAACAACTGTTCCATACTCCCCACAACAGAACTCAGTAGCAGAAAGAAAGTTCAGATCCATCATGGAGATGACAAGATGCATGTTAAAAGATGCATCTCTTCCCCACGTTTGTGGGGAGACGCAGCTGCCACTGCGGTGTACATCCAGAACAGATTGCCAACAAAGGGAGCTACACGCACACCTTTTGAGTTTTGGCGCGGGAGAACTCCCAATCTGTCGCACATACGTGTATTTGGAAGTGTTGCCTATAGCTATGTTCCTAAAGAAAACAGGCACAAGCTTGACTCCAGAGCACAAGCAGGTATCCTCATCAGGTACGCTACTGGAGGAAAAGGCTACAAGATAATGGATCTGAAAACAAGACAAGTCAGCCCACGGCACATTGTCCATTTTGATGAACACACGAAGGCTGAGACAAGGGGAACTGTTGTGGATTTTTCTGATCAATCAGAAAAGGAAATGCAAGCGCTCGTATACTTCCCACCTATAACTTATAGGAGGAGATGGATGCACTGCATCAGAACAAGACATGGACGCTTACTGACCTACCTCCTGGAAAGAAGGCCATAGGAAGAGTAAGTGGAAGTTTAAAATCAAGAAAGGGCAGAAGGGGAAGTGCAGCGCTAAGCGATCTTTGTAGCTGAAAGATCAAGTCTGCAGAGAAGTGGTCTGGCTGGATCAACTGATCAAAGACTATGTGCATGAGGCTGTCCAAGATGGACTGACTTGTGGACTTGACATACTGTAATACTAAGGAAATGACTGCTGACATCCCAACCAAGCCTCTACCAAGAGACAGTTTCCAGAATCTTCGAGTCAAGATGGGACTGTGGGTGGATTAATAAATTGTGAATGAATTTCTGTTGTTTTGCCTGAGAAGGGGTGTGTTGGATAATTAAATTGCAGTCAAAATCTATGGCTCATGTTTCACCAGGTAGTTGAGTGAAATGGTTAAGATCACTGATACCTTCTAGGGTGGATTCCCTAGAAGGTACTCATTGAATAATTAACAGAGCCTAAGCAGGAAGTGGGCGTAGCTATCAGCTTCTTCCTTTTTCTGCTGGGACTCTGAGTGAGTTTGGTTGCATGTGAGTGGTTGTCTCCACATTGTTCTAGCAGCAGCATGTAACCAGAGTTGCTGGTCTGAACTCCACAAGTTCAGACCCCAAGTAACTACAAATGTACTGTAACGAATTGTAAGAAACGTCTTTTAAACCTGCCTGAATGAAACTGCATAATCTGAGTGAGTAAATGTTACTTTTAACTTTACAAGACTGTGTCTCTGATTATTGTTCTGAGGGAGAGAAAAGGGGGCAAAAACCAGGGAAATCCAGTCTGCCTTAAAGCATCCTGGATTACCAAATGCTAGCTGGCTAACACTAGCCAAATCTAAGCTTCTTTTAAGCTGGAAAGAGACTGTACTCTGCTGATCTCACTAACGTGAGTTAGGAAGAATATTACTCCACAATATATCCTCTCCTAGTATCTTTTTCAAGTCCCAACACGGGTTAAGGGCCCAGAATAGATTGTTTTTGTAGCATTTTGGTGGATGCCACTGGATTCTCCTCAGTGAGAAGAGGAATTCATAGCGGCCATATTTTTCTTTGTTCCCTGGTGAGCACATGGTGACTCCATTGTCTCCTTGTGAAAGAGAAACCCCCTTTCCTCAGAGAGCAGTAGTAAGGCAGTGAAGGTTTTTTGAGTTTTGAGCATTTTCAGTTTTTGAGTTTTGCGCATTTTTCCACTTTTGAGTTTGGCATTTTTCCCAATTTTGAATTTTTGGGCATTTTCTTGATTTTTGATCGCTGAAGATGAGTGGAGGAAACTCAAGAGGAGAGAGCTTCTCCAGGCTGCCTGAATTAACTGAAGCAAATTTCATACAATGGAATAGGCGACTGAAAGTGATTTTGGACAGACTTGAAGTCCTGGGCTGTATTAAGGAAGATAAGCCCAGTGGCGCTGGTGAAGAGGCCAGAGCAGCAGCCAAAGAATGGGAAAAGCAAAACAGGATAGCAATATCTGTTATCATAGAAAATTTAACTGATTGCCAAATGATCCATGCTGGAGAAGGGGAAACAGCCAGAGAAGTGCTCCATAATCTAGAAACGGCATTTGGATTTACAAGCAAGTGGTCTCACAGACGCCTAGTGAGAGATATGTTTCATTTGAAGCTTGAGTGCAAGAAGGATTGTGGAAGTCATGTGGAAGAGTTTTAATTATTATTGAAAAGTTAAGACTGGCAGAATACGTGATGAATGAAGATCAGAAGGTCTGCTACTTCCTGGGGTCACTGGGATATAAGTTTGAGATTTCTATATCCAGAATGGACAGTGTCCCAAATTTAACACTAAAAGATTTAATTGGTCATTTGAGAGAAGAATGTGTTGAGAGAAGGGAAGAATCTCTAATCAGGCATTCTAAGCAAAGTGACTCAAACTAGTTGTCCCAAGGGAATGGGAAAGGCACATCCAAGAGAATTGTCTGCTTTAATTGCAACAAAGAGGGACATATTGCCAAGTTCTGTAAAGCCCCGAAGACAAAGAAGACCCCATCTTTTAGGCAGCAAAAGGAAAAGAAGGGGATTGATGAGAATAGCTTACTGATGCAACAGAAGAGTTTAGCAGCTAACTGTTACAAAAGTAAGTCAAGCAAATGGGTGATAGATTCGGGTGCATCGAGCCATTTCTCACACGAGAGAGGATTCTTCAAAGAAATCAATGAGATTGAAGAATCACAAAGTGAGGACATCCAGATTGCAGATGGCAATGTGATAAAGGCACAAGGTGCAGGCTCAGGAGTTCTGCACTGCAAGGTTGGTGGTGAAACCAGAAAGAACTGTGTAGACATTCTCTATGTTCCAAAATTAAGTTGCAACATGCTCAGTGTCTCCACTTTAGCAAAGAAAGGCTTCAGAGTACTATTTGAAGGTGACAAGTGTAAGTGTCCAAAAATGGTAAAGTGTTTGTTGAAGCTAGTCTGATCAATGGCGTGTATGAGGTTATTGTTTCAGAATCTCAATCTGCTAAAGTGGCGTGCCCAAAGAAGAAGGATGAGGCTGATCTGGAGCTTTGGCACAGAAGACTTGGACATAGAGACACAAGCACAATAAAGGAACTGCAGTGCAAGGAGCTGGCAAGAGGAGTGGAAGTAACCCAGAGCGCATCGGGCACAACCAAGTGTGTGAGTTGTGTCACTGAAAAGGCAGTTAAGCCTTCTTTTCCTCCTTGCACTCAGCAGCGCAGCACCAAAGTACTTGACCTGGTCTACAGTGATGTATGTGGTCCAATGAATGTTCCATCATTGGGGAAAAATAAATACATCCTAACATTTATTGATGATTTTTCAAGATATTGTGCAGCATACTTCCTCAAGGAAAGGAGTCAAGTGCTGGAGATGACCAAGAAATACTTTGCCATGGTGAAGAACAAGTTCCAGAGATGCCCAGGGGTCCTGATGATGGATAACGGGTGTGAGTATTGTTCACACGACATGGAAGCCCTTATGGAACAGGAAGGAGTTAAACACATAACAACTGTTCCATACTCCCCACAACAGAACTCAGTAGCAGAAAGAAAGTTCAGATCCATCATGGAGATGACAAGATGCATGTTAAAAGATGCATCTCTTCCCCAACGTTTGTGGGGAGACGCAGCTGCCACTGCGGTGTACATCCAGAACAGATTGCCAACAAAGGGAGCTACACGCACACCTTTGAGTTTTGGCGCGGGAGAACTCCCAATCTGTCGCACATACGTGTATTTGGAAGTGTTGCCTATAGCTATGTTCCTAAAGAAAACAGGCACAAGCTTGACTCCAGAGCACAAGCAGGTATCCTCATCAGGTACGCTACTGGAGGAAAAGGCTACAAGATAATGGATCTGAAAACAAGACAAGTCAGCCCACGGCACATTGTCCATTTTGATGAACACACGAAGGCTGAGACAAGGGGAACTGTTGTGGATTTTTCTGATCAATCAGAAAAGGAAATGCAAGCGCTCGTATACTTCCCACCTATAACTTATAGGAGGAGATGGATGCACTGCATCAGAACAAGACATGGACGCTTACTGACCTACCTCCTGGAAAGAAGGCCATAGGAAGAGTAAGTGGAAGTTTAAAATCAAGAAAGGGCAGAAGGGGAAGTGCAGCGCTAAGCGATCTTTGTAGCTGAAAGATCAAGTCTGCAGAGAAGTGGTCTGGCTGGATCAACTGATCAAAGACTATGTGCATGAGGCTGTCCAAGATGGACTGACTTGTGGACTTGACATACTGTAATACTAAGGAAATGACTGCTGACATCCCAACCAAGCCTCTACCAAGAGACAGTTTCCAGAATCTTCGAGTCAAGATGGGACTGTGGGTGGATTAATAAAATTGTGAATGAATTTCTGTTGTTTTGCCTGAGAAGGGGTGTGTTGGATAATTAAATTGCAGTCAAAATCTATGGCTCATGTTTCACCAGGTAGTTGAGTGAAATGGTTAAGATCACTGATACCTTCTAGGGTGGATTCCCTAGAAGGTACTCATTGAATAATTAACAGAGCCTAAGCAGGAAGTGGGCGTAGCTATCAGCTTCTTCCTTTTTCTGCTGGGACTCTGAGTGAGTTTGGTTGCATGTGAGTGGTTGTCTCCACATTGTTCTAGCAGCAGCATGTAACCAGAGTTGCTGGTCTGAACTCCACAAGTTCAGACCCCAAGTAACTACAAATGTACTGTAACGAATTGTAAGAAACGTCTTTTAAACCTGCCTGAATGAAACTGCATAATCTGAGTGAGTAAATGTTACTTTTAACTTTTACAAGACTGTGTCTCTGATTATTGTTCTGAGGGAGAGAAAAGGGGGCAAAAACCAGGGAAATCCAGTCTGCCTTAAAGCATCCTGGATTACCAAATGCTAGCTGGCTAACACTAGCCAAATCTAAGCTTCTTTTAAGCTGGAAAGAGACTGTACTCTGCTGATCTCACTAACGTGAGTTAGGAAGAATATTACTCCACAATATATCCTCTCCTAGTATCTTTTTCAAGTCCCAACACGGGTTAAGGGCCCAGAATAGATTGTTTTTGTAGCATTTTGGTGGATGCCACTGGATTCTCCTCAGTGAGAAGAGGAATTCATAGCGGCCATATTTTTCTTTGTTCCCTGGTGAGCACATGGTGACTCCATTGTCTCCTTGTGAAAGAGAAACCCCCTTTCCTCAGAGAGCAGTAGTAAGGCAGTGAAGGTTTTTTGAGTTTTGAGCATTTTCAGTTTTTGAGTTTTGCGCATTTTTCCACTTTTGAGTTTGGCATTTTTCCCAATTTTGAATTTTTGGGCATTTTTCTTGATTTTTGATCGCTGAAGATGAGTGGAGGAAACTCAAGAGGAGAGAGCTTCTCCAGGCTGCCTGAATTAACTGAAGCAAATTTCATACAATGGAATAGGCGACTGAAAGTGATTTTGGACAGACTTGAAGTCCTGGGCTGTATTAAGGAAGATAAGCCCAGTGGCGCTGGTGAAGAGGCCAGAGCAGCAGCCAAAGAATGGGAAAAGCAAAACAGGATAGCAATATCTGTTATCATAGAAAATTTAACTGATTGCCAAATGATCCATGCTGGAGAAGGGGAAACAGCCAGAGAAGTGCTCCATAATCTAGAAACGGCATTTGGATTTACAAGCAAGTGGTCTCACAGACGCCTAGTGAGAGATATGTTTCATTTGAAGCTTGAGTGCAAGAAGGATTGTGGAAGTCATGTGGAAGAGTTTTTAATTATTATTGAAAAGTTAAGACTGGCAGAATACGTGATGAATGAAGATCAGAAGGTCTGCTACTTCCTGGGGTCACTGGGATATAAGTTTGAGATTTCTATATCCAGAATGGACAGTGTCCCAAATTTAACACTAAAAGATTTAATTGGTCATTTGAGAGAAGAATGTGTTGAGAGAAGGGAAGAATCTCTAATCAGGCATTCTAAGCAAAGTGACTCAAACTAGTTGTCCCAAGGGAATGGGAAAGGCACATCCAAGAGAATTGTCTGCTTTAATTGCAACAAAGAGGGACATATTGCCAAGTTCTGTAAAGCCCCGAAGACAAAGAAGACCCCATCTTTTAGGCAGCAAAAGGAAAAGAAGGGGATTGATGAGAATAGCTTACTGATGCAACAGAAGAGTTTAGCAGCTAACTGTTACAAAAGTAAGTCAAGCAAATGGGTGATAGATTCGGGTGCATCGAGCCATTTCTCACACGAGAGAGGATTCTTCAAAGAAATCAATGAGATTGAAGAATCACAAAGTGAGGACATCCAGATTGCAGATGGCAATGTGATAAAGGCACAAGGTGCAGGCTCAGGAGTTCTGCACTGCAAGGTTGGTGGTGAAACCAGAAAGAACTGTGTAGACATTCTCTATGTTCCAAAATTAAGTTGCAACATGCTCAGTGTCTCCACTTTAGCAAAGAAAGGCTTCAGAGTACTATTTGAAGGTGACAAGTGTAAAGTGTCCAAAAATGGTAAAGTGTTTGTTGAAGCTAGTCTGATCAATGGCGTGTATGAGGTTATTGTTTCAGAATCTCAATCTGCTAAAGTGGCGTGCCCAAAGAAGAAGGATGAGGCTGATCTGGAGCTTTGGCACAGAAGACTTGGACATAGAGACACAAGCACAATAAAGGAACTGCAGTGCAAGGAGCTGGCAAGAGGAGTGGAAGTAACCCAGAGCGCATCGGGCACAACCAAGTGTGTGAGTTGTGTCACTGAAAAGGCAGTTAAGCCTTCTTTTCCTCCTTGCACTCAGCAGCGCAGCACCAAAGTACTTGACCTGGTCTACAGTGATGTATGTGGTCCAATGAATGTTCCATCATTGGGGAAAAATAAATACATCCTAACATTTATTGATGATTTTTCAAGATATTGTGCAGCATACTTCCTCAAGGAAAGGAGTCAAGTGCTGGAGATGACCAAGAAATACTTTGCCATGGTGAAGAACAAGTTCCAGAGATGCCCAGGGGTCCTGATGATGGATAACGGGTGTGAGTATTGTTCACACGACATGGAAGCCCTTATGGAACAGGAAGGAGTTAAACACATAACAACTGTTCCATACTCCCCACAACAGAACTCAGTAGCAGAAAGAAAGTTCAGATCCATCATGGAGATGACAAGATGCATGTTAAAAGATGCATCTCTTCCCCAACGTTTGTGGGGAGACGCAGCTGCCACTGCGGTGTACATCCAGAACAGATTGCCAACAAAGGGAGCTACACGCACACCTTTTGAGTTTTGGCGCGGGAGAACTCCCAATCTGTCGCACATACGTGTATTTGGAAGTGTTGCCTATAGCTATGTTCCTAAAGAAAACAGGCACAAGCTTGACTCCAGAGCACAAGCAGGTATCCTCATCAGGTACGCTACTGGAGGAAAAGGCTACAAGATAATGGATCTGAAAACAAGACAAGTCAGCCCACGGCACATTGTCCATTTTGATGAACACACGAAGGCTGAGACAAGGGGAACTGTTGTGGATTTTTCTGATCAATCAGAAAAGGAAATGCAAGCGCTCGTATACTTCCCACCTATAACTTATAGGAGGAGATGGATGCACTGCATCAGAACAAGACATGGACGCTTACTGACCTACCTCCTGGAAAGAAGGCCATAGGAAGAGTAAGTGGAAGTTTAAAATCAAGAAAGGGCAGAAGGGGAAGTGCAGCGCTAAGCGATCTTTGTAGCTGAAAGATCAAGTCTGCAGAGAAGTGGTCTGGCTGGATCAACTGATCAAAGACTATGTGCATGAGGCTGTCCAAGATGGACTGACTTGTGGACTTGACATACTGTAATACTAAGGAAATGACTGCTGACATCCCAACCAAGCCTCTACCAAGAGACAGTTTCCAGAATCTTCGAGTCAAGATGGGACTGTGGGTGGATTAATAAAATTGTGAATGAATTTCTGTTGTTTTGCCTGAGAAGGGGTGTGTTGGATAATTAAATTGCAGTCAAAATCTATGGCTCATGTTTCACCAGGTAGTTGAGTGAAATGGTTAAGATCACTGATACCTTCTAGGGTGGATTCCCTAGAAGGTACTCATTGAATAATTAACAGAGCCTAAGCAGGAAGTGGGCGTAGCTATCAGCTTCTTCCTTTTTCTGCTGGGACTCTGAGTGAGTTTGGTTGCATGTGAGTGGTTGTCTCCACATTGTTCTAGCAGCAGCATGTAACCAGAGTTGCTGGTCTGAACTCCACAAGTTCAGACCCCAAGTAACTACAAATGTACTGTAACGAATTGTAAGAAACGTCTTTTAAACCTGCCTGAATGAAACTGCATAATCTGAGTGAGTAAATGTTACTTTTAACTTTTACAAGACTGTGTCTCTGATTATTGTTCTGAGGGAGAGAAAAGGGGGCAAAAACCAGGGAAATCCAGTCTGCCTTAAAGCATCCTGGATTACCAAATGCTAGCTGGCTAACACTACTAGCCAAATCTAAGCTTCTTTTAAACTGGAAAGGGACTGTACTCTGCTGATCTCACTAACGTGAGTTAGGAAGGATATTACTCCACAATATATCCTAGTATCTTTTTCAAGTCCCAACAAGAAGGAGTATGTAATCGCCTTGGATTCCTTGCAGGAAAAATGGCGGTATATAAATATAATTAATAAATAAATAAATAAATAAATAAAGATGGATATTGGATACAACCCTGTGCATCACCCCTTCGCTCAGGAAGCGAGGTTGCGATCTTGAAAATGGTGGGACTTACTTTCAAGCAACCCAGTTTAGTCCTGGGGTGTCCTTAGAGGCAAATTTGGTGGGTTTCGAGGTCCCGCTGCATCTGAGCAATCGCAGCGACGTGTTGTTGGACTTACTATCCAGCGACGGTGATCTCCAGCGGATAATGGGCAACAGCGAGGCAATCAGAAATAAGCCTCCTCACAAAGAATCGCAGACTTTTTTCGTTGGAAGGAGTAGCTCCCTTCCTCTACTAAATTTATGACGCCGAAATAAGTTGGGGCAGCAAATGCACACGATCCAGCACAGAGTTAGAAGCACTTAACCGTATTGAAACCAGTGGACTCATGTGATGCTTGCTATGCTTTGGATCGTCGCCAAGAAGTCGGAGGAATGGCCGACGTTCGAAGTCCTAAGCCAGGCGCAGCCCAAACTTTTGCATGCTTACTCGGAAGTAAGTCCTGCTTCCTCCCTCCCAGGTAGGGGGACACAGAAGGGCAGCTATCGGCTGCATGGCACCTTCGTTCAAGAAAATGCGATAGGATCGGGATCTAAGCCCCACCTGCTCTTTCAACCGGTGCCAGGCAGCCAGAAATTCAACAGGAACCTTCGTTCATGATGACTGACACCGGAAAAGTTGCGCACGCGCTATCAGCGGCTGTTAAATCCGCAGGCGCCTCTGGGTTGTATTCAATGTTAGTCCTACTTAGTTAGCGTAGACCCATTGGCATGAAAGGGATTTAAGTTGGGTTAACATTGGATACAACCCATTGTCGGGTCAGGAGATTGCAACTTTATTCGGGGAAGAAGCCATGGGGGGGGGCAGTGGCGTCCCCCCCCCCGAATTGCATACGGATTCCTCAGACGATTCCTCAGAGAATACACCTCTGCCTAATCTGAGCTCTCCCGGAAGTACCCAGCACTAGTGCTCTTTTAACGGATCGCTGAGCTGGAAACTTACATCCCGATCCTAGCCAGGTTTGTGCGGAAGCAAGTCCCGCGGTGTTCAACGGCGTTTACTCCCAGGTAAATATAATAGGGGTACTGTCGCGCAGACGGGGCAGCTGCACGTGTACTCCGGAGTAAACCCCGTCCAGCCCAAGGGCCTTTGCCCCCAAGGGAAGTGTGCATCGGGGAAGTGTGCACGTGTGTACAGCGTGCGTGCATAAGGTTGCAGAGAGCGCAATTCTACGCACACTCACACTTCCCCAGAGAATCTGCTACAGAACTAGCGGTGAACAAGTTTAGATCGCGGTTGAATCTTGGAGAGGGTGCTTGGGGCGGGCCTTTCAGCCACGAGATAAATCTTTGCCTTCCGTCACTGAAACCCCTTCCGCCTCCCCAGTCCGCCCAGTCCGAAGTGGCGCCTGGTATATTCGATCCATTTCTCTTCCAGGAACGACGTTTGTGTGAAACTCCTACTTGTCCCATATACTGCACACACTCACACTCACATACACATACACACACACACACAGAGAGAGAGAGAGAGAGAGAGAGCGCCAAACCGGGCAAAAGCGTCAAGCAATATGGATAGGGCCGGCGCCGCCTCGATCCTAGAACCCGTCTGACTTGGAGCATTTTTCAGGGCTCTTGACCTCCAGTGGCGTGCCCTTAAGACCATCGCCGCCGCGTTACTGGGAAGTCAACGAGGCGGCTTTCCGTGGAAAGGACTGCCCAGTAAAGCGAGCGTGCGGGCTCCCAACCCAAGAGTATTAAATGAGACCCGTTCAAGATTCCCTTGAGCCTGGTCCAAATTAATTTCCAGAGGTATACATCTGAAAGCCACGCTTTTCTCCGGATTGGATCGAATACCTCGGGCTCCTCGCTTTAGCGGTTCATTGGGTTTGCTCCATGCACAGCAAGCCAAGACCGCGATGGAGACGGAACGTTTTCCTTTTTAACGTAACCCTCTGATCTTTCTCTTCTAAGTGCTTCTGAAAAGCCATTCACCGCCACGTTGGCACCGCCGGCCTGAAACAACGTAAACGTGGAAGTCAGTCCCACCGTCTGATTCCAATGGAACTAACTTACAGGGAAGCGTTGGTGGGAACACCGCCTAAGAAAGCCCTCTGTCAATTCCAGCTGAGGAACAAAACTCGCCTGCTATATTATTATTATTGTTATTATTGATATCCTTACGCCCTATTCATTATTATTTATTTATTTATTTATTATATTTATACCCCACCTTTTTTCCTGCAAGGAACCCAAGGCGGCTTACATAATCCTCCTCCTCCTCTCCCTTTTATCCTCACAACAACCCTGTGAGGTAGGTTAGGCTGAGAGTCAGTGACTAGCCCAAAGTCACCCAGTGAGTTTCATGGCCGAGCGGGTACTAGAACCCGGATCTCCCGAGTCCCAGTCCAACACACTCACCACTACTACGCCACACTGGCTCTCTCTGGGGATCTCTGATATCTGCCTAACATGGATACTTATCCTTTACTCTGGAGTAAATCCCATTGAATGCCGTAGGACTTCCTTCTAGGGAAAACATGCATAGGATGGCGCGCGGAGACGTGCTTTCTGCGGGGACATCCCGCTGCCGCCAGCGGGCCCCAGTTTATTTAGGGTGACCCGCAACGCACGTACTTCAGAGTGAGTAGTCCAGCGAGGTCAGTTAGGCTATTTCCAGATAAGTGGTTTCGACAATTAGAGCCGTCACTTTTCAGGTCATGTCTTCCTCCTCCAAAATACATGATCAAAAACCATTTTTATTTTGGGGAACATTTTCTATTTATTTATTTATTTCCCCCCATTATTATTATTATTATTATTATTATTATTATTATTATTATTATTATTGCACTGAGCCAGAAAACAGTAAAGAGGAAGTAGATGGACCTTTCCAGCCCCTTTCCTGACTTGAGCTCGAGAGACCCCAACTCACGTCGAAATCTTTGGATTCCAGCTGGTTTTCTTCCTTGGATTGGGGTTTAGGGATTAGACACGATCCAGTCACCCTTAAGCACTTGGAGGCTGCAAGCTGACTGGGAGAAAGCCCCGCTGAACTGCACGGGACGTACTTCCGTGTAGACAGGATGGGGTCCGTTGACGTGTTATCGAGTTCTAACTGGGAAGTCCAGCACGCGCTGAAATCTCCCAGAGAGACTGAAACGTTACTGGCTGAGCGCTACCACTGCCTAGAGAGATCGTCTTTAAACCTATATTTCTGCTTAACGTGATCGGTGGATCAAAATGTGAATTCATAAAACATCGTAATATGTACTATTAAATACCTAAAATTCGCATAGAGCCCCTGATCCAAGTCATTGACACGTCGATCCACAGCGCAGTTTTGCTCCTGACTGGTTGTGAAGAAGAAACATTCTTACATTTTCAAATACGCAGTCGCGAAAGATTTATATCAGGGTCTTGTAAGTAGCGAGTGTAACTGTTCTTCTTCATATACTCGATCCCCCCCCCCCCACTCTCGCCCTCAGCCTTCAATTCCCAGTATCCGGTGGGGATGATGGGAATTGTAATCCACACATCTGGAGGGAAGCAAGGTTACAGCCCGATCGTAGCCATGGTGATTACGACATCTTTCCACGCGCACTTACTGGGCATTAAGCCGCATTAAACCCAGTGGGACTCACTTCGGAGTAAGCAAGCGTGAAATTGAGCTTTTAGGCTGCAAATCCGATGCACGTTTTACTTGGGAGTAAATTCCACTAGGATTCAATGGGTCTTACGTCTGAGTAAACTTGTTTAGGAGCCGCAGGTCCATCCAAACTTTATACAAGCTAACTGGGCTGGAAGTCTCACTGAGTTCAATGGGACTTACTCCCTAGTAAGTGTGCCTAGGATTGTGGCCTCAGTCCTAAACAAACATGCTAGGCCTCAAGCCTAAACTCACATACTAGGGAGTAAGTCCCATTGAATACAATAGGATTTACTCCCGAGTTAGGGTTGTACTGTATGTCTGTTCAAAAACAGTGGCATCTAAAGAAGGTTTTTGCTGGGCACTTCCTTCCAACACTCTCACACACACACACCCTTCCAATATATCTCTAGGGACTGTGCGTGCTTCCAGTCGAAGCTTTTTTCGTGTAATCGCCCTGCCTCACTCGTGGAATGTTTTGGGGGGTCCGGATGAGTTCCTCTTCCACTTGTAAATACCCTAGGACTTCGCTTTTAAAACTAAATCTATTATTCTAATTCCTGCAAACCACTTTGTGCAGCGATTTAAAAAAAAACAAAACAAAAAAAAAACAGCCCAAAGCCACGGATTGAATCCAGATCACTGCGCTGCCTTGTCTGGACTGACAGAGACCTAGCCTCACCAAAAACGATGCCTTCGGCTTGCTTCACTAGTCAGAAATATCCGCGTGGCTCCTAGAGTACAGCAGAGTAAGCATATTTTCGGTAAGCCACCGAAGCAAACCCAATGGGCCCGATCCAGCCAAACTGAAGCACCTTAAGGTTGAAATCGTATACAACTGGGAGTAAGTTCTATTCAGCTCAATGGGTCTTACTTCTGAGCAGAAGTGCCTAGGATCGCCCTGGTAAAAGTGGCATTGATTTTCAAGAGAAGTATTAAGCGGGTGGTCCACTCTCCCATTGAAATCAGTGGGAGGGTGCTTTAAACGTGCTTAACCTTAGCTGGATCGTGCCCACGGTGTTTTCCTGGGACGGTAAAAGTCGTCGGACTTAAGAATGCTATTTTAATGGATATGGAATTATGATATGAAACGCTTGCTTGCTCGGCCCCCTAACATCTGGATCCGCAAACCAGTTAGGCTGAAATTCTTGAAAGGCTAGGCACCCTAACCTAAATCACATCCTAATTTAAACTTAATTTGATTGGATCAAAATATTTTTACCACACCCTTCTGTCTTCAAGGTGAACCCCCAAGGCGACAAACAAACAGGTAAAATTAAAAATAAGAACTTATTTCACACACAGCAGTTATAAACAGATGTGTAAGTAAGGCCCACAGCGGGACTTGCATAAAAGTTGATCACACTCGGAATAATCTATCCTTAGATTCAATGGGACTTATTGTCAAAGTGACTGCGTTTAAAATTGAGATGTTACAGAAATAACAGCCACATACAGACAGACACACACACGGGGGGGGGGGGGGAGAGAGAGAGAGAGAGAGAGAGAGAGAGATTTCTACCCCAATGTAACACATAATGTTACAGGAAGCGAGTCCAAATCAGAAATTGTTTAAGTCAGGGATCTCCAACCTTGGGTCCCCAGATGTTGCTGGACTACAGCTCCCAGAATCCCTTGCCATTAGCCATGCTGGCTGGGTATGCTGGGAACTGTAGGCCAGCAACATCTGGGAACCCAAGGTTGGAGAGCCCTGGTTTAGGCTAAAGATGTTGCATACATTGCTTTCCGCAAAAGATTTGAGTTCTCAAAAAACATGTTAAGACAAGAGGGCTGCCAGTATTTTCGGCACCTCCATTCTAGAAACATGAGGTACAGTCCAGAAACATTTAGGCTGAAATCCTATACATTTGCTTCCCCCCCCCCAATCTGAGGCTCTCCAGATGTACTGGACTACAACTCCCATTATCCCCAGCCAGCATGGATGGGATTCGTAGTACAACACATCTGCGGGGGGGGGCACCAGGTTGGAGAAGGCTGCTATCCACACTTACCTGGGAGCAAACCCCATTGGATTCAATGGGACTGATTTCTGAGTAGACATGTGTAGGACTCTGTACTGTTAGGCGCTAATAAATGTAATTGGCCATTGATTTCGGGTGGGATTCTTGACACTTCCTACTTGTCTCTGGGACAATTAAGAATATGGAACGGGAACGCCAATCGCGTGGATTTCTGCCGAACTTACCTCTAATTAAGCGAAGAGCCTAGGACTGATACCCTATCTGGGAGTAAGCCCCACTGAATTCAGTGGGACTTACCTCAACATATTGAGGGATTGTCTTAGTACTTTAGCTGGTAGGCTCGGGTTAGGGTAGCCACACTTTTTCCTGAGAAAGTCTCTGCACAACAGACAGTGGTGCAGCTGGGTAATTTTAGACAAAACCACTTCTATATTCCTGATATGTTAGAGCATGCAACAACAACAACAAAAACTGTTTTCCAGCCCTGATAGAAACAGACAGACAGACTCTGAGAACATGCACTATCAAACTCATTTAAATCACAGCGACATCATGACTACAAAAACAAAATGTTAAGCACAGTTACCCCATCCTAAACTCACTGGCTAGCAAATAAATTCCCTTGAAAACTGGCAATTTGCGCTTTCAAAGAAGAGTGCAGAGAATCTCGCTTAGGTTTCTTTGTGAACTTTGTACAATCATAAAACTTCAATCTTAAACACACTTGGCTGGACACAAGCCCCATCCAACTCAAGAGGACTTACTTCTGAATAGACACATATAGGATTGTGCTGTAAATGAAGGAAAGGCAACACCTCAACAGACTGAAAGGAGCTGATTTAAAAATTGGAGGGACTTTTGATGGGGGGGGCACAGTATGATAGTTTGCAGAGGAATACCTGAACCTTAACTGAGAGTGATTGCTTAAATTCAGAACTACTCCCAAATAGCTATGTGTAGGAGGCCTTAACATCACCATTCAAACCCAGAAATATAAAAGGACCAAGATCATGTGTCTTCAATGACAGGTCTATTTCTGGAACTTTGGTCTGAGCCTCTGTGTGTGTGTGTGTGTGTGTGTGTTATATCTGAAAAATAATTGAATAAGTGAATGAAAATACCGTAAGTGAATGATGAAACAGACATATATTGTTAATTAAATGTTTGGGCTTCCTCTGTAACACAGTTGGGGTTTCAAAGGAACATTGTGAGCCAAACTGACAATTTTAAGAACGCTTAGGAGTGCAGTCCTATGCAGGTTTAGACAGGAAAAAGTCCTACAACTCCCAGCATGCCCCAGCTGGCTGGGGTATGCTGGGAGTTGTAGGACTTCTTTCTGTCTAAATATGCATAGGACTGTGCCCTTAGAGTTTCATAGATTCATAGATCATAGAGTGTTGGAAGGAGCCTACAAGGCCATCGAGTCCAACCCCCTGCTCAATGCAGGAAACTGGAGGAGGGGTCTCCCATCCAAGTAATAACTAGGCCTGACCCTGCTTAGCTTTCCACACTCAGACAAGCTGAGCCAGCGTGAGCCAAAGGCCTGTATATTGAATAATTCTAAGTTGAATAATTCTAAGAGGAATGCAATATATGCAAAAGAGGAGTTTTGATTTGTTTTTGTTTATTTTAAAGAAAAAACAAGGGTTAGATGGAAATCCTAGATTAGGTCTATGGGGTTTTAAGAGTCTTGAGACTATAAATCCACAGGTTCTCTCTTCCTTCTAATATCCCTCGATTTGTTGGTTGTTCTATAGGAAATGTTTCCAAATCAGGAGGATTATAACCTCTCTGCCTATCATTGATTGCAACATACATCAGGCATCTATATACTCCAGAGCAGGGGTGCTCAAACTTTTTAAACGGGGGGCCAGTTCATTGTCCCTCAGACTGTTGGGGGGCCGGACTATAGTTTGAAAAAAATATGAATGAATGGATCAAGTTAAAAAAAAGGACCCAGGTCTCTTTTTTTTTTTTATTTGGTAGGGGTGAATTCCCCCCCCCCCCTTAAATGGAAAGTTATTTCCAGTGCTAGGATGACTTTTCCAGAATTATTTATTTCATTTTTATACCGCCCAATAGCTGAAGCTCTCTGGGCGGTTTACAGCAATTAACAAGACAGTCCCTGCCCGCAGGCTTACAATCTAAAAACACAACACACAAGGAAAAAGGAATGGGGAAAGAAGAAGGGGGAATATTAATGAATACTCCTGGCAGGGCTGGTGGTATTTTTATATATAGTTGCACAATTGTTTCATGCCTAACACGAATATACTTTTTTTTTTTGCCATCACACAAATGAGCATACTCGACAAAAGAATCGGCGCTTGAAGCGAAAGAGTTTTTTAAAAATCTGCTTCCGCCAATCGGCCGCTGGGCCGGATAAAAAGGCAAGGCGGGCCAGATGTGCCCCGCGGGCCATAGTTTGAAGACCCCTGCTCCAGAGAGTTATTTCTCCTTCATGGACAAAAGGAAGAAGTTAACAAAGAAACTGTATTCTTATGTGGTTGACTTCCACCTAGCATCTTCCAGCTTTCACTTGACTATTCAAGGAGACAAGAACCACAGATTGCTAGACAATTCACAACACTTTGCAAAAGCCATCAGCAAGAACAAGCTGCCTTTCATTGTCTTCTACCAACCTCCAAATCTACCAAAGTTACTGGTAAGAAATAAAATAAGACCACCAGCCAACAATCCTGCAACAAGTCATTGTTTCACCTCACCTACACCTACCTTAGAGAAACAGTTACTGTATCTTTAAAAGCAGGGCAACTTGTAAGACCTATTACAAAATCCACATAGTTTAATACCTTTATTAGGCCATCTCAAAGATAACCAAAAATGTGCAAGCATTCAAGATCTCCAGTTCTCTCCATCAGGCAAGATGTTACAAAAAGCCTGCTAGAGATCTCAAAAGTTTGCACATTTCTTCGTGATTTTTGAGTTGGCCTAATGAAGGCAGCAGTAGACTATATGGATATTGGACTTTCTCTTATGGCCAATACAGCTGCCGTGCCTTTGTGTTGTTGTTGTTGTTGTTGTTGTTGTTTTGGGGGGGGGAGATGAGACCTGCTTCATTAATCAGAACATCACCTGTTGCAAATCTAACAAGTTAAGATCACTGAATGCAAATGCCATGGGTGCCACACATCCACTAGATTGGAAATACAACAGATCTTGCAACACAATTAAGAAACCACAAATCAGTAGTCTTGACTGAAAGATATTGGGCAACAGATTTCAGAACATGTTAATGCTAATGGCCACAAGCTCTCTGACTTGGAAATATTTCCTATAGAGCAACCATATTGCATGGGTGGGGTGGGGAGGAAAAGAAATCTGATGGATCTATAGACTCAAGACTCTTTTTAACAGCCCATGGTAGTGATGGGGAACATGTGTCATCCCTCACCATTGGCTATGCTGGCTAGGGCTGGGTGGGAATTGCAGTCCAACAACATCTGGAGGGCCATGCATTCCCCACTACTTTGTTCCATGGACCGAATCTGGAAGACAACACTTACAGTGTAATCCTACACATCTTTACTCAGAAGTAAGCCCCACTGTGTTCAATGGGGTTTACTCCATAGTAGGATCACAGCCTGGTTCTCTTTCTAAAGCAATGTACATGCATCAGGACTTCGGTATCTGCTTATTCTGTGTATCCTGTGCATGATGTGCAAGAAGGCAGCCTCGATTTCTATCTAGCCTGCTGATTTTTTTCTTCCATGAAAAAAAGAACTCCTTAGTATTATTCCACCCTAAGTGTTCTTAAAATATTCAGCTTAGCCTTTCCCAAATAAACATAATGGGCTGGATCCTAAGAAATATTTCCTGCCTTTTCCTTCCTCCTGCACACACACCCCCCAAGCTCCCTGAAAAGTCCCTGTCAGGGTTTGGACATTGCTGGGGGTTGCTGGGCCTCCTGGACAGCATGGAATATGATGTGGGGATTGTGGGGTGGGGTACGTTTTCTACAGCTGGTTCACACATGCAATTTCATCACTTGATTAAGATGGTGCTGCCCTGCTTAATAGAAAGTCATTTCTTCATTCTACAACAAGGACGACTAAACAATTGGTCTCGAGTAAGGTTAAGGAAGCAAGTAAAACCAGACTGAACAGACTTCTCTAGTGTACATGCTTTCAGACAGGCTGAGAGAGAGAGAGAGAGAGAGAGAGAGAGAGAGCGCAGTATATCTGAGGAGGGAGGGGGGAAATTTTCTATTGAGAAGACATAAGAACATAAGAGCCGTGCTGGATCAGACCAAAAATCCATCTTGTCCAACATTCTGTTCTCACAGTAGCCAACCAGCTGCCCACGGGATCCCACAGGCGGGACAGGAGTGTGACAGCGCCCTCCCAGTGAGGGAAAGAATAAATACATACATATGTTCTATGGGCGGGGCGGGGGTGGGGGTGGGGGGGCAGTTAAGGGCTTGACTGCATCATTGTATCCCAATAGTCCTTCACAAACTGGACCAAATCATTTAGATTGCTCTCTCTAGTAACAAAAATAGACGTAACAAATTTAACAAACAATTTATTTACAGTCTACTTTTTTTCTTCCCCTCTCCAGTGCAGTATATCTTGGCCAGATTATACAAAGCAACACATTTGGCAAGGGGTCAGAAGGGTAGGGAGCGGGCCATAAAAAGCACTTCACATTGTGAATGGGCGGAGGAGGAGGAGACATGGGGGGCTGGAGGAGTTAGGAAAAGGATGAACACGGGGTTCTGCTGTTTCCTTGACCAGGGGGACTTCTCCACCAGAAGTTCTCTGACAGTAACGTGTGGAAGAGGCCTTCCCAAGGCTAGGTCTGTGGATTCCTTTTTTCATTACTACGTTCTGTACAGAGCCTTTCTTGAGACCCACAAGTTCACCCTCCTCCCACAGCGCCGTAGGTGCAGCCCACTCACTGTTGGTGGTTGATAAACCCACATCCTCCATAGTTGGAGTAGTTACCACACCTATAACAGAGGTTGGTACCCCACATCCACCCGCAGTTGCGAGGTTGTAATTACCTCTGAACCCACCTCTCTCCACCGACAATAGGGGGTCAATACCCCACCGATCCACCCGCAGTTAGGGGGTTGAGAATAGCTTCCCCAATTCCCAAATGGAGGGGGGGAGATCACTCGGAGCCGGGGCTATTGGTGACTACCCAGCCTGGCTGGTACCCCGAGGGAAGGCAGTCACGGAGAGTCCCTCAGGCAAAAAGATGGCTCAGCGCACGGCAGAGGCTCTCTGCCTTGGTCCAGGCCCGTGGGAGCTGACGGTGGCTCGGGGTGAACCGCAGTCTCCGATCCTGCCGGCTGGTGCAGCCCCGGGCTATGCCGCTGCAGGGGCTGATCCGCGGCGGCCCCTGCCTCTGTCCGTTCCGCATCGCTGCCAGGCTCCAGATCCAAGGATTCGGCGTCGCTGCTTTCGCTCTCCCCTTCGGAGCGGCTCGGGCTGCGCTCAGTCTCACCCTCGGCCATCTGCACAGCGCCCCCTGCCGCCTTCTCCACCGGTTCCTTGTCTTTGTCCTTCTGGGCCTGCGCCTCCTTGGAGTGCCTCCACTTCATGCGCCGGTTCTGGAACCAGACTTTCACCTGCAAGCCGACACAGAGCAGAGCCACGCGGGGGGGTCAAGTGACGGGTAAAGTTAAACTCACGCTCGAACAGGATTTCCTCCATCCAGTATAGGATCAATGGTGGCTCCCCCACTTCCAATCCACGTCCTTGTACCCCCGACCAGCAATATAAAAGAGGGATTTAATAATTCACCTTTTAAAACAGTAAAACATTCTAGTCCTCATGGGCACAGGGGGGGGGACAGGGGAGGGAGGAAGAAACCCCTTTAATATTCCAAGCGTAAATTCTGGAACTATAATGCGTAACATGTGATATTTCTTTTATTTTAGAAGGTAAATGTCTAGGTCTTATGAGAGTGAGAAAAATAAGTATGTTTTAAATGTTGTCATCTCTTGATACTGATAAAAGCATCTTAGGCTGCGATCCTATGCATACTTACCTAGCAGCAAGTCTCACAGAACTCAATAGGACTTACTTCTCGGTAGATATGCATAGGATTGTACTGGACGTTATATTAAATATACGCAATGTGCACTATCTGTGGAGACCATAGCCAGTTCCTCCACCTCTTTTCTACAGTAAAAGTAAGTCTCAATATACTATCTTCCACGGCTGGCTCAATATTTTCCCCAGTCTCCTTGATCCAATGAATCGAATCTGTCGCTGTATCGGTTCCACATCCATTCCTCATCCCACCCCGCCCTCATATCTTTCCTGCTATCACAATTTAAGATCTTAATCCCGCTGTTGGACAGATCTGGCAAAGAATGACCCACAAACTCCTTCAGCAGAAAGATTTAAATGAAAGCGGATTGAATATTAAGGGGGGGGGCGGAATCTGGAATAGATGTACACATTGGCTAGTCCAACACACGTATTTTAGTTTTCAAACAAAAATGGATGAGCCAAGATGGGACGTGCTTTCAGAGGAGAAAGAGAATTATTATTATCTTGCCCTCCCTTATTTCGATCCTTCGTAATAACCACCTCACTGTTTGTTATTTTCTATAACAATCTATACATAAGTGGACACATATATAAAGTTGCCTCCTTGGTTTTTCATCAGATGCGTGCAGCAGAACCAAATTAAAACATTCCTTAATCTATTGTATCGCCTATCGCAAAATACAGAACAGTTCCCCTAAAACTATGGGGTGTGCAAAAAGATTTATTTCCCCCCCCCTAGTGATCTCATCAGCCCATACGTGTGCCCACTGAAATCAATGGAACCTACACTCAAAGGTAAATACAGCTAGGATCAGAGTGTTAATCTAATAGTGTTTGTTGTAGCAAGGAGTGGGGTGTCCCCATTGAAATGTTCTCCAATGGCTCTGGGAGCCCTGGCCCTTTATAGTTCTAACAGGGTTGGGTGTATAGACTGTAGGAAGTTCCATTGACAAAAAAAAATGTCTACTGGGAGAGAGGGGGAGAGGGAGATCAAGTATTTTTTAAAACAAAATTGATTCTCTGATTTTATGCCTTTTCTAGTTTCCCTCACTGGGATTTAAAAAAGAAAGAAAGAAAGAAAAGAAACAGAAATATAGCAGAATGGCACTTGAACAGAAATGTTACCCTGATGATAAGAGTCTTGAACTGTACTTCATGTATAACTGGTGGCAGGATTGTCCCCACATATACCTAAGGGCACTATCATGCCAAAGTTAAGCACTTTCAACCAAACCTCATTTATTTCAATGGGAGAAGTTAAGGTTGCAATTCTATACCCACTTATCTAGGAGTAAACCCATAAGAGCTTAATGCTCCCACTGAAATTAATGGGACTGGAGAGGCTTAACCTGGGTCGGATCATGTCCCAGATGTCTTCTTTATTTGTGAGTGTTTCACAGGGTGGGGGAAGATCACATAATATATCCATCTATAGGGGTAGCCCTCTCTAGTATGCTCTGGTCACAATCCAACCAGAGTTTTAAGCAGGTTTAAGCAGGTTTGAATCTGTATTAGATAGGTCCCATTATATATAATAGAACTGTGCAGCCTAAGTCTGTATATGTTTACTTGGAAGGAAGTTCCAGCATATTCAGTAGGTAAATGTATTAAATATAGCTATATACCCCAAGGTAAATGTATTAAATATTATAGCTATATACCCTGATCCTACTAGATTTAGTCCCATGACTTTCATTGTTACCTGCAGCATCTTCCTATACATGTTTACTCAGAAGTAGCTCTCATTGACTTCTGAAAATTAACCTTAGCTGGACTGTGGCCAAATTATGTACTGGCAACCCAATCTTTAAAATAAGATAAACAGGGTAAAGTGTTGGTGTGAGTGAAAATAATCTATGCAACTTGCTTAGGCATTTTTATAAGTGAATGCATGTGTGGGTTTAGGAGAGACATTAAATATAATTCCTCAATGCTAAGCATGCAGATAACACAAATATATAGGATATCTTCTGTAATTATATGCTGTCACATACAATATTATCCTATGATAAAATAGATTATGTTGTCAGAGAGGAATTCTCTCTCTCTCTCTCTCCCTTTATGGGATATCATTCCAAACTGAGATTTCTGTACCGATATTTTTCATCCCTTACACTCAATAACAAGAGGGCTGGAAAAGTCTTTTGAGACACCACACGTGCAAGAAGAACATCCTTTAGTCCAACTGGATGGAATTTTCTTCCACTTCCCCGTTCTTTAGAATTGCTCAAGTAAAAAAAGGCTAAAAGTTTTCCTTCCTGTCTCAAAAGCAGGGCTTCCCTTCTCATAAGCTGTTTCAAATACACACGCGGCATTAATGAAGAGGAAAGGGAGAAAAACACAAGAAAGGTGTGTGTGTGTTCTTTCTTTCCTCCCTCCCTCCTTCCTTTCCCCATCCGCCCTCCTTTACCATGGAAGACCCATACGCAGAGGCCTCCCGCGATTATCTCGAGCCGGAGCGGGCTCTTTTGCGCCGTTCAGTTTGCTTGTTCGGGAGGGGGGGGCAGAGAGCGAGGCCCCTTCCCGTCCCATTTCACAAGCCCGAACGATGCCGCCGCCGCCGCCTCGCGTCTTGAGTTGCGTTTGCTACCGGGGCTCCCCTTGAGTTAGTCTGATCTTCGTTTCCCCTCCCAGCCAGTGCTGGCATTTTCCACTAGCAGCCAAAACAAACACTCTCCGGGTGCAACTGACATAGATCTCGGGGTTAATTTATGGGCCCTTTCCCCCTCAGCTCCGTTCAGTAAATCGACATGTTATTTACTGCATTACTAAGCACGAAGCAATGTGGAAATATCTCATATTAGCACTGCAATCCTTTACAAGATTGAGACGTGAGGGAGGGCGAGAGAAAGCACAAGCGGCGGCCCTTCGAGCTCCTCGTTCCTCACCTCCTCCTGTCCTGCTGCCCTCAGTGTTGCCTTAGCCGCCTCCCGCACTCGTAAACACGCCGGTCTCAAAAGGTCCCACCACACATGTCTCATCGGCGGTAAGGTCTCAGGAATGCAACGGGACTTACTCTCGAGTAAGTGTGCACAGGAGCGCGGCCTTAACTGTAAGCGCCTCGGATCAGGGACCTGTGCTTTTGCTTACAGAACAAGGAAGGATGGTAGTTTCCTGGAAAGCCGAACTGATTTGAGGCTACAGTCCTATTAAGCACATTGCCCTGAGAGTAAGACCAACTGAACTCGCGGTGGGGCTTACTTTGGAGTAGACATGCACAGGATTGGGTTATTGTAGCAGTAGCACACGCTTCAGTGAACGAAAGCAGAGGCCACTTGATCAGGTGGGCTCTAGTCCAGAAAAGCTTATGTGCCAGAAAGTACGTGTGGGTGCGTGCCCGCGTGTGTGTTCGGTGTAACAGATTTAACAACAACACCCTTCTAGAATTTGCTGTGCTTAAGTAAAACTCCAAGTTGTTGCTGTTCTTAGTACTAGTAGCATGAGTAAATTTAATAATAATAATAATAATAATAATAATAATAATAATAATAATAATAATAATAATAATAATAATAATAATAATAATAATAATAATAATAATAGGATTTCAAGCAGTTTGCCCAACAGAAACCAAGGGGAAATGCCTTAGCTGGAAATGTCTTCGCTGGGCCCGGGACTACCGACGGAGTGGCTGAAGGGGCTTACGCTGGCTCAGCTTGTCTGAGTGTGGAAAGCTAAGCAGGGTCAGGTCTGGTTATTACTTGGATGGGAGACCCCTCCTCTAGTTTCCTGCATTGGGGGGGGGGCCTTGTAGGCTCCTTCCAACTCTATCTATGAAATCTATGAAATACGGTAGCGCTTACTTGAGCGTCTGTGAGTCCTAACATGGCTGCCAACTGTTTTCTGTCCGGCTTGGTGACGTATTTCTGGATTTCAAAGCGTTTCTCCAGCCCTTTCCTTTGGAGGTTGGAAAAAACCGCTCGGGACCACGAGCGCTTCCGTTTGTAGGTCTGAGGCAGCGTGTCTTTCGTGAGCACCGCGTAAGGACCTGGAGGGTTGAACAAAACAACAGGAGAGACGAATTGAGCGCCTGGACCGGCCACAGTCGAGCCGCCCACGCGTGAAATCGTGAAGCGCCTTGTGACTTGGCCAAGTCTTTAGGATCCGGATGCTGGCTAAGAATAGATCCATTGATATCTTAGGGGAAGCCCTAACAAGGTGTTTCACGTGTTTGCAAGATAACCCTTTTGGGATGCTGCTTTAAGTGAAATCACTCCACCACCCCTTCTATGCCATTCCTTGAACGATTTAGGTCTCTCTTCTCTCTTTGGCTAGCCTTATTCTTTGGAATAAGTCTACGTATTTCATTCACATGCCCCTTTCCCACCTCCCCCAAATATTCCCATTCACGGATTCCCCCTGAAAGGTGAGTCCCCTGTTAACTCTTGACGCGACGCCCCCAAACTTCTGCTGCCCCTCTTTGCAGTGTTAGCACCCGGGGGATCCCACGGGGACTTTGTTCCAAGTATAATTATCCCAGGGAGGGATGCCATTAAGATAAGGCCGAGCGGGGCAAACTCGCGCCTTCTTTCTTACAAGCCCACCCATGACCAAGCGTCAGAGTCTTTCCTTCTCTCCTTTACGTTGATCCCATTTGCCCCGAAGGGGCTGAAAAATTCACCACCACGGAAAACTGTTAATGGCGATCCAATGCATACTGCGATCCTAAGAGCGTTTGCTTGGAAGTAAGCTCTGTTGAAGCCAAGGGCGTGGTTAGGATCGGGCGGTGGGGATCCTGATCGAACCCCCCGCCGTCGCCGTCGCCGAGCCCTAGGCAGACTTACTCGGAAGTAAGCCCCACCGAATTCCATGGTCCTTACTCCCAAGTAAGGGTACGTAGGAACGCAATCCGGGAGGAATAAATCTGGCAACCGGGTGGCCTCCAGTTGTGTTTGACTATAACTCCCATCATCCCTAGAGTTGTAGTCCGACCTATCTGGAGGGCACCGGGTTGAATTACACCCTGGAAGCGGCGGAGGTGGATATTGACCCGTGCCAGGGCTGGGTTTAACAGAGGGGTGGGTTTGTAGTACCTGGAAAAGTGTCTTGAAACTGGTGCTGAACTGAATTCCTTGGGGTTGTGTTTAAGGGCCCCAGGACCCCGGAGGTCTCGTTAATGGGTTCTAGAGACGCGAAGAACTGGCCGGCCGGTGGCTGCAAGGCGGGGACATGAACCCCGCTTGGGCGGCTGGTGGTTAATAAGGAGGTCAGATCTGTGGGCACAGGAACAAGGAGAGCTGTGTTACACGGCGAGAAGAAAGGCGCAGGACGCGCGACCGACAGCCCGACCGACCCCTGCACAGGCACGTCGACTGTTGGAAGGAAGCCCGCGGGCGGCAGCAGGACCCGGTGGGTTTTAAAGGGACGCTGCGCTGGGGACGCTCCCCAGGAGTCCCACTGAGTTCAGCGGCCCTTCCTCCCAAGGGGGCACGCCCAGGATCGCAGCCTTCAGCCGCCGCCTTCCTCCGCGCACTCGGGCAGCACGCTGTTCCGCAGGTTTTATTCGGAGGCGGGTCCCCCATTCATTTTAATGGAGGGGGGCGTCAGCTTTCAAGGCAGGCTGCAATCCTGGCGCTCAACTTACTTGGGAGTCACCGTCCACTTGAAATCAATGGGACTGCCGTCCAGGGTCAACCTGATTGTAGGCTCGGGCTTTGGGGGCGCTTCGGTTTGCAATCTCCAACCCTTTTCCTGTAACTGCGTCTTGCCTGCCTTGCAGCCTCAGCAAACAACACGTCACGTGGGATGGAAAGAAACGGGCCCTTCGCTTCCCAAACAAACGAAGCCGTTCGGATCTTGAGCAATCCTTCCCCGCGCTCGCCCAGGTCTAGGGATACCTGACGGCCAAAAGGAAGCAGCAAAGGAGGACTTGGGAGTCAGAGCGGAGGTTGCAAACTCATACTATTTGGGAAGGGAGACCCTTTACAGCCAAGGACCTGTTTCTGTCGGTGCAGAGCACACGTCTTCCCTCACGCCATTCAAAAGTTACAGTTAGTCTTTGTAATTCGTGTTCCCAACCACGGACAGAAAAAGACCATTCTTTTCTCTTTTTCTTTTTTAACTAACGCGTCTTTGACCGCCGGTTCCAGGACCCTCTTAACCCGACGTGCTTGGATTGACGTCCAAAGGGACTGACGAACTAATTTACTTGGCAGATGAGTTCCCTTGGGATCCAGGGATTGCAGCCAAGCGCGTTTAGGATTTGGGGGCCAGTGGGTTTCGATCCAAGCGATCGGTCTTAACTGTGTGGAGGATCAGGCGCTGTTCCCCGAGAACAAAGACTTGATCACAAAGATCAACTCCCCACGCCCAAAAAACCCAAAACGTCTTGGCGACTGTGAGCCACCCTCGGAATTAAATCATTGACTTGTTTACCAAAAGGAGAAATAAAACCATCTCGGGTACATATTTATTATAAATTAATCCGTGGGAATATTTAGGGCTGACTGCAATCGGATAGATATTGTTTTCAACCAGAGCCACAGGCCTGCTTACTATAGGTGGCTGATAGGGGTGTGAATTTGCCCTCAGGGTCACTTTCTTTTCTCTCCAAGCCTGCCCCCACTACCTGGAAGATAAACCCAAAGGCGCGCGGGGCCATCCTATGTACGTTTACTCGGAAGTAAGCCCCACTGTTGAGTTCAATGGGACTTACTCCCAGGTTTCGGGATCGAATACGAGGCCTGGAAATGTACGGACGATTTAGGGCACAATCCGATGCATGTTTAGACAGAAGAAAGTCCTACAAATCCCAGCGTTCCCCAGCCAGCCAGGCTGGCTGGGGAATGCTTGGAATGGTAAGACTTTTTTAGTTCTGTCTTAGCATGTTATAGGATTGCTCCGTTAGTCGCACGGATTTCAAAGGTCAGTGGGGCTCAGCTCCGCCGGAAATCAACGGGACTTACTTCCAAGTAAAGACGACTTGCGGATGGGGCCGCTAGCCCGAATTTTCTTCGGACTATTTCTGACACTTTCAGGCAATCCGATTGCTCAACTCCTCGCTCGTCCCGTTGAGCAACAGCAGAAACAACGCCGCGCTGGGCTCCTTCCCCCGCCCCAAAAGGTCTGCTTTCTAAAGCCAAACTGATTACGGGTGAAACCTCCGTTTCTACTAATGTGATGAAAGCAGAAGGGCTGACGAAGGCAAGCAAAGCGGGCCCGTCTCCTTGTCAGTAGATATACTCCTTCTCCTACCCTCCACCCCTTGTGCTCTAGTTGCGGGGTGGGGAGTGGGGGGGGGAGGACTTCAATTTCAGTAGTTGAACTATAGAATAAGGATCTTCCGGAGTTTTGAATTATGGAAGTTAGATATAATCACACTTTAAGGCACAATCCTATGCATGTTTAGATAGGGGGGGGGGGAGTCCCACACCTCCCAACATTCTCCAGGCAGCATGGTTGTTGTAGGGAGTTGGGAGTTGTAGGACTTTCTTCTGTCTAAACATGCATAGGATTGCGCCCTTAGACAGATAAATCGATAGCACAATCCATCAGGAGCTTTGTTCATCCACTGCATTGAAATTAGTGGCGTTTGCCCATCTGAGTGACCATAAACGCGCATACCCACACGATAGATAAGCTCGGCCTTCCCCGACCCGGTGCCCTCCAGATGTGTTG
This sequence comes from Shinisaurus crocodilurus, assembly GCA_021292165.1. Taxonomy (NCBI): domain Eukaryota; kingdom Metazoa; phylum Chordata; class Lepidosauria; order Squamata; family Shinisauridae; genus Shinisaurus; species Shinisaurus crocodilurus. The sequence goes on along the minus strand of CM037879.1, from coordinate 43,156,746 downwards.
GACTACGACTCCCATAAGGGGGGGAGATTATGGGATTCGTCGTCCAACCGTCGGGAAAGGCTTGATCAGCACAATCGACTGATTCTGCTTAGGCTCCGTTGGAATGAATGAGGCCCATCCACACGACCACAGCCGCACATTTAACAGGGCAACTTAAATTCAAAAGGACAAGGGAGTGGGGTGGGGTGTTTTGTTTCCCCCCAAAAGCCAGCCCGGCTTTCTCTACCTCTCAACGTGCTGCTTTCCCTGAGTTTCGGGTCAAACTCGGCGGATAAAATGCGATCAATCCCAAATTTCAAGTCTTTGCTGGAGGGGGCGGGAGCCGAGCCAGGAGGATGAGTCTGGTGGTTCTGCCCCCTGCCTGGGGTTGATGCGCCCCCGCTAGGGCCTCCGGTGGGAGAGCGCTGAGGATGAGGATGGTGGTAAGTAGCCGAGAGAGGCGAGAGCCTGGCGGGGAAGGCGACTGGAGTGTCCGGGGCCACCATGGGGGTAGGTCTGAGCGGGGATGCCGCGGCGTGGAACTGCGCGTGGGCATGGACGGCCCCTAAGTGGGCGGCCAGGTTAGACGAGGGTCCTCCGGGCAGGCCGTCCACCACCGATGCCTCTCCTGCGGCGGCGTGTAAAATGTCCGCGATGCAGAAAGAAGGTTTCTTGAGCCCCGAGGGATCCAAGGAGAAGCAGCCGCCGGCGCCTGGGCCCGCCGGGGTACAATACGCCGCCGACCACAGGCTGAAGTTGGACGCGTAAAAGGGGGCCAATCCGGCCGTATACATCCTTGCTGGTCCCACGGCCGCCCGCTCCGTTCTCAGCTGGACCCGCAGATGTGGCTGCTACGCACAAGGCAGCGATCGCCCGTCCCCGACCAACCAGCCCGCCCGCCAGCTAGCCGCGACTCGACTCCTTTCCCCAGCCAGCCAGCCAAGCCTAGAGAGAAATGCGTCTTGGCCTCCTGGGCGCATCACCGGAGGCGAAAGGAGGCCACGCAGCGCTCCAGCCAGCCGCTGGGAAAGACAGGCGCGTCAAACAAAATAACAACAACCAAACACACACACACAGAGCAGAAACTCCCCTTTCTGGAAGGAGGAGGGGGGGGATGAAAAGTATCCACCCGCCCACACCACTCCGTCAAAGCGACTTCCCAAAACTTTTTTTTAAAACACAGCGTAAAGACCAAACGCTTTTTCTGGCCGTTGATTGGGTAGGAAGTAACCAATCAGAGCAGCAGAGGTGTGGCCGAGAAAGGTAGGCGGGGTGAGTAGCGAGCCACGCCTCCGCCCTGCCAACGAGGTTGCTGCAGTTCCCGGCGGAGCGCAGGTGATGCTCTTTCGGGGCTGTCTTTCTGCCCGCGTCGCCCTCCGTTCTGATGATACGTCCTAGGAGAAGTCAGACTCTAGCTCAAAATCCTGCCTCCTTATAACTACTCCGCTCTGTCAAAGGGCGACGAAGCACACATATGTCAAATGGAGAGCTGTGGAACCAATCTCCTAACCCCGACCTCTTCTTTCACTACCGCCTCCGAACACGGTATTGAAGAATCCGGATTCAGTTCGTGTTCTTCCACCATCCCTTCAAGGAGGAAGTGAGAGGGAAGAGACGTCTCTTAGGCCTTTGGGTATTTAAAGGAACGGGTCTGTCTGTCCTTTCAAAATTAATTATTGTTGGATAATTAAAATCAAGTCCCAACAATTATGAAGTATTTAGGCTGCCATCCTATACACTTACCTGGGAGTAAGTCCCATTGAACTCATAGTATGCATGGAATTGCGCTGTTCGTGTGTGGGGAGGGCCGTTAAAGGTCTGTTGAGGTGTTTTGCCCCGCCCCTTTCTGAAAATGGAAGGAGGTTTTTGAGTTCTCATGTCACAACGCGAAGGGCAGTGGTGCTAGAGCACATGTTTTGTATGCAAAGGGTCCCAGGTCCAAGGTTTGACATCTCCCGATAGGGCTGGGAAAGACTTCTGTCCAAAATTTAGAGAGCCAGTGCTGGACGGTGTAAATAGACAACGCTGAGCTAAGTAGACCAACGACTCTGACTCTGTCTAAGGCAAGTTCCTATGAGGAATGGTAAAAAGAACAAACACATCGTGACTTTTTTTTTAAAGTGTTAAAATACATGGTAAAGCCCTCGTTTTAAAAGGGGGGAGATTTAGCACAAATAAAGACACAACCCTATGCATGTTTAGACAGAAAGAAGTCCTCCTACGATTCCCAGCATTCCCCAGCCAGCCATGCTAGTCGAGGAATGCTGGGAGTTGTAGGACTTTTTTCTGTCTACACATGCATAGGATTGCACCCTTACTTGCTTCAGAATTTCTTACACAAGAAAAATATATTTGGGTTGTGTTTGATCCAGATAGGTGAGCTTTGAAGGCTATATGATAATGCAGGTGCATATATATAGCCTTCATATATATATATATATATATATATATATGCAGGCTACATATATGCACGTACATATATACATGCACGTGCAGCTCGAGCCTATGCACGTTTGCTGGGAAGTCCCATTAGATTCAGTTGGGCTTGTTCCCAAATAAGTATGCCTAGGACCACAATCTTATTAGAAACAATGAAGAGTCTTGTGGCACCTTAAAGACTAAACTTTCATGGACAGAAGTGGACGGTGTCCACAAAAGCTTACGGTATGATACATTTGTCAGCCTTTGTTTGTTTTGCTGCAACGGACACCTACCCCTCTGGAAACCTTAGTTAATGATGCAATATATTTAGGTCACCGTCCATCTGAAGATGCGTTCCAGGAGGTTCAAAGGGGGAGAGTTTATCAGTGCGAGCTCTCCCATTCAAATAAGTAGATATTCTAAAGTGCTGAACTTTAACTGGACCCTGCCTTTATTTTACTAATACCATCCACAGCTATACAATACTTCAGTATGTTTACTGTACTTCCAGCCGCAGTCAAGCCGAAATAATATTCTCAAGCATAGTGAAATGACTAGGCTGGACAGAAATATTAGAACAGGGTACTTCAATAACCTGGACATTATGCCATCTTGATTATAATTCATAGAAAAGATTTTATTACATTTCTTTAAAATCATCAGGTTGAAGTCTGCCAGCCCAAATGCAGGCACCAGATCAGGATACTCAGTATTAACGTTTGCATACGAATTAGACAGAGACAGGAATTGCAACCTGCTTGATTACTTGAACATTGATCATTTTTTGTATATGAACACTTCTATCTTAAAGCGGCTACTTGGAAGTAACTCTATTAATTTCAGTAGAATTTATCATAAGGCCTTAAGAATCAGGTGGAAGTATGTCAATGGGAAATACATTTACATTTCTACTTTTAAAAAATAAAAATAAAAATGGTTGAACGTTGAAGGAATAATGACAAGATTTTCGATGAGTTTGTAGAAAAGTAAACGTAAGAGCCAGCCAGAAGGTGTGTGTGTGTGTGTGTGTGTGTGTGTGGTTGCTGCTGTTTTTAGAAGTCCATTGATTCAATTGGACAGAGTTAGCCTCATGCTTCATTCTCTGACATTAGTGGGATTTAAATGGTCTTAGCTATCGATTGTGCTGACACTTAAAAAAAAAAAAGTTGCTGTGCCAAGATGATAGGCTGACTGGATCCAAAGCACCAGTAGCCTCGATTCTGTAGCATTCAAATATTTCAGGAAAGTCATTATTAGATTTTAAATTTTCACTTTCACCTGCGCAGAATTTATGTTGCTGGATTGCTAATAAACTCTCCTCCTTCTTGTCGCTAGCCTGTTCATTTCCTTTGGCATACAATCCGCACCTGGATGGAACCGGAGTCCTCGAGTAGTATCCAACGTTGGTCCTACTCAGAGTAGACCTATTGAAATGAATGGGACTTGTTAGTCGTGCGTTTAGGCATGACTAACTTAAGTCCCATTCATTTCAATAGGTCTACTCTGAGTAGGACTAACGTTGGATCCAACCTCTTTTTATTTATTTAGAATTATTTTTAGGCCGCCTTCAAGTGTAAGACCCTCTCAAAGTGTCTACAGGATTGGGAGGGAACATACAAAAGTATACAAATAAGCAATAAATATACTATAAAACACTTATGAAAACAAATAAGGTTTAAATTCTATTCCTCTGAACCTGACGGAACTCAACTGACTAAAACATTCTAATTTTAATTTATCTTTTGTCTAGGAGACTGAGATTTCCCCCTAACGCATAAAACAGAGGAATCCCCATAGGAATATCCTATGTGCACTTCTCTAAGAGTTAGTATCGTTTAATTCTGTGGGTTTACTTCCGAGTAAAGATGCGCTGGATCGGTCTGCACAGGTGTGTGCGTTTTTCCTTTGCTAGCAAGAATCAGAATGATGCACAATTTAATGCGCAGTATTATGCACAATAAGGAATCTCTTCATTATTCCGGGAGATATATTTCACCTGGTAATAGCTAGAAGAGAAAAATGGCTTGTCGTTTTTAGAAAGCTATTCTTCGCTGCCCGAAGCTGCTGCGGCGTCTTACCTTTGATCAAATGTGATTGCAGTTCCCTGTGAATCTGTTATAGACGCGATCAGCCTGACATTTACAACGCATGGGCACTTGGATGGAATAATTTCAGAATATATATATATATATATATATATATGTACAACAAACATCTAGTCCTTCTTAAAGAACATTTTAATGCGGAGCGACTTCGTCCCCGGCCCTATATGGCGCCTGGATCCTAAACGCTGACTGCTCGATTTCGACGGAACTCCCCAATTTCCACGGAAGTGTACTTAGGATCGCAGCCCGAACCAAATTATCCAAGGCCGGCAAGTTCATGAGTGAGAGACCAGCAAAGCAGCTTTCTCTATTAAAAACACATTATTCACAAAGGCGTATGTAGGAAAACTTCTAAAGTCCAGATATACGAATTATAAAAAGGAGAATTTAAGACCTATCCCAAACGCCGTTAAAATGAAACAGGAATCCTAAATATAAATCCCAGCGAATCAGTGGACTTTACTTCCAAGAATGTGTGTTTAGGTTCGAATGAGTTCATGTTGAATTAGTAACCCAGTCCTAAGTATATTTATTTGGAAGTAAAATACCTCTGGAGTCCATTGGAAATACTTCATGTATAAGTTTATGATCCAGGCGGCTAAAGTCTAGGGAAACGATCCAGCCAAAGTTACAATTCTGAGTAGACATACATACGACTGCCCTGTGACACCTTGGATCGGGGCTTAAGTACTTCGGTTCATCCAGGTTGGAGATGGGATTGTACTGGTTCAGTCCTCCTGCACGATTGTCAACGGAAGATTTGCCATTGACTTCAACGGGGTGTAAATTACTTTATTTAAAAAATAAATAAAAAATCGAAAACATTATAAAAGTTTAATTCACCGCTGACTGCAGGGGGTTGGGTGGATTTCAAATAGTTAAAAATAACTATTTTCAAACCGGTGTGTGGGATGAAAAAGCAGAGGTGGCCATTCGTGCGTACATTCTAGTAAAATCATTACCAGCAACAAAAAAGCGAAATGCTAGTAGGATTCGTTAGGCACAGTGGTGTTTATTTGTGATGTTTCAGTGAAACTCCGCTTCCCAGAGTGAGGAGAACAGCCCGGCACCTCGATTCTAAGCGCGTTTTGGTTAGAATTATGATTTATCATGAGGATTTGCGTCCAGGTAAACGTGTTTGGGTCGGGATGTAATGTTCCAAGGTGCAACTGAACTGAGATGGATTTAAAGCCAAGCATTTCTGGACCGTGAATTAGCTTGTCAGTTATTAATCTCTTTTGTGTGGACTGATACTATTGTTTTGTCTAGAAGGAGCAAAACCACCCAAACAGGAGAAATTAAACTCCCTCTGAAAATCACCGAGGTGAGGTCTAAAATAAAATTACATTTTTTATTTGAGTCCCACATTCTAGTCGGAAAGTTCCCACCAACCAACCCGGAAATGGGCCTCTCACCTCCCAGCTATTGGCAAGTCCTTTAAAATGAAAATGGGGGGGGGGGGGAATCCCTTTGTCTTCTTTTAGTCGTCTCCAGGCTCAAAAGGAAACTGATCTGCCACCGAACCCAATCTGTTTTGTATGCGTTGGATAATGGGGAGGAGGGGGGAGGGACACATTTTGGATAAAGGAAAGGAAAGATGCAGAGAGAAAGAGAAACGCATGATCAGCTTTTAAATGTCTAAGGATATCTAAAAATAACCCTATAGGAAATACTCTCCCAAATATGTTACAATAAAGAGTTTGACCTAGGCCTGGGCCTCATCATGCCTTATGGTAGAGGCCCAGCCGCCCAGCAATGCTACAAAGGGTGGTTCTTGGGGGGTGGGAACCACATGTTATTTTAAAAGACCTCAGAGGACTCTGCGGGACCCACGTTTCTCTCCAGAGAAGAGCAAAAGGGTAGCGACTTTCGCCCAGGGTCTGGCAGGAAAGGAAGTACTTCTTCACATTTATTATATTCACTGCCACAGGTTGTGCTGACTGCCGTTAGGTTTGGTGGTTTTAAAAATCACAGAAATAATAATAATAATAATAATAATAATAATAATAATAATAATAATAATAATAATAATAATAATAATAATAATATAGCGCCATCCATGTGGACAAATGTATGGTGGCTGTGTCCATCCACAGCCACCAACTATGATAGCTAAATGGAGCTTCAATGGACAGCTGCAGTGTACCTCTAGATATCTGATACTGAAGATAAACAACAGCAGCTGCTCAGCACTTTCCTGGTCTGTTTGTAAGAATCCTGGCTGTTCACTGTTGGAAGCAGAAGCCTGGATTACAGCACAATCCTATACATGTCTACTCGGAAATATACCCCACTGCGATCAGCGGGGGGAGGGGGGCTTGTTCCCAGGTAAGTGTGCATAAGATTGCTCACATGAGTCCCTTTGAACTCAATGGTTCTGTTCCCGACTGTTTAAAGTCCATCTCCTTGGAACTAAATGGATAGATTCTGATCCCTAGACACACTTGCAGCCTGATCCTAGGTATGTATGTTTCTCGGAAGTAAAAAAAACAAAAACAAAGTCCATTAAATTCAAGGGGACTTACTGTCTTGCAAATATGCATAGAATTTCCAGAGGGGTAGCCAGTGATGACTGGTGCCCATTGGGGCTGGTGGAGCAGACGGTAGGTCCAGTCATGGTAGGTGGAGCCAAGGGTCATGTATATGGTAGCCGTGTTAGTCTGTTGCAGCAAAAACAACGAAGAGTTTTGTGGCACCTTAAAGACTAACAGAATATATTTGTTAGTCTTTAAGATACACAGAAACAGAATTGTAGCCTTGAGATTCATTGAAATCCTTGTGGGACATGTAGGCCAACGATCTGATCCTAATTAAATATTTACTCTGGGCTTGCTCTTCGCCTCTTGTAAGTGTGTACATTAACAAATGATCTGTTTATGCAAGTTTTCATTTGATGGATACCTGAAACCGGTTTAACTCAAACCAGGGTAGTGTGGTCATTAGAGTTTTTGGACTAGAATCAGTGAGACGCAGGTTCAGATCTTCATTCAGTCACAAAGCTTGTTGGGTGACATTGGGCCAGTCACACTTTCAGCATAACCTACCTTACAGAATTGTTGTGAAGATAAAAATTGGGTGAGAGCAACGATGTTGAGTTTCTTGGATGAACGGCGGATATAAATGTAATAAATAAATAAATACAATCAGTGGTTTCAAGGTTGCCATCTGAGAACCATCTTTCCGTCAACTTCGGGCATGATCAAATGGCCTTGCCGTTACATAACGGGCACACAAGCCACCTTTTGAGCTGTAAGCTTTTTTGCCCAACGCTCGCGGAAATTAATGGGAATTGTGCGTGCACAAGAGCGCCTCCACAGGAGTCCAGTCACTGCGTACTTGCAGAGCAGCCGCTCATTTCTCTGGGTGTTGCGCTGCGCAGGACAGGAGTACTTCCAGGTCGGTTGTGCTCCAGTTGCGCTGCCGGGGCCAGTAAGATGTCACTGGGGCCATCACCCCTGATGGGGAATTGCTCGGACGCTATTTCAGTAACTGCTGCCAGTTATTCAAATAATCAGTCTAGTAAATTCCTCATTTCCCTTTGCCTAAAAACATGAGAGGATCCCCCTGCTGGATCAGACCGAAGGTCCATCTAATCCAGCCTTTTCTGTTTCTTACAGTGGCCAACCAGATGCTTCTCTAGGAAGTTCACAAGAAGGCCACAAAGATTCCCAGCATCTGGCACGGAGAGTTTGATAGAGGAGATTCCATTTAGCTCTCATGGCTAACAGCTGGTTGAAGACCAAACCTCGACAGGCACCTATGTTTTTGGTGTTGGTGTTTTGCATGTGGTGTGTTTGTTTAAGCATTAGACACATCCATCCAGCTTTTCCCAACGTAGGGCCCATTATCCCCAGGTACCATGCCCAGCCACCAGAAATGATGGGGGTAGTAGTCCAATAAGATTCGGGGACCCTCAGTTGGGAAAGGATTCATGGAAGGCAAGTCTGCAGCAGGGATTACAAATAATGCATTTCACACAACCTGCTACGTCTTCCATCAACTTCAATTTACAAAAGAACCCAAGAAGAACCATTCAAAACCAGGCATAAGAGTCCAAGAGTAGGTAGATCCTCCTGTGTATAATAAAACAACAACAACAAGAAGAAGAAGATTTAAACCAGGGCTCTCCAACCATGGATCCTCAGATGTTGCTGGACTACAGCTCCCAGAATCCCTTGCCATTAGCCATGCTGGCTGGGTATGCTGGGAGCTGTAGGCCAGCAACATCTGGGGACCCAAGGTTGGAGAACCCTGCGTTAAACAGATCCCAGAGGATCCAGCGTATCCTGGGACTTGTGAGAGAGCCCTGGCTTCAAATGCCAGCTCAGCTAACCGTCCAGCGGGTGGGGAGTACTTAGGCTAGACACTGGAGAGGTCCAGTTAGGCCCAAGGCTAGTTTTTACTCAGAAATTAGTCCTCACATAATCCATGGGGTCTACTCTCAAGTAAACGCACCTAGGATTATTTTCATTGTATTTATTACATTTCTACACTGCCCAAGAGCCGAAGCTCTCTGGGCGGTTTAGGAAGGATTAGGATTCTAGCCTGGAAGTGCAATCCTATACATGTCTACTCAGAAGTAAGTCCCATGGAGTTCAATTAGGCTTATTCCCAGGTTCGGTGTGTATAGTAAGGTAGGGTGAGGGTGGGCAGAAAGTTGCTCTCCAGCCGCTTTGGACTTCAAGCCCCAGAAGCTCCTGCCAGCATAGCCAGTGGTCAGGAATGCTGGGAGTTGAAGTCGAAACCATTCTGGAGAGCGACTCTCTGCCCAGCCCTGGAGTGGTCAACCCGGTGCCCTAGCGATGTTTTGGATCACAGCTCCCATCGGCCCCAGCCAGCATGTGGGAACTGTAATGTAAGCAGCTGGAGGGCGCCAGGTTGCCAGCCACTGGTGTATAGAAAAGTAGTCTCAGCGGCTGAGCACGGCCCGTCACTCGCACTAGAAGCTTGCTCGGTCTGAGGGTTATTAAGGGTTATTGCGCTTGCTCAACTGCTGGTGCGGGAGTGGCTCCTGCGGCTCTCTCTCCTTGAAAGGCGCTGCCTGTTGACCCGCGTTTCTGTCCTGGGCACGTGAATAACCTCCCGAGCAGAGAGATCCTGACACCGGCTGCAATCCTCGACCCCTTTACCTGGGAGTAAGCCCCACTGAACTCGCGGGGACTTACACTCCAGAGTAAGCGTGTGTCGTCCTGTCCTGCACTGTAAAGTCTCTGCCCGCGGCCCTCCGGCTCCTCCTTTCGCCCGAGAAGAAGAAGAAAGTGTAAGCAGGAAGCGGAGCGGCTCTGCCGAAGCCCAGGTCATCTCCTGTTTTTGATAGGCTCCTCCAAGTCGGCCTAAATGAGCGGATGTGCCTGCGAGATTGGTGGCCCGAAATAGAAGCGGCTCCAGTATTTTAGGATCCAGCAGAAATCCTTATTTCTTCCGGAGAGAGAAAGAAAGAGAGGGGAGGAGGGGGCGGGAGGGGAAAAAAAACTTTTATAATGAGCCGGAGCACTTCCCTTTTCAATATTTGTGCAACTTTATCTCGACCAGCAAGTTGCTGGGGTGACGCAAATCCGCCCCTGTGTGTATTACAACGACGAAAATAAACGCAAGGAAATCAATTCCCTTCTAGCAATGCAAACATAAATATACAGCTGCGACTTTCCCCTTTAATCTTGCCATCCGGGGGACGTTGCAGAAAGTTCAAAATGAACTCGGAGGGGAACTTCTCCGCGCCGGGCAGATGGGGTCGATGGAAGGAGGCCTTGGGAGAGATTTTGGAGGGGAGTCGGGCGATATGGGTTTTGTTTTGGTTCGGGTTTTTTTTTTAAACCAACAATAAGTTCAACTTGTCCTATTCATTTTCTTCAAGCCGCGCAGAACCTGCTGCCCTCCAGACGGGTTGGACTACAATTCCCAACATTCCTAGCCAGCATGGTCAATGGCCAGGGATTATGGGAGCTGTGATAATACCATTCCCGACAGACCATGTAAAAATCGCTAAATAGAGCCACCCTCCCCTTTTGAAATCAGTGGGAGAAGTTTGCAGCTCAAACTAGAGCCAGTGTGGCGTAGTGGTGAGAGTGTTGGACTGGGACTCGGGAGATCCGGGTTCTAGTCCCCTACTCGGCCATGAAACTCACTGGGTGACTTTGGGCCAGCCCCTGACTCTCAGCCTAACCTACCTCACAGGGTTGTTGTGAGGATAAAACGGAGAGGAGGAGGAGGACTATGTAAGCCGCCTTGGGTTCCTTGCAGGAAAAAAGGGCGGGGTATAAATATAATAAATAAATAAATAAAACTATCACCTTTAGGACAGTTTGCTTCCTGATATCCCCATGGCACAGTCCGATTGAAATTAACAGGATTTTCTTCTGTCCTGAATCAACATAGTACTATGTTTAAGAGCAGGGTGCCAATGTCACTCTATAATTCAGTCAATTTATGTTTTATTTACGTTGCCAATTTAGAATATATAACAGCATATACAGAAATAAAAATGCTCTCGGCTGAATGAATTACATCAAGTAATCCTCAGATTCACGAAGTGGTAACTTGATTTTCAGTGGTCAGAAGCGCGGCTCCAGCGGGGCTTATTACAAGCTTACATCTATCGTGCGCTGTGCATCCAATACTACTGCCACAGCTTCCCGACACCATCTTTTCCCACTCTTCTTCTTTTCCGGAACACTGATGCATAAATCTGTGAGTGTAATTCCCCTTTGGCAATTCTCCATTGGTATCTTCATTTATTATTACAAGTATTTAGTACAATTTTATTCCACCCTTCCTTTTGCAGCTCAGGATGTATTTTATTTTATTTTATTTTTAAAATTTTACTTTCTGTTGCTTCTTGCATCTCCAGTGATGCCGGCTTATTTCACGCTATAACCCGTGCATGGATATGGCATTTTCTCTGTCTAACAGCCATTTGTATATTAACATGTGCTCACAGACAACCAGCATGATGTCCGCTTACTTCCAGGAAACGAGCTTTAAGAATGTCAGCCTATACATACTTACTTGTGAATAACCCCATAAAATATATGAATGGGCATATAGGGCCACGCCAAAAGGGTACAATCCTGACCCTCGATAGCCTACGCGGCGCTACTGATGGTCTCATGAGGGAGTATATTACTTACTGTTTCATGGTCATTCAGCTCGATCTTTGGCATGTTCCCCCAGTGGGATTCACGCCCAAGTTAAGCTTGTAGGGAGTGTAGACTTCCCATGCAGTCCTACTCAGAAGCAGGTCTCATTGAATTGAATGGGGCTTAAGCGGGCTATAGGATTGCAGCCTCAATATTGCTTAAACTTCGGCAGGACCGGACCCCTGAAGCGAACTTCCCAGCTGCTTCACACGTGCACGGTCATCATTCAGCTCGGTATGCACGTGTGAACCAGCCAGCCTCTGAAACATCGATGCGCCATCTCCAAATAAAGAGATCACGCGCCTTATTATAAAGTTATACACCACACGCAATGCCTAAGTAAGTTTCAATCTTGGCGGCGGCAGCCGAGGGCCGAGAAGAGAAACCGAGAGCAGAGAGCAACTTTGCACGCGAAGGGGAAAAAAGGAGTTTCGTTCGTCTGCTGACCCAGTGGCTCGCTCTGCCAGCAAAACAATAACGTTAATGTCTGTTGCGGATGGTGCGTCTGGCTGGCTTCGGAAAGGCGGCGTGGTGTCGCGACACCCTTGGTACTTTTCAGCGCGGGGCGGGGCGGGGCGGGGGGTGTCTCGGAGCATAGTCAGACTCTTGGGGCCGGTTCACACGACCCAGGCTGCCGGCGGGGGAGGAACCGCGGGGCCGTCCGCGGGGTCCGGCGGGGGCACCTCCGGTCGGCGTGCACACGACACGGGAACCGCGGGGAGCAGCGCTCCCCCGCGGTTCCCGTGTCGTGTGAACCGGCCCACTGACTGGCAGCAACGCCTCTACGAGGGTTTCGGGCAGGAACGTCCTGAGCCCTGCAGGCTGGAGATGCCCGGAATCAAACCTGGGACCTTCTGCATGCCAAGCAGGTGCTCTACGCCGCTGAGCTGTGGTCCCGCCATCATGCCTGCTTTTCCTTCGCCTCCTCCGAGAATCTCCTGCCCTTTCTCGAGTTCGTCCGCTTCCCCCGCGGCTGCCTTTTATATAAGCGCCTCTTCTGAGGCTCCAGGAGGAGGCATCCCATATTTCTTTCTTTGCTCTTTGTTGGCCTTCTCCAACCTGGGGGCCCGCGCCAGATGTGTTGGACTACAACTCCCACAATCCCCCAGCCAGAGTATGGGAGTTGTAGTCCAACACATCTGGCGCGGGCCCGCATGTTGGAGAAGGGCTGCGGTCTGTGCGAACGATATTCCGGTTCCACTTTGTGTCGCCATAGATCCAAACACAGAACTGCAACGAGTCTGGGGTCAGACTCAACAACAAACAATGGCAGGCGAAAGGAGCCACCCGGCATGGGAACTGGAATCGGAGTGAGCCTCTTTCTCTCTCTCTCTGCAGGGGTGGTTGGGCTTTCCTCTCCACCACCACCCTTCAAGCCCGCTCCCAGCGCTGATTTTGCTCCTCCCAATGGCTCTTTGAGGCGGATAGACACCACCAGCCCAAGCACTCATCCTTAGAAGAAAGTCGCACCGAACTTAGTGGCACTTTAGGAATCGGGGCTCTGGGGGGCGGTTCGAAATCACCCCTTCCAAGGACCTAAGGCGGGGGGGGGGGGCAGAGGATAACGTTCCCGTAACAGTTGATCATTCACTGGGCGTCGTGTAGTGCTACCACAACCCTAAGTGCCATCCCATAAACCTGTTCAGCCAGAAAAAAAGTCCTACAAGCTGTGCTGGCTGGGGAATGCTGGGAGTTGTAGGACTTTTTTTCTGGCTAAACAGGTTTATAGGATTGCGTCCCAAGGCTGCATTCCTAGACACACTTACAAGGGAGTCAGCCGCACTGGACACCATGACCCTTGATTTCGAGTAAACGTACACAGGGTCCGCTCTGTAAGAAGAAGTCTCAAGGCGATTCAAGTCAGCGCTGCTTTGAGGCCTAACTCTTGACACACTGCCCATGGTGGTGCATCACTTTAAAGCCTTCCCCAGCCACCCGAAATGTGCTCACAGCCCCATCCGATGTTAGGCCGGCGTGTCTTTAAACATCTGTCACTTTTATTGGGCTTAGGCGCGCCTGACTGCATAGGATTGGGGTGTTACTTGGAAGGAGGTCCCACGTGGTTTATTCCCGAGCGGCCGCGGCTGCATGCGTTATGGGCACGCCTTCCTACGTACCTACTTGGGAGTCAGTCCCACTGAAGAGGCATCATTTCTGAGGCATATTAAATACTGGCAGCTGAAATGCACAGCTACTTGGGAAGAAGTACGCCCCCTTTCAGGCAATCGGACTGTCTTCAGCTGTTTAGGATTGGAGTGGGGTCTTTTTTCTTTTTCTTGTTTTAAATTAAAGGCGATATATAAATGCCTTAAAGAAATACTCACACTTTCCTTGGAAGAATGCACCACTGCAGTCAGTGGGAACTACTTCCAGGAAACATGAGAGGATGCACCGTTGCCAACTTGTAATTCTGCGGAGGCTCTTGTGTCTTTAAGATCTCCTTAAGGAGCGGCAGATTCAATAACCTTCAGGGCATATGCATGCTGGAAAACCTTGAGCTGCTGGATTTCTGTTCGCTAGGCACCTCTTAAAGGCACAGAAGCCCTGCGGGGAATGGGGTGGGGAGAGGCGTTGCCAACCCTAAAACTGACTCAAAAGCAAATCCCACCTAATGTTAATGGGGTTTTCCTCATAGTTAATATCTTAAAGGCCAGGATGTCAAAGCGCTGTTCAAAACTATGGAGATATAGGCAGTGACGTCCAGCTGGAGCCTGCAAAGCTGTAGAGTAAGTTAAATATATACCTCCTTATAATAATATGGGCATTTCCTGTTTTCAGTGTTATCCAGCTGAATTCTTGCATCAGGGAGTGTGATGTTCTCCTTTTTTTGTTGTTTCGTTTGAGTGCTGTTTAAAACACTTCTTTGAAGTGGCTGGATGCAGCCCACGCTGGGCCACATGGCCAGAATAAACTTTCTTGCAATTACCCTCATATGCTTTTATCTTCATTGCTAAACCCTCGTGAAGCACTCAAGAAACCTACACAGTCAGCCCTTGGTGAAGTTCTTGTGGTCAGATCAGCTTGGTCTTCCCTCCTCTCACTCAGCCACTCCTGTGTAGCCTTATACTACAATTTGGGTTTCTAATGGGTTATAAATCCAGCAGGCAGCTGGATTTCCAAGGCTTTGTCCCATAATATTTTATTTTATTACATTTATATCCCGCTTTTCCACCCAGAACATCAGAGCAAATTAAATAGTCCCTCCCCACCCACATACATTTTTATCCTCACAAAAACCCTGTGAAGTTGGTTAGGTTGAGAGGTGGTAATTGGTATGAGGTCACCCCAGTGAGCTCCATGGCTGAGTATGGATTTGAACCCAGGTCTCCCTCATTATTTCCTACCCTGTTTGCTACAGAGGACTTGAAAGCTTGCAATTATATGCACACTTAACCTGCGTAGGGTTCAAGTCCCGGTAAGTATGCATAGGCTAGAGCTGCATAAAGTGTTGTTGCTGATGTTGTTGGTAAATAATTAAGGCCCAATTCCATGCCTGCTTCCTCTGAGATAAGTTGTACTGAGTTCTAATAAACTTCCAGTAAGGTTATGACTGTAAAAAAAACAAAGGTAGCCCTATTGTTCATAAGAAGAATAAAAATCCCAAGCAAATCCATATTAAGGCAATACCTTTTTTAGACCAACTCAAAGGTCACCAGAAAGGTGCAAGCTTTTGAGATCTCCAGAGCTCTTTATCAGGCAACATGTTACCAAAAGCAAGTTGCAGGGAGGGAGAGGAGAAAAAGAAAGGCTGAGTTGATGTTTATTTATTTGTTTGTTTATTATATTTATACCCTGCCTTTTTTTCCTGCAAGGAAGGAACCCAAGGCGGCTTACACATAATCCTCCATGTTGAAGTCATGGAGTCTGCATGGTCAGTCTTTAAGACAGGGATGGGCAACTTTTGGCCCTCCAGAGGTTTTAGTCCACAACTCCCATCAGCCCCAGCCAGCATAGCCAATGGGGAGGGATCATGGGAGTTGTGTAGGGCAAAACATCTGGAGGGCCACAAGTTGCCCACACGCCCGCATTAAGATGAAATGTGGGAGGAGGTTGCAGACGTTCAAATTACGTGTTCCCCATACCCTGCCACTGGTTTAAATTAAATGTTATATTACATTGATAATTGTACCCGACTAATTAAGAGTAGCTGTTTGTGAAATACTTGGATTTGATCCAGTTTAGCCCCATGGAAGTCAGCAGGACTCTAAGGACATAAGAGGAGCTCAACCCAGTGGTCCATCTAATCCACATCATGCTGTTTCCCACAATGGCCAGCCCAATGCTGATGAAACATTGCATCTCTTTCAGTCAGAGGGCAGGATTCAATTTCAGAGAAGCTGGGGGGGGGGATCCCAGTGGTGGGGGGGGGTGAAGTCAAAAAGGGATGGCCCCCAAGATGCCACCATAGTTTAGCTTAATGGCCTAAACTGCCAGTTAAAACAAACCAACAAACAAACAAAAAACAACCTTAGGAGAGGTATTACAACAACCTTTTAGAACGGGGAAGAAACTGCAAAAAAAAAGCTGGGAAAGCTCTGAGCGATCAATGGTTGGGAGGAAGTGGTGGGACTGTCTGGGGAGCCCCCCAAGGGAGGGCCAGACTGGGACCCCAGGTAGGCCAGTTTTGGGGGGGCCAGGCCTGAGATTTTGCACCCCCGTGCTTTGTTCAGAGCAAGAGGCAGATCAGAGTTACAGCCAGCCTGTATGTTTTCAGAAATGGGGGTCAGCCATTGTTTCTTTGTCCCAGAATGCTCCATGTCATCTGATGCCTAGGTGTCATTTATTCAGTCTGCAATCTCCACTTTGAGATTGGGCCCAAACTGCAGATCTCATGGCCGCAACATCTGACCTAACCTTTGTCCTTTTCTGTTTCTCCCCCGCCGCCCCTGCCTCTTCTACCACCCAGCCTGATTAAGAGTTCTGGAGAACTCAAAAGCTTGCAAGCTGTTTTGCGGCATTTCGGCCGGTCCTGATCAAGGTATTGCCCAACTGTGGATGCTGTAATTGTGTGTTGTGTCTCTTGCCTGTCCTACATCTGCTGCCATTCGGTTCTGTTTTCTTGGAGAGGAAGAGAAACCTCTCTCCATCCACTTTCTCCAGACCATGCATACTATTATGCCCTCTTCCTACTTTCTCTAAATTAAAAAGCCTCAAATGCTTGAGCCTTCTCTTGTGAGGAAAGATCTGCAACCCCTCAACTCTAAGAGAAAATCTCATCTATTTTAGCTGGTCACAAATATGATTTGTAGTGATCACAAGGTAGTTGTAATTAGTATACAGGCCTGTGGCTTACGCTGGCTCTGAGCGTGGAAAGCTAAGCAGGGTCAGGCCTGGTTATTACTTGGATGGGAGACCCCTCCTCTAGTTTCCTGCATTGAGCAGGGGGTGGGACTCAATAGCCTTGTAGGCTCCTTCCAACTCTATGATCTATGAAATCTATGAAAATTATCATAACCTCTCACTTCACACACACAACCCTACCCATGAAGAAGAGCACTGTTTTGGAAAAGGTATGTTCTGGCGCCATCTGCTGGTCAACTCATAACATCACAGTGTGCCATTCTAAGAATACAGTACTCTGTTCTTTCCTGTTGTTGTTGTTGTTGTTTCCATTTCTATACTGCCCAATAGCTGAAGCTCTCTGGGTGGTTTACAACAATTATAAAATTACATAATAAAATACGATTATACAATAAAAATGCAATTTTACAATAAAATACAATATAAAAAAACACAAGCAATAAAAACATCGAAAAAATTACACAAACATTTTAAAAACACTTTTAAAATTACTTAAATAGCTACGACAGGTGTAGAAAAATAGACTGGATAAAAAGATGACATCACCACCACCCCCCAATGTGCTATGTGCAGCTATTAAATGCACGGGCGGGGGGGGGAGTTTGAGGGGATTCTGTTGTGCTGCTGCAGCTGTTTGCCATTTACCAGTTGCCATTTGCCTAACCCAGTGTTCTCCAACCTTGGGTCCCCAGATGTTTTTGGCCTACAACTCCCAGCATCTAATCCAGCTACGCCTAACCCTTGCCTCCTCCCTCTGCTTCAGTTGTGCTTTTGTGAGGGAAAGGGGAAAAATCAACCAATGAACCAACCTCCCCCGCCCCCAGACATCCCCACACATACACCGCAACCCCACCGCTCTTCTTCCCAAGGTAAAAGTCTTCTCAGTATGGGTTTCGACACAGACATTTTCCCTCAGCAACAGGAACAACAACAGGCATTTCCTTAATGGCTAAATAATACACAAAAGGTCAACTGTTCAGATGCGCTTTACTTATAATTCAGATTTATTAGACATTGGAAGGAGCTGGGATGCTGTCAGGTTGCCAGTGAGTGATGGCTCGTGTTGTGTTCAGGGTAAAGAGGAACAATAGGTGGAGCTGGGCGGTGCTAGTTGCGCTGTGCTTTTCCGTGGCTATCCTTTTTGTCTCGCTGTGTCCTTGCTGTTTTTAGAAGCAGCCAACTCATTTGTAGCAGCCTGGGGGCAGCAATTCTTGGGGTGCTCCCAGATGGAGAGCTCCTAGCAGGGGCATTGCTTAGCACTTAAAAGATTCAGAGCCCGGTCTTTCCATTGGTATCAAAAGGAGGTTTTCTTCTAAGCTTAATTGCCATGCAGAGGGGGGCATTTGGGGGGCCAGAGTGCACAGGGAAGGGGAGGGAACCCTTTCCCACCCCAACTGTGATACAGCTGGAAATCCCACCACCACCCCCAGCATGGCTGCTAAGCTTAGGAAAAATCTCCCATTGGCACCAATGGAAAGATTTCCCCCCCAAGTTTAATTGCCACAGCCTCTCCTGGACAGGAATAGTCTGGCCACAGTGGTGCAGGTGCTAGTAAGCTGAAGCCTCCCTTGAGGCTGGTCCAGAAGCTGTGCAGAATGCAGCAGCTCAGCTGTTTTCAGGAGCTGCCCCTTTTCAGCGTGCAACTCCTCTGCTGAGGGAACTGCACTGGCTGCCTATTCACTACCAGGCCAGGTTCAAGGTTTTGATACTAGAGTATAAAGCCCTAAACAGCTTGGAACCAGAATACCTGAGAGAGTGCCTTCTCTCTTACCAACCTGCCCGGTCACTGAGGTCATCGGATGGTATGCTCCTGGTGGTTCTGCATGGACCTCTGGCCCGATTGGAGTCCACCTGGAGAAGGGCCTTCAGTATGGCAGCTCCATTCCTCTGGAACTCCCTGCCTCAGGAGGTCAGGCAGGCACCAACACTGTGTTGTTTCCAGCACCTCCTGAAAACATCTTTATTTTAGCTATTATTATTTTTATTTATTACATTTCTATGTCACCCAATAGCTGAAGCTTTATTTCAGGAAGCCTTCCTTGGTTGACCAACCACTTTTTAAAAAACTGATATTCTGTTTTAATATGGTGCTTTATTCTTTTTATCTCTTTAATTGTTCACCACTCTGGAATCTGCTTAGATGTGGAGAGGTATATAAACGTTGTAAATAAAATAAGGGGGGGCTGGGGAGCATTGCAGCATGTGGGATGGGGGGGCGGTAAACCCTTCCTTCCCCGGCTGCAATCCACCTTGAAAATTAATGGAACTCAAGAAAGTCAAAACTTTAACTTCATTGCTTCATGTGCCACAAAATAACAGTTGAACACAAGCACTGCCATAGTAGCCACTAGTGTAATTTCCACTTAAATCTTGGAAATGGGAGGAACATGAGAACATAAGAAGAGCCCTGCTGGATCAGACCAAGGGTCCATCTAGTCCAGCATTCTGTTCATACAGCAGCCAACCAGCTGCCCACAGGAAACCCACAAGTAGGACATGAACACAATAGCATCCTGCATCCTCCCACTCGTGTTCCCCAGCGACTGGAATACAGAGGCATACTGCCTCCGACAGTGGAGGTAGCATATAGCCATCGTGACTAGTAGCCACCAGTGTTGGCTCCACGCCTTCTAGTTCAAAGAAGGCTCATCATCACTTTGGATAGTAACGGTGCCCTCAACAGGAAAGCAGTAGTAGCCAATTCACAGGACAACACAGGAAAAAGATCTCAACTAGAAAGATGTCTGTCTTTTAGATTTTTAAATTGCATTTCAGCTAACAAATACACTCAAACAAAAAACCTGAAACAAAATAACTCCTAGTATCAAGCACTGAAATAAAAACAGCAGCTTTCAGCTAATTTTAAGGAAAACATTAAATATTTGGTGAATCAGAGAATACTTGGCAAAAAAAATCAGCTTCATAAACTAGTGGAGGAGGATTTTGAGGAAAGGATATGGTGACAAATTGAGTTCAGCTCTCAGAAAACCAGATCCAAAGAACGAGCAGTGGCATAGAGATAAATTTTGTTAATTATGTATTTATTTATTATATTTATATCCCACTTTTTTTCCTGCAAGGAACCCAAGGCGGCTTACATAATCCTCATCCTCCTCTCCATTTTATCCTCACAACAACCCTGTGAGGTAGGTTGAGAGTCAGTGACTGGTCCAAAGTCACCCAGTGAGCTTCGTGGCCAAGCGGGGACTAGAATCCGGATCTCCTGAGTCCCAGTCCAGCAGGCACTCCTCATGACAGTCCTCATAACCACGCCCCCAAGGAGAGTCCAAAAATGCAGGCAGCTGTGTTGATGCATCCATGTGAGTGCTATACATGTTTTTCTGAATGGGCCTTCATTGCCCTTTCAAGACCAAGCCACTCCAAAATACTCTGCATTACAACAGTGATAGCTCACAGCACTATATCGTTGCTGGGGAAATCCATTTTCTGCTTTTGCAACTGTCTTGGCTAGCCCTAGTCCTGTGGCTCACGTTGGCTCAGCTTGTCTGAGCGCGGAAAGCTAAGCAGGGTCAGGCCTGAGACCCCTCCTCTAGTTTCCTGCATTGAGCAGGGGGTTGGACTCGATGGCCTTGTAGGCCCCTTCCCACTCTATCAGATCCTATGACCTTGTCCATTCATGCAGTGTTTAGAATGTGCTGAGTCATGGAATTGCTTCAGCATGTGCCGACCATGCAACCCAACAGGGCTGGCCCTACCATTGGGCAGAGTGAGGCAGAAACGGGGTGGGTGGGTGGGGAGTGGTGACGGGTTGCTGGAGGACACAGTGACGTGATGCCATATGGGTTCCCCCCCCAAGCTACTCCGCTGCTCTTAGGCATGGTTGGGGATGCTGTCCTGTCATCAGTCCAGTTGCCTTCCGTAGATGGAATGTGGTGGAGGTGTGTGTGTGGGGGGGGGTGTCCATCTTATCCTTTGCGTCAGGCAGCAAAATGACTTGGGCCAGCCCTGCAACCCATCCCGCAATTACCACACCTCCACAAAACTGCCCAAAGTAGGCTAAGCAATTGTGCTGGAAGAGTGATTGGCATTGTGCATTGGCCTTCACCTGAAGCCATTAAGTCTATGTTTAACTTGCACAGGTCCACCCAATCACAGCCAGCACACCACTTTGACTTGTCAAATGTGAATTGGCCCCGGGTTTCTCCACTTTGTGTCACAATGGGTCATTAAAACCGATGTGTGTGCATAACAACCTAGTTACATGAAGCCATCATCACACCCAATGTAAGTAACACCTGAGCTTTAGCACTTCCTGTGATTGATTTTTAAAATTTTATTTATTGCATTTCTAATCTGCCCCGATAACTAATGTTCTGTATTGCCTCCCTCTTTGTCTTCATCATAGTCAAAACTAGGAACGTCGGAGAAATCCATGACAGATTCAAATGAGTTCAGATTTCTATGAATCTGACCTGTGGAATCTGCAGAGGGCCAGCTTTTTCCAAGTTACGCAGATTCTGCAGACTTGCGAACCAGTTTTTGGGGAGGATTCACACGTATTTGCATTTGCACTAATGTACATTAGCACTAATGCACACTTGCACAAATGCACTCATCCGCATAAGTTACTGTAAATTACCACAAGTGTGCAAGCGCACATCAGCCCTCATGCGCATTAGTGCTGATGCGAACTAAGCGAATAAGCACTAATGTGAATGAGCATTAGTGGAACAAAGTTCTGTTTAAAAAATCCAATTTTGTCAATGAACGGATGATGGAACAAAAAACACCTGACAATCCGCAAAACACAGACGGAACGGATTTAACAACATTCATACATCCCTAGCTCAAAACATATTCAAGACTGCCCTCCCGGACCCGCCATGGGACTCTTATGGCTTAAATTAATAAACACGCCAGATTGTGGAGCTTGTATACAAGCCCCTTAGGGTTGCCTTCCAGCCCAAATCTACAGAAGAGTCGATCGTGTCCTGGGCAACTGTTTACTGCCTTGTTCTCAGCTCCATGGACTGCTGCTAACTGTTTCCTCTTGCCAAACTCCTGTGGGCCTTTTAATCCTTGAACTCATTCCTGCTAAACAAGTAGGAGGGAAGACTCAGAGAGAGGGAGGGAGAGAGACTCCCCCTCAGTGCTCACTTTGATTGGAGTGGCCACGGTGCATCTGTCCGCTTGTAACACTGCAAGCTGGCTTGATGCTCTCTCTCAACCTCTGCACTTCACCAGGCAGCACAAAGTGCAGCAACAGCAAATTCCTGGGATCCCACGCATTGGAAGCAGGGATTTGGGGGAATGGCTGTACAATCCATTGGTCTGGTCTCCTGCCCATGGAAATATTCATGAATCGAATAGCGGCGGCAGTGCACAGAGGAGAACCAGAACGGCCTTTCCTGATCCTCTTCAGCATATAATGAAAAGCACGTCACCCACTATGAAGCCCCAGAGGGCTTGAATCCACCATGCCATAGAGCATTGTTATCACTACTTCTTTCCTTCCTGCTCTCTCTTTCCCTCAGTGGTGCAGCTAGCACTGGACCTCAGGGCCCCACAGCCCTAGAGACACCCCCCCCAAGTGATGACCCAGAGAGTGCAGGATGATGGGGAAGTGGCAAACAGGTCAAGACCTCGGTTTTATTTATTATTTATTTATTATATTTCTAAATCACCCATCTGGCTGGTCACCCGGCCACCCTGGGCAATGTACAATCAGGACAAATATAATAAACACAATTAAAACACAATTAAAACACCATTAACATACAATTAAAACACAAGTAAAACAATATAAGAGTTTTTTTAAAAAAAATAAATCCTAACCCACCCCATATTCCCGCCTGAAAAGCCATGTTTTTAAAGCCCGGCAGAAGTTCATCAGGGAGGGGACATGGCGGTCACTGGGGAAGGAGTTCCATAACTTGGGGGCCGCCACAGAAAAGGCCCTCTTCCTAGTCCCCACCAGCCTGGCTGTTCTGGCTGATGGGATAAGGAGAAGGCCGTCCATGGCAGACCTTGTTGAGCGGCCTATTTGATGTTGCTGGAGGCACTCCTTGAGATAAGCTGGACCGAAGCCGTACAGGGTTTTAAAGGTCAAAACCAACACCTTGAATTCAGCCCGGCATGCAACTGGTAGCCAGTGCAACTCCTTGAGCACCGGAGTAATGTGATCTAGCCGGCGGTTGCCTTTAACCAGGCGAGCCACTGCAGTTCTGCACCAGCTGTAACTTCCGAACCATCTTCCAGGGTAACCCCACGTAGAGCACATTACAGTAGTCTAGGCGAGAGGAGACCAAGGCATGAACCACTGATGGGAGCAGATGATTAGGAAGGTAGGGGCGCAGCTGCCGTATCAGATGGAGTTGATACAGCGCCGCCCAGGCTCACAGCTGCCACCTGAGCCTTCATGGACAGCTGGGAGTCTAGAATGACCCCCAGGCTGCGGACCTGGTCCTTCAGGGGTAGATGCACCCCATTCAGTACCAGGTCAACATCCCCTAACCTCCCCTTGTCCCCCACCAGAAGTACCTCGGTCTTGTTGGGGTTCAGTTTCAGCATGTTCCTTCCCATCCAGCCACCCACTGCCTCCAGGCACTTGGACAGGGTCTCAACAGCCAACAGACCACAGCAGCCATTCCAGCAGGCTGTGCAGAGGGAGAAGAGAGGGAGCGCAGCAGGAGCCATTCCACGAGCCCTGCCAGGAGTATTCATTAATATTCCCCCTTCTTCCCTCCCCATTCCTTTTTCCTTGTGTGTCGTGTCTTTTTAGATTGTAAGCCTGCGGGCAGGGACTGTCTTGTTAATTGCTGTAAACCGCCCAGAGAGCTTTGGCTATTGGGCGGTATAAAAATTAAATAAATAAATAAATAAACCTCGGTGAGGACTTGAAGGAGAGGTAGAGCTGCGTGTCATCTGCATATTGATGACAACGCACCCCAAACCTCCTGATGATAGCTCCCAGTGGCTTTAGGTAGATGTTAAAGTGGCTGGATGACTGGCCAGATGGGCGATTCATAAATATAATAAATAAATAAATAAATAAATAAATAACATCGGGGAGAGGATGGAACCCTGCAACACCCCACAAGTGAGCGGCCAAGGGTCTGAGGCCTCTTCCCCGAGAACCACCCTCTGGTACCTTCCAAAAAGGAAGGACCGGAACCACTGCAATACAGTGCCTCCTAAGCCCAACCCCTCCAGGCGGTCCAGGAGGATACCGTGGTCAACAGTATCAAAAGTCGCTGAGAGATCGAGGAGGACTAGGAAGGAGCATTAGCCCCTATCCAAAGCCCTCCTCATATCATCCACCAAGGCGACCAAGGCCGTCTCCATCCCATGTCCCGGCCTGAAGCCCGACTGGCATGGATCTAAATAATCGGCTTCATCCAAGTGTGCCTTCACCACCCGCTCGATCACCTTGCCCAGAAATGGTAAATTGGAGACTGGGCGAAAGTTGTTCAGATCTTGGGGATCCAAGGAGGGCTTTTTAAAAAAGTGGTCTTAATTCTGCCTCCTTGAGGGCTGATGGGATCACTCCCTCCTCGAGGGAGGCATTCACCAACGCCCTGATCTCTTCACCCAGTCTCTCCCTGCAGCTCATGATGAGCCAGGACGGGCAAGGATCAAGCAAGCAGGTGGTTGGTCGCACAGATGAAAGCACCTTGTCCACTTCATCGGAAGGAAGAAGCCGGAACCGATCCCACAAAACCGGTCTGCCATTGGTCTCCTCCCGCTCACTTCCTGTGTCCACGACGTACGAAATCCCACTCCTAATCCGATCGATTTTATCTGCGAAGTGCTTCGCTAAAGCCTCACAGGAGGCTTTTGACTGTTCCAACGGATCCAGAGCAACTGGACTGACCAGACTCCAGACCACCTGGAACAGCCTCCTGGGGCAGCACTCTGCAGGTGTGATGGAGGCAGCATAGAAATTCTTTTTTGCTGCCTTCACCGCCACCTGGTAAGCCGAGGATGCAGCTCTAACCTGTGTCCGATCGTCTTCGGAGCAGGATTTACTCCATTGGCGCTCTAGCCTTCTCACCTCCCATTTCACTCAGAGCTCGCAACAATGGAGTAAACCAAGGTGCCGTTCACTCTTTTCAGGTGAAGAGGGCGCTTCGGGGCAACTTGGTCTAATGCCCTGAAGATTGCAGCATTCCCGTCATCCACCAGGGTCTCAACCGAGCCACCGTTTGTGTGCTCCAATTCCCCAAGCACGTTCAGGAATCCATCCGGATCCATAAGACGCCTGGGGCGGACCATCCTAATAGGTCCCTCACCCCTGCAGAGGGGTTGTGGCACTGAGAAATCCAACCCCACCAGATAATGATCTGACCATGACAATATGGTGGATATACCCCCAATTTCTAGATCATTTCCCCCCTCTCCAGAAACAAAAACCAAGTCTAGTGCCTGACTTGGGTAGGTCCAGTTAATACGGGGTGCAGCTCCCAGGAAGCCATGGTCTCCATGAAGTCCCGAGGTGCCCCTGTGAGGGCGGCTCCCAAATGTACGTTGAAGTCCCCCAGCACCATTAGCCTGGGGGACTGTACACGCACATCGGAGACCAGTTCCAGCACCTCGGCCAGGGAATCTGTTGTGCAGCGGGGTGGACGGTACATGAGCAGAATCCCCAGATTGCCTTTAGGACCCAACCTCCAGTACATGCACTCAATAAACTTGGTCTCCCGGAGAGGGAGTCTGGTAAGGACCAAGGACTCCCGGTAGATAACGGCCACTCCCCCTCCCCGTCCCCCAACCCTTGGTTGCTGGGCATACGAGAAACCAGCCGGACACAAGGTCGCCAGAGTTGTAGCAGCGGCCTCGTCCAGCCAGGTCTCTGTAATACATGCCAGGTCCGCACCCTCACCCAGGATCAAGTCATGGACTACAGATGTTTTTTGGGAAATGGATCTGGCATTACACAGCAGCAAACGCAAGGTGCGGGGAGGAGCCACACACACCCCAGTTACCCCTTGGTTCTGGGCAGGCCTGGAACAAGGGATAGGCATTAAGCATTGATCCCTTGCTCCCCTCAATCGGCGTGGACTGCCCCTAGCGCTCTGCCAGCGGCTGCCGCTCAACAAGAGTATATTTTGCCCCCCAGAACTCCATATGGCGAACTCCAAATTGTTTCTGTGGTCATCACGGTGCTACAAGTTTAAAATATGAAACTGCACATGCTGAAAATATTATTTTCTCTTTTATCAGGGTTGGGAAACATTTTTTTGTTTTATTATAACGTATCAAGCAAGTACAAGCTATTGTAAAGCACAGAGTGATGGTGGGGATAAGAGAAATGCTAATTATGCGCTTCACAACTGAAATAATGCACTTGGCTGTATAAAGGAGGCCCCTGTAAGGCCATTGAGTCCAGGGTCTAAAATTACCTTGCTGCGCCGCTGTATTCACTCTTGATCGCTTTGCTCGAGTCTCTCTTTGTAAACATCATTTGACTACCCCAGAGATCCATGGTTAACATCGTGCCTCCATGACTGACATTCATGCAGGTTTGTTCTAAGCCTCAGGGGCACTGAATGAGGGCACTAGATGTAGCTACTTTGAAATAGGCAAGTCTGTGTCCGGCAAGAGTCTGGATGGGGAACTGCCTGGGAACCCCTTGTATGTATGCTGCTTCACACGGCTAGCCTAAGACGTTTAGGGCGCGATCCTATGCATGTTTAGACAGAAAAATCTACAATTCCCAGCATGTCCCAGCCAGCCATGCTGGCTGGGGAATGCTGCAAGTTGTAGGCTTTTTTCTGTCTAAACATGCATAGGATCGCACCCTTTGTTGCCTGAGGGCATGCTGGGAATTGTAGGGCTTTTTTCTGTCTAAATGTGTATAGGATTGCACTCTTAGTTGCCTGAAGTGGAGCAGCAAGGATGACAGTCTGAAGAGGAGAGCCTCCTGTATCCATGGAGGCTCTCGATCCAAGCCAGAACACTAGAAAATCCATTTTTGTTAGGTAGCGCTTGAACCCATCTATCTAGACCAGGGCTCTCCAACCTTGCGTCCCCAGATGTTGTTGGACTACAGCTCCCAGAATCCCTTGCCATTAGCCATGCTGGCTGGGTATGCTGGGAGCTGTAGGCCAGCAACATCTGAGGACCCAAGGTTGGAGAGCCCTGGTCTAGACGCACCCAGAATCCCCTCTCCTCTCCTGAAATCTTATCACTACTCTTCTTCCTTGTTTTCATGATATTTAAATTTCTCTTTATCTTATTTATCCCTGAAGCTACCCCTTTTCTGGCCAATGGATGTGGCCAAGTTGGTTCCCCCTCCCCTGCCATGACGTTCTTCCTGGGAGGCAGGGGGTACTGGCTCCCAGTGATCCCTGGTGCCCTGGCTGATGGCAGAGGGCAAAGCGTACTTCCTTTCAGCTCTACATTCCCAGGGCAAGTCAAAGAGCCACCTGTGAATGTACTATATTTCTATGGAAATTAAAATAATTATTTCTAAATTTGCATCTATACATATAAATTAGCAGGTGCCAGTTTTTTGCTAGTAGGTGCCCTCTTTTTTGGTGTTGTGTTTCCTCTTTTTTGGCGATTCACAAGCGGCCACCCTAGTTGTACACCTTTGAAAAAAGCCATAAAGAATCTTCTGGAATGAGACTTCAAATGTGTAGATATTTGGGGTGGGGAGCAGTGAGAGGGAGGGAGGGAGGGAGGGAAACTGCTTTATTTTGAACATACCTAACGCACTTGGGTTTTTTAATCGCTCTTTAAAACCATACAAACATCTTGAGTTCCCTTCAGTCTGTCCTAGTAAGAGTTGTTCAGTGGAAAATGATTTTGCGTTGCTAGTGGAAATTGCATGATTGACGTCAAGAAGCCATGTGCAGTAAGTTTCTTAGTACATTCAGACACAGATGGAAAAGTAGTGGGTGTTGTCATTAGTTTTTTGGGGGCGGGGGGTTGACCGCCTTCCCCGGCATCTCTGATGCCAAGCTGAAAGCACAACAAACCATTCTTCCCTCTGAATGTACAACAGCCCGTTGTGTCTATGCCTCACAGATGCCTATTTTTACACCTTCTGTTTGTTCTTCGGGGGTGACGCCACTGGTCACAACCTCACCAACCTTCCATTGTTCAGCTCCTCAAGAAGAATGTTGCTATATTGATTGTTTGTGCGTCAGCTCAGCTCTCTCTGGAGCTGCACTTGGATGAAATTAGATAATTTCCATTAGCAGAACATGCAATATTAGTCCCCTGGTGCCAAATTGAGAAGCGAGCCAAGATTACTATTTCTGGCCATGTTCACCTCAGGAAGGAACCTTCTCAGCTTTAATGGGATTTTGCTATTGTTGGTCGCCTTCTGTTTGACAGAGTGCCAGCAGGGTTGAAAATTGTTTAGAAAGCTGCATGAAATATAATAAAGCCCCAGCCATTTGCTGCAGCGCATTCCAGCATGGTGTTTATTTTGAAAGAAAGGGAGGGGGGAATTATTGTCTTTGGCCGGGAAAATAATAAAATAAATAAATAAATAGTCCTTCATAACTCAAATCCAAGAACATAAGCTTCTCGTTGCTATTGTGTTTAAAAGCGCACTGCAGATGTCAGTGAGCTCAATGTGTACAAAGGCAGGCCAGGTTACTAAAAGAGGTTCTCTCATATGAACCAACCATTCAGAGCTTATGATGAGGTCTTCCTTGTCAACAATTACATTGGTGTCCACTAGGAGGAGAAGGCTTTCAGAGCAGTAGTATCCCTTGTTCCGGAATGTTCTCCCTCTTCAAGTGCAGGCCAAAGCCAGCTCCTTGCTAGTTTTTTGTTTTGTTTTTAAGAAATCAAACAAAATGATTAATTTCTTTTGCTTGGCTTTTGGGGAGCAGTTTCAGGCTGGAGAGAAACAGTTTTTAAGTGGGTTGGAAGTTATTTGACAGGCCCATCGCTTCCCATGGTATGGACCATCACTTCCCAGGGTGTGTCATCCCTTCCTATAGCATACCCAAGTTTTTTTCACTTCACTGTCACTTCCACCCAGTCTTTTTCAGGTTTTGAATGATACAAAGAAACCGCTTTGCCAGAGGTGAAAATGGGATATGCACATAAAGATGATGAGCAGAGATCTTGCTTTTGAAACACCTTCAGCTCCCTGACAAAACTCTTACCAGCTTCAGTTCATTTATCTGCACTCCTAATAGTGTTGATTTAAAAATGGATAAAAATGGAATCAATCCATTTATTCCCAATACTGTGGGAACATCAAAATGATGGCTTCCTAAGCACCCATTGCTGCTGCTTGGTAAACTTGGGCCAAGAGACACTAACAATACAATTCTATACATGCCTAGCTCATTCTGTTCCTGACTCCCAGCTGAGCAGGAGCACAACAGGAGAGAGGCTCCAGCTGTTTTTGGGACTGTTTTTGGGACTGTGAAAAGGCAAGCAGGCTCCCAGAGAGCGAGCGAACAGAGCGAGCGAACAGGGAGAGCAAACAGGAGTTTGGCAGCGGAGTAGTAAAACAACAAGTGCTGCAAGGGAAAGGCGTGGCCTGAGAGCTCATTCTGTTGAGCAGAAGCTCCTGCTGACTGCAACTACCTGGGGCTGATTGCAGCTGATTGATTGCAGGAAGTGGGGCTGATTGCAGGGCGTGGCCTGGGAGCTCATTCTGTTCCTGACTCCCAGCTGAGCAGGAGCACAACAGGAGAGAGGCTCCAGCTGTTTTTGGGACTGTTTTTGGGACTGTGAAAAGGCAAGCAAGCTCCCAGAGAGCGAGCGAACAGAGCGAGCGAACAGGGAGAGCAAACAGGAGTTTGGCAGCGGAGTAGTAAAACAACAAGTGCTGCAAGGGAAAGGCGTGGCCTGAGAGCTCATTCTGTTGAGCAGAAGCTCCTGCTGACTGCAACTACCTGGGGCTGATTGCAGCTGATTGATTGCAGGAAGTGGGGCTGATTGCAGGGCGTGGCCTGGGAGCTCATTCTGTTCCTGACTCCCAGCTGAGCAGGAGCACAACAGGAGAGAGGCTCCAGCTGTTTTTGGGACTGTTTTTGGGACTGTGAAAAGGCAAGCAGGCTCCCAGAGAGCGAGCGAACAGAGCGAGCGAACAGGGAGAGCAAACAGGGAGAGCAAACAGGAGTTTGGCAGCGGAGGTCAAGGGGGAGGTCCCTAAAAAAAAAAAAAACAAACAAAAACACACACACACACACACACACACACACACACATATATATATATTCTAGGAAGACAGAAACAGAGCACTATGGAAGGAAAGGACTCAGCAGTAGTGGTGACCTGCAAGGGGTGTGCAATGTTTGTTTTCCTGCCGGAGATCAACATGGCCTACACATGCAACAAGTGCAAGCTGGTCACGCTGTTGAAAGAAAAGGTCAGAGGACTGGAGCAGCAAGTGTCAACCCTCAGGAGCATAAGAGAAAGTGAGGAGTTCTTAGACAGAACGGTGGATCTACAGCACCAAAGCACAGTACAGGAGCCAGAAGGGCAACTGCAGGATGAGGCGGAGTCAGAGACTGCAGAGGCAAGGGAAAATAACACAGGGGGAACTCCCTGGAAAAGGGTGACTGTTAGGAGCAGAAGAACTACAAGACACTCTGCGCCTGTGGAAGCAGTGGAGCTATGGAACCGCTTCCATGTACTTGAGGACGAGAGCAGAGGACAGCCTGCAGAGGACGGATTACCGGGCACCCAACGTGACAGCGAGCAAGAGGCTGAGGGTCAGTCAAGTGGAGGAAATCGAACCAAGGCCTACAGCAAGAGGAAGAGAAGAGTACTCGTAGTGGGAGACTCCCTCCTGCGGGGGATCGAAGCCAAAGTATGTCGCGAAGACCCATGGACTCGCCAGGTGTGCTGTCTCCCTGGGGCATGGATTAAGGATGTGACAGAACAGCTGCCGAGGCTCATGCAGCCCACCGACACATACCCCTTTCTTCTCTTCCACGTGGGTACAAATGATACTGCCAAGCGGAGTTACAAAGAAATCACGGCAGACTTTGAAGAGCTGGGAAGGGAACTCAAGAACTTCGGGGCCCAGATAGTTTTCTCATCCATCCTTCCAGTACTTGGAAGAGGCATAGAAAGGGAAAGAAAAATACTCCGAGTGAATGACTGGCTACGAAGGTGGAGCCGACGTGAGGGATTTGGATTCTGGGACCACGGGCTACACTTCCTGGAAGATGGACTGCTGGCAAAGGATGGGTTGCACCTCACAAGGACTGGGAAGAATGTGTTTGGACACAGCATGAGGAACTTAATCAGGAGGGCTTTAAACTGAATCCAACAGGGGAGGGAGACATAAACTCGGGGGTACCAATGGAAGAAGGCCTCTATGCCACAACGGAGAGAACAGCTCCAGCGGTGCCCATTGATAGTCTACCACAAAATGTAGGGGGAAAGTCGGACTATAAAGCACATAGTCTTCAATGTCTCTATACTAATGCCCAGAGTATGGGCAATAAACAAGACGAACTTGAACTCTTGATACATGAGGGCAGGTACGACTTGATAGGGATAACTGAAACCTGGTGGGATGACTCCCATGACTGGAATACAGCAATTGAAGGGTATAACTTGTTCAAAAGGAACAGAAGCAACAGAAAGGGAGGTGGAGTTGCACTGTATGTTAAAAATACGTATCTCTGCACAGAGATACAGGAAGAGGAGCTTGGCAGCCCCATTGAGAGCATCTGGGTTAAAATAAAGGGGGCAAAGAATAAAACGAACATGGCGGTTGGAGTCTACTACCGACCACCCAATCAAGGAGAAGATGAGGATGGAACTTTTGAAAAGCAAATTGCCATTGTTTCAAGGAGGCACGATGTGGTAGTAATGGGAGACTTCAATTTCCCTGATATCTGTTGGGAGACTTATTCAGCCAAACATGGCCCCTCCAAGAAATTCCTGACCTGTGTTGCTGATAACTTCCTCCTACAGAAAGTGGAGGAAGGAACTAGAGGATCGGCTATCCTTGACCTGATTCTAACCAACAGAGACGAGTTAGTGGATAAAGTGGCAGTTTCGGGAACTCTGGGGGAAAGTGACCATGTTATACTAGAGTTCTTGATTCTAACAGAAGCAAAAGCTGAGTGTAGCCAAACACGTACCCTGGATTTTAGGAAAGCCAATTTTAACAAACTCAGAACAATGATTAGTAAGATCCCATGGCAAGTGACTCTCACGAGAAAGGGAGCCCAGGAGGGGTGGGAGTTTTTAAAGAAGGAAATTTTAAAGGCACAATTGCAAACAATTCCCACAAGGAAAAAAGGCAGAGGGCAACAGAAAAAGCCAATGTGGCTTCACAATAAACTCAAAGATGACCTGAAAACAAAAAAGGACACGTATAGGAAGTGGAAGGAAGGACAGGCTACAGGGGAAGAGTACAGGCAGGTAGCACAGAACTGCAGGAATAGTGTCAGGAAGGCTAAAGCTGAGAATGAGCTAAGGTTAGCGAGGAATGCTAAAAGCAACAAAAAAGCTTTCTTCAGATACATTTATTTATTTATTTATTTATTTTTTTATTTATTATATTTATACCCCGCCTTTTTTCCTGCAAGGAACCCAAGGCAGCTTACATAATCCTCCTCCTCCTCTCCATTTTATCCTCACAACAACCCTGTGAGGTAGGTTAGGCTGAGAGTCAGTGACTGGCCCAAAGTCACCCAGTGAGTTTCATGGCTGAGTGGAGACTAGAACCCGGATCTCCCGAGTCCCAGTCCAACACTCTAACCACTACGCCACACTGGCTCTCATGCACAGTAAAAGACAGAAGAAAGAACTGGTGGTTCAACTACGCGATGAGGATGGCAAATTGATAACAGAAGACAAAGAAAAGGCAGAAGTGTTCAATTCCTACTTCGGCTCGGTCTTCTCCCAAAAGAGGGTCTATGACCCCCCTGGCAAACCTGAAGTGCAGACTGAAGGGGCAGAATTGCAGCTTGAGATTGATAGGCAAATGGTCAAGGAGCACCTGATTACTCTGAACGAGTTTAAATCTCCAGGGCCTGATGAGCTGCATCCTAGAGTAATAAAGGAACTGGCAGAAGAACTCTCAGAACCACTGTCTATTATCTTTGAGAAATCATGGAGGACAGGTGAAGTGCCAGACGACTGGAGGAGGGCAAATGTTGTTCCCATCTTCAAAAAGGGCAAGAAGGAGGAACCTGGGAACTATAGACCAGTCAGTCTGACATCAATCCCTGGGAAGATTTTTGAGCAGATTATAAAGAAGTCAGTCTGCAAGCACCTTGAAAACAATGCAGTGATTACTAGAAGCCAGCAT
Source organism: Shinisaurus crocodilurus (assembly GCA_021292165.1). NCBI lineage: Eukaryota > Metazoa > Chordata > Lepidosauria > Squamata > Shinisauridae > Shinisaurus > Shinisaurus crocodilurus. The sequence goes on along the minus strand of CM037879.1, from coordinate 43,123,591 downwards.
GGATTTGTCAAGAACAAATCCTGTCAGACTAATCTGATCTCATTTTTTGATCGGGTAACCTCCCTTGTGGACTGTGGGAATGCTGTGGACATTATATATCTGGACTTCAGCAAAGCTTTCGACAAAGTGCCTCATGATATCCTGATTAGTAAGCTAGCTAAGAGTGGGCTAGATGGAACAACTATCAGGTGGATCCACAATTGGCTAAAGAATCGGACTCAAAGAGTGCTTATCAATGGTTCCTTCTCAAACTGGGGAGAGGTAACGAGCGGGGTACCACAGGGCTCGGTCCTGGGCCCAGTGCTCTTCAACATTTTTATTAATGACTTGGATGAGGAGGTACAGGGAATGCTTATCAAATTTGCAGATGACACAAAGTTGGGTGGAACAGCTAATACTCTGGAAGACAGAAACAAAATTCAAAGTGACCTTGATAGGCTGGAGCGCTGGGCCGAAAACAACAGAATGAAATTTAATAGGGATAAATGCCAAGTGCTGCACCTAGGGAGAGGAAACCAAATGCAGAGTTACAGAATGGGGGACACTTGGCTCAACAATACTACAAGTGAGAAGGATCTTGGAATTGTGGTAGATCACAAACTGAATATGAGCCAGCAATACGATGTGGCTGCAAAGAAGGCAAATGCTATTTTGGGCTGTATTAATAGAAGCATAGCTTCCAAATCGCGGGAAGTGATAATTCCCCTTTACTCGGCACTGGTTAGGCCTCATCTTGAGTACTGCGTCCAGTTCTGGGCACCTCACTTTAAGAAGGACATAGACAAACTGGAGAGGGTTCAGAGGAGGGCAACAAGGATGATAAAGGGACTGGAAACAAGGCCCTATGAGGAGAGACTGAAAGAACTGGGCATGTTTAGCCTTCAGAAGAGGAGACTGAGGGGAGATATGATCGCACTCTTCCAGTATTTGAAGGGATGTCACACAGAGGAGGGCAAAGATCTCTTCTCGTTCATCCCAGTTTGCAGGACACGGAATAATGGGCTCAAGTTACAGGAACCTAGATTCCACCTAAACATCAGGAAAAATTTCCTGACTGTCAGAGCAATAAGACAATGGAATCAACTACCTAGGGAGGTGGTGGGCTCTCCCAGTCTGGAGGCATTCAAGGTGCAGCTGGACAGACATCTGTCAGAGATGCTTTGACCTGGATTCCTGCATTGAGCAGGGGGTTGGACTCGATGGCCTTGTAGGCCCCTTCCAACTCTACTTTTCTATGATTCTACTCAGAAGTAAGTCCCACTGAGTCCAACAGGGCTTACTCCCAAGTAAGTAGGTATAGCAGGAGTTGTGGCCTTCCAGATGTTGTTGGACTCCAATTCCCAATAGCCCCAGCCAGCATGGCTAGTAGTCAGGGATGATAGGAGTTGTAGTCCAACAACATACAAGCCTGTGGCTTATGCTGGCTCAGCTTGTCTGAGCATGGAAAGCTAAGCCGGGTCAGGCCTGGTTATTACTTGGATGGGAGACCCCTCCTCTAGTTTCCTGCATTGAGCAAGGGGTTGGACTCGATGGCCTTGTAGGCTTCTTCCAACTCTATGATCTATGAAATCTATGAAACATCTGGTGGGCCAAAGGTTTCCTACTCCTGCTAGACCCACATTCCTGGGAGTAAGCCCCATTGGATTTAATGGGACTTGTAGGACTGCAGCCTAAGAGGAGTGAGTTGTAGGCTTCCTGGACACATCTGTCTGCCCACTGCTGGTAAGAAGATGCTGGGCTCAGCGGACCCTTGGTCTCATCCCACAGGGCTCTTCTTATAAGGTTATATAGTATCATCTGACCCACCCTGGCCTATCGGTGCAAGGAGATTTCCTTAGCTGACCTCCCTTCAGTCGCTTCCTTTGGCCAGAGCCAAGTGGCTACAGAGAAATACCTCAGAATGGTGGGCAGCGCCCAGTGAGATTGCAGCAGCTCCCAGGGGCAGCACTTACCCAGACTTCCAGCGGTCAGGCCAGGGAATGTAGCCTGTTGGGAGGCACTGGCCATGTTCTGGTTTGGATTCTGATCCAGAATCCGAAGTCTCATAAGATAAGAGGAGGACATGTCCAAATATTCCAGGGTCTGAGCGGGGATGCATTTGATCATGGGGAGGTCTTACAGTGCTGTGAAAATACAAATCTCCCCATTGGTTGATTCGGGAGTTATTAAAATCCATGGAAAGATTGCAATGGGCTCTCCGCCACCGTTAGGCCCTTAAACTTTCCCCATCAATGCAACCCCATTTCATTTCCCTTCGCTCTGCTTCCTGGTCTCTCTGCATGTACCTCAGCAGGCTCCCAAGACGCTAGTTTTTGTACATTATTTGGAGCGCAGAGATGGTGGGAAAATGAGCTCTTTCTCAGCCTTGACAACTCCCCAATGATCTATCTTTGTTCGATATAGCACGGTTATGTTCTACAAATGACATCTTATAACGATTATTAACAAAAGCTCTTGGCATGTCCAACGTATAAGGTATCTAAGGCTGTGGCAATGTAGTGTTTGGGGAGGGAGGGAGGTAGAATCGTAATCACTGTTTTCCCTTCATGCTGTACATTTTGGATAGTTAAACTGGGGAAAACCTTAGATCAGTCACCCAATCAGCTTTCTTTAAAAACAACCAACAAACAACATCAACGAGCTGTGGACTTCCTTGTGAGGCTGATAGCCTTGATTATTATTGTTGTTGTTATCGTCGTCATCATCATCATCATCATCATCATCATCATCATCATCATCATCATCTTTAAAGGGCTCCCAAAATGTTGCAAGCATGTGGGGGGGGGGGTGAAGTTGTGTCGTTAATTATGACAGTCACAAAAAAATAGCCTATACAGTTCATTGTTCCCATAGAGCTATGTTCCACTCGGCACACAGAACAATAATGTATCTGCTATCTAGAAGAAGACAGGCCATGTACCAGGCGTAAAATACTGCAGTTCCCCCCCCCCACTTCTTTTTCTTGGCTGCTGGATGCAGTGCAGAGGAAAGCATCAGCCCATATCCACCCACATCAAGGGTAATCACCTAGATGATTCTTCCCCCACAATCTGAAATCTCATAACACCCCTAAAGAGTGTCAGACTAGGACTAGGAAGACCCAGGTTCCAATCTTTGCATAGCCATGAAGCTCTCCTTGGGCCACCCACTGTCTCTCAACTGAACCCACTTCGCAGGAATGTTGCGAGGATAAAGTGAGATTTCCCATATCCATATACACCAGGGGTCCTCAAACTACGGCCTGCAGGCCACATCCGGCCCGCCGGGACTTTTCATCTGGTCCAGCGGCCGATCTAGACTTGTGAGGGAAGAGGGGCGGCTGAGCCGGCAGGGGGGGGCATGGGCCGCCTGCCCACCCGCCCGCCGCCCTGCATCTCCTGCGGGGGGAGGGGGGAGGGGCAGCTTAGCTGGTAGCGGGGCATGGACAGCGCCCATTCTCCTCCCTTCTCGTCCACCCGCGCAGGCTTTACCTCATCCGCCTCACCGCCCACTGGTCCCGTCGCGTCACTTCCGGTGCAGCGGAAGTGACACGACGGGACCCTGCTCCATCGCATCCATCCTGGACCCTGCCCGCGCTGTTTTTCAAAACTGAGCGCGGGCGGAGTCCAGGATGGATGTGACGGAGCAGCTCCGCCGGCGGCGGACTCGGGTGGTGGCGGCGGCGGCAGCAGCAGCAGCGCGCAGGGGACCAGGTAGGATGGCGGCGGGGATGAAGGCGGGGGTGCCGGGGGACGGGGGGGCAGGGCGGGTTACGGCAGGGGGGCGGGGGGCTTTACCTCATCCGCCTCGCCGCCCGCTGGTCCCGTCGCGTCCATCCTGGACCCTGCCTGCGCTCTGTTTTTCAAAACTGCACGCGGGCGGAGTCCAGGATGGATGCGACGGAGCGGCGGCGGCGGCCTCAGGCGAAGGCTGTGGCGAAGGCAGCAGCAGCAGCAGCAGCACGCAGGGGACCAGGTAGGACAGCGGCGGTGGGTGGGGCGGGTTACGGTGTCAGGGGGGCAGGTTACGGCAGTGGGGGGTTCTGCGGCGGCGGCAGCAGCGGGGGGTGGCGGGGCGGTCCTGCAGCGGCGGCGGGGGACAGCGTGGGGGGTCCTGCAGCAGCGGCGGCAGCGGGGGCGGGGGATGGCAGCAGGGGGGTCCTGCAGCGGTGGCAGCAGGGGGGGCAGCATGAAGGAGGCGGCACAGGGGAGTCCCAGTGAGTCCGGCCCCCCAACAGGCTGAGGGACAATGAACTGGCCCCCTGTGTAAAAAGTTTGAGGACCCCTGATATACACCATCCTGAGCTCGTTGGATTCAACCCAGACTTGTTATGGCTTTTAAACCACCCTGTTGGGTTCAGACAGCATGATAACCCACACTCAAAGGTTGAGTATGAGTTGAACGTGCATTGTCGTTGAACCATGGATTGTTGTTGAACCATGGGTTGTCGTGTTGTCTGAACCCAGCCAAGATAACAAACCATGGTGAACAACTCACAGGTCAAAACCCAACAACAAACTATGGGTTCTCTTCATGGATTGTTCATGGTTAATAAGCCATGGCTTGTTAGTGCAGCTGGGCTCAGACAACACAATAACCCACAGTTCAACAACAACCCACACTCAACCCATACTCAACCCTTGAGTGTGGGTTATCATGTTGTCTGAACCCAGTCAGTATGTGCTAGCTGTGGGCCAGGGGGGATTAGCACAATTACCATCGGCAGTGCAGCTTCCCATGTCGTGCAAACCTGGCCAGGGTGGCTTGTTGACATGGGTAACAAGCCACCTGGAACCCATGGGCTGTTGTAGGGTTCTGGGGTGGCTTGTTAACCCTGCCGTGGCTTATTTTCCCTGCCGTGATCATGCAAACATGGCCACTGTCTGCCTTTCCAAAGCCAAATTGTCCACAAAGTCTTGTGCAAGGTCCATCTTTGATCCTGGGCACTTCAGAAGGAAGCCCACTTTGCCTCAGGAAGCACCAGAGACAATCCAAAGGGGCCAAATTTGGCTGGAGCTTCAACCTTAGCTGAACCCAATACATATCCCCAGTTCATACCTATGAACATGACTTTAAATCAGTTCATACCTATGAACATGACTGGTATCCCTCTGGCTGCATTGGGCAACAACCCCCATTATCCCCAGCCAGCATAGTGATTGGCGGCCATCTTGGCTGGAGATGATGGGGTTGTCATCCAACAGGTCTGGGGGGGCACCAGGTTGGGGAAGTCTGCTGCAAATAATGTTAGCTCTCTTGGCCAGCCCAATTGGACTGAAGAAGACTCATTTGGGAGTAGGATCCTGTCATACTTCCAAAAATGCTAAGTATTATTTTCCTTGGAGAACAAGAATACGTCTAGTTTTATAGCAATGTCTTAATTTCCCAGTGAAATTATGATCATACCAACATTTGAGGCAAGAGGTGGAAGTAAAAATAGAAGAAATAGACAGGATGAAGAATTGGAATAAAGACATTTTCCCATATAAATGGTCACCATAACCGGTTAGAAATGGGCAGAGAGCAAAAGAATGAATCCCATCCTCTGTTACATTGATATGCTGTGCTGTTTTAATAATAAGAAAGATGATGATAAAATTAGTAATGGGAAAAAAAGATTGACTGTCATAGATCATCCAATTTTTAAGGTTGATGGGAGCAAACGACCTTCAGGTCTCCATGGCATTAAGTTAGAAAAACTCTTATGGGATTCCAGTGTTTGAGAGGGGAAATAACTGAGTCATATACAGTCATAAATCCAGAGAATGTGCAGTTATTTGGGCTTTTAATCCAGTTTTTAGCTAGTTTCCTTCCTTATCTCCTCTCCCCATGTCTCCCTTGTCACTTTCCGTGTTGATTATTTTCTTCAATGTTGTCAGGTCTAAGGAGAAGCCCGTATTAAGGCTCGTTTTAAAATCAAACTGTGGTGGCTCTAAATTGTTTGTTTGCTTATATATTTGTTTGCTTTTACATTTCTATACCACCCATTAGCTGAAGCTCTCTGGGTGGTTCAGAAAACAAAACTTAAAACCATAAAATACATTGACACAGTATAAAACCCTTAAGTTTAAAACAGAATACGGTAAAAACAAAAGTAAAAACCAAGATAAAAGCCAGCAGCAGTGCAAAGATCGAAAACACAGTCACACACTTTTTTAAAACTGAAGGATGGAAAAACCTGGGGAAATAAAAAGGTCTTCACCTAATGCTGAAAAGACCACAACATAGGTGCCAGGTGAACTTCTCTGGGGAGGGCATACCACAACCAGGCACCACCACTGATAAGGCCCTTTCCTTAATGTTAGTTTAGTGTTAGCCACCCGCCTCACCTCATTCAGTGGGGGCATCCAGAGAAGGGCTTCCAAATATGATCTTAAAGTCCGGGCAGGTATATATATGGAAGGAGGCGATCCTAAGATCTCCTAAAAACGGCTAATAACAGAGGCGATCCTAAGACCTCCTAATTCAGTCTCCCCATCATGGCTGCGAGTACCATCTTTGGATATATAATCTATTGGTTGTCCAGGAACAGCAAGGTACTCAGTAAAACCTAAGGGCACAATCCTATGCAAGTTTAGACAGAGGGCTGGGGCATGCTGGGAGTTGTAGGCCTTTTTTCTGTCTAAATTTGCATAGAATTGCACCTTAAGTAGCTTGAGGCCTGTGCCCCATTTTGATCTGTAACCAAAAGCTAGGAAACCTGAAGGTGGCCTCTGGCCACAGTATTTTTCCAACTATCCCGTGACCAACCAGGAAATGAAATCCTTTGGATTCCCCTTACTCTGAAGCCAGGCAATTATAACCACTTATTCTCTATTTCTTTCCCATTCCTCCTCAAAATCTATCCATTTCATCCCCATGACCCACCGTTGTCACCAGCACTCGGGCTTCCTTTGGACATCTACTAGGGTGGCTGGGTGGCCTCTTTTGCAGAGGGCAGCCCCCAATTTGAAGGGCTGCCAGAGGACCATCCCCTATTTGAAAGCATCCTCTGTTTCAGTGTTCTCCAACCTTGGGTCCCCAGATGTTTTTGGCCTACAACTCCCAGCATGCCCCAGCCAGCGTAGATGGGACGGCAGTTTAAGAGGAGAAGCTGCCGCTGCTGCCACCCTCACAACCGCACAACCAGGTGTTTGTTTGTTTGTTTAAAAAGAAGGAAGGAGGGAGGGGTGGTTGGTTTTGGCAGTGGTGGTGGGAGAGGCGGTCTGGTGATGGCGAGAGCAGCTTCTGGTGGTGGTGGTGGTGGTGGTGATGGTGGTAGTGGGGTCTGGGGGAGCAGGGGGGCAGGAAAGCAACTTGCCCAGAGCCCCCTCAGAGCCTCCACACTGGAGAACCAGTGAAGACCCAGTGTGGCGTAGTGGTTAGAGTGTGGGACTGGGACTCGGGAGACTTGGGTTCTAGTCCCCGCTCAGCCATGAAACTCACTGGGCAACTTTGGGCCAGTCACTGACTCTCAGCCCAACCTACCTCACAGAGTTGTTGTGAGGATAAAATGGAGAGGAGGAGGAGGAGGATTATGTAAGCCACCTTGGGTACCTTGCAGGAAAAAAAGGTGGGATATAAATATAATTAATAAATAAAGGTAGCTTTGCCCCTGAGTCCATCCAAAACCGACAGGACACCCTTGCAGTTCCTAGAGGTTGCTTCTTATCAGCCAGCTCTAAAACGTAAAGGGTGTGTGTCTATATACTACAAATGTAAGCCCTCTCTCTCCCCAGGGAACTTTGGGACCTGTAGTTAAGTGAAGCTGTCTTGATCAACTTCCTTTATTTTTCACAAGGCCATCAGTTTTCTTAACTCCATCTAAACACATAAAAGGCAACCGATTGCACTGAGACTTTATTATCTTTGCAAATAACATCTCTGCTGCCAGATGGCCAAGCGGAGAGGAAAAGTGCAGTGAGAGATAAACAAGACAGAACTATTGTGTTGGCCTTGTCCTCATGCTGCCTAGCTAGACAGGATGACTTTGCTGAGCAAAGACTTCTTCAGGAATTGTTGATAAACAAGGCAAACTGTATCTTGTTTGTATGACCTGTCACACACACACACACACACACACACACACACACACACACACAGCAACTGTGTGACAACAGTGACAGATCTGGTGACGGCAAAATGTGATGACGTTAATGTAAATGAGATTGCAGGGAGTTATTCCAACTTATTCCAACTAATTGGTGCAAACCTGAAATTTTTAGAGATGTGCACCAACCTCAAGATTTGACTTGAACCCCAAATCGGCACTTCAGAAAATGGCCTGATTCTGCTTGGACCGTTTTGGAGGCCACCCACTTCAGCAGTGCCAGCTCTTGGTTTTTGAGGGCTCTTGGGAGAGACACCCTCCATGGGCCCCCTCCCTCAGTGAGTCTGCCTTCTCACAGCCATCGTCACCAGCTGCTCTTGCTCCTCATCCTCTTTCTCATCATTGCCACCACTTGCTTGTTTGACAGGCAGAGAGCCAGTGAGCGAGTAGGCAGTAGCGTCTACTGCTCCTCCTTCTTGGCACCACCATTGTCTGTGTCGGAGCGAGAGGCAGGTGAACAAGCAGGTTGCACTGGAGAAGAAGAGGAGCAGCTCTCTGGGCCTCATGTCAGTGGGCCCCTGCTGGAGTCTGCGCCCTCAGCAGGTGTCCGACCATGCCCACCCTTGACGCCAGCCCTGTCCTTCAACTAGGGCAGTCGGGTACGTCACCCCCAGGCAAGAAACCTGCAAAACCTCAGAAGGATAGATGCAGGGGCTAAGTCAGTGTTCACCAACCTTGGATCCCCAGATGTTTTTGGCCTACAACTCCCAGCATGCCCCAGCCAGCATAGCTGGCTGGGGCGTGCTGGGAATTGTAGGCCAAAAACATCTGGGGATCCAAGGTTGGCGAACACTGGGCTAAGTAGTTTATGATGACTAGAAACCAGTGTAGGGCTTTTTTCATAGTGAAGCCTGATGGCATTGGGAGAATCACAGTCGCATCTGTTTCATGTGACACTGTTTAGGTAATCAAAGGAGCCACACTCCAAACTTCATGTAAACAGTGTGCTTTATTAAGATGGTTTCTTACAAAATAGTTACAGGCCCTTCTGCTCTCTCCTTGCCCCTCTAACACTCTGCCTCTGTCTCCTCCTGCTCCTCCTTCAAGCTCCACCTCCCTGTTACCGCTACACGTTTATACACCATCCTTGCCCTCCCCCCAAAGCACAGTGATTGAAGAGCCCCTGGTTAAAAGTGCCCTATAATTAGAAGGCGGACCTGTCAGTCACTCAATCCCCTCCCTCCCCCCATCAGCATTTAGAGCAAGGGTGGGCAGCCTCCAGGGCTTGGGGGGTTGAATTAGCCCCCAGGAACGCTGCTGCTGCTGCTGCTGGAAGTGATCATCTTGGGAGGTGGCCGTCACCAATGAAACTCCAGCAAATCTGCTGGGAACAGATCCTGCGAGTCCCGATCTGCCGTTTCCCAACAGAATCATACTCCCAACAGCCCACCAAACAGCTGTTGGCAGACCGTCAGGAGCCCCATTTTGCCGGGAAACAAGCTGCACACTCTCCGCATGCCTAGTTTCCCAGCAGAATATTGGGATTTCAGAGGTGGTAGCTTAGGATCATAAAGTTGGAAGGGGCCTACAAGGCCATCGAGTCCAACCCCCTGCTCAGTGCAGGAAAGTAAAGGAGGGGTCTCCCATCCAAGTAATAACCAGGTCCGACCCTGCTTAGCTTTCCATACTGAGACAAGCTGAGCCAGTGTGCGCCACAGGCCTGTCTACAACAGCAGTAGGGACCAGATGAGGGCCACACAAATGACATGCATGGCGGACCACATGGAGCCTGTGAGCCATGTGTTGCCCACCCCTGGTTTACAGAAAGAAAGCAAAAGATGCCATTTTTGGAGGCACACCGTCTGCCTTTCCGAAATTGAATTGCAAATGCAGCTTTGTGCATGGTCTGGCTTCAGTTCTGGTCACTTTGGAGGGAAGCCCACTTCACCTTGGGCAGAACCAAAAGGGGCCCAGTCGGGCTTTAGGCTTCAACCGAATCTGATGCGTATCCCTACTAAAAATGTGACCAACTAAAGTGTGACAGTTGTCTAATGGCTAGAACGTTGGCTTCATAAATAAAGACTTTGACGCTGGTTGCTTATCTGGCTTTGCCTCCACAGACTTTGGATATTGCACTAATAATACCATATTGTGTCTTACCATTTGATGGGATGCTCATTATAACTGATACTGCTGGGTTATAATGTGTGTGACCACTAAGTTCTCACATGATGTGCATGAACAGCACTTGACATTGTATGTACCTTGCATGTACACTATCACGTGAGGATAGTGTACTTCATGTTTTAGGAACTAATGAGTTAGGCATTATTTCTGGCCCCGTTTTAACCATGAACCTTTAACTTTGACCTCCTTTATATGTATTACCAACAGTAAGGTGACCATTTTTTTCAAATTTAAAACCAGGACATTTATTTATTTATTTATTTATTTATTTTCTATACTGCCCCACAGCTGAAGCTCTCTGGGTGGTACATAAAACAACAATAAAAACATACAAAATAGTTTAAAAGATTAAAAAGCAAATTAAAAAGCACAGTTTAAAATACAATCCAAAAGTTAATAAAACTAAGTCTACAGGTGACAATTCCCCCCCCCCCCGTGCTATTTTGAGCTCTTAACTATTGAATGCCTTGACATAGAGGGAAGTCTTAACCTGGCGCCGAAAAGATAGTAAGGTTGGCGCCAGGCGGGTCTCAGTGGGGAGCTTATTCCATAATTGGGGGGCTACCACTGAGAAGGCCCTCCTCCTTGTTGCTACCAACCGAGCTTCTCTTGGCGGTGGCAGTTGGAGGAGGGCCCCAGATGTTGAGTGTAATGTCAGGGTAGATTGTGGTTGGCAGAGATGAGACGTTCTGTCAGGTATTGTGGTCCTAAGTTGTCTAGGGCTTCATAGGTTAGAACCAGCACCTTGAATTCGGCTCGGAAGCATATTGGCAGCCAGTGCAAACGGGTCAGAACCGGTGTAATGTGCTTGGACCTTCCAGTCCCAGCAATAAGCCTGGCTGTCGCATTTTGCACAAGCTGCTGCTTCCAAACAGTCTTCAAAGGCAGCCCCACGTAGAGTGCATTGCAGTAGTCTAGTTTAGAGATCACCAGAGCATAGATTACTGAGACCAGGCTATCCCTGTCCAGATAGGGGCGTAGCTGGGCCACCAGCCGGAGCTGGTAGAAAGCACTCCTTGCCACTGAGGCCACTTGAGCCTCAAGTGACAAAGATGGCTCCAGGAGCACCCCCAAGCTACAAACCTTCTCCTTCAAGGGGAGTGCAACCCCATCCAGAACAGGTTGAACACCCTCCATCCGGTCAAAGGAACCACCCACTAACAGCATCTCAGTCTTGTCTGGATTGAGCCTCAGTTTGTTAGCCCTCATCCAGTCCATTATCGCAGCCAGGCACCGGTTCAGCACATCCACAGCCTCACCTGCTGAAGATGAAAAGGAGAAATAGAGCTGTGTGTCATCAGCGTACTGATGGCAATGCACTCCAAAACTCTGGATGACCCCACTCAGTGGTTTCATGTAGATATTAAATAGCATGGGGGATAAGACTGACCCCTGAGGAACCCTGTACTGGAGAGTCCATGGGGCCGAGCAACATTCCCCAAGCACCACCCTCTGGAGCTGGCCATCCAAGTAGGAGCGGAACCACTGCAATGCAGTGCCCCCCACCCCCAACTCAGACAGCCACTCCAGAAGGATACCATGGTCGATGGTATCGAAAGCCGCTGAGAGATCCAGGAGTATCAACAGGGTCACACTCCCCGTGTCTCTCTCCCGACATAGGTCATCATACAGGGCGACCAAAGCTGTTTTTGTGCCAAAACCAGGACTGAACCCCGACTGAAATGGATCCAGATAATCAGTCTCATCCGAGAGCACCTGGAGCTGGTTGGCCACCACCCGCTCAAGGACCTTGCCCAGGAAAGGAACATTCGCCACCGGCCTAAAGTTGTTAAGATCTTCCGGGTCCAGAGAGGGTTTCTTCAGGAGTGGTCTCACCACCGCCTGTTCAGGTGGCATGGGACCACTCCTTCTCGCAAGGAGGCATTGATCACCTCTCTGGCCCAGCCGGCCGTTCCCTCCCTGCTAGTTTTTATAAGCCAAGAGGGGCAAGGATCCAGAACAGACGTGGTTGCACGAACCCATCCAAGCACCTTGTCAACATCCTCGAGCTGTACCAACTGAAACTCATCCAAAATAACTAGACCAGGCTGTGCTCTGGGTACCTCTCCTGATTCTACTGCTATAACATTGGAGTCTAAGTCCCTGCGGATGCAAGAGATTTTTTCCTGGAAGTGCCTAGCGAATATATTGCAGCAAGCACCAGATGGGTCAATGATGTCCCTGGGGCCAGCGTACAACAGGCCCTGGGCAACCCTAAAGAGCTCCGCTGGGGGGCAAAGAGATGATTGGATAGAGGCAGTGAGATGTTGTCTCTTTGCCACCCTCACTGCCTCTAGGTATACCTGGCTGTATAGGCACGTACCAGGGCTCGATTGCATCCACTAGGAGTTTTCTTCCACCTGCACTCAAGCCGTCTCCTGTTTTGCTTCATCACTCTCAGCTCTGCGGTATACCACGGAGTCGTACGAGCTCTACTACAGAGTGGGAGCTCAGGAGCGATCGTGTCAACCGCCCGGGTCATCTCTCTATTCCAGAGATCAACCAGGGATTCGACAGGACCGCCAACCAAATCAGCCGGAACCCCCCCAAGGGCCCTCTGGAAACCATCCGGATTCATCAGCCTCCAGGGGCGGACCATCTTAATAGGTCCCCCACCCTTGCAGAGGGGGAAAGCTGCCGTTAGCCTAAATCTCAGCAGGTAGTGATCTGACCATGACAAGGGGATCGATTCAAAGTCCCCCACCTTCAGATCACCATCTTCATGCTCGGCTGAAAAAACCAGGTCTAGAGTGTGCCCTGCTACATGTGTTGGGCCGATGACATGTGGGGACAGTCCCATGGTTGTCATGGAGTCCATGAATTCCTGAGCCACACCAGACAACGTGCCTTCAGCATGGATGTTAACATCCCCCAGGACCAACAGCCTGGGGGACCTCAGCATCGCCAGTGAGACCACCTCCGTCAGCTCAGCCAGGGAGTCTGTTGAGCAGTGGGGTGGGTGGTACACCAACAGAATCCCTAATCTGTCCCGCTGGCCCAACACAAGGTGCAAACACTCCAGACCAGTAGTCAGACGGACAGGGAGCCTGGAGAGAGAGATAGAATTCCTATAGACCACGGCAAACCCCCCCCCTCCCCGGCCCTCAGGTCTACCCTGATGCTGCACCAAGTACCCCAGTGAGCAAAGCTGGGGGAGACTAACTCCTCCCTGTTCTCCCACCCAGGTCTCAATAATGCATTCCAGATCGGCCGCCTCATCCACTATTAAATCGTGGATGAGGGAGGTTTTATTTTGCACCAACCTGGCATTTAGAAGCAGCATCCAGAGACCTGAGGGCAGGCTGAAAGGGCAACCAACAAACCTGCGGGTGCGAGGAGGACCGGAACAAGGCACAGCCATTAAGTGATCAATGCCTCCTTGCAAGAGGGAGTGGTCCCATGCCACCTGAAACAGGCGGTGGTGAGACCACTCCTGAAGAAACCCTCTCTGGACCCGGAAGATCTTAACAACTTTAGGCCGGTGGCGAATGTTCCTTTCCTGGGCAAGGTCCTTGAGCGGGTGGTGGCCGACCAGCTCCAGGCGCTCTCAGATGAGACTGATTATCTGGATCCATTTCAGTCGGGGTTCAGGCCTGGTTTTGGCACGGAAACGGCTTTGGTCGCCCTGTATGATGACCTATGTCGGGAGAGAGACATGGGGAGTGTGACCCTGTTGATACTCCTGGATCTCTCGGCGGCTTTCGATACCATCGACCATGGTATCCTTCTGGAGCGGCTGTCTGAGTTGGGGGTGGGGGGCACTGCATTGCAGTGGTTCCGCTCCTACTTGGATGGCCACCTCCAGAGGGTGGTGCTTGGGGAATGTTGCTCGGCCCCATGGACTCTCCAGTACGGGGTTCCTCAGGGGTCGGTCTTATCCCCCATGCTATTTAATATCTACATGAAACCGCTGACTGGGGTCATCCGGAGTTTTGGAGTGCGTTGCCATCAGTACACTGATGACACGCAGCTCTATTTCTCCTTTTCATCTTCAGCAGGTGAGGCTGTGGATGTGCTGAACCGGTGCCTGGCTGCGACAATGGACTGGATGAGGGCTAACAAACTGAGGCTCAATCCAGACAAGACTGAGATGCTGTTAGTGGGTGGTTCCTTTGACCGGATGGAGGGTGTTCAACCTGTTCTGGATGGGGTTGCACTCCCCTTGAAGGAGAAGGTTCGTAGCTTGGGGGTGCTCCTGGAGCCATCTTTGTCACTTGAGGCTCAAGTGGCCTCAGTGGCAAGGAGTGCCTTTCACCAGCTTCGGCTGGTGGACCAGCTACGCCCCTATCTGGACAGGGATAGCCTGGTCTCAGTAATCTATGCTCTGGTGATCTCTAAACTAGACTACTGCGATGCACTCTACGTGGGGCTGCCTTTGAAGACTGTTCGGAAGCTGCAGCTTGTGCAAAATGCGGCAGCCAGGCTTATTGCTGGGACCGGAAGGTCCGAGCACATTACACCAGTTCTGACCCGTTTGCACTGGCTGCCAATATGCTTCCGAGCTGAATTCAAGGTGCTGGTTTTAACCTATAAAGCCCTAGACAGCTTAGGACCACAATACCTGACAGAACGTCTCTCCCAACCGCAATCTACCCGGACACTACGCTCAACATCTGGGGCCCTCCTCCAATTGCCACCTCCAAGAGAGGCTTGGTTGGTGGCAACGAGGAGGAGGGCTTTCTCGGTGGTAGCCCCCCAATTATGGAATCAGCTCCCCACTGAGACCCACCTGGCGCCAACCTTACTATCTTTTCGGCGTCAGGTTAAGACCTCCCTCTATGCCAAGGTATTTAGTTAGGAGCTTGGAATAGCACGGGGGGGGGGGGATTGTCCCCTGTAGGCTCAGTTTTATTGGCTTTTGTACTGTTATTTTAAACTGTGTTTTTAAATTTGGTTTTTAATTCTTTAAACTCTTTTGTTGTTTTTATGCATACATTAAGTATTGTGAACCGCCCAGAGAGCTTCAGCTGTGGGGCGGTATATAAATGAAATAAATAAATAAATAAATAAGTGTCTGGGCTGTGTTCCCCTTACCTGGCTAGTCCTCCTCCCAATGCCATATCTCCCTCTACCCATCACTACACTAATTGGGGCCCCCACAGAATCCCCCACTTGGCCCCATGACTCCCCTCCAAGGCACATGTTCAGGCCCTAGACAGGGAAAAACAATCCCCCCCACCAAGGGCACTGAGCAACAAGTAGCAGTGTTAGGTGGGTGTCCCTTGCCCTTGTGGCACACCCAAAGTCACAAATGCCCCCTCCCATCAGGAGATATTTGGGCCTTCAGGCTTCAACCTAACTCAAGCCTGGGTAGGCCTCAATCCTTCACAGTAGTCCAACAAGATCTGGAGGGTCATAGGTTCCCCACACTTGATCTAGCTCATTGTTGCCTACACACTGACTGGCAGTGGCTCTCCAGGGGTTTACACAGGAGTCTTTCCCAATCTCACCTGGAGATACCAGGGATGAAACCCAGGACCTTTTGCACGCAAGATGTGTGCTCTGCTGCCTGCATTTTGGGTTGTCCTTGGGGTATGGTCACTGGGGCTGTAATGATGAGCGCCTGCACTTCAAAATTTAGTACTGAACTACCATTAAGTAGTACTGTACTAATAAGGAGGAAGTTATCACTGGCTACACACACAGCGCCTTTCCCTTGCCACTCTGTAACCCCACAGCTAGGCCTGCACACAGTCAGAGTGGATCATGGGGACAATGGCCTAAAGACCATGGTGGGGACTGATGGTTATCCGCAATGACTGGGTTCAGGCAACATGATAACCCACACTCAGGGGTTGACTATGGGTTGAGTGTGGGTTGTTGCTGAAACGTGGGTTATCGTGTTGTCTGAACCCACCTGCACTAACAAGCCATAGCTTCTTAACCACAACCAACCCACAAAGAGAACCCATGGTTGTTATTGGGCTGTGAACTGTGGCTTGTTCACCATGGTTTCTTATCTCAGCTGGGTTCAGACAACAACCCATGGTTCAACGACAACCCACAGTTCAACGACAACCCTTACTCAGCCCTGAGTGTGGGTTATCATGTTGTCTGAACCTAGTCAGTGTATTAATCCAGAAGGAAAGAGCACTCAGTGGCTTGCAGAGGGATCTGATAGGTCCTGCCACAGAGCATGCAGGGGGGTCTGTGTCCCTTCGGTGCCTGCCCGGGTCTTCATGCTCCCACCCAGCGCGCTGCTGCCCGGCCTTGCCCGTCTCCACTCTGCCTCTTGCCACCCACCCGTGCGTCAGCTCCGCCGTCTCGCTTGCTTGCCCAGGCTTCAGCACCCGCCAGAGAAATGCAGGGCCTGTGCTGCTGGCGCTCGGCAGCTGGCTCCGGCTGCGGGCGAAGGGCGCTGTGCCCCTGCCTGATTTCTACCCCTTCAGGCTTGCACAGGGGGATGCGGCTACCCCGCACCAAGACGACAACGGCTCCGGGCTCTGGCCCATTGCCGTGAAGTTCCCTTTTTTCGGCGTGGTTCACACGGCGCTCTAGACTACCTCAGAAGTCACCCTGTCTAAGGGCTAAGGAGAGCACGGGAGCAGCTCCACATGGGGCTTGGCTCACACCCCCCCCCGAGGTTTCTTAACGTGGAGAGTCTTATGAGAAATAAACAAGCCGCGTTCAGTTTTTTACAAAAAATTAAAAACTATATATACCGTATATACTCAAAAATAAGTCTAGTTTTTCAGCACATTTTTTGTGCTGAAAAATGCCCCCTCGACTTATACCTGGGTCAGCGCCCGCCCAGGACCCCCGCTGCCACCGCCAGGCACCGCCAGGCACCCCCCTCCACCCCCAGGACCCCTGCCTGCACACAGACACCCCCACACCACGCTGTTCCTCTCCGCTCGCTCTTTAAAATTATTTTCCTCCCCCCCCATACCTTTGTCAGCGGCGGTTCGCTCTGCTGGCGCCTTGCGCGCTGCCATGCCGGCTCCTAGGCAGGGAAGCGGCACAGCAGCGCGAGGCGCCCGTAGAGCGAGTGGCTGGGCTGCGTCTCCCTGGCAGGGAGACATGTGGAGCCACTCCGCTATTCCTCTCCGCTCGCTCTTTAAAATTATTTTCCTCCCCCCCCATACCTTTACCAGCAGCCGCTCGCTCTGCTGGCGCCTCGCGCGCTGCCATGCTGCTTCGTTCCCAGGAGCCGGCATGGCAGCGCGCGAGGCAACCGCAGAGCGAGTGGCCAGGCCGCGTCTCTCTGCCAGGGACCCACGTGGAGCTGCTCCGCCATTCCCCTACCTTTGTGTTTGTAAGCGGAGGCTCGCGGCGCTGCCGGCGCCGCCCTCGTCGCTTCTGGGCCGCGACGGGCATCACTTCCGGGGCCGCGACGGGCATCACTTCCGGCTCCCGGGAACGAAGCAGCATGGCAGCGCGCAAGGCAACCGCAGAGCGAGCGGCTGAGGAAAATAATTTTAAAGAGCGAGCGGAGGAATAGCGGAGTGGCACCACATGTCTCCCTGCCAGGGAGACGCAGCCCAGCCACTCGCTCTACGGGCGCCTCGCGCTGCTGCACCGCTTCCCTGCCTAGGAGCCGGCATGGCAGCAGCGCAAGGCGCCAGCAGAGCGAGCCGCCGCTGACAAAGGTATGGGGGGGGGAGGAAAATAATTTTAAAGAGCGAGCGGAGAGGAACAGCGTGGCGTGGGGGTGTCTGGGGGTGGCGGCAGGGGTCCTGGGGGTGGAGGGGGGTGCCTGGCGGTGCCTGGCGGTGGCGGCGGGGGTCCTGGGGGGGCTTTGGCAGTGGCGGGGCTTCGGCGGCAGCGGGTGCAGGTACGGGGGTGGGGCTTCGGCAGCGGCGGGTGCAGGTACGGTGGCGGGGGGTGTCTGGGGGTGGCGGCGGGAGTCTCCCCTCATACATTTCCCACCCTAGACTTATACTGGGGGCAATAAGTTTTCCCAGTTTTGGGGGGTGAAATTAGGGGCCACGACTTATATTAGGGCCGACCTGTACTTGAGTATATACGTAGTTTACTAAAAAGGGGACAAAATTGACATTTATATTAAAAAGAAGGGACGGTCAGGAAATATGAAAAAAAACAGGACTGTCCCTTTTAAAATGGTACGTATGTCGTATGGTCAGCCTAGTCCTGGTGAAGCAGCGAGGTGTGCCGTGAAAACGGCGGAGCGAAAAGCTCGAGTAACCGAAAGAGCATGGAGCTCAGAGGGCCAGTGTCACGGTCTGAAGAGGCCAGATCACTGGTGCCTGTCTTGTGCTGCCAAGGGCCTTTTATAGTTCGAAGCTAACACCGAATTGGCCGATTTTGGCGGGCTCTGTGTGATGATGTCATCATCGAGTTCCCACGGTCGGGCTGTATGTACTGCGCAGGAGTATTATCGAAGAGTCGCCGCGGCCACAATATAGTGAGAGTGTGTGTGCTGAATGCCGAGTATTGCCAAGATCCAATGACGAGAACCGTCGTGTAAAATAAAACTAAAACTAGGATAAATTAATTAATAAAATTGATTTAGGCTGGTTTATCAAGGATTGATTTGATGTACTCAATCTTTTGATAAATTACTAATTTTTGATTTTGTAGTCCTAAACTGTACTGGTTACATCTCACGACTAACCAGGACAATGTCCCCCAAACCAGTACTGTACTGGTAAAACCAGTACATATGGTCACCTTAACCAACAGAATGGGAGTAAACTAAGGGACATGTGTGAATAATGTGACCACGATGAAGCTGATTGTGTGGGTAGGAGAAGGCTGATCAGGTGGGAAAGACCAATTCAGTTGGCCTCCCTGATGTGATCATGTCATTTGCAGTGATCACATACAACTGGGAGCACATGTGAAAGGAGCTTTAGCTCAGAGACAGCCAGTAGTTGTAATCAGAAGGTTGAAGAAGTATGACAGAGCCATAATTGCTTGTGGTGTCACTTGAACTTCATTTTCCCTTTTGGCCTGCTATATCATCTCAGGTCAAACAGGTTTTGCAGGGGGGGGGGGGGTTTACAAAAAAACTGCCACACCTGTTTGACCAAAGAAAATTAGGACAGGCATTTCCCAGTCCAACGCAATAACTGGAAGATAGCTCCCGAGTGTGAAGTATTTGATTGTAGAGGCACTTCCTGTTTGGGGAAGGGACCATCACAGTTCAGGTGTAACTATAGGCTCTGCCTCTCTCTACTCCTTTTGCTCCCACTCCTTCCAGTTCACACAAATTAGCAGCAATTGGAATGGTAATTGCCCCCCCTCCCATTCCTCCACTTGAATGTGGATCTGAGGGCAATTGTCAGTCGGAGTAACTGAGCTGGTCACCCACCAAAATACTATACCTAAAAAATGCCAGCGTCTGGAGGTAATGATGTGTTGACTGTCATCATGCAGGCTTCAATGCCCTTAATGAAAATGGTCTCCATCCATAAGTGGAAATGCTAGGAAAAGGTACATGATTTCCCCCCCTTTCTAGTGATAATGATTATTACCATGGACCCATGCGGATATTCCATGCAACAGTGCAAGTCAGCTATCCCTTCTCTGCTCTTCAAATGTTCCCATCTGCTAAGTGGGGGAAAATAACTTCCCTTTCTGGCAGGGATGTAAGAGGAGTGGTGCAGGCAGCTGGAAGAAAACTGCAGAGATTTTCAAAGCCAGTGAAAAGTTGACCTGCCAGATGTGGTAGGCCATGGAATCTCACTGTAACCCAGAGTCCTTTGGGACTACTTTCCACAGACTGTCGATCAACTTGTATCTCCCAGTATACAAGGTCCATTCACCAAATTCTCATTTTGAGGCCTTTCTGGAAGCAGATGGAAAAGCACATAATAAAACAGACATTTTTCGTGGAATAAATCTACAGTTCCTTAAGCCAACGGACATGCTTCTTATTTCCTGGATAAAGATGAGAACTAGAAGCATAAGCCTTTCTTTTGTGTTTACATTGCACGTGGAGTCAACGGACTACACCAAGGTCTCCATCTGGAGTCATTTTACTGCACAAGAGCTGGTCTCTTCTAGAGGTAGCTAATATAAAAAATACAGGTTGGGAGAAAAAGCAATCTGTTTTATTGAGCTGGTAGAGGGGGGAAAAAACATGGCTGTATTTGAGGCTTCCATTAACTTCTATGAATATATCCAAAGAGAATTATTTTTATAACGACTTCAAAGTGGTAAGGTAAAACCAGGGTTGGGATGTATGTGGCTTTTTAAAAATTCTCACAGTGGCAACATCTCTCTCCAGTAGAAAACTCTAGTGCATTTGAAGGCCAAAGTTTAGTCACCACCTCCATGTAAACAGTGCCATTCAAGCAATGTGAAAGATGCTCAGGTGGTTTATAAGGTATAGCATCTGTCTTCCTAAGACCTGTGCGCCTTCTCTGGTTTGTGCTTTCCTTATTGAACTGAGAGAACTGATTTACAGTGCAATCTTACATGTCTACTCAGAAGTAAGTCCCACATGGTTCAAGAGGGCTTACTCCCAGGTAAGTGGGGAGCATAATTGTGGAGGTACATAGCTCAGTAGTAGTGTATATAATTTGCGGGCCCTCATTCAATCCTGCACACCTTCAGTTAGAAGTCAAATAGCAGGGTACGGGAAAGGCTCTTGCCTGATAACCTGGAGAGCCACTGCAGTCAGAATAGACCAGGGGTCCCCAACTTTTTTGGGTTGGTGGGCACATTTGGAATCTTGAGAGAGTGTTGTGGGGGCCCATTCATAAAATGGCTGCCATGGTGGGCATGGTTGATCACCAAATACTCATTTCCCAGAATGCAAACTGGTGAAACAAAAAGAATAGTAGCTTGCCCAAGGACCTAAGTACAAGGCAGAGGTCTGACTCTGAACTACAAAACACAAAACCTACCCTTTTGAACTGAAATAAAGATGGCGCTGAAGGGGAGAACTTCACTTTGCATATGTCATACTCAGAGTTTTTAAAAAATCTTAAGAAATAAAGTAAAAATCTGGAAGGCCTATGGGCACCATGGTGGCGACCCCAGGAGTAGACAATATGAGGTACAAGAACAAATGCACCTGTTATAATTTTATTTATTTTATTTATTTATTATATTTATACCCCGCCTTTTTTCCTGCAAGGAACCCAAGGTGGCTTACATAATCCTCATCCTCCTCCTCCTCTCCATTTTATCCTCACAGGTAGGTTAGGCTGAAAGTCAGTGACTGGCCCAAAGTCACCCAGTGAGTTTCATGGCCGAGCGGGGACTAGAACCAGGATCTCCCGAGTCCCAGTCCAACACTCTCACCACTACACCACACTGCTTGTTCTGTTCCTGTGTACTTACTTGTGAGTAAGGCCCACTGAATAATAAAAAAGGGACTTACTTCTGAGTATAGCATGCATAGGATCAGGCTGCATAGCTGCCATCCTCCAGTCATTTCCATCTGAGCAGTCTAGATGACCAAACTGCGGTCCCTTAGTTAATATGTCTTGGAGGTGCCCATCGCTTTTGAATCTGAAGACATGGTATCAGTGGCAATTGATAGTAATTTGATACCAAAATGAGGACTGGGCAATTTACTTTGAGAATGTTACAAGTTTATTTGTAAATAGGAATTTGCTACAGACAGTTCCAGGGAGAAAAGATTTGTAGAATCAACAATGTGTCAGGCATGGGAAAACTCTGAGGTTTGTAGAAATACCCCCCCCCCCAATTTAGGGGGGAAACACTAAAAGTGGGGGGTCCTCAAGGCAGTCCAATGAGGACTCGGCATGCTCAGTGGCTACAGAATGCAGAGTGATTGTTGTAGAACGGGGGAACTGGAATTGAACAGAGTAGCCTAAAAGAAGGCTATCACATTCCGCAATCTCAGAACCAAAGATGTCTCCTCTCCTGCCCAACTGAAATGAAGATAGTGCTGATTCAACACTGTGCTTTTGCTCAACTCCTGTGTACTAACTAGGATTTTCATAGGAAAAGGTCTCAGCAGGTTGCGCCCTAAAATATCAGCCACAATACGTCCTCAGTCATCCTTTAATTTTGTTGCCCTGATTATCCCTTCCATCCAGATGTTTGCAAATCTGGATCTCCCACGATTAATACAGGCAACAAAACAAAACCATCATGCCGATTAATACATTCGTAACAGCTGGGAGTAATTTTTAAATCAGATTATAAAGCTGTCTGGGGAGCAGCTATATAGCTGTCTAAACTGTCAAAGCTTTCGCAACATCCAGTTTTATAAGCAGTATCCTTGTAATGAAAGTTCCCTACAAAACATTCCACCTAGATAAACTGTCCTGGCCTTTAGAATCTGGCTATCTGCCCATTTCACCCTCCCCAGCTTTCTCACTCCAGTCCCACCAATTAAATACCCAGAGGGTTATTTATCCCAGTGGTCGCATTTTACTTCTGTCCCACCTAATCCCAATGTCCACTGGTTGTCCCTAAAAACCGAACACAGAACTTCATGAAGAAGCTGTTAGAGCAATACGCCAATGGAACCAATTACCTTGGGAGGTCGTGGGCTCTCCAACACTGGAGGCATTCAAGGTGCAGCTGGACAGCCATTTATTTATTTATTTATTTATTATATTTATACCCTGCCTTTTTTCCTGCAAGGAACCCAAGGCGGCTTACATAATCCTCCTCCTCCTCTCCATTTTATCCTCACAACAACGCTGTGAGGTAGGTTAGGCTGAGAGTCCGTGACTGGCCCAAAGTCACCCAGTGAGTTTCATGGCTGAGAAGGGATTAGAACCCGGATGATTGCAACAACAATTTGCTTAGAAACAGTTAGACTGATGTTTAAGAATGTGGAGAGATGTATATGAATATTTCACAGTTGGAAATATTGGAACATAAGCATTTTAAATTAGAGGAAGTCTTTAAATGGAAAACTGTCTGAGATTTTCTGTAGGAAAAGCTAGAATCAGCTGAAGGCTGGAATTCTGTTTTAACTCAAACATTGCTGGATTTGGGATTTGCACAGAGAGGCAGATCAATGTTTGTTTGTTAAACAGGAGGAACAGGGACATAGACTGTATGTACTTTGTTAGATGGATGATCTATTGTTTTTTTTCTGGACAGATAAAAGCAATATGATATAATTGATCCAGGGTTTGGAATTTCATTTTGAATTGAAACTGCTTGGTGGTGGAAATCAACTGTTTATCTGTAAATAGAGATTGAGGGAAAGACCAAGAGGGCAGTATTTTACTGCAACAAACCAGAGAAAATAATGGATGTGATTGAGAATTTTGGAGATTGTTAACTCAGTGAGAGACTCCAAATAATTGAGGATTTTCAAGCACATGCTGATGGAAAAGCAGTTTGAGAATGCTACACAGAAGCATTGGACTGTTGAGCTTCATTGTGCAAGCAACACAATGCTTAACATCAAAACCAAAACATCAAACATCAAACTTAACATCAAACTTAACATCAAAAAAACCAAAGTGCTTCATCAGCAAGTGCAAGCTAACCCTTTGGTGATGCCATCTATCCAGCTTGGCTGGACAATACTGGAAAATGTCGATCATTTTCTCTATCTTGGCAGCTATCTTTCTGTTACAGCTAACATCGACAGTGAAATCCAGCATCGTCTGAGCTCCACAAGTGCCGCGTTTTCTCGAATGAAACATAGAGTGTTCGAGGATCGGGATATTTGTAAGAAGACCAAAACACTGGTTTATGAAGCCAGTGTATTACCAACTTTATTGTATGCCTGCGAAACATGGACTATCTATAAACGTCACCTCCAACTCCTTGAAAGATTTCATCAACGTTGCCTCCGGAAAATCCTGCAAATTACTTGGGAAGATAGGCGAACAAATGTCAGTGTACTGGAAGAAGCAAAGACTACTAGCATTGAAAAAATGATCCTTCAACGCCAACTTCAGTGGACCGGTCATGTTGTTCGAATGCCTGACTGCCGTCTCCCAAAGCAGTTACTTTATTCCCAGCTCAAGGATGGAAAGCGGAATATCGGTGGTCAATATAAGAGGTTTAAAGATGTTCTTAAGGCTAATCTAAAAAAAATGCAATATAAACATCAAAAACTGGGAAGCTCTGGCCCATGAACGATCTAACTGGAGGTTGGCCTTTCACAAAGGTTCTATGGACTTTGAAGAAGCTCGAGTGCAAGGTGAAAGGGAGAAATGTGCTAAGCGAAAAGCACGCCAAATGAATCCTTTACAAGACCATCTTCCATCTGGTAACCTGTGTTCTCACTGTGGGAAGCTATGTGGATCTAGAATTGGCCTCCACAGTCACTTACGGACCCATCACTAGAGTCTACACAATTTTCTTTAGAACTTTCCTCCTTTTAAAAATCTCCTTTTTGCAAATTTTCTTTTTTATCCTGGAAGATAATCTTACCCGGTCACGAGTGATCGCCTGACTGACTGCAAGCAACAAGGCCAGATATTGCTGTCAGTGTAATAGGCAGACTGTTAGACCAACAGGACATGCTTAGAGAGCTCTGAAAAAGGAGTAGTGTGTTATCTGGAGGGAACATCACACTTCAGACTATGTTACAAGTCAGAGCACAGGTGGCTTACAGATTCACAGAAATGCCAGTAGTGGTTGTGATAGTAAGAACAACAAGAATACATCTGAAGTTTGTTATTTTATAACCATGCTTTGTTTGATTGATTTTGCAAGAAACAATCATCTAAAAGTTAGAGTTCAACTGAAGCTGAACTGAATGCATTGTATTATGTATTGTGCTATTATGCTATTGTAAAGCTTGAATAGTTATTACATTTGTTTAAATAGTTTAAATTGTTAAAAATGTTTAAATGATGCTGGGATTGATGTGAAAAACCTATTACAGTTTTTTCAGGAAACCAAAGCCAGGATTGCTATGCTGCAGGCAGATAGCAATACACAAAGTTTTGGGTTTGCAAATAAAACTGTGTCATGCAAAGGGATACATCAGAAGTGATTTGATGGTGGTTCAAATTTTCTGGCAGGTAAAGTTATCCCTGCAAAGTTTTTTTTTTAATCAAAGTCCATAGATGAAAGAACAGCATCAGTGTCAACAAAGCTGTTGCTGTTGTATTGGGTAAATAACCACGTTCTACAACAAATGCAAAAAGCAGGGGAATTTTAGGTTTTGCATGGTGGGCAGAACGAGATTGTCACCTGACATCAAGATTGTCACCTGACATGGAGGATGTCTCCTGAGGTGGTGTGCAAATAGTCACCAGACATAATGTCAAGGTCTATGACTCAGAATCATGTGGACAATTGCAGTAAACATGTTGTGAAGAATAGGTTATATAACTGGTGAGTAATATCCTATTTATAGATACTATAAATGGGGTCTTACTATATAAGTTGGGGTAAGACACACATCCCCTCACTGCACAGACTTCTTCCATACTTCAGGGACTTCAGACTTCTACTTGAAGTCAGTCACTTCACTTCATCTCAGCCTTGCCACTGGGGTCTTGGACTTGTATCTGCAATGATGTAGCGAGATGGGGGTACCTCTTCTGCGTAAGAGAAGAGATGCATTGCTTGCCTTAATCCCATGTAATTGGGTCTTACAAATAAACTCTTTAATCTTTATTAACTGCTGTTATCTCCTCCTTCTGTCTGCGTGACTGGGACTGAGGGTCACTGGCTAGGTGAGCTTTTGAACCCAGGTCAGTCCAGCTCTCACACTGTCTACTGCTTGATGAAATAGGGTGTTGACTATGTTTGATGCTGCCCCATGTTCCTGGTCCACTGAACATAGATGAGATTGCCTTCCTAAGTGCCCATGCCTCCTTAAGGAGGTCCACTTTGCATTTCAAAGACCAGAGATCTCATACAAAGGGACAAATGGGATAAAATATGCAAACCACATAATCTCTTAAAGCTCTGGGTGGGCAATACCATTTCAGGGGGTGGATAGTCATATCTAATGGAGTCTTCTATTCACAGAAGAATCTGTTGCCTGAGGAGGCCACCTCACTCTATCTAATGCAGGGCTGGGGAACCTCATTCAGCCCGAAGGCCAGATTCAATATTGGAGAAGCTCTCAGGGTCATAGAATCATAGAATCATAGAAAAGTAGAGTTGGAAGGGGCCTACAAGGCCATCGAGTCCAACCCCCTGCTCAAGGCAGGAATCCAAGTCAAAGCATCCCTGACAGATGGCTGTCCAGCTGCACCTTGAATGCCTCCAGACTGGGAGAGCCCACCACCTCCACAGGTAGTTGATTCCATTGTCTTATTGCTCTGACAGTCAGGAAATTTTTCCTGATGTTTAGGTGAAATCTGGGTTCAGTGGTGGCTGTCATGAAAGGCAAAGGGGGTGAAGGCAAAGGCAAAAGGGGTGAAAAGAAAAATACACAAAATACCAGCATATTGTAGCTTAAAGCTCTTGTCGCCAGTAAATAAACTTTAGGAGAGGCATTTCAACTTTTTAGAATGGGGGGGGGGACTGCACAAAAGCCAGGAAACCACCAAACTGCCAGTGGTCAGGGGAAAGGGGCATGGCCATCTGGAGACCCCAGGAGGGAAGGATTTGGCCCCTGGGCCTGAGATTCCTCACCCCTGATCTAATGGTAGGCCTGGCCCTGGTGATTTGGCTTTCTGCAGTGAAGTCATAGGTGCTCCACAGGGTTAGTTATAAGGCCTGTGCCTCACGCTGGCTCAGCTTGTCTGAGTGTGGAAAGCTAAGCACACTGGTTATTGCTTGGATGGGAGACCCCTCCTCTAGTTTCCTGCATTGAGCAGGTGGTTGGACTTGATAGCCTTGTAGGCTCCTTCCAACTCTATGATCTATGAAATCTATGAAATCTATGCCCTGTATCAAATCAGACCATTACTCCATCTAGCTGAGAGTAATCATACTGACTGGCAGCAGCTTCCCGGGGCTTCAGACAGGAGTCTTCCTCAGCCCTATCTGGAGATGTCAGGGATTGAACCTAGGATGTTCCGTGTGCAAAGCATGTGTTCTCCCACTAAGCCAATTCCCTTATACTCACCTAGGGGGCCAATTGAACTCAATGAGGCTTACTTCTGAGTAGACATGTCTATGATTGCACTGTGAATCTCCTTCATTCTCCCAACAATCCTCTCAGATAGCCTTTTCTATTCCTTGGCATCAATTCG
The DNA here is from genome assembly GCA_021292165.1 of Shinisaurus crocodilurus. Classification (NCBI taxonomy): domain Eukaryota; kingdom Metazoa; phylum Chordata; class Lepidosauria; order Squamata; family Shinisauridae; genus Shinisaurus; species Shinisaurus crocodilurus. The sequence goes on along the minus strand of CM037879.1, from coordinate 43,096,378 downwards.
ACATCTATGCAGTGCACAGGGGGAAAGCTTTATTTATTTATTTATTTATTATATTTATACCCCGCCTTTTTTCCTGCAAGGAACCCAAGGCGGCTTACATAATCCTCCTCTCCATTTTATCCTCACAACAACCCTGTGAGGTAGGTTAGGCTGAGAGTCAGTGACTGGCCCAAAGTCACCCAGTGAGTTTCATGGCCGAGCGGGGACTAGAACCCAGATCTCCCGAGTCCCAGTCCAACACTCTCACCACTACACCACACTGGCATTCCCGCAGAGTATATTTAATTCTAAGAGCTTTGAAAGAGGACCATATTCCACCGATGCAAGAACGGGCTGGTGTCTTCTTCTCACCAGGTGGGGGTTTATTAAAAGCAATTTCTAGCTATCCTCAATAACTGGAGGTCCAGACAGAGCGCCGGATGATGCAAGGGCACCCAAGGCTGTGAGCCTCTGACCAAGCAAAGCAGAAACCCATCGGTGACTAATGAAGCCAATCCTTCAACAGCCTCGAGTGTGCGGATATGGCCTGGAATGCTATAAAACTGTCTCTAGATAAAGCTGTTTAAAATGTATGGAGATCTTACAAATCCAGCTCCATTTCTGAAGGCATCTCTATGCTTTACTTTGAGCAATTCTGTTGGGCTTGGCTGCCCTCTACATTTGGAGAAGGGAAATACACTGTAACTCAAATTCGTTAAAAAAAGAAGGGGGGGAAGAACCCATAAGAATATAAGAAGAGCCATGCTGGATCAGACCAAAGGTCCAGCATTCTGTTTCCACAGTGGCCTGCCAGATGCCTATGGGAAGCCTACAAGCAAGACATGCGCGCACGAGCACCTTTCTATTCATGTTCTCCAGAAACTGATATACAGATGTGTGCTACCTCCAATACTGGAGGTAATGTATAGCCATCATGACTAGTAGCCATTGATAGCCTTATCATCCATGGATTTTAGGGCACAGCCCATTGAGACCTTTTCCTATCAAGCTCTCATGAGTAAACAAAAGCACAGTGCTGAGTCAGCGGCAACTTCGTTTCAGTTGGGCAGGAGACATCTTTGGCTATGAGTTTGCAGAATGGAACCAAAATTTATTGGAATCCATTTTGTGTATCGGTGGCCCTGGTGGACCTTGATTCCTGCAGGACTGGGGGTGGGCAAAGAACCTTTACTCCTCCCTTTGTTATCAGATGAAACTAGGATGACATTTTAAAAAATACATGTGGGGTCTGGGACAAAATGTTGCACAATGGAGTGCTCCTGTCCAGTGTTCCAGACCACCCACCCTGACTTCTTTCAGGCTACTCTATTCCATTCCTCCTTCCCTCCCCCCTGCTCACACATACACACACACACACACACTCACCAACAACAACCACTCTGCATTCTGTGGCCACTGAGCATGCTCAGTCCTCATTAGGCTATCATTCAGGTACCCTCCCAGGGGGGCTTGTGGCACTGTTAGATTATTGTGGCATGAGCTTTTGTGGACTAGAGTCCACTTCATCAGATGCATGAAGTATAGTACTCAGTTAACAGGCAGAGAGAGGGGGGGAGGGGGAGAGAAAGAGAGAGGGGGGATAAAGGGGGGATGTAAACTGTGGGATCAAATGGTAAAATGTATAGTCTGTGACAATTCCTTGAAAGTTTACATGTACACAAATCGTAGCTTTCTCATTGCATCTGGCATCTGATGGTACCAGAAGAGCAAGTATACACATCTATATCTTAATGTAGTGGCGTATAAGATTGGGCTGTTAATATTGGTATGTGAAAGCACCTTAAAAACCCTATGCTTTCCCCCATAAAGGCTGGGAAAGTGCTGAAAGAGAACATAAGGGAAAGGGAGAGATGGCTAGCTGTCACATGATGAGGGTAGCCGTTCCAAATTTCATCTATGCTCATGGGCATCCGCAGGAAGGGGCAAGGGGGGGGCAATTGACCCCCCCCCTCCTGCGCATGAAACATAATCTCCAGATTGTGAAGGTACCTGAATCTATTGTGTGTTGCCTGTACAGCAGAGCCTAGCAGTGGGCTACAAGCTGAGCAGGTCGCGCGCACCACACACACACACACACACACACACACTCATATTAACCATGCCCTTCAGCCCTGTAATGGCCTTCAGCCCAAAGGGCCATTACAAGGGTGAAGGGAGTCATGGAAAGAACTGGAGGTTTCAACTGTGGGTAGAAAATATTGTCTAGACACCAGGTCTACTCATTGAGAAACAACAGAGGGGTAGATCTGGTATATAAATTTCTCAGAGGCTTGGTAGATCTTGGTAGACCTTGGTAGATCAGTCACCAGATCCACCAGAAATGGTAGACCTGTTTTCTGTTGGTACCAGGGCTTTTTAAAGATGTGCAAGTTGACCATACCCAAATTTCACAGTTCAAGGAGAAATATGCAATTCCAGAAGAACATTGTCGTTCAAAATTCAAGCCATGCAAAAGTTGTATTGTTAGCTGATGTAAAAAGTGGCTGATAGCAATGTGAAAAGTAGTGAGTAGCCCAGGCTCCTCTAGAACTATAAAACCTGATCAAGCGCACACATTTCTCCTTCCACTGCTAAAGACACTCCCCACAGACACCACCGCTACTCCCTACAGCTGCCTTCCCTGACCTGGTGCCCTTCAGATATTTTGGACCAACTCCAGTCAGCCCCAGCCAGTATGGCCAACAGTCCAGAATGCTGGCGTTGTAGTTCAAAACATCTGGAGGGCAACAAGTTGGGGAGGACTGTTCTAGAGTGTTCACCGACGTTTCCAAGACGAAGGAAATCATTCTAAGATGAGTCATGAGAAGTTTTCAAAGTTATAAGGGCAGTGATGCCATAAAATATATGCTATGGCATTCTTAAGACAGTTGTACTGTGTTTGTGCATGGGGGGGTGTCTCTTGTTCCTGGTGGTGGTGGGGGGTTATCCCTCACTCCAAATAAAGTTTTGCCGGAGTTCATGATGCTTCTTAAATATAACATTCTTCTGTATTAGTGCTGTTCAATTCCATAATCTTTCACTACTCAGTGTAGGCTTCTAAATATCATGGAATGTGACGCTAAGCAACGAAAAGCACACACAAAGAAAGTGCACAGGTGTGTTGCAGTGAGGCATGCTATGCGCGTGAATTACAACCACAAACTGCTGTGCAGCTTTGCCCCCTGCCCAGAAAAATTCCTGTGCACGCCCAAGCTAACAACTTTGACGGGTGCTACAATGGCCCACTGATCTCAGTCATGCCATCACCTTCTTCCACAAGCCTTAATTTTTCATGGATTTCAGCTTGTACATGTCTATCAAACTTCCAGATGCGGTCCCAGGGTTTTGGCTTATACATATCTTCCCTTGGAAAAAGATGCATTTGTTATCCCTGCCACATGAAATTTTCAAGGATCTGAAGATTACAGCAGTGCACACCCGTTACCTTCCAAACGTCACGTGAGAAGTGGACACAAACGTTAAGGGGATCAGACTCTGGAAATCTGCCTTCCCAAATGCCAAGATGCCCCCATGTAGGAAAAATATGCCACTGCAAATGTTTACACCATCTGATTTAGAGTTATACAGTTTCCCTTTAGCCATAAACCAGAACAAATACTTAAAGATTTATTACATCCTTCCCTCCAGAGACTTAAGTAACTGTAGTTAAATAATAGAGCAGTTAAACAACACAGAGTGCCATTATTCTACTTGCAGGATTCCTGAGAGGCATATTGTTTTCCAAAGAGATTAAGGTCTAAAAACTGAGCCTCTAAATATGTCCTTTGCCATTCCCATTAAATAAAAGGCACATTTGCTATTTTTTCCCCTTACGTGCTCCATCACGCCAGTGTACGCCAGTGTGGTGTAGTGGCTAGGGTGCTGGACTGGGAGTCGGGAGATCCGGGTTCTAGTCCCCGCTCGGCCATGAAACTCCCTGGGTGACTTTGGGCCAGTCACTGACTCTCAGCCTAACCTACCTCACAGGGTTGTTGTGAGGATAAAATGGAGAGGAGGAGGAAGAGGATTATGTAAGCCGCCTTGGGTTCCTTGCAGGAAAAAAGGCGGGGTATAAATATAATAAATAAATAATAAATAAAATAAATCATAATATACTGTGCTTCCCTCTTCTCCTTAAACAGAAATGAACCGATCTCATGGCCTTGCTCAGGGCTGGTCTGTACATTTTATTCTATCACCTGGAGACCATGCAACTGTCTCCATCTGAAGGCTTATCTGTACAACTATGATAACCTTTAGCCAATCACCCCATTATTTTGCTATACAGAGAATGCAGCCACACCAGGTAAGCACATGCCTGGTGGCAGCTGGTGCAGGCATGTGGGTGAGGCTGGGGATCCCCCTCCCGCTCCCCCCTCAAACACACTTTGCCCCACTCACTGGCCTGGTCTGCATGTAACAACAACCCAGAGCAGGCCTGTTTGCGTGACACAAAAGCCCACCATGGCTAAATTTCCCTGCAGGTGCTGTCATGGCATGCCGAGCACCTGCAAGCACCATTTTTGCATGGTGCCCATGGGCGCCTGGCTTGTCGGGGCTTGTCGTGTCATGCAGCAAGGGTTGTTTGAGGGCTAGACAAGCCACAGGTTATTTGAGGGTTGTCTAACCCTCAAACAACCCCTACAAAAATGGCGCCCGTGGGCTCTTGGCACAACGCCACAGCGGGACAAGCAATCTCCGTCCTGATACACGGGCCTGTGGCTCATGCTGGCTCAGCTTGTCTGAGTGTGGAAAGCTAAGCAGGGTCAGGCCTGGTTATTACTTGGATGGGAGAGACCCCTCTTCCAGTTTCCTGCATTGAGCAGGGGGTTGGACTCGATGGCCTTCCAACTCTTCCAACTCTTATGATCTATGAAATCTATGAAACCCCCTCCCACAATGTCTGGCTCTACAGGAGGACCCTCTCAGAACCAGGCATTTGGACCCGGCAGGCTCTTTGAAGAGCTGCACCGGCTACTTTCTCTGACCGATGTGGCTCTACGGAGAGCCCGCCTGCCCCCTGGCTCATGCTGAGAGCCGGGTGGCTGAGAGCAAAACAGAGGGTGGGCGGCTGCGCTGAAGCTACTGTAAGAGACTCCACTGCTCTCTCTGACCTTGTATGCAGAAACACACCTCAAGACATTCTGATGCCTGTGGGTAAATTCCAAATGACACTCCCCACCCCCATACACACACGTCATATTGGTTAAATAAAGGGTTGGATCAAAACTGTGTTAGTTGAACTTAGTTCCCACTGAAGTTAGCCATCTTAACATCCATCCCATTGATTTTAGTGGAAACTAATTTAGTCTGGATCCAACCCATTAAATAAATAATTGGCAATTTGCTGCCCTTTCCAGGGTACCCCAAAATCAGCCACCGGAAGACCGTTATCTCAGCCTCCCTCTTTATAGGTGCAGCCCTGCTTGTAAGAGAACCCCCTACACTTACCACTCCTGTGTTGTGGAAAAGGAAGCATAAAATACTACTGTGCTGCCAATATGTAATTGTTCGACTTCAGAGATTTCATGGGCCACATTATTCTCTCTCTCCGAAATGGAAACTGTGAGCATGGTCTCTCTGGCCATTCAATACTGTATCCTTTTGATGATGATGATTGTTATTGTTCTTAAGAAAAAAATAAATGCAGTCAAATGACAATAACCAGAACATAGGAATTGTCCCTAACATGGACAGTTGAAACACATTGGAACATGTGGGAAGAGGAGAATGTGCAGCAGCAGAGGAACTCAGGGAGCACATGGAGTTACTGCTCAAGAAGGAGAGAGAAAATCATAGAATCCTAGAATCCTAGAAGAGTAGAGTTGGGAGGGGCCCGCCAGGCTCAGTGCAGGCATCCAGGTCAAAGCATCCCTGACAGAATGTCTGTCCAGCTGCACCTTGAATGCCTCCAGAGTGGGAGAGCCCACCACCTCCCTAGGTAGTCGGTTCCATTGTCTTATTGCTCTGACAGTCAGTCAGAAGTTGTGCTGTGTGTCCTAGAGGTGGCCTTTTCTTTAGCATAAAGATTGGTATCCTCCTTCAAGAACTACAAAGTAGATAATTACTGTTGTATGAGAGAGAGAGATTAAAAAAAAAAAAGCAGTATGTGGGGTGGGGTGGAGAGATCATGTTAATAGCCATTTGACAATAGTTTCAGCTGATTCACATTCTCAGTCTCACACACACTTCTCTCTCACACACACACACACTCGGTGTGCTTCAATTGGTCTGAAATATAGCTTTGCATTTATCTTGGCTGCATTAACAAGATCTGTTTTACCAATACATTTATATTTATGACGACTAAGGGCAGATTATAGCTGTTAAAGTTGGTCCTCCTGACATGAAAACACTACTTTGTCATTAATACATTTTCTAGTATAAACTGTGATGTCAGGTCAATGGAAAGGGTGAAAACTTTCCTAAAGTATGCACACATCTTTTTTCCCCCCTCTCTGAGCAATTGAGCCCTAATGGAATAACGAAAGGTCATAATAACAAACCATTACAGCCCTGGTCTTGGCAACTAGGCCCACAGAAAAATCTCCAAGAAACAGTCATCATTTCTCCAGTGTTATGGCATGAGGATGACAGGAACGGTACACAGATGGGAGCGCAGCACGGCGGTAGCTATGTGAAAGCCCAGCGATCAATTAGTCAGTTGTTTACCAAAAGCTTTCCCAACTGATGCTAACCAGAGCTCCATGAAAGAAAGAAGATCCCAGTGGCTGACATAGGAAGCCCACAAAGCATGTGCTCAGAGGCTAACAAGTCTGTTTTATTCAGTCGCCATTTCAAATGATCCAACAAAGCAAGATGCAAGAATGGTGGGTTTGCACAAGGCTCCGTTCCAATGTCTTTGTCCTGCCCCTTATGCCAGCATTTCTTGTATGCCACATCTACCGATAAGAAACAAATAGGAGAGGAGACCTCTGGGTGCATAAATATATAAAATTCATTAGGCCCAATGTAACTCGGTTAGCTTTTGCAACAGAGTACTGGAGAATACAGAAAGTTGGATCCATAACTATTTAGAGTACACCACTGAAATCAATGGGACTTAATTGAGTGACTAACTTCAGTCACATTGATTTCAATGGGTCTACTCTCAGTATGACAGGGGGCCGGTTCACAAGACATGGGAACCGCGGGGGAGCAGAGGTCCCCCGCGGTTCCCGTGTCGTGCGAATGCCGGCCGGGGGCACGGGCACCCCCGCGGGACAGCCACACGCGGGAAGCACGGAAGGTCACCATGGGTGGTAGAGGGGTAAGCCCCTACTGCGTGTGGCAGCCCTGCCATGCGAACAGTGGGCCGGTCTTCCCGTGGGGGCCTCCCGTGGCCGCACAGAGGTGGCAGCCCAGAGTAGGCCGGAGCTGCAGCCCCTCTGGCCTGTAGGGGCAAATGGCCCCGCTGGGCATCCAGAGCTGCCGCCCCCTAGTGCTGGGAGGCCTGCGCTGTGGGAACTGCCGGCTCCACCGTGGTCCGCCCACGTGTGCGGGGCATAGGTCATCTGTGGCACCCCGCTGGACCCCGCGAACGGCCCGGGTCGTATGAACCGGCCCTAAGTCTGGATCCAGCCCAATATGCGTTAGCCTTACAGGGCCCTTGCCAAAGATCTGATTGCCTTGAGAATAATCATTTGTCCTTTAATGTGTGCACTGGTGCTTTTCCTCCCTTTTCTTCTCATCTCTCTAGTTACTCACCAAAGTTTGTACCAGCATAAGTACTGGTATGAAACTGGGGTGGGGTGGGTGGGTTATACACCTCTGTGCTGTAGCAATCCCTTAGTATTTTATTGTATATTTATTGCCTATTTGTATACTTTTGCATGTTTTTTTTTATCTTGTATGCCACCTTGAGAGGGTTCTCCCCTTAAAGGCAGCCTAAAAATATTTTTATATACATAAAATTTACTCAAGACGTAATTCCACCCCCCACCATTGTGTTCAATTGGGCTGACTCCCTAGTAAGTGTTTTAGAATTGCGGCATAACAGTGTAATCCTATACATGTCTACTCAAAAGTAAGCCTGACTGAGTTCAGTGGAGCTTACTCCCAAGTAAGTGGATAAAGGATTGCATCCTAAAGCTATGTATGCAGGCACTAACTCTTATGGGTAACTTGGGATGTCATACATAGACATACTGTACCTGCAGAGTAAAAAGAAAACAACGCAGGGTGAAACTGAGAACAAAGTGGATGTCCTCCATTCCATTCCATCCATTAGTGTTCTAGGAGTTCACTCTGCAGGGCATTCTGTTCCATTTGCCTTACACTTTCACTTGGAGAACTTCTAAAATTAATTTTTGAACTGGCACACAAGCACTTTGCCAGTCTTCTTTGTATCATTTTTCCCAGTACAGGTTGACAGACTAGCCTAAGGTCACCTCGTAAGCTTCAGAGGAGTGTGGAGAATTAAACCTGGGTGTCCCCCATCCTAGACTGATACTTTAACCCAGGGGGCTCTCCAACCTTGGGTCCCCAGATGTTGCTGGCCTACAGCTCCCAGCATACCCAGCCAGCATGGCTGATGGCAAGGGATTCTGGGAGCTGTAGTCCAGCAACATCTGGGGACCCAAGGTTGGAGAGCCCTGCTTTAACCACTACACCACACACTCTCTGTAGATCTGCCCTTAAGGAAAAGTCTCTCTGTGCTGGAAGAGAGAGATTACCCATAAAGCTAGTACATCTTTTTAGATATCAGCTGGAACCAATTGCATAGGCAGCTTTCAGGAAAGAGAAAGACTGGAAGATTACTTTTAAAGATAGGCCACTTTCACAAGTAGCACTACCAGGGCAATGCTGTACATGGCTACTCAGAAATAAGCACCACTGAGTTCAATGGGGCTTACTCCCAGGTAAGTGGGTATACTTACTAAGCATACTTATCGAGCTCAATGTGATTTGATTCTGAGTAAACATGTTTGGGCTTGCAGTGTAAAAAAATATATGCCACAATGGCTTGAAATCTATATATATAAAAGAAGTCCTGACTGACTCATCAACGCCCAGCTCAAACCGTTTAACGTAGGAACGTGAAATTTGGAAGGAACATTGTTTTTATGACGTAGGCACCCACTAAGGAAGGATTTTTGGAAATTCCGTCTCTAAGGAGGTGAAAAAGGGGGGATAATTTTTTAATGACTGACTGTTGTGTGCGGGGCGTCACACATATATATATTCTTTTATACTGTATATATAAAAGAAGAAGTCCTGACTGACTGGAATAATTTGTCTGTGGGGGATACACTCTTTTAAAATACTATTATTGTTTATTGTGGTGTTTACGCTGGGTAGACATTGTGTACCTTTCTCACTGCCCCCAAATAGAATTTATTAACTCCCTATCTCTTTCTCTCTCTGCTTCAAGGTTTCTAATTTTCATCTCTCTCTCTTTCTTCCTTTTCTGCCTCAAGCTCCATTTTCCTAAATTCTAATTTGTTTTCCCAAATTTACAAACTATCTGGGTTCTCAGTTTCTGAGGCAGTAGGTGTAGCTCCATTATTTCCCCCTCCCCCAGGGAATACTGCCTCTTCAGACTCGAGCTTCAGACACATGCTTTGCTTTCTTAGGAACCATGCTTTATTATTTTCAGTTATTGTTAACTTTTCCCTCAGTAATGGCACTAGATTGCGAGTGAAAGCTCTCCACAGAAATGTGATTGAAGCTAAGGTGCTCACCGGTTCTGGCCAGGGGGAGTCAGTATTCATACCAGGAATACCTCTTATACCTAGACATCCAGTTAAGGCTGGGCACGCCGCACGCCCCGTTTTTTTGGCCCCCGCCCCCTGCCCGCCCCGTTTTTTTGAGCGGCGCACAGCGCCGCTCGAACAACCCCTTACCGCATTCAGAGGTCCCGTCGCGTCATTTCCTGTCCCGGAAATGACGCGACGGGACCGATCAAACAGAGTGGGCGGTTCTCTCGCAGCTGGGGCGGGTCTCCGCGGAGCGTGTGAGCCGCCCCGAAGTGGAGGTAAGGCCTCGCCAGGGCGTGAGACTGAGCGGGGCCATGCTCGGCCTCGTTCTGCCCCGGCGAGGCTCGATTTACATGCCTACCTATATCCATTTGAATTCAAAAGACCAGTTCCCCCTAAAGGTTTGTTTCACCATGACCATCAACAAGTCCCAGAGGCAGACTTTGTAGGTAGTGGGGACTGACCTAAGGGAAAACTGCTTCTCACATGGGCCGTTTACATGGCCTGTTCCAGAATGAGCTCACCTAACTCTCTGGTCATAGCACCTGAAGGGAGAACCACTAATGTAGTTTACAAAGAAGTACTGAAATAGTTTTTTTTTTTTGTAGGTTGCAGATGCCAAATAAGTAATTTTTAAATTTTGGTGTGCCTCATTGTCTGCTTCTAATAACACCACGAAAAAATTCAGACACGCATATGAATGGAACAACTATCTTTGTTTTGTAGCCAATACGCCCCGACTAACGTCTGCAATAAACATTGCTTATTACATTAAGACATCAACCTGTAAATTACATTTCGTACAATTTGGACAAAAAACTCATGTTTCTTTTAAAAACAACTGTACCAAATTCTAAAATCCACGCGAGCGAAGCTGCAGGCAACAGCTCGTAGTATATAAACACAAGAACCACCTGTTTTTAAATCAAATCATTGTCTTGCTAAATAAATTAATAAAATTGATTTAATTAAATCCAAATGACTTTGTGGATGTGTGCCATCTGTTCCTCTGAACAGACAGTCTTACCAAGCACACAATCAATGTATCAGTCTACCATTTATTATAGAAAATCATATCACCCAACTTGTCCTCCAAGGCTCATGGCCTTCTCTGTAGTAAGAAATATTTTATTGATTTATTTATTACATTTTTATAATGCCCATCAGCTGAAGCTCTCTGGGTGGTATATTGGCTAAAAAATGTCTAAAACATTAGGTCTGAACATACGTAGTGCAGATCATCATTAGGTTTTGTGCAGATGCAATCCATTTATATTGATTGATTGATTGACTAATTTTAAATGTATATCACCTTTCTAAAACAGAGGCTCAAACTGGCTTACAACAATAAAAGGAGTTTAAAATCAAACAATAAAAACACATATTTGTGAACTGAGGACGAAACCATGCAACTGACAAAGTGGTCCCTGACCCACAATAGCTTATGCCACAATAAATGTGTTAGTCTTTAAGGTACCACGGGAGTCTGTTATCTTCCCATATAATTTCCAGCATCTTGAAAAATCAGCTGTATATTTTAGTACTAAAACATTATCTGGAAACAGCACATAAATTTGTGTAAGATTAGAATACAAATATTTTTTGTCTAAGCAACATAATATTAGAACTAGGGCACAAACTAACCAAAATAAGCAGAAACATTATTTTAAGTCAAACAATTCTGCCCTCCTACAAGTCCCCCATCCTAACATTCAGTTATCTTATACACTGGATCTCCAACTTCGATGGTTCCAGTTTTATCGACTCCAAAATAACTCCCAAATAATGGAGCAGATTTGTAGACGTGTTTCAGAGCTGGATCACACATACGATACCTGCAAAGAACAAAGGGTCTTTATCAGTGAAATTATAGCAAGAGAACAATGTTCATTACACTTCTCTTAAAATTTCTAGTGAGTTCATAGGGTATGTGAAAATTTGTTTGTTTATTTAAAATATTTATATACCACTTCCCATTTAAAAATCCCCATAGGAGTTTATAGTAGATTATAAAACAATAAAACACTATGACTGGGTTCGCATGAAACAATAACCGATTGTGGGTGACAAGCAATGGTGGGTTGTCATGTCGTGCGAACCCAGACCGATTCCCACAGGGTGGCTTGTTGTAGGGGTTGTTATACCCATGATAGGTTGTCGTGTCATCCGAACCCAGGCGACCAACCACATTGTGGGTACCGGGAATCAGCTAGCAAGTCGCTTGGCAAGAACAGCAAAAAACCCTTGCCACACTCTTGCCAAGCTCGCCCGGGTCACCAGTGCCAGCTGCCCCCACAAGTGCCTAAGTGGCACTTCAGGGCAGCTGGTGCTGGTTGGGTGTCCCCCACCGCATTCACTAGTCCTTTGGGCTCACCACAGCTTTCTTGTCCCTTTAACCCTTTTCCCCCCGGAGACTGCGATCTCTGGCTTGACAGCTGGATTTTGTGATGCCTGTTTTGATAGCCACTGACACCCTTCAAAGTGCCCAAGTGGCACCTTGGAGGGGCTGTCTGTGGCTGCAAATCAATTTGGGGGGGAATTCCCTAGTGTGTGCCCCTATTTCTGCACATTTCCCCCCAGTCTTTCGCAAGCATGCACCTGCACGCCTACAGAGGTCTGAAAATGAGCAGCCTCACCTGGTCAATGTCCAGGAAGATACCTGTTGCCGAAGTGCAGCAGTACCAACCCTGGACATTGACCCAGGGAGGCTCCAAATGGCTTTCCCCCCCCCCTTTTAGTTTGGTCTGACAGCTGTCAAAAGGCGAACTATCAAGCCAAACCAAGGTGTGAGTGATCCGTGCTTGCAAAAAGGGGGTGGTGGGATTCACACACCCTTTGCAGCAAGATCCTCTTTTTTTCCCTTTTTCTTTTTTGGACTTCACTGTCCTAAAGGTACTTTTCCACTTGTTCCTGAGACTTTAGGTGCTCAGGAACCTGGGAATGTGTGAGCCACCCCCTCACACTTAAGGGAGCTGTCAGGTTGACCACCGTGTGAACAGAATGCTAGTCTAGCTGGATCTTGGTCTCTGTGGCGGACCATAACTGGTCCGTTGCGCAGGTGCGGCACTTAAAAGAGTTAACTGGCACCGAAGAAATGCCCTTTATGCGGCTTCTGAAAACTTTAAACCCAGCCGCTACCAACCATTGACACTGAATCGCATAGAATCATATTGAGGCAGTAAGCGGCTAATTTCAAAGAGTTTAATGGAGCGGAACTAATAGACTACAGGAATTTCACACCATAAACAAGGAAGTCCATAAAAATAACTGAAGTGGAAAGTTTCAATACACATACGAGGATAGGCTTTGCTCAATACAGAAGAGTAACCTTACATCAGAGACTCTGACTCACTGATCTAGCATAGCGGTCTGTGTAGCCGGTCTCCGGGCGTCACGTCCGGGGTTGAAAGTTGCTTGGTCCTGACCAGAGCCAGGGACCTGATCCGTGCAAGCCTGCACCGAGTTCTCAACCAACCCTTTGTCTCTAGGGCTTGTCTTTTTCTAACCTCCCTCGCCCCCTCCCCGCCTGTGATGACCAGGTGGGTTGGTTCCGCCCTGCGGGGTGGTGGCACCTCTCGGGTGCTGGCATCTCCTGGATACTTTGAGGTACTTTGCAGCTCTTTGAGACTGCTCCCCACCTTCAGAATGTTGATGCCCTTCCTTGAGGGGAGATGTAAGGGCGCCCTATTGAGAGTATGCAGATGTAGCTATGCAGATGTGACCACGTACAACCGGTCTGCCCAGAACTGTGTCTCCTGTCCCCTGGGTGGGGATTATGCAAGAAAGATGGGGGAAAGAGGGGTGTCAGCGACAGGGTTCATTCACCCGTGTGTGCTCAGGCTTTCTCCACAGTCTCATTCAGCATGGCTCTTCCCGTGTTCTTAAGAAATGCATGATCTCCTCATGTATCTGGGCACCGTCATTTCCATGAGGCAAGTCCTTCACTAGCTACTCCTTGTCCTTGTATCTACTTATTACACTGAATATACAGAGGTGAGTGAAATCACCCAGTATTGAATTTTCAAGGACTTCAGAGCAAAGAAATAATAAGCAGCCCAATATACAGGGCAATTAAGCTGACAGCAAGATAAACTGGTTTTTTTGATCCACTCTTTCTCCCAGCATTAAAAAACAATACATTAAATTAAATACAATTTGCATTCACCACATGAAATCAAAAGAACTAGGCTTGTCTGGAAGGGTCCAACTTGCAAGCGGATTCTGCTGCCACCATATTTTCACCAAGCAAGATATTTTTAGCTGGTCCAAAGTGTCGGGGGCAGCACTGGAACCCAATTAGACCATCTTATTTTGCTGGCTTTCCAAAGTCAGGTAACTGCAGATCTTATTAGACGCTGGGGGGAAATGGTTTCTTGAATTCATAGGCACCACTGCAATTAGATCTACTTAGACCCAGGTAGTTCAGGCTCACTAAGTCTAATAGGGGCCTAAGAATCTCACACAGACAGAAAAATAACAACAGTGTGTTGTTGACTCCAGCAGTCATGAGAATCTCGTGTTTCATACAAAGAACTACCAAGTCTGTAGCTGTCACATTGATACTAAAAACTATGTGCTGAATCTTCCATCTTTTGAGCGTAGTGTCTCATTTGGTTCTCTTGGGTGGCTGTGGAAGTGTGTACCACGAAGAGAGCTAAAAGAGTTGAAAACTGCTTTTAAAACGTCTTGGGCTACCTTTTAATTTATTTCCATGGCTGCTGCAGTATTGTCAAGTAACTAAATGGGGGGGGGATCACTTTTGCTGTTTAGACATCTTGGAGATAGAGTGGTAGGAGAATTATTTTCTTTTGACCATTTACCCAGCTGAGATTTAGTGTCCTGTCATGCTAAACTCTCCCCCACGCAGGCCTGGAAGGCACTTTGCATTTGCCAGATGAGCCCTTGGGATGATTATGGAGGACCCTCCCTCATCCAAATTTATGGTGCCCCCCTTGAAAGTTTACACTCAGTTATATTTATAATGGCTTAAAGGCTAGGTAAAATCCTGGACGTTGACTTTGCTGCACAAGACCTTCAAGCTTTATTACAGCAAATTTAGAGGGATGCTGCTCTATGACAGGCCAGATTACAGGAAGGTAACCTGGGAAATCCTCTGTGTTATCATTAGACCTGTCAACTAATCAAAGAATTATTAGTTGATGGATAATAGGCTTAAAAGCAGATGATTAAGTAACCAATAAAATTAAATACATTTGTGTATTACCAAAAACGTCAGTATCGGTGCTTTTTTGAAATACTGAAGGAACTGCGAGATAACTTGCAGATGAATAAACAAAAGTTACTATTCAGTGTTAGAAGAAACTGCTATATTCAATATGACCTTTTACATTTCCTCTTACAGCAATTCGCCAGAACCAAAATAGCCTTTTAAAAAACCCCTGCGTGCCTTAATTTTAAGACTGAGTGATCAAAACCAGCCTACAATGATTACTCAACAGACAGTACAATCCCATGAGGCTGCCCATAACCCTCCGAACCTGGAGGATTACGGGCATCCTACTGAGGGCGGGAGGAGCGCAGCGGATAGGATATCTGCCAGACTCCCCTCGCCCTCAAAAACATCTGGATGGCCAATTTCGGCCATCTACGGTAGATGTTTCTCCTCTCCTTGCAAGGGGGAGAGGCTGAAGCGCCAGCTGGATTCCTCGGAATCCGGCACAGCCTCGGTCCTCCCCTCCCCACCCCCGGGAACTCTCCCCCCCATGGGGGAACCAAACATGGTCTTCCGTGTTTGGTTCCCTACCAACGCGGAAATAACTGCGCCGGCTACAAGGTGGGGGAGGGCGCTCCATGGTGCTGCAACCCCGGAAGGGATTTCTGAGGTCGCAGCGCCTTCCAGACAAGGCCAGAGGGACACAGGATTGCGCCCTAAAGCTTAAGTTGATTACCTAATCATCAAGCTCAGACAGCCTTATTAGTACAGAAATGTACTAATAGTACAGAAATGTAATGAATAAAGGAATAATAGGTGTGGGCCAATTTTAATCAGTGATGTAAATGTACTTATTCAACTGCACTTCAGTGACACTACGAAGGTCATTCATAGTCTTTTCTTCTAAGGACATTGTACTGAATAGTACTGACCAACACTACTGATGCTAAATAAACATAAACAGTAGCAACAGCGGTAGCACTGTAGCAGTAGTGCTCCACCATGAGACTGGCATACATACTATTTACGTACGGTGAAAGGTTGCTTCTGGGTGACAACTCTCCACACCCTGGGTAGTATCCAACTGTGCCCCAGCATTAGCGCGAAGTGACACCCAGTTTCTGTGGCAAAACACAATTTTCCCCATTGACCCAGCAAGCGCTACTTACGCTGTACAAGTGTTGGTTTCCGCTAGCTCAATCTCCTTAGTGCTAGCACTGGGGCTCAGTTAAATACTACCCTCTGTCTGAAGGATCTAGCATGACTTGCCAAGCAGAGCCTCTTGTTCGCATCAAGAGCTTCCCACCAGCTCCAGTTGTAACTGGAGATGACCAGTGCTGTCACTGACATTCTATGAGTAACTGGGAAGATCCACATAGAGAGCTGCACTCAACATTAGAGATTAGTATGGACACTCTCCAAACAAAAACTATCTCCCACATGGGTTAGCCCTGATCCATAGCTTGCCCAGATCTGAATTTTGTTTCGTTGCATTTCATCCCAAACTGAACCTTCAACAGGTCAAACAACTAAGGAGTTGGATGCAAATCGTTTACTGTTGCATTAGGTAGTATCTCCACCCACATTAATCATATTGGTTGTGCACCAGCTATATGCCAATAATCAACCACTAAATCTGCATCAAATTGTGAGGGTGTCGGCTATGCAGTGATGCAGGGGGATTCTGGAGCCATCTATGAGATGACTGAAATCTTGCCAATGATCTGAAAAACAGTGTCAGAATGAGTTCTTCCCATGCCGCATTATTGCTGCTTTCTGAGCACCAGTTTCATGAACTTCGAATTTGCAGCTAAGGAAGGCACTGTCATCAGGCGGTAGCACAGATCACGTTGACCACGTCTTAATACCCTGATCCAAAACTGAGAAGCAAAAAAATAATTTTGGACCCCCAGCGCAACCCTTTGCATGCTTACTCAGAAGTAAGCCCAAATAAGTTCCCTCAGATTAAGTACACCAGCATAAACTTCACTGTAGGACACAATGTAGAAAGACCAAGCAACGCATACAGTAAGGGAGAAAGATAACAGTAAACTCAATTAATTTAAAACATTTATAGCCTGCCTTTCCTCAAAAGAGCTCAAGATGGCTAACATCAAAAGCAAAACCAGAAATTAACGTCAGTTCCAAAAGTATTAAGACACTAAAACAGCAGTAGAAAAAACAACAGCAATACACCCACAGTAGGAATAAAGGTTATTTTAAAAAGGGAAAGACCATTAAATAATCAGACTGATAAAACAACCAAGTACAAAGCAAAAGCCTTCCTAAAAAGAAAGGTTGTTATTAACTTCCAGAAGACCATTGAATAGGGGGGGCAAGGCGCACTTCGCTCAGGAGGGAGTTCCAAAGCCCGCCACAGCCACAGAAAACACCCTCTGCCTGGTCTGAACCAAACATATTTCTGGGGACATTGGGTTAAATAGTAAGAGGGCCTCCAAAGATAATAGGTGGGCAGGCTCATATGGGAGATGGCAATCTTTCAGATATCCTGGCCCTAAACCATTAGAGCAGGGCTCTCCAACCTTGGGTCCCCAGATGTTGCTGGACTACAGCTCCCAGAATCCCTTGCCATTAGCCATGCTGGCTAGGTATGCTGGGAGCTGTAGGCCAGCAACATCTGGGGACCCAGGGTTGGAGAGCCCTACATTAGAGGCTTTAAAGGTAATCACCAATACTGTGAATTCTGCCCAGAAACAAAGTGGAAGCCAGCACAACTGTTTCAACAAGGGAGTCACATGCTCCCTATATGCTGTTAACACTCTTGCCACCGCGTTCTGGACTAATTGTAGTTTCTGAGTACTCTTCAAAGGCAATAATGCAGACATGATGTAATTAAGGCATGTATTACCATTGCCACATCTGCATTCTGGCTGTTGCTGGACCCAAATACATTTTACCCAGAAATATACAGGCTACATTTTTAAATTTTAAAAAGCAACATACCGAGGTCAATCCTATACACCTTTACTTGGAAGTAAGCCCCACTGAATTCAATGGGACTTACTCACAAGTAAGTGTGCACAGGGCTACAGCCTAAGTTTCAGAAGCAGTGTCACCCTGATCCACCAATACTATATTCACACTATTCCAGACATGTAACTGTTGATTATTATTGTCATGTTTTACCTTCTTAGCGTTTCCAGGGGCTCCTTTCTGTCCATGATGCCAGTGTTTGGATCAACAGTTGTTAAAACACACCTGCAGCGGCAAGCAAGGTTTTGTAAGAACTATGATCATACTGCGGGAGATTCTCCTTGCCAGGCACAAACTTACCTGCCACATGCCATCACTTCTGTCATTTCCACATCCCCAATTATAATTTTGCCCCAGGCGTCCTAAGGAAAATCAATCAGCAACTTAGACTCTCATACAAAACTTCTCATGAGGTTCAAACAAAAATATTTTCCATTTACTAAAGGTCAGATGCTTAAAACTAAAATGGAGATTCGTTTTTCTATTGAAGCAGGGGAGATGTAGCTAAACCACAGGACTGAAATAGCAACTTAACAGAACAGTACCTTTCTTTTGCATCCTCTGGAATTGACTAGCATAACAGAAAAGACAGTTATATGGACCATTCTTCTAAGCCAATTGTGGCTCACGCTGGCTCAGCTTGTCCGAGTGTGGAAAGCTAAGCAGGGTCACGCCTGGTTATTACTTGGATGGGAGACCCCTCCTCTAGTTTCCTGCATTGAGCAGGGGGTTGGACTCGATGGCCTTGTAGGTCCCTTCCAACACTATAATCTATGAATCTTCTTCTTGTTCCACTCCTACCAGAGGTTGGACGTAATCATGGCTAAACAGTCTTTAGATATGGCCACTCTAAACAATGATATTGTATTGCCCCCAACCCATTCTTTAAGGTTTTTCAGTCAAGAAGATCTTCTTCCTACACTTCTTTTCCCATTGATTTTACCTTGTATAATCAACTGCAATGGTCTATATTTTTCATTTCTAAGCCAGTAAGGCTAGTTATTACATTCTTCAAAGCCAAATTTCCATGACCAATGTTGAAGTGGAACGGACACCATAAGGTAACTTTCCACCCCATTTTTCACGTGATAAAGTGATTTTGTGAAAGAGGCCCTCCCTCCCCACCATGGTAAAACTGCAAGGTAGCACATACTGACAAAAGCTTACAATAGAGGGATGTTTTTACATGACAACTACATGCAGTAGGGCTGGTCAGTGTCAGGATCTGCTCAGCCAGTACAGCGCCACAGCTCCATCTGGTGGCCACTTTTCAGAAGGCAGCCTGGCCTACACCACACTACTTGCAGGGTTCAGCCCCAAACCTCCAGCTGCTCCCCATCTTGCTAATGCAGACCAGCTAGGAGCTGCAGGGAGCCCTACATAAGGGCTTCCTCTTCCCTCAAGCCTTCCTCATAGCATCTTGAGTCATCCTGGTGTCTGTAGCCAGTTCCTGAGTCTCTGCTACCAATGCTGATCCAAAGGCCTGTGCTTGACCTTTGCCTGCTTCTGATCTAGGCCTCTGGCACTGCTGCACCTTGTACTTATCCAACCTGCTCCTAGACTGTGCTTCTACCACTGGCTCTTCTTGGGTCTCCATCTCCCCTGGCCCTGGTGTTCCAGCCAAGAACTCTTGCTGCTCACATCCTGGACCTGACTGCTGGAGGCAGCCACCTCAAGCACCAGATACTTGGAGGTAGGGTGGGGGGGGGGAGCAGTGATTGCCACTGAGATGTTGGAGGACAGAACTATGTGTGTGTGCCACACAGCTTGCCTTGCATCTCCTAAGCTAGCCTGCTGCCCTCAGGTGTGCTTGAGGACACTGTCCTGTTGCCAGTGTTGGAGTTAGAGTGAACTGCCAGTCCAGTCAGCGTCTGGAAATCAAATTGGGGAGGAGGTGCCACCTTGCCCTTCACCTCAGGCAGCAAAAGGTCTTGGGCCAGCCTTGACTGTATGACATGGCATCCCAGCTCTACCTGGAGATGCTAAGGATTGAACCTGGGACCTTTTGATACAAAGCATGTGCTTTACCACTGCGCTATAGCCCTTTAAAGTCAGTCTTCCAAAAAAGTCATTTGGGTTCTTACAATACAATAAGTCACACTGCAGAGCAAGCTACGCAGTGTGGCTTATAAGCCAAAAGCCACCCTACCACAAATGCACCCAGCAGATGACTGGGCACATTGTGGGTAGGGTACCTCCTCGGTCCTCCTGGGGTTATCCCAAGGGACACCACAGGAGAACCAAGGTTACAAAGTTGTTTTTTGGCAAATACACAGTGTGTCTCACAGCAAGTGTATATGCCAAAAAAAAGATACTTTGCAACGCTTTGCAAAACCCTAATTTAAACTGTTTTAGAAAAAGAGGGGCCTGAAAAGGACTCTGCAGCAGAATCTTTGGGGGGGGGAATTGGGGTGCTCGTGTGTCCATGGGCTGACCTCACTTTTGCAAGTGAGGATAACCCAGGGACACATAAGCACCCCCAACCCCCCCAAAGATCCTGAAGAAAAGTGTGTTTGGGGGCCAGCCCCTCAATTTCACCCCCCTTTCCAGAAGGATCATCGGGGTTGGGGGCTTCAGGGGGCTGACATGTCCCAAGGGTTTCCTCAGTTTTGCAAGTGACCCTGAGTTGATAGCACCTCAGGTGCTGCAAAAATCAAGGGGATTCCTATTGATGGGAGTAAATGCTGTCTGACAGTTCACCCGAACTGTCAAGCCTCAAACCTCCATCTTTGAGGTGGGATTTTGAAGGGGTTAATAATTTCTGTTTTGGCAGGAAACTGTACAGGTATATAGAGTCTATATACTGGTACACTGTCCTGGCAAAAAAAAGAAATTTCTAGGCCCTTCCAAACCCCACTTCAAAAATGGAGGTCTGAATTGGACACCTGTCAAACTCAGAGCTCCCATCAGGGGGAATCCCCTCTAGTTCTGAATGTTCCCCTGATGCTGGCATGGAGGGCGGGGCACTGTCAAAACTCAGGGGGTACTAGGGACTCCAGATCTTCCCCCAAAAAACCCAAGGATGCTGCTGTGAAAGAGGGAGAACACAAGCCCCTTTTCACAAATAGTGATTTCTTGGGGCTTTGCAAGCCTCTAACAGTTCAGCATCTGTCGGACCTGTCAAGAGGCTTGCAAATGGGAAAATACTTACCTGCAGCTGGGAGAGGCACTGCACAGGGTGAGTACCTGCTGGATTTGGCCAGCAGACCCCCCCCCCCAGCCAGTACCCACCCAGGGACCCCCAGCACTAACCCACCTTGCTGGATTTGTACAAAACTGGCAGGGCGAGTTAAAAAAGTGTAATTATCCGCGCACATTATGGGGTTGAATTTTTTATTTTTAAAGGGGGCGACCACAGGCAGCCCCCGTAAGGTACTTCAGGGGCTCCTTGGAGGAGCAACTCATGGCTGCCCAAATGGGGGATCACGAAAGCCAGTTTGACAGCCAGCTTTCGCAATCTCCCTCAAAAAAAGTTTTAAAATGAAAATGCTGCAGCAAGCCTGAAACAGATCGTGGCGGCAGCAGGGAGGAAGGGAAGCCTTTGCCAGCTTCCCCCAAGTGCTGCTTGGGCACTTTTGGAGTGGCTGGCAATGGCAGCCACCCACTAGCCACTTTTGCAAGAGCAGCAAGGAGGTTTTGCCACTCTTGCCAAGCGACTCACTTATGGTTGGGCTTGACCCACAATGGGTTGTGTGTGTTGTCCTGGTTCGGATGACACGACAACCCATCATGGGTCAAACAAACTCCACTACAAGCCATGGGTTGTCAGGGTGGCTTATAACCCAAACTTAAGCCACCCTGACAAACCCATCATGGGTTCGCACGACAAGACAACCCACTGTGGCTTGTGTTGTGCGAACCCAGTCATTGACAAGCTGGGCCTTTGTGTTCTCCCATTGCTCAATGTAGACAAGAGTAAAGAAAAGAAAAAGGTAGCTTCTGTCCCTCCGGATAGGATAGGTTGCTAAACAGGATTATTTCTATGCCCTTTCCTAAAAGGGTATCTGTGTTACTTTGTTGCAGCAAAAACAACGGAGTATTGTGGCACCTTAAAGACTAAGGATTTTGCTGTGGCAGAGGCTTTTAGAGACCACGTTGTTGTCTTTCTCTCAGCTATAATAAAGATGCTGAAGTCCTCCATTATCTCTCTATTTTTATTTACTCCAATGCCCCAAAAAGCAAAAAAAATTATCCTGTTCTCCAGTTAGAGCTCATTGAGCATGAAAATTGAGGTCACTTTGGCATGGCACCAAAGCTGCTTTTCCCATGCTTCACCACAAGATGGCAATATTACCCGAATAAAATTAAAACTAAATTAAAGTTACCCATATAAAGTTAAAACTAATTAATCTGCAGCCCCCAAATGAGCCACCTTACAATCTCAGCATATATGTTACAAAATGTCAAATCGGGAGCTTGAAATAATCATAGCAATCGCAATTCATTCTGTATCACACGTGCTGATGTAGTTTTTAATTGCACACTAGTGCCAGCCTAGAACAGGAGAGCACCACACTTAGGTAGCCTCCCTGATACTTGCAACACCAGTTTTTAAAAGGTATTCACATAAGTAAAGGTGATACCAGATATTAAGTATTTAAATGTTGACAGTTTTCTGATGAACAGATCTTAAGCTACACTTTTTATCGGGCAAGTAACTGAAGTTAGACCTGTCTTGATTCTGTAGCTCATTCCTTTAACTTGTGACCCACATATCTACTATAAGGGCATCCAAACTCGCTAATCCCATCTAATAAGACCTAGATCAGTGTTCTCCAACCTTGGGTCCCCAGATGTTTGTGGCCTACAACTCCCAGCATGTTCCACCCCACAGCTATCTATCTCATTGGTTCCTCCTGTCTTAAACTGGCTATAAAAGCTGCCAAGTTAGCCCTGACCTAAGTATTTTCTTGGGCAACAGCCAGACTCTGATCTTGTCTGTGCGGGTCCTTATGCTCTGTCTCAGTATAAGGCAGCTTCTGATGTTCCTAGCCTCCCCCAATGTGGCACCCTCCAGATGTTTTAGACTACAATTCCCATCAGCCACAGCCAGCTTGGACAATGGTCAGGGATGACAGAGTTGTAATTCAAAACAACTGGAGGGCACCACATTGGGAAAGGCTGCTCTGTTATATTGCCTGGAAAATCCTGATTCATCCTGACCTACAACATTTCAAAGATAACACCGCATCAACTAGAAAAAATACTTTGGGGAATTTCAAGGCCAATGGGGTAACCTTAGGCTGTGAGGATTCTAAAACTGAACCATTTGCAAAGTATTCATTCATAAAGAAAATGAAGGCATAGGGGAGGTATGTGGAGAACTTTGATGTCATTTTCAGAGGTACCCCCATGGTGGATTAATGTGAGTTCTTTCTAGCTCTTAGCTGTTCGAAGAAGCCTTTAAAAGCTTGTGCACATTTGCAGTGTTTTACCCTAGGGCATATGAGTTTTACCCTAGGGTAGTTGCCATGACCCACCACATAATGTGAGCTGTAATTACACCCCAGTAGGGGCTTGCTTACTTGTAGTGAATTAACTGCTGATATTGCTAATTATGTAAACACTAACCTTGGTGCAATAAACGGTGAGTAACATGGAATGCGAATGCAAGCTCTAAGAGAGATCCTTTTGTAAAGGGCAATGCCATGAAATGTGCAGAAGCTTTTAAGCCCTTCTAGGGGTTTGAAAATATGCCTGCGCTTTCACACAAGTCAGTCCAATCAAAAGCATCCCTCACTATGTTCCTTCTTTGGCACCAATGTTGGCAGGCAATCCCTTTCAACTTCATTTTACTTTTCTTAAGTCATGTAAGGAGACTAGGAACTAAAATGATTGCTTTATCTTAGGCCACACATGTTGTGAAGTTTAGTAATGTAAAGTCCTATTAATTAACTGTATCCTGAGATAATACAGTTTCTATGCTATAACTCCAGTGTTTTCCTAACACTCTCAGAAAAGGCTTCTATAAAATAAAAAGCACATCTTTTGGATGAATTGTTTTAAGAACTGTATTAAACAATGATTTTTTTCCTTTACCTCTTCATATGCACCACAGCCCGAAACTGTAATACTCGGTCTAAAATGCTGCATTTCAATTTTCTTCTCCATTCTAGTATTTAGATCTTCCATTGAAGCTTCTGAGATGACTAAGAGTGGACCACAGTCGCTATAGGGAATCTGTTGCAAAGATGCAGAAATATTACCAAGTGTCTATAATGGGTAGGCAACCTAATGCCCTCCAGATTTTTCAACTGCAACTCCCATCAGCCTCAGCTAGCATGGCCAATGGTAAGGGGGTTATGGGGGTTGTAGTCCAAACATCTAAAGAGCACTAGGTTGCCTACCCCATGCATCTACAAGAATATATTCATTAGCAGCTTGCTGGCATACCTCTGAAATGTTTCTCATTGTGATGGTGTTCCATAGTTGGATTTTTTAACAACAACAGCTGCCTTGCCTTTTCTTTATTAGCTTTGCAAAGTCCCACCAGCTCACACTTCTCAATTCCTCCAACACTTAGAAGCACACAAGACTTTGCCAGATTCAGGATATCCCATGCAATGACTAGGCCATAAAGACTTATCCATGATCAAATAGTCCTTATTTATTTTTATTTATTTGATCTATATCCTGCCTTTCCACCAAAAAATTGCACTCCGGGTAGCTAACAATGTGAAGACCAAGATTAAAACAAAAATGTAATTTAAACAATCATAAAAACAAACAAATTAAAAGCACAATTAAAAACACAAGATTAAACTAAATAGCACCCAACCAATTTTTTTTAAAAAAACAAAAAACTTCAGCAATAGGTCAGCTTACATTCCAAAGGCCAGTCTGAATAAAAAATCTCTCTGCCTGCCAACAGGAGGACAACAGAGATGGAGTCAACCTAACCTCCCTCAGCCTGGAGGTCCAAAGCCTGGGATCAGCCATGGAGAAGGCCCACTCTTCATCCCTATCAAATGTGCCTCTGATGGAGGTGGAACTGAGTGAAGGGCCTGACCCGATCTTAACCCCTAGGCAAGCTCTTATGGGAGAACGCAGCCTTTCAAATAATGCCTTTCCTTCAGCATGCCTCATCTTCTTTCAGAGAGCCCAAGGGTTTCAAGTGGACCTACAGAGATTCTCCTCTTTGTTTTAGCAGATGTCAGCTGCATGCTGTCTGGCCGTACATAATGACAAAGGCTTATTTGGCACCATCATAGGTTCCATGCTGTGTGGATCTAGAATTGGCCTCCACAGTCACTTACGGACCCATCGCTAGAGTCTACACAATCTTCTTTAGAATTTCCTCCTTTTATCCCGGAAGACAATCTTACTCGGCCACGAGTGATCGCCTGATGATGAGCTCCCTGAAAAGCTGCTAAAGTGGAAGCAACAGAGGGAAAGGTGCTTCAAGAGAAAAGTACCTAGTTAGTGTGGGGATTGTATTCAGGGAGCCTCTCAAAGTAAACTGCATTTGAAATGGAATGAGATCACTTTGGTAATGCAGAAGCAGAGGGCAGGAACAAACAGCTGTTTAAATCAATGGCTAATGTCATTGTGGGTATATGCTACCTCCAGGAGCAAGGACAGCATGCCTCTGAATACCGGTTTATTGGGAACAGCAGCAGGAGGTGGAGATGGCCCTCCTGTCCTACTTGTGGTCTCCCCGTGAGTATCTGATCTGCCACTGTGGGAAACAGGATGCTGGAAGAGCTGGACCTTTGTCAGATCCAGCAGGCCTTTTCTGATACTCGTTTGTTCTTTAAGGGTATGGCAATACCTTGGATTGCAAGTAACTTGGTTTGAGAGCGTTTTGCAAGACAAGCAAATTTTTAAATATTTATTTAATTTTTTTTTTTACTTGATATACTAGCGACGTCTTGCAATACAATGTACTGTAGTACAGCTTAAATAAAAAATCTCTGTACAATTTTTTTGGGGGGGATTTCGTTTTGATATAAGTGTTTTGGATTACAAGCACGTTTCCGGAACGAATTATGCTCTCAATCCAAGGCATGACTGTACAATCCAATCCGGATGCTCATAACCCGCCGAACTTGGGGGCTTACGGGCATCCTATGCAGGGTGGGGGGAGCATGGAGGCGAGGGTCACCTCCACACTCTTCCAGCCCTGCAAAACACTTACAGCTGATTTTGGCTGCCTTAAGTGTTGTGCTTCGGAGCACGAAGGAAGGAGGCCGAGGCACTGTCAGGATACCCCATATCGTGGCGGCACCAGCCCCCTCCCCACCCCCCAAAATGCCCACGCAACACCCTCTCCAGCGTTGCATTTGTGACCTCGGAGAAGCAGCCGGAGTGGTTCTTTCTGTGCCAGCTGGGGAGGCCACTCCAAGCTCAGAGTCCCAGCTCCGATCTTGGAGTGAGTTTCTGAGGTTGGAGCTGGGACTCTGAACAATCCTATGGCCATCTAGACACTGTCTAGTGGCCATAGGATTGTGCTGCCCATCAGCTATTACTTCAGATGTAAAAATGTGGCAAGGAATTTTATTTAAAACCAGGATAGAAAACGGGAAATGCTCATGATAAAAAAAGATTTGCCAAACCTCATCAGTAGGTCGAAAAAGCCTCTCAACCTGTTTACATTTTCTTGGTGCCATGTGGATCTCAAAATGCACCAGTCGATATGGTTCTGAATTCAAGAAGCTGGTGAGCCAATGAGCTACTTCATCGCCACAGTCCCGCCCTTGGATATCAAGACCAAACACCCTGTTGAAGATTACAAAACAGACTCAGGTGTTACATGATAAATGGTCATCCAGATTAACCTTTGATTATCAGGATAAAAGTGACCAGAATTAAATCCTGTCTGTTTTTAATCATCATGAACCAATGAAGCTACCAGGAACACATGTGTGGTATCGAGAAATTTCAATAAGACTCAAGAGTTTTAAGGCACAATCCTGTGCATGTTTAGACAGAAAAAAGTCCTGCAACTCACAGCATCCCTGCAACCAGCCATGCTGGGAACTCCAGGACATTTTTCTGTCTAAACAGGCATAGGTTTGCGCCCTTAGAGGTTTTGTAATAATTGCTGATTACATCAACTATTTTTGAGATTAAATCACCACCAGATAACTTTGTGCCCTCCCCTCCCCCAATATTAATTGATTAAGGGCACAATCCTATGCCTGTTTAGACAGAAAAAAGTCCTACAACTCCCAGCACTCCCCAGCCAGCATGCTTGCCTGGGGCACGCTTGGAGTTGTAGTTGTAGGACTTATTTCTGTCTAAACATGCATAGGATTGCACCCTATGTCTAGAGAGAAAAAAGTCCTACAACTCCCAGCATTTCCCAGCCAGCCATGTAGGACTTTTTCTGTCGAAACATGCTTAGGATTGTGCCCTAAATGGCCTTGCAACAGAGTCCTTCCTTGTGTGATAAAATCAGAAATGTTCTGAAAAACAAGTATTATTTTTCAGGATACCGCTACTTGCTATCTTATTCCATGGGGATACCTTCACAAGACTAGTTTACCACTTGACTATCGAGAGGAAACACTGCCTCAAAAGTGGGTGCTACTTTTGATCCTTTGAGTGGATAGACCATATCAGTTTGTTCTGATCTGGACCATGAAGATTACTTTAAATTGCTTGGCTGGCACACAGCAAGTTCACATGATCATGGTGAGATACAAAATTTACTGGCCAAGTAGTTAGCAATGAATCTACAGGAAAGCAGACATCAGATTGCTTTGCCATCTGCCCAAATCAGAGGACACAATATAACTGCCCAAAACTCTTAGGGAAGAGTTGCAGTGCCATAATTAGCCATGATGTGAGTGCATGGAACACTGACTGAGATGCCCAGCACAGAATCATTGCTCTTTGCTGGCCCAATAAATCTCATCACAGCTTGCTAAAAGGATTGTGTGAATCAGTCTTTACCCTCTCCATTTCATGTGGGCTACCCAAGGTTTCCTATTTACAACGGCTTATTGTCATTGCAAAGTTCCATTAAGAGATTACCACAGCACACATGATTGACAACCCTCCCTAGCTTCCCACATCTTGGGAAACTGGAAAGAAATTATAGAAACCACGTTAGGCACATGGCATATTGCTGGATGTTCTTTTGTATTGTGGTCCTTTTGAACCAGAGAATACCATAGTAAGAATTTTGGTTTTATCCATTCAATTGAAAAGAAGTTATTTCAGGAAAACACAACTCAAATCACTCTGAGGCCCACTTTTATATGCTTACTAATGCAAGAGATCTGCATTGTTATTTTAACAGAAGAAAAGCGTGTTTATTACCATTTTATTTTTAACTGATTTGCTCAGTTCACACTTTCTTTGCGCTCGTTTGTGCATTCTTTCTCAACACCACTATAAGGTCTCTCTGAATTCTTCCCTCTGTTAACCTGTCCATCCTTTTCTCTCTCCACTCTGTAACATTCACTCTTTTCTTTCTGCATCAACACAAGTCTGCATTCCCATCTCTGGAATGAAACCCCCTCTGTTTCAACTTTCCTCACCGCACAAGTCTCTCTGCATCCCCAACCGCTATGGGCGGCACAATCCTATGGCTGCTAGACAGCGTCTAGACAGCCATAGGATTTTTTGAAGACCCAGCTATGAGGTTGGAAAATTGCTCCGACCTCGTAGCTGGGTCTCCGCACTCGGAGCGCCTTCCTGCCCCCTCGCAGCCAGCACAGAAAGAACTGTGCTGGCTGCATCTCTGAGGTCGCAAGAGTGACCTCGGAGATAGGGTTTAGGGGGTGGAGAGGAGACAGGTGCCGCCAAGGTATGATGGTGCCTCAGCCTCCTTCCCTCCCGCTCCGAAGTGCCTCAGCTAGTCGGCCGTCTAGCTGAGTTGCAGGGCAGGAGGAGCACAGCTAGGTGACCTTTGCCTCCACACTCCTTCCACCCTCCATAGGATGCCTGTAATCCTCTGAGTTCAGAGAGTTATGGGCATCCCAATTGGAGTGATGTGGAGTAGAAAATTTTCCAGTGTGTTATTTTTCTGTGGAAAAATTCCATTTCATAAGTTCATTAGTAAAAATGAATGGCTGCCAATTGCAAATACCATATTAGGCAAGCCTGGCAGTTTCAAAGTTGTAATTAATGTTTTTCAGGTGATTATCCTTTGTAAGTACTGTATGTGAAAGAATATATATATGTCATTGAAATATGTATATGACTCAGAGTAAAATGGAACTAATAACTAGTGACAACAAAAGTGAAGGTGTCCCAACAACCTTAGTGGAAGAGGGTTGAACTCTGTTGAAACAGAAGAGTGGTTGTCAGCATACAGGCTTGTGGCTTACGCTGGCTCAGCTTGTCTGAGCGTGGAAAGCTAAGCAGGGTCAGGCCTGGTTATTACTTGGATGGGAGACCCGTCCTCTAGTTTCCTGCACTGAGCAGGGGGTTGGACTCAATAGCCTTGTAGGCTCCTTCCAACTCTATGATCTATGAAATATCATGCACATTTCTTTGAGCTGCAAAAATTAGTGTGTCAGCAGTTTTCAGTACCTTTGGGTTTTTTCCTTAAATTTAAACATGGTAAGGAAAGTATATGCTATAGTCCTTAATTTTTTACAAGTATTCCTATAAAAAATTCTACATATTACATTTAAATCACATGAAGTGTGTTTTAATTCCACCCCCCAAAAAAATATTTCAGGGCAAATACTTGTTAATTTTTGTTCCAATACACCACAAGGGATACTTTATTTTTTAGTTTTGTTTACTAAATGCAAGTAAAATAAAGATGCTAAATTAGATCTCTCTAGGGTAGGGATGGGTTATTTGTGGCCCTCCAGATATTTTGGCTCCCATCAGCTCTAGCCAGCATAGCCAATGGTGAGGGATGATGGGAGTTAGGCCAAAACTACTGGAGGGCCATAAGTTGCCCAGCCCTGCTCTAGGGCGTCTGAACATTTTCCAACACAAACTATGCAAATGACCCTATGGAAATGAACTTACTTTGCACTGGAAAATTTTCCTATTCAACATTTTCCAGAAAATTCACATCACTGTCTCTACTACTCCATATTGAGTTCAGTGGCCTAAGACAGCACACAAGATTTTCACTCTCCCAGAAATTCACACCAGTGACAGAGTCTCAGATACAGATGGATCTTGCAGCGTGACTAGCTGGCTGAACATAAAAATTGATTCCAACACTATCATGTGCCTCAGAATTCGGGAAGAGGAGGGACAATGCAGATGTAGAAAAGGGACGGGAAAATGCCTTTGTCACTACATTAGATGGGTTTGGGCAAGCCTTAGATATTCCCACAAAGATGTAGAAAAGGGCAGCAAAACCTGGGATTCATCATAACAGGGATTAGTATATTTGATACTGTATAACCACATGAGCATCACACCAATTGCCTTTTGGGAGAAAAGTCCTAAAATGGTTGATAGCACAGACTCTTTTGTCCTTTACTGGCCTCTTGAGTCATATCATCACAAACATTTAGGGGTGTTTGAGTCCAGACAACAAAGGCCTGGTAAGGAGAGAAACAGTACAGTAATACCTTGGATTGCAAGTAACTTGGTCTGAGAGTGTTTTGCAAGACAAGCAAAAAAAAAAATTAATTTTTTTGACTTGATAAATGAGCAAGGTTTTGCAAGACAAGTCGTAGGGATGTAACCGCTCGCCTCGAGCAGGTATAGCGGGCTGAAATCGGCCCCGCTCACACCCGCCAGAGACTCGCTTTGATATAAGAGTTTTGGATTACAGGCACGGTTCCGGAATGAATTATGCTTGCAATCCAAAGTATTACTGTATATGAAAATAACATTCTGAGCAGTACAAAAAGAAAAAGAGGCTAAAACCTCTTCCTTAAGCACCTGCAATCCTTTATTGGATTTTTCCCAGGGACTTTGATGGGGATGGCCAGTTCCTTCATTTCTGGGGCTTTCAGGATTAAGTGGCCATTTTCAGAATTTACAGAAACCAGAACCAGGCGAGGTTCTTGCCGAGCTGTGACCATGTGTCCATCTTCCTTAATTACAAGCCAAAACCTATTGGTAGATATGGAGAAGCATGTTAATCATTTAGACTTCAATTGCTGACAGGGCATGAAGAAAATACTTTAACACAGGGATGGGCAGACTTCAGGCTTGTGGGATCAGCTTTGTTTTTTGTTTTTCTAGAAGTCCAAGGTTCAAAAACTAAACCCAGGAGCAAGATGGTTACTTGGAGAGGCCAGAGCCAGATTCAAAATGGTGGATTAAGGAGCAGAGCCAATTGCCTACTACACCTCATGAGCTACTCACTTAGGTAGCCTGCCTATACAAGCACCAGATCTACACTGGGGTTACTACAGTTTAGGAATTCTAACACAAACTCTAAAACTGGCCATCAGAGCTGGCTCAAAGACCGGGTCGAAAGCAATCAGTTAATACTCTTATTTTACAGGTGAGAGACACTGAGGCTGAGAAAAAAAGCAATTACTTCAAGCCTAACCATAGCAGAGATTTATTTACTTTTACTTCCATTTTTACATGCTGTTGCTAAAATTCTGGGGAGTCAGCGACTGTATCTTGATGCTAGACTGCAAATTACCTAGAGATCTACTAGTAGATCCCAATCTACCTTCTGCCCATCCCCATTTTAACACATGACCAAAGCAAGCATCATCATTGACACAGCACATTTGCTGTGTCAATTGTTGTGTCACTTTTGCTATCAGAACATGTTTTCTGTGGAAGTTGTGTTGCTTATTATATTCCTCCCATGCAGTTATGTGTGCCTGCTTAATTTGGTTGATTTGGTTCACTTAGAAGTTGCCATTCCACTCCAGTCCATTTTTCTGGAATAAGGACTATTGCCTGGAATGGTTACCAAAACGTGGTTCCTGTGGAAATTTTGTGGCTTATTGAATTCTTGCCACATGTGACACACATCCTTGCAGTTATGTGTGACTGGTGAATTTAGTTGGTTTGGCACACTTGGAAGTCGGCTTTCTGGGCTATTCTTCAGACTATTGCCTGGAATACAGACTATTGCCTGGCTTTTTGTGAAGGTTTGTGGCTCATTGCATCCCACCCATCTAGTCATGTGTGACTGGTCAGTTTGGTTGATTTGGCTCACTTGGAAGATGCCATTCTAGGCCATCTTTCTAGAATATGGGCTATTGCCTGAACTGCCTACTGAAATGTGGTTACTGTTGAAGTTTTCCGGCTTACTGCATCTCTACCATGCAGTTATATGTGACTGGTGAATTTGGTTGGTTTGGCTCACTTGGAAACTGGGATTCCAGGCCGTTCCATTCTGTTCTGGATGGGTTCTGGGCATTATCAGGTTAACCATTTTATCCTGAATTTTTCTTGTTGTTGATTGTTTAAAATTGTTTTTAGATGTATGTGTCTCTCTCTGTATGTTGTATGTTTATAGGTCTGTATGTATATGACTCTTATAATGTATTTTAAAGGTTTTAATCTTTGTAAACTGCCCAGAGAGCTTCGGCTATTGGGCATTAGAGAAATCTAATAAATGAAATGCAATGAAACTACAATATAATGTTGAAAGGGGTTTAGTCTTAAAATATTGTTCTCAAGTGCATTGCATAACACATGCATTGTTCTGGGCATTTATATTTTTTTTAATAAAGGGGGCATTCTGTTCCGTTCCAGGTTTTACACCGCCCCTCCACGTGACCACACTGCCAAATCATGCATAAGTGCACCACCACAGCCAGGCGCGTTTAGAGATCAAAGGGCGTCAAGTGGACTGTGGTCTAGCATGGAATGCCGTAATAATCCATTCGTTACCCGTTAAGACGCCACAAGAATCTTTGCTGCAGTTTTTGCAGTCACGACTTGTAGCCAAATTCTATCCAGAGAGAGAGAGAAGCAAGCAAGCAAGCCTCCAATCCGGGCATGTTAATCCGCCTCTCATTTCGCCAGCTCAATTTTGCTGGGAAACTGAGCGTTTGGACAAAGCATCCGGTGCTAGCCATCTCCCTCCGGGTCTGCTGCTGTCCTCTTCGCGCCCAACTCCCACGACCGGCCACCCCTCCTTAATACCTGTCGCGCATGTCCCCGCTCCGGAGGCCCATCCCGGTCACTTCGGCGCGGTCCACGGGCAAGCCCCGGCAGGACTTCACCGGGTAGATGACGATCCCCGACACGGCTCCCACCTGCACCAGCTGCCGCCGGCCTCGACGCCCACGCCGCCAGCGCCAGGCCGCGGCGGCCCCCAGGGCCAAAACAGCCGCGGAAGCGCAGAGCCAAGCCAGGCGAGAGGGAGGCAGCGCCGGCGGCATCGAGAGCCCCACAGCCATGGCTGCAGTGCCGAGGGGGCCGTGTCGCAGTAGGGCAGTGAACTTACCGGAGGCGGGCCTAGCCCGAGCCAGCCGCCCTCGTTCCCTCTCCTCTTGCCAGCTTCTCGCTTTGCAGGAGGCTCCGCGCGTGCTGTTGCTCCGGTTTCCTATCGGGGACCCGCATTTAATCTGGCACTAGTTGTCTTTGGCAGCTGCATCGTGTTCTTGTGTAACCCCGTCACTTGATTTCCAGAAGCTTTTTTCTTTAAAGGACCCCAAACGGCAGCAAGAATAAAATCATTCCACTTCAACAGCGTAACTGCAAATAGCTATTACACATACCTTAAAAAAAAAAAAAAAGTTGTAGGGCTGGCTGGGGCATGCTCGGAGTTATATACCTTTTCCCCCCTGTCTAAACTTGCATAGGATTGCGCCTTTATTTATTTATTTATACCCCGCCTTTTTTCCTTCAAGGAACCCAAGGCAGCTTACATAATCCTCCTCCTCTCCATTTTATCCTCACAACAACCCTGTGAGGTAGGTTAGGCTGAGAGGCAGTGACTGGCCCAAAGTCACCCAGTGAGTTTCATGGCTGAGCGGGGACTAGAACCCGGATCTCCCGAGTCCCAGTCCAACACTTTGCTGTGACTTTCCACGGTGTTCTTTAATAAACCGTTTTCTTTCATAATAAATACAATAAAAACTGGACACTTTGCCCCTTTCCTTCCAGGTCAGCCAAATACTGTTTGTCTAATAGGCCTTGTTATCCACAGTGATTTGTAGGTTTCCTACGTGCCCTAATTCTGTCACTTCCAAAATTCCTTCAGCTACTCTCACTACAAACACCTCGAGTGGGAGATAAATATAAACTGGAATAGGCAGTCTCTCTTCCCCCCACCCCCTCATTCCAGCACTGAAGACAGCTCCCATATAGACAGAAGCGTTTTACACTGAACTAGATGTCTGTTTCCTTACATACAGCCTTTTTCCTTACTAAAAACAGTGAACTCAGGTCAAATCTTGGTATGTTAGATGGTCAGTTTTTGTAAAGACATAGCATATTTACCACACATGCAAAGAATACTTACGAGGTGCTGCAATTCCCAAAGCATCCCACGTAGTACAATATAGGAAGCCATAGGTAGCTCAAGTGTAGGGAAATCATTACATCTTACTTTCCAGAGGGCTAGCCATGTTAGTCTATTGCAACAAAAACAATGAAGAATCTTGTAGAACCTTAAAGACTTCACACATTTATCCTGGCATAAGCTTTCATAAAGTGAAATATAGTCCACAAAAGCAAATCCCAGCATAAATTCATTAGTCTTTAAGGTGCCACAAGTTCTTTGTTGTTTTCATCATACCTTATCCTTTATAGTAATATATATTAGACTTTTATACATTACATCCCACCTGCCACTCCCTGAAGGTATCCAGGTACATTCATTGGAGTGATCCCTTGACTGAAAAATGCAGTGCATGAATCAGAATCAGTGGGCAGAGTAATACAATGCTAATTAAGGAACCACTTTGAGTTCCATAGGACAACTCGGATGTAAGTAGTCACTGATTTGCACCCCTCATATGAGCAAACTGGTTATGGCTGTAGTCCTAAATACACTTACCAGGAAGTAAGCTCCTTTGAACTCTATAGGATTTGCCTGTCACTAAACATGCTCATGTTCAGGTTATAAGACTAACAGTCCTATGCAGAATGTCCCATTGAACTCCATGACAATTACTTCCAAGTAACCCTTGTTCCAAAGCCCACCTGGCCCCTAGCAGAGCTGTGCAAGTTCCAGACTTTTAAAATAGTGTGCAAAGTTAAAATTGCATAATTTACATTCCAGTCATGTTTGCTATTAATACAACAGTTTCCACAGCAACCATGCAAAGTGGGAACAACAAATATGCTTCTTAAATCTATGGAATCAACTCCCCAAGGAGGTCTGCCTGGCACCTACCCTCTATTCTTTTAGGCGCCAGGTGAAGAACTTTTTATTTACCCAATATTTTAATGGATGATTTCATTCCTTTTATTATCGCCACTGTACCTCGGGATTGAATTTATTTGGCTGCTTGTTTTTACCTTGGTGTATTTTAATATGTTTATGTTTTTGTTGTTTTTATTGGTTTCTTGGTATTGTTTTTGTAAACCGCCCAGAGAGCCTTTTGGCTGATGGGCGGTAAATAAATGTTTTAAATAAATAAATAAATACATGCATACATACCCAAGTACACTCACCTGGGAGCCATGATTAGGCCATGTCCATAAGAAGAGCCCTGCTGGATCAGACCAAGGCTCCATCCAGTCCAGCACTCTGTTCACACAGTGGCCAACCATGAGTGCAACAGCATCCTCCCACCCAAGTTCCCCAGCAAGTGGTGTACATAGGCATATTGCCTCTGATACTGGAGGTAGCATATAGCCATCAGGACTAGTAGCCATTTATAGCCTTCCCCTCCATGAATTTGTCCAATCCCCTTTTAAAGCCATCCAGATTAGTGGCCATCATTACAACTTGTGGTAGTAAATTCCATAGTTTAATTATGCACTATATGGTGGATAAGGATGTGCACAGCAATGACCCTTCGTGTGTGTTGCAGGAAACAGTGTTATTACTTGTGGCAAATGACACTGCCGTGTCAAGTGTGATGCCACTTTTAGAAAGCATTGTTACCTCTAATTCATACAGTCAGCTAGGGCAGTTCTCCATAGTGTGGCAGAGAGACAGTGCAAATCCATCCCTTCAACTACACAGATATGCAGACGCCTCCTGTGTAAAATGGGCCCTCCATACACCTGTGTGGGTTAGGGCATTGGTCTTCAATTGGTGGACCAGGTCCCAGTAGTGGCAGCAGCCTGGCCGAAGGTCGATCACAATAGCAACACCATCACCATACGAATATATGATTTAAAAAAAAAAAAAGTGGGTCCCCAAATGGATGTTTGGGCTAAAGGTGGGTCCTGCGTCTAAAAAGGTTGACAACTACTGGTTAGGAGAATGGCTTACTC
This sequence comes from Shinisaurus crocodilurus, assembly GCA_021292165.1. Taxonomy (NCBI): domain Eukaryota; kingdom Metazoa; phylum Chordata; class Lepidosauria; order Squamata; family Shinisauridae; genus Shinisaurus; species Shinisaurus crocodilurus. Next base: position 43,060,291 of record CM037879.1, on the reverse strand, counting down.
TATTGGTTCACCTCACTGCTGTAGCACTGCTCCTGCTGTCTCTATGAACTAGAGATTCAACAAAAAAAAAGTTTTTTGAAGGCATATGCCAACCTCCCTGAGCAGCTTCAAAGCTATCAAAACTACAGAAGGGAATGAAGAGAAGTATAGAAAAATAACTACACCAAGCTATCATCAGTTCATATTTAGATGAAACGTTAACAAGTAATGTTTTGTTTCCAGGCCAATTAATAACAGGAGCAGAGCTTAGATGGGTTACGGTCAAACTGAACAGAATCAAATCAACAGGGTAGTTCATATGTAAAAATATTTAGGAGATTCATGTTCAAAATAGACAGTCAGTTGAAAAATACTACAGGCCAGTTTCCCTGAGAATTATAGCCAATACATTGAAATATTACCAAGAAAAGATAAAAGGAAATACAAAGGGACTGATTCTTAAATTGTATCTATAGTACATAATTACTAATATGGCACAAAACAAGATACAAAGCACCTATAAAGCACGCTGCACCAAAGCAACCATCACAGAAGCTGGTGTCAGGGTCTTAACCAGTGCAAAGGTGCAACTTTTCCCCACCAATATCCCCAAATTGGCAACAGAATGTGAACTTGCAAAGTAGCCACTTCTGGTGGTGCAGCCCCATATTTCTCCTGCAGTTCTCCTTCTCCCCTTCATAAAGTTCTGTGGACTTTGGGGGTAGGGGATCATCATAGGTGCATGCTATAAAGCCATGCACAAAGCTGCATTGGCCACTGCTGCTACTCAAGTAGTCAAGTGCCTTATACTGTATTTAGCCTTAGGTCATCCACTACAAGAAGAGATAAGGAAAATAGGCAAGGGCAAACAACCTAAAGTTTAGGTTGTTTGCCCTTGCCTGTTTTCCTTATCTCTTCTTCCCTCTGCTTCTTTAACTTACATCCATCTCTTTTGGGGTGTGGGTTGGGGAAGAGAGGGAGTTCCTCCAGCCATAATCAGCTGTGAAACCCAGGAGCAGAGTTTATTACTGTTGCAGGAGGGGGAGGGGGGATGAAAAGCCAGTGAGGGGCAAAGAGAAGAACAGAGTGGAATTCTTAGGGTGCCACAATCTAGCCATGCAGATACAAAAGGGATGAGCGGGTGTCTTGACTAGATTTATTATTTATTGATTTTTTATATTTATACCCCGCCTTTTTTCCTGCAAGGAACCCAAGGCGGCTTACATAATCCTCTTCCTCCTCCTCTCCATTTTCTCCTCACAACAACCCTGTGAGGTAGGTTAGGCTGAGAGTCAGTGACTGGCCCAAAGTCACGCAGTGAGTTTCATGGCCGAGCGGGGACTAGAACCCGGATCTCCTGAGTCCCAGTCCAACATTTCTATACCATCCAATAGCCAAAGCTCTCTGGGCAGTTCACAAAAGTTAGAACCATAAAATACAACATGATAAAATATAAAACTTTTAAAAGTTTAAGGGCACAATCCTATGCATGTTTAGACAGAAAGAAGTCCGACAACTAGTCCCAGCATTCCCCAATCAGCAGTGCTGGCTGGGGAATGCTTGGAGTTGTAGGACATTTCTCAGTCTAAACATACATAGGACTGTGCCCTTAAAACTACAGTATAGTTTTATGGACAATCTTAAAGAACCAGTGTGGTGTAGTGGGTGTTGGTCTAACTAGCTACACCACTGGCAAGGATTCAACCCTCGAAGTGTGAAGAAATGATAGTTTCTGAACATATGCTGAGCATTCCTTTATTTTATTTTTTTACAATAAATTCCCCCTTACACATTTTACACCTTAGCCACAATCCAGAGCCCCACAGTGCCAGCGGTTCCCAAATGACCACGTAGAGTATATATGATGAGGGCATGAGAAGCAAAATCCATTTTATTCCTGCAGCCATGATGGTGCTATGATTTAAATGTCCTTAAAATACAGAACTATGCATGTTCAGAGTATTTTTTAAAAAATCAAAGTCACTTAACAGGAATGTAGAAACACTTGTAAAGCATGGTAATTAGAGGTGAAGAGCAATGTTAGCGGTGTACTTCACAACTGAAGTAATACACATGGCCATCTAAAGGGAACCCCCGTAACTCCATTAGGTCAATGGTCTAAAGTGACCTAGCTGCACCACTGGTTCTTGCACTGAACACAAGTTCTTAGATAAAGTTGCAGGGTGGGGGGACGAGGAGGAGGGAAGAGAAGAGAGTCTGGTCTAAATGACAAAGATAGGCTTGTGTTTATCATCACCTTCTCCCCAAGCATCTCATGCCCTCTTAACCCATAACTGACTCCTATATGGCCACTCATGATGCAGCTGCAGCAACAGTTTCATTGGGCCATAGTATTACTCCAGTGTAATATGGGTATGAAACATTGTTCACAATAGTGTAGCATCATTTGGCAAAGAGCCAATAGGCTTGAGAACTTAAGATCACATGCATCTGGTCTTAGAACAAGTCTATCAAGTTTGAACAGGCATAAACCATCTATGCCTGTGAAATTTGGTGGCATATTTAAGTTTATTGGAGTATGGCTTGGCTAGTTCAAAATAAGACACTTATGGACTGCAAATACTTAAAACATGTATGGTATATACTTTTTTGCAGGTTTAATTACACTGAAATCAGTTTTTTTCAATCTACATTAACTTCTTCTTTGGAAAAAATAACCAACTATATTCAAAAACTGGGCTGCATAATTATTTCCCTCTCTCACTGACAATTATCTGGGATTATACTATTAAAGTCTCAAACTAAATATGCTGCCCCCACAAGGCAGGAGAAAGCCACTGAGCTGGTTAGCACATAATGCCAATTCATGGGTTGTTTAACCCATTAATTGGCAGGGCTTCTGCTGTAGCAATCGAGCATGTTGCCTCCTGCATACTCGCCACTTCTGCTTTGCATCAGCTTTTATAAACAACCCAGGAATGCCTTGTTCCTGGGTTGTTTGATGTTGTGCATACCCAGAACTCTGGGTTGTTGAAGGACAAACAACCCTGAGTAGTTAAGTTAAATTTATTTAAGCCTCTTCTCTGGTAAATTATAAACCAAATATAAATGCAACTGGTTTTCAGACACATGCCATGTGCCCAAGCCTCTGAACTCAGTTCTACATACTTACAGAACATTATGAAGTATTCCTACTAGGTTTGAAGCTTGCCTTATGGTTTACTTATCACTTTTATCAATGGAAATAAAACTGGCTGTGAAGTAGAAAAACAGCACCAACAAGAGAGGACACCACCCTATTGCCATGTTCATAAGCTTTATAAGCTATAAAGACTCCACATTATATACAGATTTAGTTTTAATAGCAGCTGTAAAAATGATTTTCCAAAACAGGATTGTAAACATTTATAGGGCATTTCTCTCACTTGCTTCAGTCCTATAATTACATGGAAAAGAAACACGTCTATAAAAAATACATTCAAATAATATTGATCACTTCAGATCACTTAAGGCACAATCCTATGCATGTTTAGACAGAAAAAAATCCTACAGTTCCCAGCATTCCCCAGCCAGGTAACTCCCATGATTCCCAGGTAAGTGTGTATAGGATTGCAGTCTTACAAAGATTACAGTAAATGAATTTGCTACTTTCCAATATTCTTCTAAACAAAACATACATTGCAAAATTCAAAGCACATTTTACCCACTCCCTGACTAAATCAACAAGGTACAAATTATATCTTAATGTTGAGAAACGTTTTATCAACGGATTGTCTTTGTGAATTATAACAATATACAAAACAGAAGATAATACAATGAGTGGTGCTACAATGCAATAAGATACTGAATGCACAAACTCCTGTCCAAGCCTGTACCAGTGTTACTTATTCCTAAGTAATATGTTTAGAACCAGGGTTTGCCAAAATATAAACAAAAACAGTTGACCACTACCTTCCAGTAGGCTTCCGTTAATCTACTTGTAATGATAAAAAGTCGAATTCTGAAAGGGGACCAAGGTATGCTTATCACCACTGTAAGAATTTGCTCTCTCTTCAAATTCCATGATCATTTTATTATTCAAAACAGCACAGTGTAATAAAATGTTACATTCATTATTGCTGAATGCAAAAAAAGGAAATATTCAGTGGAAAGGCAGCTAAACAATTATTTCAATCACAGTTTTCACAAAAAGGCATATCAAAAAAGTAGTTTCCATTTAGGAGGCATTTACATCACCAGATTATCTTGTACACAACATCTCCAACTTGAAGTGTTCCTGTTTTATCAATTCCAAAGTACCAACCAAAGAGAGGGTGTGATTTGTATATATCCTGTTCAGAAGGATCACACAAGCGATAGCTGTAGAAAAGATTAGATCAATGAGTCACCTACACAATAGTTAAATTTCAAGTAAGCAGGTAACAAAGCATCTTTGTTGTAAGAAACTGACATATACAGGATTTCTAAACATATGAAGTTCCAACTTGTTACTAAATTTGACAATGGGAGAAATAACTTGTTTTGGGAGTAGGTACAGAAGATACATTGTCTCTGTGGGGTATCTCCTTAAAACCACTACCAAATTAAGGTTGCAAACCTAAACACACTAAGGACTTCTGAGTATTTCTGGGAGGGGCCTGGCTCATGGTAGAGCACATGCTTTGCATGCAGAAGGTCACAGGTTCAATCCCAGGCATCTCCAGGTAGGGCTGGAAAAACTCCTGCCTGAAACCCTGGAGATCTGCTGCCACTTAGTGTTGGCAATACTAGGCTAAGACTTATGGTCTGACTCAGTGTAAGGTAGCATCCTATGTTCCTATGAGTAAACATGCTCAGAATTTCACTGCATAGCACATTTTCCCAGAAACAAGTTGCGTTCAAGTCAATGGGACCAAGTTACCTTTCAAGCCCTCAAGAATGGAGTGCTAAATTGTTGATTAATCAATCAGAACTTGTGCAAAGCATTAAGGAAAAAGTGAAGCCAAATTATTTAGGAATAGGCATTCTTTAATATATATCTTGTACAAAATCGTGTAAAGTATAAAAAATAAGAGTGGGATGATGACATATGCAAGTCTTAGGGCATTTCATTTACATTTTTAAGAATAGCCAGTACAAATCTTAGCTAAGAAAACCACTTGGTGATGATTGGCATCTTGGTCCTATGCAACACTTGCATATTATCACTATCACTACTTATTGCCTGGAAGAGTAGCTGATATACTCCAGCCTATGTACTAATTTGTTGGTTATTATTTTAATAATACTAATACTTTTTTTTCTGTTCAAGTATTAGCATTTGATCATTACAAATGTTAAAGTAAATTTGTCAGCAATAATATAGTATATAAAAAACCTCAAGTCAGTTGGCTAACAAGCAAGCATTCAGAATGGATAGCTCAGCAAACATCTTTCCCACTTTCACCCTAGACTGCATAGACAATCCCCACACATCATTCTAGAGAACGATGATTTGTAGTCATGATCACATGGTGCCTAAATCTTACATAGCTGTTCTTGTTTTTAAGAACTGCATACACTAATCATTGGTCTATCTGCCGTCTGTATAGAAGAGGAACCCAAAAGATTTTATTACCTTTTCAAGGTTTCAAGAGGTTCTTTTCGGTCCATAATCCCAGTATCTGGATCAACAGTAGTAAAAATACACCTACAATAATAGTACAAAATGAGATAACACCAACCTCAAATATTGTTTACCTTCAAATATAGTAATTTAAAAAATCTTACCTGGGACAGCCCATTGCCCCTTTCATTTCTACGCCACCAATTATAATGTCATTCCAGGTATCCTATGGAAATAAAATGTTTTATTATTTAGTTTGTATTTTATTTCATCGTGGCACTAAACAGTTCTACTGCACGTGCACATAAAACTTGCATCGTTATGCACTAAATATATAAGAGGTTTCCTGCATTAACAGTGTACATTCTGTTAGAGATATCGAGGTGCAGAAGGAGTAACACTTCTTTGAGGGGTCTAGTTCAGTTCTTGAAGGGTCCAGGGGACTGCAGGTTTGATTATAAATTAGTACAAAAGATGAGACAAAGTTTTACTTTTACAAAACATTAATTTTATAAAAGGTTTGAAAAGATTTCCACACATAAACACACAGAACAGGCTTCAATCATACATTAAACATAAGTTAGTTTTCTTAACGTTTGCTTAAGTGTAAGAATGTTAAAACCTAGAGGTTAGCTATGACATCAAGACATTGCTACTCATAAGACTTGACGTTCAGTTCACAAAGGATATGTACAAAGCTAGGTAAGATTCCTTTCAGAGTCATCTTCTACATTGGCAAATTCCACTCAGACCACTCTGACTGGTGGAAAGGGGGGGGCAATTGTTGCCGATTCCTCCTCCATCTCTGCAACTCCCAGCAGCACCATGGTTCCGGAGGGACCCCCAAACCTTCAGAGCAGATTTTGGAGGGGCAGAGGGGACTTCAGGGGAAGAAAGGAATTGACAAATATTGCCACCTTTGCCACTCTGCCTGCAGGAGTCTTCGGCTGGATCAGAAATCTCCTGCAGACAGAGGGAGCCCTTCTCTAAGCAGAAGGCAGATTCTGGAACTAGCCATTATATATGTAAAGACAAACAAAAAAACTAATAAAAACAGCACATAATGGTAAATGCTATCTGGCTCATAACTGAATTCCACCATCACTGTTGCAGAAACTTTTCTAGATAGGCCTTGTTGTATATATTAGAACTACTGTACTATTATTTAGACAAACACCCCATATTGAAATTACGGTAGCTTTCCACACACTGGCTGAGTTCAGACAACATAACCCACACTCAAGCGCTGATTATGGGTTGAGTGTGGGTTGTAATTGAACCATGGGTTGTAATTGAACCATGGGTTGTCGTGTTGTCTGAAACCAGCTGTGCTAACAAGCTATGGCTTGTTAACCATAAACAACCCATGAAGAAAACCCATGGTTTGTTGTTGGGTTGTGAACTGTGGGCTGTTCACCATGGTTTGTTATCTTGGTTATCTTTGGGATAGAAAAAAAAATCTGAAACCTTTTAATTGAACAACAGTACTTAGGTTTTTCTGTCAAACATTTGATAGCCAAGATGGTTAAGATTCATTTATATTACATTCTTTCCCACAGCGTCAAACTATAGTACTTGTAAAACTGAAAGAAAATAAACTCAAGAAAGGTTTTGTTTTTTGGTACTCCGGAGGCCATTACCGTATTTTTCGCGCCATAAGATGCATAAGACACACTTACCGTATGGTACCAAAAAAATTTTTTTTTTTAAAACAGCTGTTCCGTGGGGAATCAGCTGAGAGGCGGGGGCTTCCCCCACCCTGCCCAGGAGTCCTCCGCTCTTCCAGACCAGCAGAGGAAAGTATAATAATAATAATAATAATAATAATAATAATAATAATAATAATAATAAATAATAATAATAATAATAATAATAATTTTTTTAAAAAAAAAATCAGCTGTTCCACGGGGAATCAGCTGAGAGGTGGGGGCTTCCCCCGCCCTGCCCAGGAGTCCTCCGCTCTTCCGGACCAGCAGAGGAAAGTAAAATAATAATAATAATTATTATTATTATTATTTTTTTTAAAAAAAAATCAGCTGTTCCGCAATTAATCAGCTGAGAGGCGGGGGCTTCCCCCGCCCTGCCCAGGAGTCCTCTGCTCTTCTGGACCAGCAGAGGAAAGTAAAATAATAATAATAATAATAATAATAATAATAATAATAATAATTTAAAAAAAAATAATCAGCTGTTCCACGGGGAATCAGCTGAGAGGCGGGGGCTTCCCCCGCCCTGCCCAGGAGTCCTCCGCTCTTCCAGACCAGCAGAGGAAAGTTATATATATATATATATATATATATATATTTAAATCAGCTGTTCCGCGGGAATCAGCTGAGAGGCGGGGGCTTCCCCCGCCCTGCCCAGGAGTCCTCCGCTCTTCCCGACCAGCTGAGGAAAGTAAATAAATAAATAAATAAATAAATAAAATTTTTTTACTGTATTCGCTCCATAGTACGCACAGACATTTCCACCTAGTTTTTTGGGGGGGAAAGTGCATCTTATGGAGCAAAAAATACGGTAGGTATGGCAATAACATGCTATGCACTCAATTTAAATTTACATTTCTATCTTCATAGCTTCTTGAAATCCCTCTTATTTATTCCTTCACTAGATTATGCATTCAGCTGACTAATGTTTATCAATAAATCAGGCACTTCTATTAATTAGTCACATGCACACAGAAGTACAAAGTTACTGTTTGTGTAAAAAATAATAATTAAGTATTACCTCCTCATAAGGACCACAGCCTGTGACCAGAATGTTTGGCCTGAAGTTACGTATTTCAACTTTCTTCTCCAATCGGGAATTTAGCTCTCCTAACGAAGCTTCAGAGAGTACCATAACTGGACTACAGTCAGGATAGGCAATCTAGAGAGATACATTCAATAAGGTAAGAACTGTAAAAAAACCACATCCAAATAAGCTATAAAGTTTATTTTAATTTTGATACATTTTAAGTGACCTGTAATTGAGTTAATGTTGTGTTGTAATGCATTATAATTATGGCAACAGTTTTTGTTTGTCTTGTGAACCACTTTGAGCACAATGTATTGTGGAGAATGTGGTATACAAATAAATTGACTATGGCTATAAAAATAAAATGCATCTAAACCAGGGATGGCCAATTGGCAGCCCAGAAGAAATGAAGCCATCAAACTACTTGTTTATAGCCTCTGATAACCCAATCACACGACTTGCATTGTGAAAACTATGACTGCGACACATATCACGAATGTCTACAAGTTGTTTTCTGACCTTATCGCTGGGTTGAAAAGTTTCGAATATATCTTTCGCATTTCTTGGAACCATACTTGGTTCAAAGTGAACCAAACGGTATGGTTCTGACTTCAGGAAGGTTGTGATCCATTGAGCTGCCTCTTCTCCACAGTCTCTGCCTTGGATATCAGAACCAAACAGCCTGAAAGAATTGTGCGATGCATCAATATGTTCTCTACTAGCCACTGCAATTATATTTTTCTTTATATGAGACTAACAGGACACTACTTTAAACAAGAGCAAATTGTGACTTTTTAAAAAGGCCATTTCCAGTTTATGCTATAAATCCACTGTACATTATGGACTAAATGAGAAAAAAGCACAACCTTCAGAGTGAATATCACAACACTAAAAAGCCCTCCTATACTGGAAAGCACTTGATAAAGTGTTAAACTACATGAGATGTCATATTTGTGATCAGATGTCCCATCTCTTTAAATTTCTTTTAGAAGCAATTGTGGGGACAGTGAATTGAATTAGAATGACAGTGCTGGAGCCCTTTCCCCATAACCATTTCCTAAATATAATCCCCACCAATACCTGCTGCTATTTGCCCTGTAAGGGAAAATATCCATGAACCTAAGGAATTACTATGATATACCTCACTACAACTCTTTACCTTTTCAATAAACACTATTTCATTCAGGGTCAAATGTGGAAAACCTATAGATCAGGGATGGGGAACATCCCCCCCACCGGGCCCTATTCTTTTAGGGGTTCTACCTTCCTTTCTTTATGTCTATACCATACAATAGCCAAAGCTCTCTGGGTGGTTTTCAACAATTCATAAAATACAATATAAAATACAAACAATAAAAACATAAAAATTTCACTAAAATTTAAAAACCAAATTTAAAAAGATTTAAATAACTAAGAACAAGTTAATACAACTACAGTCATGCCTTGGATTGAGAGCATAATTTGTTCCGGAGACGTGCTTGTAATCCAAAACACTCTTATATCAAAACGAAATCCCCCCAAAAAAATTTGTACAGAGATTTTTAATTTAAGCCGTACTACAGTACTTGTATTGCAAGACGTCGCTTGTATATCAAGTAAAAAAAATAAAATAAAATAAAATTTGCTTGTCTTGCAAAATGCTCTCAAACCAAGTTACTTGCAATCCAAGGTATTACTTTAGACTTGTTAAAAAACCGCTGCCCCCCATGTGCTATTTGGAGCTGTTAAATGCCTTAGCATAGAGGGCAGTTTTAACCTGGCTGGCGCTGAAAGGATAGTAGAGTTGGCGCAAGGCGGGCCTCAGCGGGGAGCTTGTTCCATAATTGGGGGGCTACCACAGGAAAGGCTCCCTTCTTTGTTGCCACCGACTGAGCCTCCCTATGAGGTGGCAATCGGAGAAAGGCCCCAGATGTTGAGCATAGTATCCGGGTAGATTGCGGTTGGGAGAGGCGTTCCGTCAAGAATTCTATCGGGGGGGGGGCACATGCCAGAGGTGAGATGGAGGCAAAAGTGGGTGTGGCCAAGCCAAAACATGCTTGCTTTTTCTCTTTCTCACCCACACACACAAGCCCCTGCTCTGGAATTTGTATTTGGAAAAAGCCTCCCAATCACTCCAATGGGATGATGTTCCCCATGTGGGTCTGATCCACACTGGGACCCTGGTGTGGAGGGGTAGAGGTGCTTTAACCCTTTTCTCCCCTAATCCCCTGCGTGGTCTGGATCGCACTCCTCATACCTGCAATTTGCATCGGGAACAACCTCCCATTGAAACAAATGTGCTTTCTTTTCCTTATGCAAATTGCAGGACCAGGGGCTAAGGGTAAAACTCCCCTACCTATCCTACACCAAGGCCCCAATGCAGACTAGGCTCCCAGCACCTGCAATGTGCTTCTTTTATTGCACTGACTGTGGAAGAAGGAATCAAGGAAACACCTCCTCCGCACCCAGCACAGAAGCTCAGGAAGGGTTGGGCTGAGAAGGAGAGGCTCCAGGGGCTGAATGGGAATCCTCTGAGGGCTGCCTCTGGCCCAGAGGCCAAAGGTTCCCCATCTCTGCCATAGATACACATATATTTGGAAGCACAATTCATTGGAGACACTGTTGGGAACTCTTCAGAACTGGTAGTAAGGCGCAAAACTTTAAACAAGTTGTATCGCCAAAAATGAATTTTCTTCACTGGAGCCCTCTTGCCTAGTTTGTCAAGGCCATGCCCAATTTTTAAAACAGAGGACCACCTTTTAAATCAGTTCTCAGAGCACTTAACATCATAACTTCTCCAGTTGCAGTTTGGAGGTGGGGAATATTACAAATATTACAAATTACAAAAGGTGAGAGCCTTTTCTGGCTGAAGAGTGGGGTATAAATGCAATGAATGAATGTAAAAGATGCAAGAGGCTGACAGAAGGCAGACTAAAGCACCTGCAGTTCTGGACTGGATTTCTAGTTGGTAGACTGACAGGAACATGAAGATCATCCATTTCTGGAGCACGCAGTGTTAGACAACCATTTTCACTAGTGACAGAAATCAACACTAGCCGAGGCTCCTGCCGAGCAGTCACCATATGTCCATCTTCCTTTATTACAAGCCACCTCCTGAATTAAAAACAGACAATTAAAAACAGACACTAAGCACTACTGAAAATCAAATGAACTTTACAGCAGGGGGGCAAAACCTGAGGGCCATGGGCCAAATCCAGCCCGTCTGGGGGCCAAATCAGGCCCTCTGGGCTCCCCAAGACAGCCACATCCTCTTCCCCTGGCCCCACCGCTTTCTCCTGCTTGCCAATTGTTTGATGGTTTCCCGGCTTTTGAGTGTTTTTAACTGATTCTAAAAGGTTGAAATGCTTCTCCTAAGGCAGTGTTCTCCAACCTTGGGCCCCCAGATGTTTTTGGCCTACAAGTACAACTCCCAGCATGCCCCAGCCAGCGTAAATATCTGGGGGCCCAAGGTTGAAGAACACTGTCCTAAGGATTAGTGACCAGTAGTTAGAGCTTTAAGTTAAAATATGCCGGTACTTTGGCCCTGACCCATTTCACCTTCAGCCCCGCCCCCACTGGAATGCCACCCGAGAGCTTCTCCGAAATGGATTTCAGCCCTCAAGCTGAAAGAGGTTCAACACTGCGGCATTATAGAATCCAACTTTGTTCATGTTCAGCCAGTTATAACAAAGAGTGAACAATTCAGCTGTTGTTCAACACTGCTGTTTGTTAATGACATTTCACTCCATCTCCAAGGAGGGTTTCGGCTTATGTACCAACCAAGCCAAGACTTGATGGAAATACATCAGGTGCCTTCAGATCATTCTGAATTAAATGAACTATCTTCAGAACCTTCTCTTCCAACCAGACACACAATTCTACATTAAGTGCATAGATAGGAGTAGAACATGTTTCTTATGTGGCATCAGCAGCCAAGCAGCTTATGGCTCCACCCACTGAGACATGCCCCCTTGCCATAGTGTCATAGACTGCTGTGACCATCTCCTCCAACACCTTATGAATATCAGGGTGCTTCCAGATAGTTGGCTCCTAATGCTACCAATCAAAAGACATTGTGCAGCTATTCCGTCTTTCCCTCCTTAACAGATTTTGTGTGGTAAGAATAAGGTGGGAAGCACAGTGAAAAAACACCAGAGGGTTGCAAATGGAAGAGGTCAGAACCCTTGTAAAACTCTGTGAATGAGGGAGGACAATTCCACAGGAAAAGCCTTGTATGGAAGCACCCTCAATCTCCTGCCTCATCAAGGCAATGGAGTCACACACACTCATTTCTCCAGATATGAGGTACTGTGCTGGGCTGCCACACATGGGACTTGACAGATGAAGACTTGGAAAGAGAGAGAGTGGGGGGGGGGGTATGTTTGTCAACTTTTGAACTAGCCCTTATACATGCCTCTTTAACAGGGCTTCACTTTGATACGTGGCAAGTAGTAGGTGTTTAGCACCATGCCGTGAAACCTTCATTTGCCAATTTCTGTATATTGAAGCTCTGTTATAAAGAAAAGAAGCAGACCAGGCAGGAATTCTAAGGGGGAGGAGCACATTAACAAGAGCAGAGAAAGCCTTTTCAGGGACAGGGAGCACAAGCACAACCAGAGAGAAAGCAAAAATAAGAAAATGCCAGCAGCCACGTTTGTGCTTATCAAAGGTGTGTAAGAAGAGAGGAGGAAAATCGGAGACAAAGGTGTTAAGTTTCAAAAAGTTGGTGTTCCAAGAAATAATCAAGGATTAGGTCCGTACTCTTAGCTGGAGTTGTAAACAAACCCGGCTAAACTACTATTAAACCCTGCCTTCTATTATTGTCCTTGCTTCTCTCATTGCAAAAGGCCATAAAGGAAACATGGAATGAGAGATTACGCTTAACCTGGCACTTTCAGGATGGAATTTTGATCTGGATGTGTGCCTCTGTTTACTGTTTTTAAAAGCTCTCTGTTCCCAAACAGACACAGACAGCTGTAACCTTTACATCACACTTGGACCAGTTTGGTTCTACTAAAATCAACAAGAACTACTACGGAATACAGCATGATCCTAAGCATATTTACTCTCAGAGTTCAAAAATACTTTATCTCTAGTAAATGTCCATGCAACTTTAGCCCGCAATGACATAATTTATAACCCCTCCCCTCCCCAAAGCAGCCTGCAAAACAGACACATTGCACAACATTACACAACATTGCATAACATTACACAACAAGCGAGGTATGGATTCCAGCCACATAACTGGGAATAACTACCTTCTTCCAGTGATCCTCCCATCACCGCCTCGATTCATATAAACATGCCCTGAGATGGTGAAAAAGCCACTTTTCTATAGGTGCTGTAAGTTAACTGCCTCAACGATTGACTAGAACGGAGGAATTAAGCGGTACTAATTATGCAGTCACCACCACCACCACCCGGGAGACCCGCAAGATCCTACGCAAGTTTACTCGGAGGCAAACCCCACCTACCCCCGAGTTCTGTGGTCCTTTCTCCCGAGAAAACGTACACAGGATCGAGGTCTAAGTCCACAATCTTATGCACGCTTACCGAAGAGTACGTCCCACTGAACATGCACCGGATTGCACGCTTGCCTTCAACCTTATGCGCACTTATTTGAGAGTAACCCGTTAACTCAGAGGGATTTGCTTCCGAGTAAACACGCGTAGGTTTCACGTGTTCTTAAATATCCGTGTGTACAGTCCTCTAAAGGCTGAGGAAGGTTGAAATTATTCAATAGTTTTCAAAGTCAAGAATTATGGGGAACCTGCAAGGTCAGTATTTATTATATTTTATTTATTTGTTATATTTATATCCCGCCTTTTTTCATACAAGGAACCTAAGGCGGTTTACATAATCCTCCTCCTCTTCTGCATTTTGTCCTCACAACAACCCTGTGAGGGAGGTTAGGCTGAGAGTCGGTGACTAGTCCAAAGCCACCCAGTGAGCTTCACGGCGGAGTGGGACTAGAACCCGGGTCTCCGAGTCCCAGTACAGCGCTCTAACCACTACACCACACTGGCTCTCGATTCAATTTGTGGGAATTGTGCTGGGGGGGGGGAGTAGCTGCAACGCCCACGCATGGGAGGGGGTCCCTCAAAAGCGGGAAAGCCAACGCCTGCCCTCCTCACGGCGCACCTACCTGTCGCTCATGTCCCCGCTTTGGAGACCCAGTTTGGTCACCTCGGCCCGCTCCACGGCCACCCCCCGGCAGGACTTGACCGGATAGACGAAGAGACCCGACACCGTCCCCACCTGCTTCAGCCGCAGCCGGCCCTGACGGCGGCTCCGTCGCCACCAGTGCCAGGCCGCGACAGACCCCAGCACAACGCACAAGGCCAGAGCGGCGGAGGCGCCGAGCCACGACTTGGGCGGCGAGAGAGGTCCAGGGCCCGCCATGGCGACGGCTTACGGAGGCTGCTGCGCGAGTGAAAATCGCGCCGTGGAGGGGGCGGGCGGGTTATAAGAGAGGCAGGCGGCGCCCTGCTGAGCGTCTTTTCTGGGGAGGGGACTTGCTGCTCGCTCGTCTGCCAAGCCAGTTAGAGAGCGTGGAAGGCTGTGCCAGGGCGATTTCCAGAGGGGGATTTGGGCGGGAATATGCGCTACTGTTCAGGCTGCCGTCCGACTGATGGGAACAGGTTCGTTTCGACCCACGCACTTCTGACTAGTCGCGTCACGAGAGCCGAGTTGCTTCACGCTTCTGCAGAGGATGTTGGTGCCGGTGGTCAGATGCAAAAGAAGACAGGGTGTCGTCGTCGTCGTCCCCTTTACATTGCTTATAGATAGACTAGAGAAGGGTCCTGGCTTCGCACAGGTTGGAATAGCTCTTAGTTTGATACAGGGAAGCCTTCAGGCAAACTTACACACAGCAGTCAGAGTTGGACACATTGGGCCATCCAGTCTGATTGAAGCCATGCCCGCTGGCAATCCTAGACACAGCCATGGTGCACCCGTATCACCCCCTGAGAGAGAGATCTGCCCACTCCATTCCCCTGAGTGGGGAGCTGCTCCAGGGCAGGGGCCAGGCTGCCCCTCAGTTTACTAAACTCACCTGGCTTCCAGCAGTGTGGACTGCGAAGCTATCTGCTAGTAACTAGTTAAAGGAAGTCTGCTCCTAGTCTGCTGGAAGGGAAGTCTGAAGGGAAGATGTTACTGCAGGCTTCAACCATATGGACACATTTAAATTAATTAAAATCAATGTGTTTTTAAAAACAAAATAACCCCAAGATGCACACCCCTAGGGTCCCCTTACTGTGCATGCCAGGTTTCAGATGTCTAGGTTTCATGGTCTTGGCACTATGGGTTTGACAGACAGACACTTTTTTATTAATAACTATTTATGAGCTGCTCTGTAACAGCATGTTCTCAGACCCATGAACAATAGTTGTACAGGAGAGGGAATTTCAGCAGGTGTAGCTTTCATGACAGGTGTAGCTGCACCTTTAAATTGCTCTTTAGAAGAGGGAATTTCAGCAGGTGTCACTTGTCCTGCAAACTACACCTGCTGAAAATCCCTCTTTTACTGAACTATTAAAGGTGGAAAATCTCCACTTATTTATCTGGCCACCCTACTTCTGCATACAGCAGGTGGGGAATCTGTGTTTTTCCAGATGTTGTTGGAATCCAACTCCCATTAGCCCCAGTCAGCATGGTCAGTGGTTAGGGATTATGGGGAGTTGTAGTCCAACATCATCTGGAAGGGCACAGGTTCCCCATTCCTGGTGTAAATCCACAATGAATGGGTCACTTTCGCTTCATATCACCTACAAAAGTCGCCCAAAAATTGCAGGTAGTCATCTTGGTCCATTAGAAGCCAATCTAAGAGCAACTATGGCTTATAATGCCTTTGCTATTACCGACTAAACTGACACAAATTAGTGAGAAAGCCTTGGAGTTCATCAGAACATGTTCATGGTTTTGGTAGGTTGAATTAAATCCATGTATATTAAATGCCATACCACTAATTAATTTTTAAAATAATATTAGAACTGCCTCAGTGGATCAGACCAAAAGCCATCAGGTCTGTAACCAGCTGGATGTTCAGGTGATTGTTGCCATCAATCTGGTTTTCAGAGACTGAAAACTCCACCACCTGGTTTTCAGAGATGAAATGGCTCTGAATATAGAGATTCCTTACTATCATGATTACTTTGCAAGGATAGACTTATTACTTAAAGTCCTAAATTTAAATCTTCCAAATCTGCTTACCCAGACCTTTAGGTCATCTGAGTATCTTCTGCAAGTGCCCCCACCAAAAGAGGCAAGGCAGGTGACTACAAGAGAGAGAGAGTGCCTTTTCAGTGGTGGTACCCCATCTGTGGAATGCCCTCTCCAGAAAGGCTCGCCTGGCACCTACATCATGCCCTTTTGGGGGCTTTTTGTTTTCCTAGGTATTTTAGGAACTGTTTCTAGTGCTTAACATTGTTTTATCCCTGCTGCTGGTTTTAATTTTTATTTTTGGTTGTGTAATGTGCTGCTGCTGGTTTTATCTTATTGTTTTATTGCTGTTTTGCATTTTATGTTTTTAATTTGTGGATCACCCACATAACTTTGGTTATTGGGCAGTTTAAAATGTAATAAATACATAAATATCCTCCATGAATTTGTCTCTTTTTAAAGCTATCACCAAATCATGTGATAGTGAATTCCAAAAGGTCAGTTATAAGTTGGTTTGGACCTACTTGCAAATCAACTTGATTAGGGTGACTTAGGATGCAATCTTATTGTGATTATCGTAAGCCCCCAAACTCATTCTATGCAGGGCAGGAAGAGCAGTGGAGGTGATATTCACCACCACCTCACCCGTCTGCGCACCCTGCATTTCGCTTTTTTGCCCATCTAGCTGGGGCATGTCAGAGGGGGGCAGGAAGGAGGCTGGAGAGGCTCGTATCTTGGCCTCTCCAGTCTCCATCCCTCCCCACCCACCGAAACTCCCCCTATCCCCTGCTATCTCCGACCTCAGATCTGGGAATCCAAAGTATTCTATGGCCCCTCAGACACTGTCTAGGGGCCATAGGATTGCTTCCTCCGAGTCAAATTCCAGTATTATGTGGGGGGGGGGGGAGTTACCCATTCCCCATGGAGGCATATTCAATCTACTATACACACTAAGGGTGCAATCCTATGGATGTTTAAACAGAAAAAAGTCCTACACGCTGGCTGGTGAATAGTGGGAGTAGGACTTTTTTCTTTCTAAACACCCATAGGATTGCACCCTAAAAAAAAAGAAAAAAAGAAATGCACACCTGCACCTTTAACTAGTGCATTTGTACTTGGCATTTTAATCTTTTTGTTGTTGGTGGTGTATTTGTATACATGTTGGTTTTATGTGAAGGTTACAATTTATAAGCACACTTAGGGAATAAGTGTGCCACTGTTGGACTAACGTCCTGTGCAAGCATACTCAGAATCATGCTGCATGCCCCACCCCACAATATACCACTAGATTTTCCGATATAGTATCCATCCACGAGGGATTTTATAATATTTAGCAGTATATATGTTTCACAAATACTGTAAATAAATAAATGCTTGGGGAAATGTTGGGTTCCTTTCAGGGCACATCATGGAAAGTAAAGAATTATTCTGCTTATGGTTGATATGAGGTCATAATGGGTTGCAGGCTGTGGTGACAGATACTTCTGACATCACAATGAACCCCTTAGCAACCGCAGAAGCATGAACACAAAAACAATTGACTTGCGAGCTCAGACTGTCTTTGGCTGGCTAAGCAGGAATCATAGCTGACGAACTTTCCTGACATCTGAGGTGGGAGGTGTCCATGTCCAGAATCTTGATCTTGAACTCTCAGTGAGCCCAGGACCCTTATCTTGAACCTCAGCTCACTCTCCAGGGGTGTCTTTTCAAGTCCTCACCTCTAATCCTTCCAGACTTTCATCCCAATTGGCACCATTAATCAGAACTCCACAGGCATATCTTACAGAGGTACTGTGTGGATGGTTCTCGTATTTGGGGAGATGGCATTCAGCTAGTTCTGGATTGAGCTGCGCTCCTCTTGAAAGAGCAGGCTCACAGCTTAGGGGTTCTCCTGGATCCAGCTCTCTCACTTCAGAGCTATCTTTAGAGGTCCAAATGGTGTCTGTAGCATGGAGTGTGTTTTACCAGCTACAACTGATTCACCAGCAGCAACCACTCCTGTACAGGGATAGTCTTGCCATGGTTATCCATGCTCTGATAACTTCCTGGTTAGATTACCACAATGTGTTTGTTATATGTGGGGCTGCCTTTGAAGATGGTTCAGAAGCTTCAGTTCGGAATACAAGTGCCAGAATTTTAACTGACACAGCTTGTTTGGATCATATTTTTCCAGTTTTAAAAGAGCTTTGCTGGTTTTCTGTTTACTTCTGAGCCTAATTCAAAATGCTAGCACTTACCGTAGTTTCAAAGTTTTAAATAGCTTGAAACCCAGGTACTTGAAGGAGCACATACTCCCATATCTACCTACCTGTATCCTAAGGTCAGTTTCTGATGCTCTTCCTTGAATGCCTCCTCCATTAGAACTGAGGCGGCAGATGTCAACCCAAGAGAGGAGGACTGTGGCCACCCCAGTTATGGAATGCCCTCCCACGGAAGCTCCCTTGGCACTAAGAATGTTATCTTTTAAGTACTAGGTGAATCCCTTTTGAATAATCTCAGCATTTAAAGTGCTGCAGTGTTGTTGTTTTTTAAAAAAAGATTGTTTGTTTTGGTGTGTTGTATTTTAACTTTGTGTTTGTTCTTTTATATTGTTGTAAACTGCCTTGGAAATAATTTTGATGAACAGAGGCTATAAATACTCTAAATAAATAAATATAAACAAACACATTTTAGGATTAGCTGTCCTGAGAGCCGACAAAGAAGAAGAAGCAGACTTGGCAAAGAAGACATTGTGTGAGCAGGATGGGAGACTGGAAAGCATATATCAATACAATCCTGAAGGACAAGAACATTGAAGATGTAGCAATTGTGGGACATTCTGACAATAAATCTGTGTGGGCTTCTAAGCCAGGAGGCCTGCTGGCAGCCATCTCTCCCCAGGAAGTAGGACTCATCACTGGACAGGACAGAAAGGCTTTCCTGCAGACTGGGATCACCATAGCTGGGAAGAAGTGCAGTGTGATCCGTGACTATTTGCTAGTAGATAAAGATGCTGTGATGGACACTAGAACCAAAGGTGGCGACAGCAGATCCATCTGCATAGGGAAGACTCCTAAAGCTCTCATCTTTCTCATGGGCAAAAAGGGGGTCCACGGAGGAGCTCTTAATAAGAAGGTGCATGACATGATAACAAGCATGAAAGCAAAAGGCAGCTAGAGCCTGAGTCGCTTTTCTCCTGGATGGAGGATGCATGGAAATTAGTGTTGCTTTAAAATAAAAGGCATTTAGCCAACTCCTCCCTATTTCTTTGAGTTGTGAGGTGGGATGGGGTTTGCTAAGGCAGGGTGAGCAACTTGTGTCTGTCCAGATTTTTTGGCTTACAACTCCCATGATCCCTCACCATTGACTAGAGCTGATGGGCGTTGTAGGCCAAAACAGAGTGGCTGGGTACCGGCTAGATGGGTAATCTAGAAATATAATACATAAATATAAATAAATAAACAAAACATCCAGAAGTCCACAAGTTGCCCACCCCTATTAAAGTATCATCCAGAAGGCAACTTCTTCCACAGCTAGTTTGGACCTCTAGTGCAAATTCACTCAGGCTCTGGCAGAAGTGTCCTTGGATCACCTGAGGCTAGGTTCAAATGGAATGGAGAAGATAATAGAGAAAGGGTTGAGAAGATGGATCCCTTCCCCCAGTGTTTATTAAGTGAATGCCACCCTGGTAGCCTGGTGCTGAAGGGTGATCAAATAAACAAATTGCATAGGCTAGTTTGTGTAGTTTTCTTCCAAATTCAGAACGGCCCATTGTCCAGAACTATGACTGAACGGGGAAGGAAAGAAGAGTGCAAGAAATAGGATGGCTTGAAGCAATTCTTATGGCAACAATAGCTCAGGCAGTTTTCATGGCACTTTCCAGACGGAGAGCTCCTAGCGGTACCAATCAAAAGACATGCAGCTATTCCATTTTTCTCTCAACTGATTTTATGTGGTAAAAAACAAATGGAAAAAGCATTGGGAAAACATGGAAAGGTTACAAATCAAAGGCAATGATGTCTGGACCCTTTGTAAAATCTCATGAATGAGGCAGGGTGATTGCACAGTAAAAGCTTCATCTGGAAGCACCCCAATAGGAACCCTCATATGAACCTCAAAGTCCATTGACAGTTCCTTAGATGGTTCTTAAAACTGAAAACAAAGATAACTTAATCCAGAAGAGCTATCCATTTAGCATTTTATATAGTGCATTTCAAGAGTTCAAGGTACTTTACAAACATGATCTCAGCAATCTTTAGATCACCCCTGTAAGGTAAACTACATAGTGTTAAGTACCGGTAGCTACTTTTCCTAATCTGCTAAGGCCCCACTGTGATTAGCAAGGATATAAACCAGGAATATTCTAACTAAATGTGCACTGTTCCATATTGTCCATGAGCAGTCTAGTCTGTTTCTTCTCCCCCCTGCCCTGCCCTGCCCTGCCCTCCCTTTCCTTTGTTTCCTGTTCTTGCTCTTCCCTCCTGTTTAACTTTAGATTCATAGATCATAGAGTTGGAAGGGGCCTACAAGGCCATCGAGTCCAACCCCCCCCCCCCCCGCTCAATGCAGGAAACTAGAGGAGGGGTCTCCCATCCAAGTAATAACCAGGCCCAGAGGCGTAGCGTGGGGGGTGCAGGGGGGGCCGGCCGCACCGGGCGCAACATCTGGGGGGGCGCGCTCGCACTCGCAGGTCTCTGCCCCTGCCTGGCTCACTCACTCTCTCTGCAGTACTGGCTGTGCGAATCCGATCCGAGCCGCCGGGTCGCCGCCCACTGTGGACCGTCCAACAGAGCCGGAGGACCCCAGGCTGGGGAACACTGGTTTAGCCCCTCTAACAAGCGAGGGGGGGGGAAGAAACATGGCATCAAATATAATACCCAGATATAAAAGTGTTGCCTGTCTACCCCTTTTAAGGCCCCGCGATCTAACATCTAACGCGGGCTTTCCACCACGTATTTCCAACGTAAGGGAACTTAAGAGGGCCCTGCCATGGAGGTGCTGAGGGGCTAGAGCGGCATCCGCCCCCCCTCCATAGGGAATCATGGCCGCTATCCGTTTGTTAACCCGACGTTCCACATTCCTCTTCGGCCTTCTATCTCTATGGCGCTGCCCGGAGGTTCGCAGTGCCGGCTTGTGGGAGCCGCAGTTCGGAAGCGGCGGCGACTCCTCCTCCTCCTCCTCGGCCGGGCTTTCCTGCGGCGCTTGCCGCCGTTTTCCCAGAAGGCCGTGCGGTGGCGGCCGTTGCTAAGCAGTGGGAAGCGGAGGCGCTCCGCGGCTCTGGGGACGGGGATGAAGCAGAAAAAGCTCAAGGGCGGCCCGGCCCGGCCCTGGCCGAAGGCGGAAGGGTGAGCCACTGGGGGGGGCGCCCCGGAGAAGTAGTGGGGGGCTACGCGGGGTCACTCCCTCCCCAGATGTCGCTGCAGGGGGAGGAAGAAGAAGTGGGGCTGGAACGGGCCGGGCGGCGGCGGCCGGGGTTGTAAACACGCTTATTGCAGCAGCAGCGACGAAACGACATACAGCTTGCGTTCTGATAAGTTTCACAGAAATATATAGTGACAGACAATATTGTTGTTCTAATAATAATGTTGGATTATTTTTAACACAGATGTGAGCTTCAGTGTTGGTTTGTCAGCCCAGGGAGCCAAAGAAGCCGCTGAACCTAGCCAGTTTCTTGCCCCATCGCAGCTTCACAGCGATGGGTTAGGGGGCGCAAATTACTTGCCTTGCCCCGGGTGCTGACAACCCACGCTACGCCACTGACCAGGCCTGACCCTGCTTAGCTTTCCACACTCAGACAAGCTGAGTCAGCGTGAGCCACAGGGCTTAAGGACCTTACCTCTCCATTAGCTTTGCGAAGGCATGTTTAACAGGCACTTCACTAGAGGCTGGTAGCCTCCTCTTTGGCTTTACCTGACCTCATGCTGACTTTGCTTCTGTCAGTGGGGAAAATGATTACTGGCGCTGCGATTTGCAACTCCACCGCAGACAAGCATGGATCCAGCACGGTGCACACTGCCAACTGCAGAGGTTATCAGGTTTATTACAGTATATGGTATCTGTGCCAGTGCAAGCATACACAGAAAGGGCCATGCATAGAAATAGAACTGCATCAATCATTGTAAATCATTTCAAAAATTATACCATTAAACGCAATAGCTAAAAAGAAACCAGCTGAGGCTGCTGGGAGAGTGTGTAGATGAGCTGCTACCTCGCCAGACCTTAGTCCACCAGTAGAAAGAAGAGGTAACAAAAGCCCCAAAACTTGATAGCTGGTTTGATAGCTATGATTTTAGCTGCTGAGTTTATAGAAAGAAAATAATAATAAAAAATCTTAACTAAACTGGAATCTGCTTTCCAGTCTACCCAAACTCTCCACCTCTGAGCTTCAGAAGTGTTGGTTTAACTTGGTTGGTTGACACTGCTGTGCTTTACATTCAGTTGGGCTTCACTGTGAACAAAGCAACAGAAACAGATGAACCAGAAAAAATCAATGCTTTTCCTGGAAGAATTTGAATTCCCTCATTTCCCTGAAAAGATTAATGGCAGGGCTGTCC
Source organism: Shinisaurus crocodilurus (assembly GCA_021292165.1). NCBI lineage: Eukaryota > Metazoa > Chordata > Lepidosauria > Squamata > Shinisauridae > Shinisaurus > Shinisaurus crocodilurus. The sequence goes on along the minus strand of CM037879.1, from coordinate 43,037,362 downwards.
ATACCATGAGTCAGTGGCCTCAGGTAGCAGATGCTGGGAGGCGGCAGCAAGGTATTGGAGGAGAGAGCTGCATGCCAAGTAGCTTGCCCTGTGCACCCTAAGCTAGCCAGCTGCCTTCACGTGCAGTGGAGGATGCTGTCCCGTCTCCAGGGGGTTGAAGAAATATTCAACTGCCAGGCCAGTCAGCTTTTGTACAACGAATGGGAAAGGCTGCCATCTTGTTCTTTGCTTCAGGCAGGAAAATGTCTTGGGCTGGCCCTATCAGTGGAGTGACTCAGCACATAACTCCTAGCACAGTCTTTCCCAACCTGGCACCCTCCGGATGTGTTGGGCTAGCATATCTCAAGAGGAGCGATGTGCACATCTGGCAGTGACAACCCAGGTGGTGGTTACAATAGTTCAGGGCCGGCATCAGGCTGGCCTTGTCAGGCACAGCCGCCCAGCAGCAGTCCATTGCTGATCTCTGAAGCCCTTTCAACGCAGCAGCTGCTGATCCTTGTTGCCATTGCCTGCTCACCTGCCCTCTCTGAGCAAGCAAGCAGTAACAGGGAGGAGGAGGAGGAGCAACTGCTGATGCTCATCCTGCCCTCGCTCTTTTGGTGGCAGGGCTGGCCCAACCATTAGGCAGAGTGAGGCAACTGCCTCTGGTGGCAGATCCGGGGGGGCGGGAGAGTAGTAGTGGCAACCTCCTATCCATTCCTCCTGATCCCCCTGGGCATTTTCTTCTCTTGGAGAACAGATCTGTATCGATCACACAGCCTGTCCTGCACCCCATAAGCTAGACTGCTGCCCTCGGGCATGATGGAGGACCCAATACTAGCGTTGAAGTAAGATTCAACAGCCAGTCTGGTTGCCTTCTAAAAGTGGAATGGAGGGGGGCACCATCTTGTCCTTTCCCTCAAGCAACAGTTTGGCGGCCATATAGATTGATGCCTGAAGAAGGAGGCAAGAGAAGGGACAGTGGTGAGGAGGGCTTCCTCAGGGACGGGGCTCCTTTAGTCCATCTTGCTGGGCAGTGCCACCTCTCCCGGCCCCACAGTCATCCGCTCACTCCAGCAGGCTTTGCTGTGAGACTGGCGGGGGTGGGGTGGGGTGGGGCATGCTAGGCCAGCACTGCACCCGTTGCAGGATCACAGGGAGTATAGCACTGGTGGCAGCAGTTCCAAATATTGCTCATGTGTCAGGGGATGCTTGAGGAAAAACCCTTGTAATAGCATCTCTTTCCCATCCCACTGTTGGAGAACACCATCCAGTTTTCCCATGGACACTTGTTGAGAGCAGGCCATAAACTATATGGGTTTGAAAATGGTTCTCAGGAACTTAGACTGTAGGAACAGTGTAAGAGCTCTGCTGGATCAGACCAAAGGCCCCTCTAGTCCAGTATCCTGTTCCCACAGTGGCCAACCAGATGCCTTTTGGGAGCCCACAAGCAGGACAGGAGGGCAATAGCACCCTCCCACTTGTGTTCCCTCCCCAGCAGCTGGTATTGAGAGGCATGCTGCCTCTGATCCTGGAGGTAGCATATAGCCATTGTGACTAGTAGCCATTGATAGTCTTATCCTCCATGCCATGGATTTTTCTACGCCCCCTTTAAAGCCATCTGTGTTACTGGACATCCCCACACCGTATGATACCGAAGTCCATAGTTTAACTGTGCACTGTATGAAGAAGTACTTCCTTTTGTTTGTCCTTAATCTCCCACCATTCCATGGGTTCTAGTACTATTATCCACTTTTCTCTCACCATGCATCATTTTATAAAACTCTATCAAGTTCCCCTTACTCATCTTTTTTCTAAGTTCAAAAGCCTCAAACGTTGTAACTTTTGTTCATAGGGATAGGTGCTCCAGCCCCCAGTTCATTCTGGTTGCCTTTTTCAGCACCTTTTCCAGCTATACATTATCCTTTTTAAGATGCAGTGACCAGAACCTGTACACAGTATTCCAAGTGTGGTCTCACCATAGATTTTAATAAAGCAGGGGTGCACAACCTTTTCAGCTCCAAGGGCAACATGTGAAGCTGGCTCGGGGCACACGCATGTGTGTACACACAAACACACTTTATTTATGTATTATTTCTTTTCTATCCCACCTTCCTGCCCAAAAAAGGCGCCCAATACAGCACACATGTACACACAGCAGCAATCCTGATACAGATTGCTCTTTTCTCACTGCTAGCAGTGTCAGGGAAAGAGCAATCTGTATGTGGGCATCTGGGGAAGGAGTGGAGAGTACAGGCAGCACAAAAATTGGTGAATGTGATGGGGTAGTCAGGGCACCCCTGGGGAACCACAGTAAAAGCTTTGGAGGGCCACAAGTGGCCCCTGGGGCACAAGTTGTGCACCCCTGTAATAAAGGCATTACAATATTGGCAGTTTGTGTGCCCCCCCCCCCATGATCTCTAGTATGGCATTTGTCTTTTTCACAGCTGCCACATACTGGGTCGATATCTTCAGTGACCTATCCCACCAGGACCCCAAGATCTCAGTTGTCATCAGCTCAGACCCCATCAGTATATATGCAAAGTTAGGATTTTTTGTGCACTGAACCACAGTTGCCATTTTGTGTCCATCCTCCCAGTTTGGAGAGATCCTTTTGGAGCTCATTGCAATCCCTTTTTGTTTTTACCACCCTGAATAATTTGTTGCAAACGTGGTTCACCTCTAAGTTCAGAACATTTGTGAACAAGTTAAAAAGCACCAGTCCCAATACAGATCTATGGCGGGGGAGGTAAGGAGGGAGTCTACTTCTTACATCCCTCCACTGAGTACTGTTCATTTATTCCTACTCTCTGCTTCCTGTTCTTTAAGGACCTTTCCCTTGCCCACTAAGTTTACTCAGGAACATTGGTGAAGGATTTTTTGAAATTCCAAGTACACAATTGTGCTGCTTCATGGGTGCAAAAAATGGGAGATGTGCCACACATAGCATATAACATCATGTGTGAGAATACTACTTGTTTTGATTGTGATTGTGTTCACAGCACAGGACTACACAATTGGCTCTGGATATCTGTAGCCTGTAAACACGGTGTACACATGGTTTAAGGGGGATGCTCCACTCTCACATAGCATTCTGTGGCACACTAGTGGATGCATGCAGCATACCCATTAATTCTGTAACATACGGTAGAGCCCTCAGCTATTATAGGATTCCTTTGAAATGCCAGACTGGTTTTCTTGTAAATGCTACGCCAGCAATATCCAAGTGTTAATTGCTGATGCCATTAAATCCCTGACTTTAAGGGTATCAGTTAAATAAAACCCAACATTTTTATCTGGAAATCTTGCATTTTGTAATTAAGGTTTGCTCAGATGTTTCCTCTAATTGGATATTGATCAATTCTGTATCATCTTAACTGTCTGGCCTGGGAAGCCTCCTGGTGGGGAAGTGGGGAAGGAAGAGTTTGTTTCACACCTTTAAGAACATAAACAGAGCCCGGCTGGATCAGACCAAAAATCCACCAAGTCCAGCATTCCCACCATGGGCCTTTGGAAAGCCCAACATCAGTGTGAAGAGAAGAGCCCTTTTCTGCTATTGCTCCACAACGACAGGTATTTAGTGGCATTCTGCCTCTGAACACGGAGGTTTTTATTTATTTATTTATTTTATTACATTTATATCCTGCCTTTTTCCCTCTTGCAAGGAATCCAAGGCGGCTTGCATGGCCCTCCTCCTCTCCATTTTATCCTCACAACAACTCTGTGAGGTAGGTTAGGCTGATAGTAATAGCCATTAATATACATATCTTATTATTTTGTCCAATCCCTTTTCAAAGCCATCTAAGCTAGTGGCCAGCATCACATCAGATGGAAGTAAATTCCGTACACTAATTATGTGTGATGAAGGTCCACCTTCATCCACATAATTCTCCCTCTTAGGTCAACACAGAGGACCTGCATCATGTCCCACCATCATCAGGGGAACAGTTGGTGCCAGGATGTAGAACAGAGTCTATTCAGTTTTAGCAGCCAAGTTGTGGAATCCCGTTTGGTCCCACCTTATGATTAAGTTGGGGGTGAGGAACCTCAAGCCCGGAGGCCCAATCCAGCTCTCTAGGGTCTCCTAGATGGCAATGCCCCCTTCCCCTGGCCACACCCCTTTCCCCCAACCACTGATCGTTTGGTAGTTTCCCGGCTTTTTTGCAGTTTTCCCCTATTCTAAAAGGTAAAATGCCTCTCCGAAGGCTTAGTTACTGACAGTAGGAACTGTAAGCTACTATATGCTTGTGTTTTATGTATTTTGGCCCTGCCCATTTTGCTTTCCACTCCACCCCCATTGCCTCCTGCCCCACCCACCCCTGGAACCTGCCTCTCCAAAATTTACGTTTCTCCAAAATTAAATTTGGCCCTTGGGTTGGAAGAGATTCCCCACCTCTGGTTTAAGTCATGGGTCTAGAATATAAATTGGGAGGGTGAGGGGCAAATTGCCTCCCACCAGGCCCATCACAAGCCAGATGACGTCAGTGAGCAGGAGGGTCTCCAAATGCAGCAGGGCTGGCTGATCACATTTTGCAGGAAGTGATGTAATACACATTATCATCTAAGGGGGCGGGGGGATGGCGTAAGACCATTAAAGGCTCAGTCCCATGGGTTGCGCCCTCGATGATCATAAGCCCCCGAATGATGAGGCTTAAGGTCATCCTATGCAGAGCGGGAGAAGTGGCAGAGGTGAACACCTGCCTGTCCCTGCACCCTGCATTTTTCACTAGACGGGCTTTTTTGCCCATCTAGCTGGGGCATATCAGAGGGGGAGGGAAGGAGGCTGGAGAGGCCTCAGGATAACATGTATCCTGGCCTCTCCAGTATCCTCCACTCCCTGCCCACTGAAACACCCTCTTTTCCTCCTCTCCGAAGTCGCTTTCCTGACCTCGGAGGTGAGCTGGCATGGTTCTAGCTATTCCCCGCTCCAAGGTCAGAATGCTGTCTCCGACCTCAGATCGGGGAATCTGAACTATCCTATTGTCCCTCAGACAGGACCGGTGCAGGGCAGTTTGGCGCCCTAGGCGAAATAAAATTTGCGCCCCCCCCCTCTCGTGCCGGGGGGGCCTCCGGAGCAAAGCAGCCCTGCTCTGCAACCCCCCCCCGCACCGCCGCCGCCACCACCACCTACCTACCTACCTACCTTCCCCCCGCCCTGGCTGCCGCCGCCGCCGCCTCCAAGGAGGAAGTGACGCGACGGGACCCCCATGCTCTGTTTTTTGCCGGGGAAACCAGGGCAACAGGGCTGTTTAAGCCCTGGTTTCTCCCGCCAAAACAACGCGGGCGGGGCTCCGGAAGCGACGCGGAGAAGGTAGGTGGTGGGGGGAGTCGCGGGGGGGGAGTCGCGGGGGGCGGGGGGGAGTCGCGGCGGCAGGCAGGCGCAGCGGCGGCGGTGGCGGCTTCGGCGGGAGTGCGGGTGGGCGGGCGGCAGCGGCAGCGAAGAGGAGCGCAGCATTTCTTCGCCCTCTTCAGCCACGCGCCCTAGGCAACCGCCTAGTTTGCCTAGCGGTAGCGCCGGCCCTGCCCTCAGACACTGTCTAGGGGCCATAGGATTGCTCCCTAAGTCTTATAATTAAGTAAAATTACCTAACTGCTGCACTGCCATTGACAATTAACATTGCACAATATGAGGTGAGCAACAATTTCACATAAATGATATCATTCCCTTTAAACAGGAAGCCATCCCCCCCCCCCCCGAAGGTTGCTTATGCTGGCTCAGCTTGCCTGAGTGTGGAAAGCTAAGCAGGGTCAGGCCTGGTTATTACTCGGATGGGAGACCCCTCCTCTAGTTTCCTGCATTGAGCAGGGGGTTGGACTCATCATAGTCTTGTAGGCTCCTTCCAACTCTATGATCTATGAAATCTATGAAATCTGTTCCTTTTTGTTTGGGGAGCTTTGGAAGTAAATTAAAGAAAACAACAAATGAAAGAAAAATATCTTCCCCCACCCCTCAAAACAGGACAATACAATAGAAATATTATTTTAAAGAAAGGGGAGGAGGTGATGAACACATCCATTCTTGTCCAATCTCCAGAGAATGAGCTTGGTGAGTCATGCACTTTAAGTGAACTGCTAATGGGGAGGAGGGAATTATTCTGGAGAATAATTGGCCAACGATAGAATTAAAAATAGAGCCATTAATAACAAATGCCTGCGAGAAGAGGACACTTCTGCAAAGCAGCAAGATAATGGGTCTCATTTGCAGCTCTCTTCCTTGGTGAGGAATCACTTTTGCGGGTACACTGATATTTTCAGCAGTGCATAATTAGCTGTGCAAAATTACAGAGAGATTGATATGCAACAGGAGACGGCCTTCACTAGATATACCTGTGATAAAGGAAATCCTATTCCAAGGATGACCAGCCTTTCTGTAAGTGTGTCATAATAAGTCAAATGCGAAGGTCACTCCAGCATGCACTAGGGTACATATATGCACACAGGTACCATACATACATGTATGTGCCTTACAGTGGTTTTCTTTTAGCCTACTGAACTGGAGAAGAGGCACTAGTCCAGACATCCCGACTAGAACCTAGGTTTGGTTGTATTTATTAATTAAATTTATTAATGCCACATTTCTCTAGGCATTTTACAAAAACATAGTAATACAAATAAAACTGCAATAAAATCAACCCTATATATCATGCCCAGGCCCACAAAGCCCTCCTACAGCAGGGGTGGGCAGAAAGTAGATCTCCAGATGTTTGGACTTGAACTCCCAACATTCCTGACCATTGGCCATGCTAGCAGGGGCTTCTGGGAGTCAAAGTCCAAAAGATCCAGAAATCTACTCCTGCCGGCCGTATAGGTGTGCCATCAACTCCTGCTGCATGAGTCAGTGAATTGTAGCATCTGTGGCACTCACAAACTTGGCCATTCATGTCCTGTTCCTTATAGCACACTCTCCTTCTGTCACCAGATGCTTCAAGCACTCATGTATCGTAATGTGGCTGCATATTGTTCTTCCTGTGCCTACTATGTATTGTACTGTTCCAGGGGTGCTGGGTGACGCTAACATTTTGGTAAGATTGTTTTTCTATCATCATCCTAGCTAGATGAACATTTATTTATTTTTTGTTTGGTTTATTATTTATATCCCACTTTTCCATATAGTGTTCAAAGTGCCAACAACAAGATGCAGCTTATATAGTGAAAGCAATTTAAACAGCACCACAAATAGGCTCTGGATCCTAGAAGGGCATAAGCCCCTTTCAGGCGTTCTATTTTTATGCAGAATCAACATGTGTGAGAACACAGAGTGAGGATGAGCGTGCTTCATCACCGTCCCCCTCCACAAATTGGAGGCATCACTTCTACAGCGGGGCTGTCTTTATATAATCTGTTTACTGACACATTTACAAGTTGAGGGGGTCACAAAAACAAGCACATAGGGAGGCAGTATTAGATTCACAGCAGCTTCAGTCCCATAACATCCCCCACTCTTCCCAAATGACTTCTCCCAAAAAATCTCTTAGGAGATTTTTCGGTCAGCTCCATAGGCAGCAGCCACTTCTTTATTCTAACCTCTCTTCCCTTGGAACTGTCTATGTGTGTGCGTGCATGTAGGGCAGGGGGGTGCACAACCTTTTCAGCCCCAACAGCTGCATCGGGTGGCGGGGACTGAACATGTACACGTACATGCACACACATCACACATATTCATACACCTCTCTCTCTCTCTCTCTCTCTCTCTCTCACACACACACACACACACACACACACACCACCACCACCACCACCACCACCACCACATACATTCATACACCACTCTCTCACACACATATTCATAGACACACACAAACACACAAACATATTCATACACTCACACATACACATACACACACCACTCACACACACCACTCACACACATTCTCAAACCAATCACATGCCACACACACTCACCTGAGCAGCAATAAATCTTGGTCTCGCAGCAATAGCATCTGCCCAACATCGCAGCATTGAGGCATTGATGCCCCCTCTTCCCTCCCCAGCCACCCCAATCCGACGATCAGCCTCAAAAAGAGGGAAAAACACCCCAGGAACTGACGCTACTGTTCCTGACATGGAAGCCTCATTCCTACAGCGTCCTCAGAGCATCCTAGGAAGCTGACAGGACTGTTCAAGCGCTGCTCCCTAGGTCACTCCAGGAGCAAGGCTTCAATGCAGGAACAATAGAGCCTGTTCCTGGAGCATATTTTTCCTCCCCCCTTTTTCCCCAGATGGCAGCAGATGCTGTGGGTCTGGAGGCTGCCAGACAAGGCTTGGGGGACTGCCAATGGGCCGCACTTTGTGCATCTCTGATATAGGGGAACTTTAACTCCCTGCCACAATCCTGAAAAATTTCACCGCTCTGAAGATGCTATTTGCATTTCAAGGGAAGCCTGCACTGGAGCCAATGGGAGCCTTCCCTGAAATCCAAATAACTGCTTCAGAAAGGTAATTTTTTTCCGGACCACAACAGGGAATGAGTTAAGCTCCCCCTCTACCTCCCCATGGTTCCAGGGCTGCTCAGGCTGCTATCATGGTTCCATATGGCTGCTATCTACACCACCACCACCACCGTGCCCATTAATTGCATTTATGCAATTAGCATCATGTCTAGTTTAGTCCTCAGCCTACACTCAGACAGGACAAACAAATTTCACTGCCTCAGTTGCCCTGTAGGCAGGTTTGTCCTGATCATCCAAATGGTCAATAAAAATTAGTCACGTTGGTCCTTCAGAAAAATGTTCCAAAGTAACAGTAGTGTAATAATGTTTCTTGGGATCAGCTAAAATGGCTGATGTGATCCTCTGTACTGATTGCCTGTTAAATGACTTTGTCTGCGATGGTAGAAATATGATTTCCTGGTTTGCTAAGAGCAAGCAACACCGTAGCCACAATCTGATTTACCTATTTCAGACATGGTGTCCTGGAAACGCCCGCTTATTGTAGAGAGAACATAAATTTAAAATCTAATCTCTTTCTATGGCCTTTAGCAAATGTAAATGGCTCTTCTTAGAACAACGGCTCCTCTTTCCACATTAGTGGCCCATAAAGTTCAGACTCTCTTTCAAAATACTGTGACGCAAACCTTATAGCAGAAGTGAACGGCAAGTTAGATTTCCCTGCTTGCCCTTTCCCTGTGTTTCTGTAGAAAATGTTTGCAGCGTTAGAAATGTAAATAACTAACACTGAGCACCCTGGAGAAAGAAAGTCAAGGATTGGTTAAAAAAGATGTCCCTTGGCCTGGTTTTTGTTGCTTTAAAAAAAAAACACAGAGAGGTTTGGCTCATATCTTTCATCTCCCACCTGGTCTGTCTTTGACCGGGTTCCTTTGGTCACTGATCAAATTGCATCCACACTGGCTTCTGGGAATTATGGCAAGAGGTCAGCTTGTTTCTGCTCTGATGTAATGAGTCACGTTATGGATGACCATGTACATTCCTGTAACAGGGTGCTAGAGAACACCAATGAACTGAAGCCAATGTTTTGTTTGACTTGCTTACATTTGCTCTCTTTTAGTTTATTTTCAGTGCTGGAAGGTGTCTCTGTATTTCTCTTTTTCTTAAAGAATATGATTTGTTTAAAGTACTCGTGATGTTTAGCCAAGGGGTGGGGTGGGGGTGTTAAATAAGCACCACACCCGCTAAGCTTTAAAGTAACTCTGGTTTTACACTACTAGCAGTGCAGTTCTATGCCTATTTACTCAAAAGTAAGTATCGTTGTACCTAATGAGGCTTATTCCCAGTAGGTATGTTTAGCATTACAGCGCACTCCTGTACATGTCTGCTCAAAAGTTAGTCCCACTGAGTCCAATGGTGCCTAGTCCCAGGAAACTGAATATAGGATTGCACCGATGTGGCTTAGCGGCCTATATCTTGCCGGGTGACCGATCCAGGTTCTAGTCCCCGCTTGGCCATGAAACTCACTGGGTGACTTTGGGCCAGTCATGGACTCTCAGCCTAACCTACCTCACAGGGTTGTTGTGAGGATAAAATGGAGAGGAGGAGGAAGAGGATTATGTAAGCCGCCTTGGGTTCCTTGCAGGAAAAAAGGTGGGGTATAAATATAATAAATAAATAAATAAATCATCATCATCATCATCATCATCATCATCTTATTGTAACTAACTAAGCCAAAGTACATGTATTTATTTATTTGCTTCAATTATATTTCGCCTTTCCTCCAAGGATCCCGAGGTGGTATACTCCTCTCCGTTTTATCCTCCCAGCAAAGTAATCACATACTTTACCCTGCTTACCCAGGCTTCCATTTCCCCTTCCACAGTTGTTTCCCTGTGTCTGTTTTAGATTGTTATCCCCTTGGGGTAGGGACCTGTCATACCAGTTCTTTGTGAAGCACCCTGTTAATATAGATGGAGCTATACAAACAAGCAAACAAACAAACAAACAAACAATAAAGACTGCAATCTTCTATGCACTTACTTAGAGCAGGGATGTTGAACGTCTTTCATCCTAAGAGCTGAAGCCCGCGGGTGTTTCAAAGTCAGTGAACTGCACCCCACAGACACTGGCTGGGTTCACACAACACGCTAAGCCATGGTGGCTACAGTAAGCGCTAGAACAAGCCATGGCTTCGCAGGGTAGCTTCATAGCCATGGCTAAGAAACACTGACTGGGTTTGAACGACACACCTAACCACTGTGGATTAGCATGTTGTGCGAACCCAGTCAGTGTTTCTTAGCCATGGCTTGTTCTAGGGTTTACCGCAGCCACCGTGGCTTAGTGTGTTGTGTGAACCCAGTCTCTTCCTTCCAAACAAACCTAGGGCGCAATCCTATGCATGTTTAGACAGAAAAAAGTCCTACAACTCCCAGACTTTTTTCTGTCTAAACGTGCATAGGATTGCGCCTTTACAAGTTCTGTTTAGACAAAGGCTTTTCTAGGGCACTCTCTCAGGCAGGGCCTCTCTCTCCTCAGGCCAGATGCAGTGCGTGTTGCCCTTAACTAGTTCCCGGCTCCTCCCAGGAAGCACAACCCACTCAGGCCGAATCCAGCAGTTCTTTCATATTGTTACATCAGGGGGGCCGCATTCCAGCAGTGGGCAAGGTCAAAGCCAAAAGGATGGGCCCCAAAAGACTAGCTTATTTGAGCTTAAAACTTGTACTGCCAGTAACTTGGCCTTAGGAGATGTATTTCAACCTTTCGGAATGAGAAGGGGAAAAAAAACTGCACAAAAACTGGGAAACCACCAAATGATTGGTGGTTGGGGAAGAGGGTGGGGCAAGGGAAAGGGGGTGGGGCTTTCTGGGGAACCCCAGGGGGGATTGGGACCCCAAGAAGGCCACATTTGGCCCATGGGCCTGATGGACTACTCCCCTGGACTAGGGAATTAGCCCCGCTGAAGACAGTGAGACCTAAATTCCTTCAGAGTAAACTTGCAAAAGGTTGCCCTGTAAGACATGGTTTGAGAGAAGTTAGATGGTCTCGGGCTTTTAAAGCAAAAGTGGGAAACAGACTCCTCCTGTCCCAGAGTTAATTGCCTTGCATATATCATTTCATGATGGCTCTCTCCTGACCTAGCTCTAAAGTATCCCGTGTGTGTGTGTGTGTGAGAATAACTCCAGGTTCTGAGCTTGAGGGGAAGAGAGAGTCCTCCCTTAGATCAGCAGGGTCGGTCCTACCATTAGGCAGAGCAAGGCAGTCACCTCGGGCTGCTGCTTTTCAGTGTTATGAAACCAAGAGCAGCAAATTGTTAGTTATTTGAATTAATCTTGTTGCATTTTTACTGCCTGGAAAGGTGAGTGGCACTTGTGGGATTTTCTGCCTCAGATAGCAAAATAACTGGAATACCCTTGGTTACTGTGCACTTTAACTTGGGCAGAGCATTCACTGCCCTGTTGATTTATTTACTTGTTACATTTATAACCCTCCTTTTCTTCCAAGGAGCCCAAGGCAGCATACGTGACTCTCCTCTCCATTTTATCCTCACAACAACCCTGTGAGGTAGGTTAGGCTGAGAGTCCGTGACCAGGTCCAGTCACCCAGTAAGCTTCATGGCAGAGTGGGGACTTGAACCCGGGTTCCTCAGAGTACAACACGCTAACCACTACACCACACTGGGTCTCGATTATTAGATTATTAGCCTGGGTCCATCACAGTGATCAGCTCCATACCAAAGCTGAAGCACAGGGTGATGGAGTGGAAAACTTGGTGAAATGGACAGAAAATACACTTATGTCAAACATGTATACATTTCAAAATGCCCACTTTTTAATATATTGTTATGAGCTGTTCTGGCTTTGATAATAGGACAGCATGGTTCATATGTAATCTGTTATTGTTTCCTACACAGGAACAAAGTGTGTGTTTTCTAATGTATAAAGCTTGGCATGAGTGTATTTTCCGCTCATTGCCAGTACTTCCAGATCCCCAATCCATGTATCCATTCTCACACACACATGTACATCGTAAGCATTACAAAATACCCTTGTCACATAAAAATCAAATAATGGCCCCCTTTTTGGGTGAAAGGTTTGAATGAAGGAATGTTACCAGAAGAAACATGCAGATTTACCGGGAGCGGGGGAGGCTGAAAAACTGGGGGAAACGGATGTGTGTACATGCAAAGCTGACTACGAAATGCAAACAACAAGATGCAGTTAATCAGTAGAGTTTGGAAGAAGAACACAATGAACAAAGAGACTTCCAAAATAAACCCAAAACCTGAGGCAAAGGTCATATAATCAAGGAATGTTGCCAGCCAGTGAAGTGGTGGTCAAGGCTTCTGAGGGAAACTTGATGTCCTTTAGCATCAAGAGCCCAATTAATGTACAACCAGGACACGTAATCAAAAGATGTGTTTTTCCACATTGTGCTAAGACTTGGGGAGAGAGTATTTAAGAGACCCCAAAATCAGCAGAATTCCAAGGAAGTCTTGAACACCAAAGAAGCAGCTGCGCACTTCAGAGCCTTGCTGGCCACTAGGCTGTGTTGCTCCAGCCCTGGTAATGGGCAGCCCCATCCTATGTGGGTGCCCATAACCCTCCGAACTCAGAGAATTACAGGCATCCAATGGAAGGCGGGAGGACCACGGCGGATAGGATTGCTGCCGCACTCCCCTCACCCTCCAAAACATTTAGGCAGCCGATTTCTGCCATCTAAATATTTCCCCCCTCCTCATGAGGAGAGGTTGATGGATGCGTCTGATGAGGGTGGTGCCTCGCTTCTCCCCTCCCAACGCTGGTACTGAAGGTGGTCTTCCGTCTTTGGTTCCCAGCTGGCGTGGAAAGAACCGTGCCAGCTGCAAGGGGGGTGTTCCGCGGGCGGAGTCCCTGCTGCGACCTCAGAGGGGATTTCTGAGGTTGCAGCGGGGAGCCAACCTATCCTATGGCTTCCCAGGCAATGTCGGTGGACCATAGGATTGCACCCTTACTGAGTGAATGTAGAAAGTGTGAATGGGTTGAACCAGCCAGATGGGCGATTAATAAATATAAGAAATAAACTGAAGTGCATTGTATTGAAATAAAGGTGTTCTAGAAATTGCATTTGGATTTGAGTCTCAGTCTGTATCTCACCCTGTAATCCCAGCTATTTGTAACATCTGTGTAGTAAAATCTAAACCCATACACATAGTGTGTGGGGGGGGTGGCGGGGGGGGAATGGGGTGGCACACCATCCCATTTCTTTTCAGCTGGACTTATAACCATTTCACTCCTTTTCAGGCCTGGCTTCACCATCTTACTTCCCTTGAGGCCGGCTTCACCATCCCACTTTGAAAGCGTCCTATGTCCCGTTTTGCTCCCACTTCAGCACTGATGTAATCCATGAAGTGGCCCTGGTTCCCAGATGTTTTCAGAACAGATGTGCATTGCAGGTAATTCAAATGGACACCGATCGACGATACAAAGCCAGTGAAAGCTCTGGGGTAATTTCTAATCTTCCCAAGCGCTCTAGGCCAGTTCCTGTGAGCCCAAATGTACTTCTCTATGGAGTAGTGGAGCAATGATACCCAAGCTGCAAATAAATACTCCCCTGAGTTTACACAATGGTCTATCTCCAATTTTTATCTAATATAAAATGGGTCAGATGCCTGGAGAGCAGAACAACAGCTTTGTTCCAAGGCCTGATATGAAAGTTAAGATTAAAAGAGAGGGACGTTCAGTGCAAAAGGGTTTCAAACAGTGGGCTGGTTCATTGTTTTGTTTAGGAGTCCCGTTTGTCAAACTGGCTTTCTCTGTCATCTCTTCATTCTGGGAAAAGCTGAAGTGTGTTTATAATGCGGCCTTCTCTGACCTTGTGCCTTCCAGATGTGTTAGACTACAGTGGTTAAGAATTGTAGTGGAACACATCTGGAGGGCGCTAGCTTGGGAAGGCTATTCTAACATACGGTAACTGCTTTTTTAATGTATTATTTACCAACGCGTGTTATTAGTTCCCAGGAGAATTTGAATTCTGCACAGTAGAGGGCACTGGAGAACAATCTTACAATGCAGCCATTCATGTTTTCATTCAAAGGGCTGAGCCTGCGCCTTGGGGACCCAGCATAAAAGCTGGACCCGTGTGACTTCCAGTAGTTGGAGCTACACTTCCAAATTGTTCAACTATCAGTTCCCGTGTTCCCATTTATCCATGCGCTTTTTATTTTTCCTTAATTCTCCTTTGTAGGGGACTGGATTGTTGAAGGCCGTAGGCACAGAGAAAAATAAGTTATTTATTTAATTATTGTATCTCTATCTTCCCTGTCTTTCATGGAGCTTTAAGGATGGCACAGATGGAGCTCCCAATCACTCCCACCACCACCCGGCACTGGTGAGTCCTGGACCCGCTTAGCTTCAGCAAGGTGACTGCATCCTGTGCTTTCAGACCTTGCTCTGGGCCTACAGAACCTGATGGTGATGGTTCAAAGTCACCTGCAATCAACTTGGTGCTATACAAAAGTGTTCTAAGACATAATGGTTATATAGGGCTTTAGACTATAACTAGCAAAGACCTACAGCTGGTCATTGCAGCTACGCATCACACCATGTCAAGGTCCTTCTGCGGGCTTTTGTATTGCAAAGCAAGCCAACTAATGAAAGTATTCACTGCAGTTACACACACATTTTCCCCCCAGAGAAGTTCAGACAATCAAACCATTCTCAGCAAATAGGATGTTACTGTGCAGAGGTGGGGAACCTCTTTCAATCCAAGGGCCAAATTCAGTTTTAGAGAAGCCCTTGGGGGTTGCATTCTACTGGTGGGCGGAGTCAAAGGCAAAGGGGGTAGAGCAAAAAATATTAAAAATACCAGCATCATTTTATTTTTATTTAAAATATTTCTTGGCTGCCTTTCAGGGCAGAAACCCTCCCATATTGTATTGTAAGAATTTTGTAAACCTTCCCTTATATATACCCAACTGAACTTTAAGATCATCAGAGACCTTGCTGGTCATTCCGAAATTAAGGGAATATTGCCACGTAATACCTTGACGGTGGGCCTTTTTGGTAGTGGCACCCACCCTTCGGAAAACTCTCCCTCATGCAGTTTGGGAGGCAGAAAATGTGGCATCTTTCAAATGTCTTCTGAAAACATACTTGTTCACTCAGACTTTCCCTGGCTTGTAATTAAATTAATCATGCTGCTCCATTTTACTGTTCCTGTATTGCTCTGTATTATTATTATTATTGTTGTTGTTGTTGTAATTGTTTTTAAAAATGTATTTTAAATGTGATTTTAATATTAATATTTTGAATGTGATTTAATATTTATATGTAAACTGCTTGGGGATTTTATTATACTTAGCACTATATAAATACTATAAACAAACAAACAAACATTTTAGAAAGCTCTTCCTGCCAGTAACTAAGCCTTAGGGGAGGCGTTTCAACCTTTTAGAATGGGGGGGAAACTGCACAAAAGTTGGGTGGGAAACCACCCAACGGTCAGTGGTTGGGGGGAAAGGGGGTGGGGCCATCTGGCAAGCCACGGAGGGCCAGATTGGGGCCTCAGGAGGGCCAGATATGGCCCCCGGGCCTGAGGTACCCCACCTTTGATCTAGAGTAGTGTTCTCCAACCTTGGGTCCCCGGATGTTTTTGGCCTACAACTCCCAGCATGCCCCAGCCAGCATAGCTGGCTGGGGCATGCTGGAAGTTGTAGGCCAAAAACACCCGGGGACCCAAGGTTGGAGAACACTACTCTAGAGACAGCTCCTTTTCCTTTAAGACATGGGTGGGGAACTGTATCTGGGGCGGGGACTCCCCACCGAGCCCACCCTCCGCAGGCCAGATGATGTCAGCGGGCAGGGCAAATAGCAAAAGCACTAAAAGAACTTCAGAATTCACCTCTTAAATAATTTTTATTTGCCTGTTGTTGTTGCTGTGTTTTTTGTAATTTTCTTTAGTTTTAAAAAAATATTTTCTATAGAACGGGTTCATTATATGCAATGAACGAACAACTTATTTAGAACAAGATACAGGGAATATATCAACACAGAGACAAAATGATCTCTTTAGTATTAAAAGTTTATTGGTAGATATGATTTCATATGAAGAACTGATTAATCAAATGGATAATTTTAGCCTTCTCTTATCCAGTATTTTAAATTCGTCATATTAGGATGCAACTTATGAATAAATATACATATGTTCAAGTAAAAACAAAAATTGAAACATGGATTACAAATTACTCGACCTGAAACCTTATGAATATAATTTTCAGTTTATTTTTTGAACATGAACATATTTAGTTTCCCTTTAAAACAAAAGTGGAAAAAAGATTTGAACCAACAGATACAGAAGAGGAAGTGCAGCTGGATATTCAGTAATACTTTGAGCAATTTAATCAGCGCAAATTCAAAATAGAATTTTCAAAAAACAATATATCAATCAATGGTATTATACACCATATAGTTTTAAAAAACATTGCACGCCAGTAACTTTTCTGGGTTTATTTACTGAACTAGGCTGTATGTTAAAGGCATGTTTGAACCTGTTCTTGGGATTCCCCACATCTTTTGTGGGGACTATGATGCCAGGGAGGGGGACTAACCCTTCCTCCCTATACTTTTTTCGCACTGAAAATCTCCCCCCCCCCATAAAGCTCCTATTTGCCCCCAAAGCTGCTATTGCAGCAAACAGGGGTGTAGTTATCCAGGGAATCCTGGAGGGATAGACTAGGACCCCAAGTGGGTGAGTATCTGCACCCCTGGTTTAGGGGAATAATCACAGCTTATTTTGCAACTTTCTTTGCCCCAGTAGAAAGTTGATTTCCCAGGCCCATACCCTGAGGGCTCCACACTTCCTTTAACTGTGCCCCCCTCCTGCAGAGGTTGTTGGTCTCCAACTGCCCTCAGCCCCAGCCAGCATGGCCAGTGGCCAGGGATTATGGGGGTTGGAGCCTAACAACATCTGGAGGGACACGGGTTCCCTATCTGTTTTAAGTAGTGGAGATAAAAGTCTATTTCACCAGGTGTGACTTTTACCATCGAATGAATGCAGTGAGGGAAGAAGCTGCATTGGGCCAAAAAAATAAATACAAATAAATCCCCCTTCTGTGCACTCCTCAAAAAAGCAGAAGCTAGCGCTCCTAGAGTCTGGCAACCCTACCGTCTCCAAGGTATCTGTAACTGGCTCATGCTGGACGCAGGATGCATGGCTATGTGACTGGTCTGATAAAACCATGTACAGAGAGCTGTTCCAAAGTCCTAATTTTGCCAGTTAATTTCTCTTCCTGATCCCCTTCTCTCCCATCTCTTCATAGCTCTGCCTTGTCTGGCAGTGCTCCTGTACTTTTAACATGCAGGTAAAGGGCCAGGCCTCCCATGAAACAGAGTGAAGCCCCCATCTCAGGCAGCAGAGAGGAAGGAGAGTTGAATTGCGCTGCTCCCCCCCTGCCAGGCAGGCCTGCTGCCTCCACCTCCAGTGGATGATCTGGAGGGCACTGCTAGCCTCTGTCCTGTGTGGCATTCACTGCAGCAAGAGAGCATCCGGCGGGGCTCTCTGGAGCATCCACTCTCTGGAAAGTTGCATCGGCTGAAGAAGCTGCTAGCGTGGCTCTTTAGAGAGCCCGCCAGGCCAGAATGCCTGGCTCTGAGGGGGTCTTTCCTCAGAGTCAGGCACAAGAGGGGTGTCCTGTGCAGGCCAGCTCCTGGGACACCCCTCCCATGCCTGGATCTGAGGAAGGAGGCTCTCAGAGGCAGGCACTTCAACCTGGCAGCTTCTCTGAAGAAGACCACAACGCCCTCAACGGAGCAAGCTTCTCACCCATCCCTTCCTCTCTTTGGTGTCCTTCTTTTCTCTCCTTTACCTGTCTCTCTTTCTCCATTGTCACCTCATTCCATCTCCTACTTGCTTCTTTCCTGTTCCTCCACAGCTTCCGTGTGTGCATTTGCATGCCTGTGCATGCAAAATACTTTATTTCTAGAACTGGCCCCGGTTTTGTACCTTTCACCTCACTCATTCTTTTGATGTGATTTTCATCCCAGCACTTATGAAAATGGTAAGAAAACTGCTAGAGAGAAAAAGTACTATATTTCTAGAACTGACCCAGGTAATCAAAGTTTTGTATCTTTCACCTCACTCGTTCTTTTGATCTGATTTTCATCCCGGGGCTTATGAAAACAGTAAGAGAAATGCTTGAGAAGAGCTAATAAGCAGTCCCAAATGTTCAATCCAATCTATTTTTTTCTTTTTGTGTTCTTATTAAAGGGTTAAGAGTCATTTCCAAAGACAAAGTATGTGAGCAGAGGAGAACTTGCCACACGTTTCGACAATGGCTTCTTCTTCTTCCGTCTCAAAAACAGCAGGCCACACGTCTAACGAAACGCTGCCGCTACCGAAACAGCCACTCCAAATGGCGACGAGTAGGCGTTGGCCAGTCCCTGCAGGCCGAGCACCAGGAAACGGCATCCTTTTTGCAGCGCTTTGCCCACGTTCTGGAAAGAAGAACAGAGAGCACCATCAAGGAGTGGGGAAAACTCAAGAAAACGACTGTTCAAATTTTCTACGGCCGCAAGAAGTGGGGTGGGCGGGCTACTAATAGCAGCTTCAGGGGGCAGTTTAGATCAGAAAAGCTGCACAGGGAGAGGGTAAAGTACCCCCTTCTCCAGGGTTAAACATCTCAGATAAAAATCAAACTCTTTTCCACCCCACATCCTAATTTATTATTTTAGGGAAAAATCCAATCATGGATCTTGATCTCCAAACTATCCTAAATGCTTTTGCAGAAGCATACGAAAAACTTGGTCTCTCACTTAACATAAAAAAAACCAAAGTGCTTCATCAGCAAGTGCAAGCTAACCCTTTGATGATGCCATCTATCCAGCTTGGCGGGACAATACTGGAAAATGTCGATCATTTTCTCTATCTTGGCAGCTATCTTTCTGTTACAGCTAACATCGACAGTGAAATCCAGCATCGTTTGAGCTCCGCAAGTGCTTAATTGTATGCCTGCGAAACATGGACTATCTATAAACATCACTTCCACCTCCTTGAAAGATTTCATCAACGTTGCCTCCGGAAAATCCTGCAAATTACTTGGGAAGATAGGCGAACAAATGTCAGTGTACTGGAAGAAGCAAAGACTACTAGCGTTGAAAAAATGATCCTTCAACGCCAACTTCAGTGGACCGGTCATGTTGTTCGAATGCCTGACTGCCATCTCCCAAAGCAGTTACTTTATTCCCAACTCAAGGATGGAAACCGGAATATCGGTGGTCAATATAAGAGGTTTAAAGATGTTCATAAGGCTAATTTTAAAAAATGCAATATAAACATCGAAAACTGGGAAGCTCTGGCCCATGAACGATCTAACTGGAGGTTGGCCTTTCACAAAGGTTCTATGGACTTTGAAGAAGCCCGAGTGCAAGGTGAAAGGGAGAAACGCGCTAAGCGAAAAGCACGTCAAATGAATCCTTTACAGGACCATCTTCCACCTGGTAACCTGTGTCCTCACTGTGGGAAGCTGTGTGGATTTAGAATTGGCCTCCACAGTCACTTACGGACCCATCGCTAGAGTCTACACAATTTTCCTTAAAATTTCCTCCTTTTAAAATCTCCTTTTTGTAAATTTTTATCCTGGAAGACAATCTTACTCGGTCACGAGTGATCGCCTGATGATGTTGATGATGGCATCAAGTCTATTATTCTGCCTTTAGACAGCCAATGAAATATTCAAAATGTGAAATGGACATGGTAAAAAAAACCCCACCCAAACACATGGATCAGGCCTCATCAGAGCTGGAGTCAGGGGTTGAGCGATGACCGAGTTGGTCATGCCTTTCCTCATCTTTGCTATTGCTTCCTGTTGACCTGCTATCTCTTACCAAGCGAGCAGTTGACCTGAGCAAGTGAGTAGAGATGGAAGCAAAGAGGTGGAGCATCTGCCTCTGCTCCCCTTGCCCCTCCCTCTGGCCAGTGAAGCGGATTGGGCCCAGAGGGAGAGGGCAAACCACTGAGCAGTGGTGAAAACAGTGAGGGGGAGGGGATCCCACCAGGACCCTCCAAGGGGATCCCACCCAGGACCCTCCAAAACATGGAGCCAGCACTGGGCAACATCCTTATCTGAGAAGGAACTCACAGGGCCACTTCTATTCCTCATGTGTTGCGGGGGGGATGGGGGGACACTTAGCAGTGCGCCTCCCTTACACTGCCTGAACCTCTTGAGCATGGATGGGGCACCTGTGGCCATCCAGATATTACTGGACTCCAACTCCCATCAGCCCCAGCCAGCATGGTCAGGAATGATGCAAGTCCAACATAATCTGGAGGGTTATTCCCCACCCCTGCTCTTTTGGGGTAAAAACAGCACCCTAGATTTAGATACAGTTATCACCTTTATTTTATAAGAAACAAGCAGTAAGGAGTAGAGGGGACTGAAAATAACTATGACCCTGAGCATTATAAAAACAGATCTCCCAGCCCCTCCAACTTGAATCATTCTGTGACCCAACAAACAGTCCCAGCAGTGGCTCGAGGCTGCTATGCTGGCATTGCAAATACGCAGAATTGGAGGAGTGTAGCCACTTGAAGGGAAAATCCCTGGAATCCAAGTCATTTCCTCTTGTCCAGTGGGGGGCGGGAGGATTACTTCAATACCAGGTTACACAACATCAACTATCCGCTTTGGCTTGGCTGGCCCTGGGCCCATTTGGCAGTGCAGGCTCAGGAAGAGCTCACTTGTTGATCCTGGCCGGGGGAGGGAGGGGCCTGAACGGAGGCTGCAAGGGGGCTTCACAATCCTGCAATGAGGGCGCTGGGTGTCGGATTCAAGGGTGTTGTGAGCAAATGCATCTCTCAACACAAATGCCTCATCTTTTGCACCACGTTTTTTTTTGGGAGGAAGTAATTATACGGATACATTTCGTATTGGAATGCCCCTTAATGCTTACTGATGTGCTCTTTTTAAATTATCTACCTGCTTCCTGGAAGTTAATGCATGGTCAGTGCAGGTGGATTCTCTGTCTCTGCGTCCTTCTCTAACAGCTCAAAGACTGATATTGCAATTTGCAACATTGGAAGGATAGATGGTCACCTCCTATAATGCAATGGATTGAAGACCTTACCATTCTTTCAGTGTTTGAATGGGTGGTGTATAGACGCCACCTTCGAATGTATACTTATTGGGATGCAGGGATGTTGAAGAGTCCTTGGTCTCGAGTCACGAGTCTTTGGACCCGAGTCTCGAGTCCGAGTCCAAGTCCTTGGTCCAAAATGGTGACTCATGAGTCACGAGTCACTCCCAAAGCTGACTCCACGAGTCTCTATTAAAATCAATGGGGGTTTTTCCCAACAAAATAAGGCTACTTCAGATGTGTGGTTTAAATAAATTCTAGGCACAAGTGTGCCTTTTTATTTCAAAACTCTGCAACTGATTTTGGCAAGAATAGACCAGGCAGAAAAACCCAAAATAACCAGGCAGGCAGAGGAGGCTGGGAACCCCAGACAGGCAGGCAGAGGCAGCCAAACCCAAAATGTCTGAAAGGTTGCATTTGAGAAAAATGATTTTAAAAAATAAACTTGCTGTACTTCCTAAAACTTACCCTCAAAACTTGCATTTGAGGAACATGATTTTTTCTAAATGTTTGGCCCCCATTCTGGAACGGTGAGATCTCATCACAATTCCACCCTCACTGAACACCCGCTCCACTGGTGATGAACTTGCTGGAACCAGAAACACACTCAGAGCAGCCACACAGAGTCATCTCAGGTCCTTCTTCTGCCTCTCCCAAGTACGCAACACATCAATCAAAATAAATCTTGACACACTATTGGGGCTGCACTCCTGGTAGCCGTCCATAGTGGCCGAGCAGCGGCACACCTCGCTTCCATGCGCTCTTCTCCGGCAATCACGCTCCTCTCCACTCCTTCTGGCACAGCCCAGGGATGTTGAAGAGTCCTTGGTCTCGAGTCCCGAGTCGAGTCTCGAGTCCCATTAAAAATATTGGGACTCGAGTCCGAGTCGAGTCAGAGGGGGGGCTCAGTCCGACTCACGAGTCGAGTCCTCGAGTCCGAGTCCCCATCCCTGATACATCTTTTTACAAACAAATCTACTCCCAAACCTTCTTGATTTCAGTAGCCTAATTTAGGATGGGGGGGGGGCCTTTGTGAAACCACTGGGAGTCAGAAACCCTGGCTTATCTACTGCAAAGGACCTGGAGATCTTATCAGTAGATCCCAACCTACTTTCTGCCCATCCCTGACATAAAGGGCACCCTTACCTCTTATCCTGCCTGACCTCAAGAGAATTTCTTTATCTTGTTTGTTTCATTAACTTTGGCAGTGACTGTGCCATATAACATGCTTGTGCCTTAGCCAGCACAATGGAGCCCTGATTTCAGCAAAGACCAAAGTACTTCCCAACACACATAACTGACTGTTCCCCTTGCGTTTATTTCCTGTATGCAGTGCAGCAATATTTGTGAAGCAGGATGTGAATCTCTGTGACAGTTTTCTTTTGGCTAATTTGACTGCTGCGTGTTAGATTTATCCTGTTTTTATCTTGTGTTTTTATCTGTGTACATCGCCCAGGGTGGCCGGTTGCCGGCCAGATGGGTGATAAATAAATATAAATAATAAATAAATAAATCTATATACCTCAAGACTATCAGCGATTACATGATAGGAGATTTCCATGGACACCCTGATACCTAGTACAGAGTGTTTTCTTTCTTCCCTTGCTAGAAAGAAAGAGGTATTCCACTGTGATGGAAGAAACGTACTTCTAAATTCAACATCATTTCTCCAAGGAATTATTTAATTTTAGCATTGGAATTTCAAGCAACTTATTAGATGCAGAAAGTTCTAAAACAAATGGGGAAAATAAATAGCCCACCCATGGCCATCCTTCAATTTATCTACACCTAATCATGGATCAGTTGTGGAATTATCCTCAGACGCAATTGACTAGAGCGCTAACTGCACAATCCTATACAAGTCTACTCAGAAGCAAGCCCCATTGGATTCAATGAGATTTACTTCCAGGTAATTGTGTGCAAGATTTCAGTTTAAGGGTGCAATGCTATACACCCTCCAGATGTGTTGGGCCACTGCTCCAATCATGCTAAGAATTGTATAGTCCAACACATCTGGAGGACACCGGACTGGAGAAGGCTGCTGTACAGACTTACCTGGGAGTAAGCCCTATTGAACTCAGTGGGGCTTACTTCTGAGTAAGACACACATAGGATTGCTCTGTTAGGGACCTGAATACCAAAGTGAAATCATTGGCAGTACAATCCTGCCAGTAGCTGTACATAGAGTCTGGAACAACGATAGTACAAGATCTTCACCTTTGCTCCCCCCCCCCCACCATTCCTTGCCAGACACACCGACCTTCCTTTGCCCACATTTTCCCCCTGGTACTTTGACTCCCCTCTCCTTGCATGCAATCATGTTGTTGTCTCTGAATATAATGTTGGCTGCTTAAGAAACCCTCCCTTTTTAATAAAGGAAGGGGGTTGTACGTTTAAAACATCTCCCCCCCCCGTGTTTTATAATGAAAAACAAACAGTGGACAGGAAAATCTAACAAGTAGGCTCCTTCCAATTCTATGATCTATGAAATCTATGATCCATCATGTGTCTAGTTCTCTGCCATCTTTCATTTAGGCTGTTTAGGTTGAGTGTTTCTTCATGGAAAAGAATGTGTGTGTGTGTTTAATAAGGAGACTAGAGTCTGCTGTTTCTATTTGAGAGGAGAGAAGTAGTTATTCTAAATCCTGCAACTATCCATGCAGCCCTTTTTACTGCATGTTCCTCTGGTGTGACTGGAACTCCTACTGATTCAACATTGAGCTCACATCAAGAAGTGTGGGATACTGGCTAGAGCAGACTTTGCCCCCCCCCCACCTGATGCCCCAGATTAGAACTCCCATCACCCTCAGCCTGCATGGGCATACTAGCTGGGGATGATGGGTGTTGTAATAGGACACATCTGGAGGGCACCAGGTTGGAGAAGGCTGAGTTAGAGTGTTAGAGACTAGGATAGAGGGAGACACAGGTTCAAATCCTATTCAGCCACAAAGCTCACTGGGTGACTTTGGGGCTAGTCACTACTTTTCAGCCTAACCTACCTCACAGGGCTCTTGTAAAGATAAAATAGTGCAGAGTATCACACCACCTTAGAGGAAAGGCGGGAATATGCTTGTAATAAATAAATTGTAGGAGCAGTAATTTACTGCCACAGTAAACCAGCAGTAACGTGTTAATACTGACACACTCTCCAGGTTGAATTTAGAATCTGAGCTAAAAAAGAGTTTTATTATTTTCTCTCTCTGCCACTATTGTGCAGTGGCGGGGGAGGGGGAGTGCGAAACACACGTTGCAGGTCTTGCTAATTGGGAATATTGTCAAAATAAGGATGCCAAGTGAAATGCAGCACAAAGGGATGTAAAGCATCTGTCACAGGGATTAGCTTGGAGCCTTTTTCAGGCTGAAATGACAGATCGCTCTTTTGATCTAGGTGAACATTGGCTTCTGATTAGACTGGTTTCTTCTGAACAGAAAAGGAAAAAAATATCAGCGGGCTCCTTTGTCAGATTTAACTAATTATTTGTTTTTCAAAGATAATTCTGTTTCCACTGCAAGAGCAGCCTTCTGCTTCATGAACCACCCAAAAGATCTCACACAGATCCTGACAAACCGAAGTGCATTGTTATTACAGATTTATTTAGACACCCCCATCCCCATGTACGTGATCCTTTGCATAGTTGCATAAGCAAATAAATAAACAAAATACAGCGTTGGGGAACGAGTGGTCCTCCAGCTGTTGTTGGGACTGCAATTCCCATCATCACTCATCATTAGCTATGCGCAGACTACCAACACCTGGGTTACACCTTCCCCACCCCTGACATAGATGACCACGGGACACTTGGAGAGTTCTAGCAAAAAGCAAAGTAGACCCTGCAAGCCTGAAGTCTGTCCTCCCCTGATATACATGGCACCACCCACCTCCCTCCCTTTCTCTTTCTCTTTTCAAATCCCTCCTCAAAAATCCAACTTTTCCCACAAGGCCTTTGGATTAAAGTGAACATATTAATGCTTATTCCTCTTTTGGTTTCTTGCTTTATCATTGTCTCTCCCCACTCCCTTTTATCTTCCCTTATCTTCCCCAATCCCCATTGTCTGTTTAGAAGTTTCATACATATCCTTGCACTCCAATAAAACAGGGTGACTAACATCCCTTGCCAGTCACACCAGGGGCCCACGCTAGAATCCGATTTCATATACAAGCGCCTGCGAGATCCAGCTTTCTACCCCTTGTAACTACGCGGGGAGCGCGACAGCACCACGACTCCCGCTCAACCCTGGTGAGTCGCTAGCATGTATGTGCCCATTGGTATTCGCACGCACTTCTCTCTCTCTCTCAAACTATTTTTACTTTCCCTCAAAGGCCCGATCCAAGCTTGCCCAGTATAGATTCTGTAACCAGAGCCGAAGCTGGGAAAGGCGCAAGCCTAGATAGGCTGACCCCGTAGGGAGGATCGAGGGTGGCGGATCCCCGAGCGACGGAGAGCCAATGTGGGGGAGCAGGGCGCAGGGGCCCGTGAGCGGAGCCCGAGCTGGCCTAGGCGCGATCCTCGTGCCTTCCCGCGCCCCCAGCCGACGTCCGTTTGTCGTGCGCGGGTGTCCCTACCTTGCCGTATTTCTTGAGCTTCCTCCGGCGCTTTTTGCGTTTGCGCTCGGCTTCCAGCGCCTGCTCTCCGCCCCAGCCGAGGGGTTCGTACTTGTCCGGGAGGAAGGCGAAAGCGACTTTCTTGGAGGGGCAGCCGGCCGGTTCCTCGGGGTGGCTGCTCGGGGCTCGCCGCTGGTTCTCCTCCTCCTCCTGCTCGGGCTCCCCGTCGAGGATGGCGATCTTGTCCTCCGCAGGCCCCCGCCGCCGGGGGCGCTCGGCTCTCAGGGTGTCCCCCACAGTCATAGCGCGCCGGGGTCGTCCTCAGGGGAATCAGGCGGAGCTGCGGGAAGGCGACAGCCAAGCGAAGGACCTTTGCTCCTTCCCTCCCAGGAACGGCGGGAGCAGATTAGCCCTGCTGGGGCCTGGCAAGAGGGAAGTCGCAGGCGGTGGAGCGAAAGGGGCAGGCAAACACAGGCAGTGGCAGCCGTAGCTGCGAGACCGGCTGGCCTCCCTTGTTCCCACAGAAGGTGGAGCTGGACACTCTCCTTCCTCACCGGAGGCAGCGATTCGAAAACAGCCAAGGCCCAGCCCCGCACTGTTTACAATATTCACACAAAAGGCCGCTTCCTGTTGCACCGAAAAGTTGAAGCACTCAAAACACACGCACGCGCGCACACAGCTGTGTTTGGTAGGATCAGGCTGGAAAAATAACGGGGATCATTTATCTACGGGGAAACACACTGAACTTTTCTTTCTTTTTTGAAAGTGCTGTAGAAATTGCAATTAGAACGATTTGAGTCCCTTTCCTCATCTGGATACTTGAATTCTTGGCTCCTTTGGAAGTGACAAGCAATAAAGGAGGATGGCAGTCCCCACTGTTGGAACTTAGGAAGAGCTTTGGTTTCAGCTCCCCCACCCGATTTCTTTGACTACAATCCAGCAGTGAAGTAACTTGCAATGCTGGGTGTTTTAGAATTGTTATGTCCTTCACCCACCCACCCCCACTGCTTGAAAGCCCCATGGAGGGTGTGACAGCACAAGATAGGGTCAAGATGGCTGATCTGAGTGAGTGCTTCTCAGAGGTCAGTCCTTCTACCAATATTCGGCCATACTGCCGTTCTGCTGTTTTTGTATGGACAAGCAAGGTGAAGGTTGGGGCCTCAGCTTCCTTAGACTAGCCAGCTAAAGCCTCTTCATCAGGTGCATGAAGCATCTCCTCAGTTGGGAAATAATTTATATAGTTACTCACCCAGTTGTACAGAGAGAAAACTATAGTAAACAGTAGGGCGAAATTGTCGTTGTTGTGTTGTTATTATTTCTATACTGCCCAATAGCAGAAGCTCTCTGGGCAGTTTACAACAATCAATAAAAATACAATAATACCCTTCCCCCTCTTTGGAAACGTGAACAGGCGCATCCCTCGGATAACAGTTTGAAAAGGTTAATTAGGATCCTTGACACGAGAGCTACTGAACTTTCTTATCAATTTGAGCAACAGGGTCCAGAAAAGAAGCTGCGAGGCAGTGAAAGTTCCGAGACAGCGAGGGGGAGGGGCGGAAAAATGGTGGATTCAGCTGGCAAATTCCCTGCTGGTGCCAAGCCAAAGACAACATCTCCAGTTAAGCTTAAAGGGGCAGCACCAGATTGGGAGAAGCTCTTATTACAGTTTCAAAACTCTATTGAATCAGGGCAGCAGAAACATACAGAAGCAATTGAGAATTTCCGAAAAGAACACAAGGAGGATATGAGGCAAATGAAAGAATCGATGGACCAGATGAAGGTTCAAATTCAAGAGCTCCAGGGCAGAGTTGATAAGGTGGAAAAAGTCCAGGCGAAGGATGAAAAAAGTTTTGAAAAGTATGAAATGAAATTTAATGAGATGGAAATACAGATGATCAAGATGCAAGACAGGCAACGCCGTTCCAACATCCAGATCAGAGGCTTCCCCATGGAGATGGGGGAGACTGGATAGAAGTTAAGAGGCAGTATTTTGGAATGGATGAACGAAGCTGTCTCTGGCGATACAGATCTCTGGGACGATATGGACATTGAGATAGTGCATAGAGTGGGAGTATTAAGGCGTGGCATGACATCCAGAGATGCTGTAATGAAATTTGCAAATTTATACAAGAAGGATGTCTTTATGAATGCGATTAGAAAGCAAGGTCAAGCAGCTTTTAAGGGAGCTACCTTGCAAATCTACAATTATCTCTGCCAGCAAACAATTAATTGGAGGCGAAGTGTAAAACCGTGCACAGCAGTCTTGATCAGGAAGGGAATAAAATATAACTGGGGTTATCCGGTCTTTCTTACTTTTTTGTTGAACAGTAAGAGATATAAGATCTCATCATGTGTCCAAGGCATGGGCCTGCTGGGAGAGTTGGGGCTTCACGATGATGGTGAGGGTCCAGAATCGATGGGTCAACTGGAAGAAGAAGGAGCAAGCGGAGGAATAGTATAAAAGGTTGTTCCAGCACGAGAAGAAAGAAGAAAGGGAAAATGTTTTATAAAGAAATTATCCGGGAGGGAATGAGGGGCTGCTGTTCGGGTGGGTGATGGTTCCTTCCCCCCCCCCTGGATAGGTGGGTAGGTTTAGGGCGGGGCAAGATGCCCTGGCTTAGCAGGGGGGGTAGTTTAGCTGAATGTGGGGGTGGGTTAATGGGCTTGTTATTGTTTATTATACTCACTTTTGGGGACCAAAAAAGAAAAAATGATGTTAATAGATGGATCATAAGTTAAGAATTTCAACCTTAAATGTTAAGGGGCTAGGTACAGTTACCAAGAGGAGGCGAATAGAAGCACTTCTTAAGAAGGATAAGGCGGATATTATATTCTTGCAAGAAACGCACCAGGCAAGTAAAGGAGTCAATTAATTGAAACTGAGGTGGTCTAGAAGATATGAGATAGCGACTTCCGGGTGAACATGGAGCTTTGAAAGCCGCACAGAAATTCTGTGGGCAGCTGGTACAGCGTTTCCTGGCCAGAGAATGTCTCAGGCTGGGGGATCTACTTCTCATTAGAGAAGCGAAGATCTGAGGTTACCCCCAAATTATCTCATAGGGTCATAAATCGCTTTTTGTGTGTCTTATGACGGATAAAGGCGGCTGGTGACCTGAGGTGGGGGAAAACGGCGCTGCTTCCAGAGACCGGTTTTACCGATCATCAGAAGTATGCATGTTCGCTTCCAAAATAAAGGAGTACATCTGGAGTGGCTAATTTGGAATCTTTCGGCAGCAGAGTGGGATTTATAATTAACTGTAAGTAGACTATGTTTATCTGGGAGGCGAAAAAGATAAGAGAGGAAACCTGAAAGGAGGTCTATAAATCTTATATGTTTGGAAGCATCTTGGAAATATCTATACGCAAGGCAAGATGTTTGCAGTTGCAGCATTCTTAAACCTGTGGAACGAAATGGAGAGAGAAATTCTAAACAGATTGGAAATAAGAATCCAGGCTTTGAACGTAAATCTGAAAGTGGATCAATCAGAAGAACAACGTAAGACGGATTTCTTCACAGGACCGGCAGAGGAGAAGACAGAAGAAGTAAATAAGGACTTGGGAAACTTACCAGAAATTCACAGAGACTTTGAAGTTTTAATTGGATTGAATTGGCACGAAAAGACAGTTCAGGAAGAAGTTGTGACGCACTTTTTAAAATCTAAGATGGCGGAGCCGGAGATCGGTATGCAGGAGCCCACAAAACAACAGAACAAGCTGATCGGTATGCAGGAGCCCACAAAACAAAAGAACAAGCTGATTTCATTCTTGGTTCAAAACCTGGAACTTAATGATTATCCCTTTGACAGAGGAAAGCAATGAAAGAGACTATCTTCATGGTCTTTTATTGGCAAAAGATAAAGGGTTGATGTATACTGAACTACATGTCTAGTTGGAATATAAATAATCTTTTGATTTTAAATATTAATGGCAAAGGTAAAGGGATTGCTTATATGACTTATTTGAATTTTAAATATTAATGGTGATGTAAGAGAAATTATTATAATTAAGGTATAATTATATTTGGTCTGTTTGGAAACATTTATTTAAATAATAATAATAATAATTTGTTGTTGTTGTTGGGGGTGTTGTTTTGTGGAGGCTTTGAAGTATTAAAGGGGAAGGGCTTTTGTTTTTTTGTTCTATAAGTAGCATGAAGGCTTATGTGCTTCTGCTGTTCTGTCAGACGTCACTTATTTCTTAATTTTTTAGACTTATCTTTCTTTTCTTTTAAAAAAAATATCTTGGAGATTAAAAGTGAAGGAATTTCTGCTTAGATAGAAAGGAATAATGATTAATTGTAATAATACAAATGTGTTGATTCGATGGTTAGGTACTAGAGAGTGCGGGAGCGGTGGAAATACAAAATGCTTTTGTTATGTGATCATTTGCTAATTAGTTTATAGTTACTTTTTACTTTTGGGATTCTTAATATACTGTATTTTGGAATTGAAAACACTATTTAATGAAACTATAGGTTTTCTTTTTTGGAGTATCCATAAATGTTGAATTTAATAGATTAAATAGTTGATGTTTATTGGGGGAGAGTGGAGACCTCTGGTGTTTGTTCCTTTTAGGGTTCTTTTTTGCCATAACTGGAAGTGATTTTTTGTTAACAGAAAAGATTTTAAGATTAACTGTGGTTGATTAAGCTGTGGAGAAGATTGGAAGTCCATTATTGTGTTTGTGTTTGTTTTATTATGAATAAAAAATAAAAGTTTATAGAATATATGAGATAGCATGTGGATCATCTAAATCAAGAGGAGTAGCAATTATAATTTCAAAGAATTGTGGTTTTAATGTTTTAAAGGTAAAAAAAGGATGGTACAGATAGATATAATGTATGGGACCTTGGGAGGAGAAGAATATGTTATAGTTAATGTTTATGCTCCCAATCAAAATCAAGGAGAATTTTATCAACACGTGTTTAAAGAAATGGGTAATTTTCAAAATCAAAGGGTTATTATGGCTGGGGACTTTAACATGGTATTGGATAAAAGAAAAGACAAATCCAATCCGACGAGAGAAGATCAGAGAAATAATTTAACAATTTTGAATAAGTTAATTAGTAAGGAAGGGTTGCTAGATGTTTGGAGAGGGGTCAAGGGGAACGAGGAAAGATATACATTCTACTCAACAGCAACTAAGAACTATTCTAGGATAGATTTTATATTTGTGTCCAAAACCCTGTTTTCAAGGGTCTTGGACACGGAGATAGGAGTAATAAAAGTTACAGACCACGCACTGGTTAATATGGATTTGAAGATACATAAGGATTATAGAGAAGCGAAAAGATGGAGATTGAATTGTAATATTTTTCGTTTTAAACATTTAACAGCAAAAATAGAGAAGGAATTGAGGGAAATTTGGGAATTTAATCAAACAGAAGAATGTACTGAAGCGATAATATGGGATACAATGAAGAGTGTAATGAGAGGAATAGGATTGAGAGAGGCAATAAATTTGAGGAAACAACAAGAAGCTTTTTATCAAAAGCTAGAGGGGGAGATTAGGGATTTGGAAAAGAAGTATTTAGAGAAGAGGGATAAAAAGATTTTTGCAGAATTACAGGGTAAAAGGAAAGAATTGGAGAATAAAGAATTGGATAGGGTACAAAGGAATTTGATTTATACAAAAAGGGAGTATTTTGAGAATAGTAATAAAAATTCTAAAATGTTGGCTAGATTAGCACAATTAAAAAAGGAAAAAAGCTTAGTGGGGGTGATTAAAGATAAGAGGGGTAAAGAATATAATTTATTAAAGGATAAACTGAAAATTTTCCATGAATATTATACGGAGTTATATAAGGCAGGAAAATGGTCGGAAGCTGTGAGTAGAAAATATATCGAAAAAAAATTAAAAATAAAAATCCAGGAAGAAGACAGAGAGAAATTGGAGCAACCATTTATGGAAATTGAAATAGAGAATGCTATAAATAAATTGAAACAGGGGAAATTTATTATTATTTATTTATTTATTACATTTATACCCCGCCTTTTTTCCTACAAGGAACTCAAGGCGGCTTACATAATCCTCATCCTCCTCTCCATTTTATCCTCACAACAACCCTGTGAGGTAGGTTAGGCTGAGAGTCAGTGACTGGCCCAAAGTCACCCAGTGAGTTTCATGGCCGATTGGGGATTTGAACCCGGATCGCCCGAGTCCCAGTCCAGCACTCTCGCCACTACGCCACACTGGCCAGGATTGGATGGTCTGGGGGCGGAATATTATAAAGTTTTTAAAAAAATGTTAATTCCAAAGTTAAAACGATTGTTTAATGATATTCTACAGTGGGGAGAGATCCCCTCATCGTAGAAACAGTCCTTGACTATTTTAATCCCGAAACCAAGGAAGGATTTAGCAGAACCAGGTTCTTATAGACCAATATCATTAATTAATCAAGATGCTAAATTATTGACAGCAATTTTAGCTAGAAGAATGAATAGTTTTCTAACTAAGTATATAGGGTTAGATCAATGTGGTTTCATTCAAGGAAGACAAATGGCAGACTTAACAAGAAAGGTTCTGAATATAATATATTTAATAAAGAAAAATAATTTGAAAGCTGGGGTTCTTGCACTGGATATTTTTAAAGCCTTTGATTGTGTGGAATGGCCTGCATTAAAGATGTTAATAAAAACTATGGAGTTTGGAGAAAAGTTTATAGGTATTACTAATCAATTATATACTCATAATGTTACGTCGGTAATTGTAAATGATGGAATAACAGAAACGATAAGCCTAGGCCGGGGAACTAGACAGGGTTGTCCCCTTTCCCCAGTATTATTTGTGTTAGTTATGGAATTGTTAGCGAATGCGATAAGACAGGAGAGGAAATTACAGGGGATAGGGATAGAGGCTAAGTGTAAGATAAACCTTTTTGCAGATGATATATTGTTAACATTAGAAAGACCTATGGAAAATTGGGATTGGATAGAGAACCATTTAGATGAATTTAGGGAAGTAACGGGGTTAAAAGTTAATTGGGATAAGTCGGAGATAATGACATTTAATTATAGTAAACTGGAGGAAAGGGGATTTAAACAAAGGGAAGTTGATATAAAAATAAAAAATATAATTAAATATTTAGGTATTGATATATTAAAAGATATGGATAAAATAGGGGAATGGAATTTTAAAAAATTAAAAGAAGTAGTTAAAAATAAAATAGAGGATTATAAAAAATTGGGATTATCATGGTTCGGTAGGATAGCTTTGATTAAAATGAAGATTTTTCCAAAGTTTAATTTTTTATTTAGAATGATACCATATAAGATATCAGAGAAAGAAATTAAAGATTGGCAAGTAATGGTAAATAGCTATTGCAATGGGGGGAAAAGATCAAGGATTACTAAGAATAGATGGTATAAAGCTAAAAAAAATAGGGGGACTTGGGCTCCCTAATTTAAAATGGTATTATATAGCTAATCAACTTAGATATATTATGGATATTATGGTCAGAAAGGATTTTATGTGGTGGGAAATAGAAGCATTTGAATTGGGTAATAGGGTGGAGAAATCTTTATTTACAAAACAAGGACATATTATGACAAAAAGATTAGAAAATCCCTTTTTAAAAAATATGTTAGAAATTTGGGGTAGAAATAAGGAAATATTTTTACCAGGTATATCCCCGCTTACTCCAGTGGTGGTTATGGAGGATTTTCCAGAGAATGTTAGACATTTAGAACGAATTTTTAGAGAGAAAAGGATGATAAGATTAATGGATTGGCTGGAAAAAATGGAGACAAGACAGCAAATAATTGATAGGGTTGGGGCAGGAAGAATTTCGTGGTTAAATTTAATTCAATTAGTACAATGGGGTAAGAAATGGAAGAGGGGACAGGAGCATGAAAGAGATTTCACTGCATTTGAGCAGTTGGTTATGTCTAGAGAACTTATAGAAGGAAATGTATCAGCTAGGGGTCTTACAAAGATGTTATATAAAATGTTGCAGAAATCAGAAGAGCAAGCAGAAAATCTTAAAATAGTTTGGGATACAGAGTTTGAAGAGGAAATATCAAAGGATGAGTGGAACAAGATTTGGGATAGGCGAATATTGAAAAATATGTCTATAAGAATCAAAGAGAATTTTTATAAGCTAATTTGGAGATGGTATTTGACTCCGGTGAGATTAAATAGAATAGATAACAAATGTTCTCCAATGTGTTGGCGAGGATGTCAGGAGCTGGGTACATATGCTCACATGTGGTGGAGTTGTAAAAATGTAATGGATTTTTGGAAAATGATTTTTGAGGAAATATCAGAAATTGTTGGAGCTGATCTAGAGGTTTGTCCTAAACTAGCTTTGCTATCAATAACGGAAAAGGTGACTGGTCCTCAAAACGTTAAAGAATTAATTATAAATTTGTTAACGGCAGGTAGATTAATGATAGCAAGGAAATGGAAAATTCAGCAAGTTTTCACTATTACCGATTGGTATAAAGAAGTATGGGATATGGCATTGAATGATATGTTGACTTGTAATATCAAATGCAAAAGGGGTCAATTAAAGAAAAATATTTTTAAGGATATTTGGGGTTTATTTTTGGAATATGTGTTAAAAAAGGGGAAAGGGAGTGTCAAGATATGTTGTATTTTTGGAATAATGAACAATTATAGAGTTATTGTATTATTTGGTCCCATGGCGATGGGAGCACTATATTAGTTATATGTGTGTGTTATTCTCTTTGTATTGTTCAAAATTTTAAAATAATACACAATATAAAATATACACAATAAAAACATAAAATTTTAAAAAAACCAAATTTAAAAGCCACTCAAATAACTAAAACAAGTTAATACAATGCAACCTGTAAACGAGTTGAAATAACACACACACACACACCCATATACTATTTAGAGTTGTTAAATGCCTCAGCATAGAGGGCAGTCTTAATTTGGCACGGAAAAGATAGTAGAGTTGGCACCAGGCGGGCCTCGGGAGAGCATGTTCCACAGTTGGAATATACCAAGTATAAAGCAAAACAAAATGTTTCAGCCAAATTTATTAATAATTATGACGTTAGGCATAAATTCCCTTCATTTGCATTTTTACAGCTGGAATATTTGGGAAAGTTATTCGTTGGGTTGGGGAGGAGGGATTGCAATGCCCATTAAATACTAGTACAGTCTGTGTCACTTCTTGCATTTCATTGCCTTTTGACCCTACTATTTACTATTTTCCTCTTCTATATACATAGGTGAGCCAGTGTGGCAGGGTGGTTAAAAGTGTTGGACTGGGACTCGGGAGATGCGGGTTCTAGTTCCCACTCAGCCATGAAGCTCACTGGATGACTTTGGGCCAGTCACAGACTCTCAGCCTAACCTCCCTAACAGGGTTGTTGTGAGGACAAAACAGAGAGGAGAAGGATTATGTAAGCTGCCTTGGGTTCCTTGCAGGAAAAAAGGCAGGATATAAATATAATCAATCAATCAATCAATAAATAAATGTGCATATAGTACACATATATGTCTATAGTAGCCCATTGAGGCTAACACTTCATGTCTCTGATGGGAGTGGGCTCTTAGTTTACAAATGTTTACTCTCCTGCCCCAAACCCCGTCAATCTTTAAGGCAGGGGTAGCTAACCTGTGGATCTCCAGATACTGTCAGATTATAACTCCCATCAGCCCTGACTTCTGGCCATGCAGGCTGGAGGGAGTTGGGAGTCCAACTTCATCTGAAGGACTACAGGTTCTCCATCGCTGCTTTAAAGGTGTCACAAGATACTCATTTTGTTTTGGTTTTTTCCTGAAACAGTCTAACATGGCCACCCTTCTGGAAGTTACTGAGAAGTTTCAAAATCATGCTGCTAGAATTCAGCAACCCCTTTTGCATTGTTCTTAATTGCTTTCATTTGTTTCCTTGGCCAACTTTGCACCGCCTTTTTCTCCAGACAAGAAGACTAGAAGAGGAATACTATTGATGGTACACAGGGTACTGGCATCAGGGCCAAATTATACCCAACATTAATTACACAGACGCAATGAGCGTGCACATTTTTTGTAATGCATCTAGCAGCCTGGGGATGCAGGAGCAGCTTTTCCCATCAGCTCCTATTTATGTAACAAAACAAAACAAAACTGCTGGTTAATTCCATTCACATAATTAACATCAACATCAAACTGGCCCTCTGACAGAAAGGGGAAGGGAGAGGGACATGCATTAGGTCCTGCCTCAACATGAGATCTGGAAACTTCAATTTTTAAAAGTGTAGCTGAACTTCTCAGAGTTCTTTACTTTTCACGCAGTGAGTGTGCAGATTTGAAGGCACATTGCTTCTCCAAACTCCTAGAGCAATATAAATTAGGATCAGTTTTTGAAATATAAAGTTACCAGTACCTAATTTCAATAAACATTTCACTGGGCAAAGAGAATCAGGTCATATGAAAAATCCACACCACCACCTCTTTCTGTTTACTCCTGTATGCCATTTCCTTTTTAGTTCAATATCTCGCTGACAGGAATTCATTAATAAGCTTATCCTGTTTTCATTGGATGTAGCTATTAAAGTAATTCACCAAGTCATTAAGTATTATCCCATGCTTCACTGTCCAAGCACTGTTGGAACTGTTCTTTTAATTACCAAGATATTAAGAATTACACACATTTTTTCCCAGCAGGAGCTGTCACACAGACTCTCCTCTTACTTTCCCTGCCCACCCCCCACCCCACCTCCCACTTCCCAAGCCTTTCACTCTTCTATCTTGGTTTTTATTACTAACTGTGAAGGAAATACACATCTCCATTCCGAGGTTTAGTAAAAATGCAGGGCCTTGATCTATTTAATGGTGGTTGGTAAACATATTTTTATTTATTAATTTGTTACATTTCTACACCGCTCAATAGCCGAAGCTCTCTAGGCAGTTCACATGGCCTATAACATGGTGCCCTCCAGGTATGCTGGACCACAACTCCCATAATCCCCAGCCAACTATGGGAGTTGTAGTCCAGGCTATTTGGAGGGGCATCAGGTTGGGTAACAGTGGCCTATAATTTATGCGGGGGAAGGATCTACACCTGTAAATGCGTTTTCTGGCTAGCTCTGCTCAACAACCAAAATCCTTTAACAAAACCACCCAAACTTTGGTGTGTCAAATTTGTAGCAGTGATCTGGTTCACACGTAATGACCCAGAGTTGTTGTTACACGCGAACCCTGCACTATGGTTTAACTATGGGTTGTTAACCACAAACAACCCAGAGTTCACAACCCAACAACAAACCATAGGTTCTCTTCCTGGGTCATTCGTAACAACAATTCATGATTCAATGACAACCCATGCTCAAGGTTATTACGTGCAAACCATGAGTCATGAAATATCCATGGCCATAATACTGCCTGTTGGAAGAGCGACACAACACCAAGGCAGAATCTTGTTGGTCCTCCAGACAGGGCATCTCTCGCCTAGTGTTGTGGAAAAATTGATCTACTGCGTTGTGTTTAGAAGAGGTTCTTAGAGAGAAAAGTCTATTAGTGAATTCACAGATGGCATCTGAGCACAGTCAGGAATGCCAACAACAACGCAAGGGAGACACTTCCATTTATACTGAATAATATCACATAGAGATCAGGTAACAACCAGTCAGTACAAGGAAACTTGAGACAATTCAAAAGGAAACACTTAGGTCTGACAAAAGGTCAGACATGGCCCATCTTCCTGCTATCAAGGCTTTAATCAGTACAGTCTTTTGCAAGGGAGACATGGCTCACAGTACGCTTTAGCATAACAGAGCAGAGGCTAGGCACATGAGAGATTTGCCCAATTCAGGGTTGTTCATGGAAGGTCTGACTTGTCAGGGCATGTTCTAGAAAGGCCAAGGAAAGGTCTGACTTGCCTTCTAGGCCTTTCTGTTAAACTGAAGCCTAAACAAAATTTACTTCTACACTAGATTACTGCAGTCTCTTCCTTTCTGGTCTTCCATTGTCTCACTTTGGTCTCCTCACATATTCCCTGCATTCTGCTGTCGAAATCATTCACCTCTTATCAGTCTGATCCATGAAGCAATTAAATCTTCCTGGCTTCCTGTCCTCCCCCAGATCCAGCACAAGTTCCTGGCCCTTCAAAGCCCTCCTTTGCTTTGCTCCACCTTATCTCATATCCCAATACATGGCTGCCTGTTACTTTTGATCCTCTAGCTCTGCCATCCTCGTGACTCCTGCTCCTTTGAGACTCCACCTTCTCCCTTGCTGCTTGGTATGAGGACTGCCTCCCTGAACACCTGCCTGATACCTTCTTCTTTTCTTCAAAACCCATCTTTTTCATGAAGCCTTTGGCTCAACCCACTGGTTCCCATGCATTACTGCAGAGGCAGGTAACCTGGCACCCTCCAGACACTGGTGAACTACAACTCCCATCAGCTCCAGCCAGCATGACCAATAGTCAGGGATTATATACACTAGGAGGTAACCAGCTTGTCTACCTCTGCCCTACTGCAACCAATCTTGTAACCAAGCCTAAATTCACAAATGATTTAAACTATTGCATATTCTTTGTTTACCCCTGCCTCCTATGTCAGTTTTTAGACTGCAAGCTATTTGGGGCAGGTGCCGGTTTTCCTTTATAATAAATTTTATTTAATTATTATAAACTACATACAAAATTGTAAAACACAAACATACAACTAAAATAAATCATGAGGTGTACCCCCCACCCGCCTAGGAAGCAACTAATATACTTCCATCCCCTTGATCAATTAAATTCCACATTCCAAAAATATAACATATCCTGACAAGGCATATTGCCCTTCCCCTTTATTAATACATAGTCTAATAATTGATTCCATATATCCATAAAATTATTCTTCTTAACTGTCCCTTTTTGCATTTGATACTACAAGTTAGTTTATTATTTAGGGCTATATCCCAAACTTCTTTATACCAATCAGTTATTAGAAAAACATGTTGTACTTTCCATTTCCTCACTATCTTTAACCTAGTCGCAGTTAACAAGTTTACAATTAGTTCCTTCATATTTTGGGCACAAGTGACTTTATCGGTTATTGATAACAAAGCAAGTTTAGGACAGACCTCTAGATTAATACCAATAATTTCCAATATTTCTGTAAAAACCTCTCGCCAAAATTCCAGAACATTTTTACAACTCCAGCACATATGGGCATATGTACCTATTTCCTGACATCTTCTCCAACAAAGTGCGGAGCAATTGTTATCTATTCTATTTAATCTTACTGGAGTTAGGTACCATCTCCATATTATTTTATAGAAATTCTCCTTTATCCTAGTTGACATAACTTTCACAATCCGTCTATCCCATATATTGTTCCAGCCCACCTTTGGTTTTCCTTTACTCTGTAAAGCGCTCTATGTACACTGATGATTGCAAATAAATAAAAGCCTCTTTAGGCTGCAAACATTCAGGTAAAAGCAGAGCAAGTGTCTAATTCACATTACTTCAGAAGTAAACGCCCATGGAGAACATTGTTTCTTCTAAAAGTCTTTCTAAGCATTAAGATTGCATTAACTCAAGAGTCCTATGGTTTTATTTTCCAATGAAACGGAAATGTGAGATCTTGTGCCAAGTGCCTCTATTCACCTTTACCTTGTTTTAATCCTATTACTTAAGCAGTGGCCACTACTCTTCTACTGTATATGGTGCTGCTGCTAGGCACTTAAAAGATTCAGGTATCAATGGAAGGGGTTTTTTTGAAGCTTAATTGCCATGTGGAGGGGGGATTTGGGGGAGCCACAGTGCACGGGGAGGGGAGGGTAACCCCTTCCCAACTGTGATCCCCTGGAAATCCCCCCCCCCCCCCGCTGCAGAGCAGGTAAGCTTAGGAAAGCCATTCCATTGGCACCAATGGAAATATATATTTTTTCTAAGCTTTCCATGCAGTGATGGGGTGGGTGGCTTTGCAGTGTGTGGAGAGGGGGTTAACTCTTCCTTCTCCAGCTGCAACCCCTCTTGAAAGTTACCCCCTGCATGGCAACTAAGCTGAAGAAAAAAGCACCTTTCATTGGCACGAATGGACACTTAGGGCCCTGGGAACAAGTCCAGGGCTGTGTGGAAAAGATTCTGGACCGGCTTAGCACCACCACCGGTTCAGTGCAGTTACACATTTTTTTCTCAGCCTTTACCTCCAGAGCACTCTTCATACTTTGAAGATGTTGTGACAGTTGTATAGTCACAAGTATTGGGAAAATGAGAAAAAAAATCTGAATAATGTTGCATTTAAAAATGGAGAGGCTAGACTTAGGTACCTGGAAAATTCTAGTACCCACATTAAGAACAAACTCTTTAAAATCAAGATATCCTCTCCCGCTGCTCCCATCTTTTTGCATAGCTGTGCAGTCCTGCATTCTTCACATTCTATCCTTAACAATGTGTTGGAAGAAAAGAAACAGCTGTTATCAAGCCCATACAGTTGGTTTGATAAAGCTGGAGACAGATTACGGCTTGTTGCTCCCCCCCCCCCCCCCCGGAGAATTGAACATGAGAAGGACCATCACTTGTGGCACCTATGTTCATTTCACTGGAGACCAAATTTGCAAACTTTTAGTGCTCTGTTTAACACCCCCACCCACCCCGCAAAGCCAGTTTGATCACATGTGACAGTATGATAAAAAGTGAACCTCCTGTGAAAGGCGTGTCCTCAATACTTACTTTAGAGTATTAAGACAGAGCCAATTTATTACAGTGGTTAGTGTTGGACAAGTACTAGGGAGACTTGGATTCGAATCCTCACTCAGCCAGAAAGTTCACAGGATAACCTTAGGGCCAGTCACTATCTCATTCTGACCTACATCGTGAGGCTGCTGTGAGGATAAAACAGAATCGTATATGCTACCCTAAACACCTTGGAGAAAGGGCAGAAGAGACATGTAACACATAAACATTCTTTTGGGGACTGACATTAAATGGCATGGGCTGAACTGCTTGTGAGTGGGCAATGATCATTAGTTATGTCTTACAGATATTAGATTTCATTTGATTTTTAGTTGGTGATGCTTTGACATCTTTAAGTATCGTAACTTATCCAGAGCCTTAGGAACTGGGCAGACTCAAAGTAAAACTCACTCAATAATAACTCACTCAAGTTCGTATCTGGAACTAATTCATGGAAGGGCCTGGGGTCATTACTTTCAGAAAGGAAACAAGGGGGGGGGGGAAGTGGCATTTGGGCTGATTCTATGTAACTATTTTGAAATAAAAGAAAAACACAAACCTAGAACGTTCGCAAATCTCTAGATTTATCTCAACACCACAAAATGTGCAGCAACCAATTGCCCTCTTCCTCTCATAACCTTTCCTCACACACACTTCAAACCATCCAGCTGGCAGAGTTAGATAAAGAGCAAAAAGACAGAGTATGGTAGTATGAGAACCGTTCAAGTAAGTTTTTAATAGAGTGCACCAGTGAATGTGAATTAGGATGACTTGCGTCAAAAAAATATTTTTTTAGAAAAGAACACCAGATAAAAAGGGGTACAGTTCTTTCTTGCCAAAACACCATCCTTTTTTCTAAGGCAACAATACACGTTCATTTCAGAACAGAACTGTTACAGAAGAGAGCGCTACATCACAGTACAGTACAGTACAGCATGTCAAGTCCATCTGTCAGAAAGCCATTCTCAAATGGCACACTTAGCTACACTTACAGCCTTCTAACTTCGGGTTACAGAGTTTACCACAGCATTTTTTTGTATTTTGTTTTTAATAAAGTGACAATTTTGAATGACTTTTCTAATCTTTACAGGAGTGTGCAGATGGGGCCCGTATGTTGAAGTTACAGTAATTACGACATTAAATAACATTGCACAACCAACCGCTATGATTAATTCAGTACAAAATAACAAATATTAAAATGTACCAAGTACTAGTGGTTTTACAGAGTTTATATCACTAATTATGAAGGAATTTTCTTCTTCTTCCATAGGCAAATGCCTACACACAGCTGCACATTACAGGTGTAATGATGTGGAATAAATACAAGAAAGTGGGCAAAATATTAAAAACACAGAGAAGATATATGGGAACAAAATTTGCACAATCACATAAGTAATAATCTATTGTTATAAACAATGTATGCTTAGCTGTAAAGTATATGAAACTGCATGTACTCTTGGGGGGGGGGGATATTCCAAAAACCAGTTAATTCCTGAGGTGGCATTTATTAGCTCTTACACTTGGTCAACATTTCAGAATACCTTGTGCTATGAAACAGTCTTGATACGCAGTTATATTTTCATAAAATGAATATGAATTCTTCTGAAGGCAACAAACAATAATATTTCACACCATGATTAATGAATATGAACTGTACTTCTATTCTGTTGCTACATTTGACCATGGGTCACAAGAGCAAGATTTAAGTTTGCAAATATAATGT
This sequence comes from Shinisaurus crocodilurus, assembly GCA_021292165.1. Lineage (NCBI taxonomy): Eukaryota > Metazoa > Chordata > Lepidosauria > Squamata > Shinisauridae > Shinisaurus > Shinisaurus crocodilurus. The sequence goes on along the minus strand of CM037879.1, from coordinate 42,994,998 downwards.
AATCAAGATGTGATTTCTGTTCCCCAACATGTTTCAAGGGGCCAGAGGCTAAACACACTCAAAACCCCTTTTTTCCTCACTGTAAGTGCCAACACTGTAAACATGTTTGTATTTTTCTCCAGCTGAACACTGTTCTATAAAGGAGGGTAAGAGTGAAAGGGAAGGAGGAGGAATCCTGTGTACAACAAAAGCCAACCTATTATTTTTTTTTACTAATTCAATTGTTATATATGATTTCTTTTAAAATAACTAAAACTGTTCATGCTACAGTTGTGAAAACAATTTTTTTGTGCATTTCTACTATGGACACCATTTTTAAAAAATGCATGATAGAGGTAAGAATTATAAAAACCACCAAAAAATGTAAATAATGACCAGGAAGAACTTTTCAACTCAAAGCAAACACACTTCTGTGCCAATGTCTAGACAACTATACAAGATCTGTATTTAAGCCTTCTTATTATACAACTCTATGAACATAAAATGAACAGAATGCTCTATATACTTACCTGTACATGTGAACATAACTTCTTTAGCTACAGATTTTTCTTTTAATATAGGTCATACTGAATTTAATTTTACAATTCAGAATAACTATGTATAACCTTATTGCAATAGGGACAATTTCTACATGGGGAGTTTCACAGGCCAATCATGTTAGGCATAACCAGTACATTCAAAATGTAAGCTTGAATCTTCCCTGATCCCAGAAATGTCATTGCTCTTTACAGCTTAAGCTCATTTGCTATTTTGGATGCAATGTTTTTAAAGGCAATAGAAGTTCCAGAAATTCGCTTGAAGCGGACTCCGTTAAGTGATAGGCGTGGCAATTTACACACTTCCATCTCCCACTGGACAAGGCTATCCTGTCGCGCATCACCGTGAACACAGAAGAGTAGGAATCTCTCTTTTTGTTCATAGTCACAGTTGTTAGCATCTAACACTTTTCGAATCTCTCTCATCATATCATTTGGGTCCATGGAACTCGTGGTCTTCATACTCCAGGTAAACCTCAAAGACCGTGGCTTAGAATCTTTGCCTTCCTCCTTTTCTCTGTCTTTAGGCTCTCCAGAAGTGCTCCTGAAAAGGGAAACATCATTTAAATACAAAAACAAACAAAGGCAATACACTTAAACAACAGATAGTTTTAAAACACTTTAGGTTAAAACTTCCTCGCTTAGAACAGATGTTGCTAAGTACAGCTTCAAAAGGTCCTCAGCTATCAACTATTAGGCTTCCTTTTAGAGTTCACAACACACACTTCCAAAACATCTAAGGGTCACACAAAACAGAAGACAATGCATGCTGTAAAAAGCAGGGGAGAAAGGAAGCCACCCTGACATCCACAAAAAATATTATATTCATACATGGGAGTTTATTTTGCCAATTTAAAGTTGAAGATCTGGAAAGCAAGGGGAACAATCTTGAATGATGCTTGTCTAAAATGCCCCACTCCAGAAAATAATGTCTCAACACAGAGAGTTAAGAATATCAACGCACCTTCAACAACTGGGTTGCTTGCTTCTACTGTGCAATTTAATGATAAATTCTTATTACCCAATTTTTAAAAAATTCTAGACTCAATGGGCACAAATCCATGCGAAACATTCCCCCCACCCTGCTATAAAAGAACATACCTACAGTAATGGCACTTGCAGAGATGCACTGTTACATGCAGCAAGGTGTTCTTTCCCCATACCTGTCATACCTTCTGTGCAAAGTTGAGTATTTGTAAATTCAAATTGATAATTGACCGGGAATACACTACATAAATAACATAAAATACCAAATAAACTTTTGGCAGTGTTCTCCCCAGATTATTTTGTGATGTCATGGAGAAAGTAGGGATTAATCTGATTCTATACAAGTTTACTCGATCTGAAGGCCCAGAGTTCAATGGGACTTACTCCCAAGTAAGTGTGCATATACTTGCAGCCCTACCGAAGTATGCTCTTTGCCTTACACACGGGGGCCTTTCAGCTCCAACTTCATCACACAGTCATTATTCTCAACTGCCCCTGCTTGTTGAGCATTATCGGTGTGTTTTAGGAATCAGCTAATATCCTAAAGTACTACGTGCATCTCTAGAAATTCTAGGATGTGGAGCAAAGAGCAGCGGCCTCAGCATGTCAACTTGGGTACAAAAAGAAGAACACTAACCTTCTATCACCACACGGTTTACTGCTTGTGCACAATACATTATCATCTGGTATTGAATTATCATGGCCTTGATTGAAGAGACCCTGGACAGAGCTTCTGAGCTCTTCCGAACCCCTGCCCTTTGTGAAGCCACCCCCACCCCCCACAGCCACCTGGCCAGCTACTCTACAAACAGACAAATGTCAGGAAAGAGACTTTGGCAAGAAGCTAGTCAGATAAAAATCCAGGGGGGGAAATCACAGGGTGGTTGCAGAAGCACTTCCGTGCATTTCAGGAGCTTTGTGTATGTGACTAATGGGCAGAAAAACAAGCTGTCATCTGATCTTAGCATCAGATTTTTCAGTACCTAACAGGTTAAGAGCTCTCTTGTTGGTGGTGACAGTTGTGTGCGCATGTGTGTACACGTCAGGGATGGGGAACCTCTGGCCCACAGGCCTAGTCTGGCCTACCAAGGTTCTCCATCCGGCCTGCGGAACCTTCATGGACTCCTCCTGGAGGCAGGAATCCTGGGTCACCACCATTCACAGATCAGAGGCAGCAGCAGGAGATGTGGGCAGTAGGGGACCTGGCCCGGTGCTGGGAGGAGCTGCTCCTCCCAGTGCCAGCAGAGTCCGTTCGCATGCTGCACACCACCCCCGTGGGGCTGTACGTATACACACACCCAACCTTGAGACTGGGCAGTTTGCATCTTTGCATTTTACCACATGCAAAGATTAGAGCAGGAATGACACACAAGTGCCATTTAATATTTCCCACAAACTAGATGAGAACCTTTTCTTTCCAACCTCCTTCATGTGCTTTGTTCTACACAAGTGGCTACTGCTTATAAAAAGTGTGTCCAGCTCATGGCCTTTCCAGCACACAAGGCAGGAAGAATACAGACACCAACATCTAAAGGCCTGAGGTCACTCCCACATCAACCAGTTCAAAGATGTTACTTGACAGTGATTTTTAAAGATAATACTGGTCTATTTTATGTCTATGCATGCACTCTTATTAACCCCAAAAGGACTTGCCTGAACATTGAAATTTTGTTTAGCATTAGGAAAAAGCATAGGGGTATGGCAGTTGTGCTTATTGGTTTGGATGATTAGGAAGTTGGCCTGCTTCTTAGAATGGTAATATATGATTTTACTAGACAATGAAAGATAATGCTTGAATATCCAAATGTACAAATATATTTCTGGGTGCAATTCTATGCATGTTTAGACTGAAAAAAGTCCTATGACTCCAGCATTCCCAAACCAACATGTTGGGGACTGCTGGGAGTTGTAGAACTCTTTTCTGTCTAAATATACTCTGACTTTGCAAACACTTAGAAGGGAGAAGTCCCCAGTGTGGACTACTGATGTCTAAGAACTTGCAGACTCATAGCTACTGATTGGGGGTGGGTGGGTTTGTTTGTTTTTTACAAAGTTACTTAACTTAATAGTATTTAAAGGAGAAATGGGAAATTTAAATCATACATAGTATTTTAAAAAGACAAGTTATCTAGAGACTCCTCTGTTTAACATATGAGTTTAAAGGCTTTCAGAATCATGAAACTTTGAACACAAAGGGACCTAGCAGCGAAGTATTAATAGTGGCTCCTCACCTTGAGGTGTCAGTTCTGCCACTGGCTTCGCCTTCACTTGGATCCCTCAAAACAAAGTTAAGGTCAAGATTTTAATAAATGAAGGTTAAAAAAATGAGTCAAGAAAACCTGTATCTAGAACAAAGTTAAAATTATTGTTGAGCAAATATTCAGCATGAAATTGTCATTTACTGAGATTTTAATAATATTTTTCACAGCTGCAGCTTACTTCTTCCTATGAAACCCCATTTATTTTTACCCTGCTGGGTAGCTTCAGTTTTCCCACCCCTCCCCCTTAACTTATGGCTAGCTAAAATAACCATCCCCTGACACACTCCAAAGTCAGAATTTTTGTTCTGTTCCCCTAGTACATATTAACAGCGAGAGCACAATCCACAAAGACCCAATCCCGATAAGGGTTCTTACTCATAATGGCCTCAGTCCAATAGTAAGTGTTAACACTGAGCAGCTTGCTTCATCATAGCCTTGACACTGCAGCCCATTTGGCAATTGGGTTATGTATATATTTATTTATAAATTCAGGGCTATAGAGAGTGCCTGAAAATAATGTATTAAATTTCTGCCTCTGAACCTCCCCAGCTCCTATTTAAGAGCTACAAGACACCACTTCTTAGCAGCATTTGCATAATGCACAGCTCAGACAGAAGCCCTCATTAAATTTGGTCTGATCAAGAGTCTGGTCAAGCAGAAGCTGGACATTTTCCAAAAAAGTATGTAATGTTTGAGGGGACCTCCTGTATACTGCACAGCACAAGTATATCGGTATGTACAGACACTATTAAATTTACATCCAATACAAAGCAATATTCCATATCAACATATCTATGAACCAGTTGTGCTGAATGATGCATCTTATTCTATGCAAGACATATTTAGACAAGGCCCATTAACCATTATAACTAACCATACAAGAGCACTGTCTATATCAAAACTGCGTATCTTGTGACCGACCAAGCCAAATGCAGCACTGCCAGGTGCTTGACAACAAACAATAGGCAAGCTCCCCACAGCTCAAAGTGGATTGGCTCCCCTGCCTCTCCCCAAATCAAGAAACAGCTTGGCTTATTTCTAGGTCTATCTGAATTGGGTTTGTAACCACCCCATGAGCTCCCAAGCCACCCTCCCTTTTCACTGCCAATAGCCCATGAGAAAACTACATTTCCCAGGACTATTTGTGCCTGACTCATAGCATAGCAGTGTGCCAGGCACTATAGGAACAGAGAGATATCCCTCCCTTGAGTTTGCTGCTGCTGACAAAACACCAGCAGCAAACAGGTAAGTGGATTGGAAGGGAGAGAGTTGTTACCTAGCTTAGATTAAAATCAAAGCTGAAGGTGTGTGTGTGTGTGTGTGTGTGTGTGTGACTGAGAGAGAGTGAGAGAGAGAGAGAGAGCACACAAGTGAGTGAGAGAGGGAATGCTCACTTTGTATCAAACAGGAGCATTCCAAGCCCCTAAAACCTGTATTTCCAAACCTGGAAATACAAGTCATGGCAGTATCATTATTGACAACCATCTTTTTTTGCAGTCCATGACAGGCACTAAAAAGAGTGTGTTTAACATGACCAGGTGGGATGCAGTAGATGGCTTGTGGACTGCTTTCAGCTTGGTGGATCACAAGTTGTGCAGGCCTGATCTATACAGAAAGTTCCATACACAAACCAGAACATTTTTTTAAAAAAATACATTAATCTTATTGATATTAAATCATAAGTATGTCAAATTGCATGTTGTGACATAATATGCCTTCTTACAGTATTTTTAAAAAGTACTCTAGATCCCATCCCATATTTGTACACTGCAGAACATTTTATGTTGTTAGTAAAATGTATGTATAAAACTATTGCATATAGAAAAAAAGAGACAAGATTAACAAGTGTTGCAATCATAACTTGAAAAGTTTAGATACAGTTATTAAGTGACACAAAACACATGATGCTATTTTCCAAGCGCTTGCATACATGGGAAGCCTTAGAGTGCTGTCAAGTGAGTTCACCATGGAAAGAATTTCAGAACTGAAAAGTGCCTTATTAGAAATCTATCATAGATAAGACCCACAGGGAAACAAAGTCAGTGGTAGAACTCCCAATTGATTTTAGTGGGAAAAACAACTGCCACACAAGTTTTAAAACCAGATTCGTACCTCTGGATTTAGAAAATACTGTTTCAGAATGACAAAATTACATCATGAAGATACTAGTTAATTAAAAGAAAAATTCATTGTTAGACTATTTAAGGATACTGCTGATATAGCAGACAAGTTTTGAAAGTTCTTTCAGAAAAGGGTTGATCTTGGGTGTAAATTCTACTCCTGGAAGAATTTGGAACATTGCCCAGTGGTTTTAGCCTGAATGAATAAATAAATGCATTTACATGGTCTGCGCCTTAGAAGATAAAACATACCTCAAATCCTTTTAGATCAGCCTTCCACAACTTGGTGCACTCTAGATATGCTGGACTGAAACCCCCATCATTCCCAGCCAGCATGGGAATGATGGGAGTTGCAGTTCAGCACATCTGGAGGGCACCATGGTGGGGAAGGCTGCTTTAAATGTTGCCTATATATGTTGCAGCAAGCACCATCTTAGAAGAGGCATTCCTCCTGTGTGAGATAGGGCAGAATGCCTCTTTTACAATGGTGCCTACATCTGCAGTTTTTAGAATTTTACTTGCAGGGGGGAAAACATTAACTTAAAGAAATGCGTTGCCTAATGATCAAGAGTATCTTGTTAGTTGACCAAAGTGTTTTACATTGATTAATCAATTCACTAAACACTGGAGCCAAAAGAACATATATGGAAGACCTGCACATTATGGATTCTGTTTAGCAATCATGTTGTGCACATGGAGATGCTGACTTTAAATCATAACTTTCATACCATTCCCACATTTCTGAGATTTTAAAAAAGAATTGTTAACAAACAAAGCCAAATGCTAATTTATGGAAGTTACAATGGGTTGTATCTGGAGAAGTGTGAGTGTAAAGATGCTTGCAAAAAGAGGATGTCCCTTGCCCACCCAAAAGCCACTCATGAGGCGAGAAGACCATATGAACAGTGTGGGATGGGGTACAGGAATTGCATGGGAAACAGGAATTGTCCAAAAGTGTGTGAAGCACTTTGCATGAGTGTCCTATGCTTGCACTTTTTTGGATATAATCCATGGTACTTTATTTTTCACAATCATTTTTTAAAAAGGAAAAAAAAGATGAATGGGAAAATGAGTGAAAAGCAAAACAAAACTTGGGGCTGCTCCGAGAGAGCAGGTATTTCTTACACCAATGTCACCTCCATGTAGGAAAAAGCAGCTACTGTCACTGTGTCTACTTTTCCACATTTATACATAGTGGGAAGCTCAGAATAGCAGCAAGTTTCCACAGCATATTCATTCCAAACCACAATCAGGTATATACTCACCACACGTGATTGTGCACATACCGGTAGCTTCTTTCACAGAAGTGAAATCCATGTAGGAAACTAATTGTGCTAGCATCAGCCTTTAGTGTTTTAAGTGCCAGCATGTCTATCAACATTTTCATATACACCAGCCAAAAAAAACATTATTTCTCATATCTATCTGATTTCCACACCAAAAGGTACAATTCATTCATGAAGCTTATGTTTCTTTCATAATTGCATCAACACAGAAAACTGCCATCATTGCTGTATCATGTAACTTGATTATACTTTGGCTTACGTGGGGCTCCCAAGCAGTCACCCAACCAGGCACTAACTTGGGTGAGACTTACTTAGTTTTAACAATATAGCCCCAATATTTCTCCTTTCAGGGTACTTGAAAATGATGGATCGTACTAACCTGCGGACAAATTTGGAAGTTATTTTGCTTATAATGCCAGTTGATGTGCCCCTTCTTGTTTGCTCAAATGTGCCTGCTTCATGCGATGGTGATGCAGGTGGCCCATTATAAGTGGCGTTGCGCCGCTCCCGTAGCTGCTCACCATGGAAAGTGCTTCGGCTTGAACTCCCCCGAGGAAAGCGGGTTCGGTCTGGAGTGGTAGTGCTAATACTGTGAGCAGATGGGGATGCAGCAGGTGCTCTTTGAGTTGCACTGCTGGAAAGACAGAAGAATGTTTGAAAGCAAGAGATGGAGAGAGCCAAATCAAGAGAAGCCATTACTATGATGAGTGCTCTTCAAAGCTTGTTTTCCAGACTAAATTTGAGGTTTGTGTGGTTCTCAATATATGTAACCTGCTTCATATGCTTTTGGGATAATATGGATTATACATTTTAATATTGCCTAATTCTACAAAGAGCAATGGAATCCTGCACATTCAAAACATTTGCAGAAAAAGTGAAAGCCTGAGAATAAATGTCTTTTCTTGTCCTACAGTGCCCATATAGGGTCTTGCCGCTATTTCAGAGATTATATGAGATTTGTCTTTCCAACAGGAAAGCCCAAAAAGGGAGGGGGAAGAAAGCAAGCCAGAAATTTTACTCACAAATAGCACTGCCATGGTAAACTGGTGCATTTAAATACAAAAATATATACAAAGGATAACAGTTGTACAGCATGGATGGATAACATTTTCAGCTAGGACTAGAAAACATGGTTCCTACTTCCAAAGTCTGATTTAGTGGTTAGAGTGTCAGATGAGGACTTGGAATACTTAGGTTCAAATTCTCCCTCAGCCATTAAAGCTCATTGGGGGACCTTGGGCCAGTCACTATCTCTCAGCCTAACCCACCTCGAAGAGTTCTAAGGATGGAACCGGCAGTGGTAGGATAAAATGCAGTAACACAAGTAATAAAAAGAAACATTTCACCTAGCCTTCCCTTAGGATCTTGTTTCTCAGTCCACTAACTAGTCTGAACCCTTCTTTCAGCCACCTTGCCTCTGGCTCCCTGCTCCTTCACCTTATCTATTTCCCAAGGCCTCTTTCCAGTCTGACCTCAGAAAGCTACTCCTGTCTCTAGAGCCAGTATGAACTGTTAATGTCAGACAGTCTGGCTATTTGTCCTTCTCTCTCAGAAGCTGGACTACAAACAATCTGATAGCTTTGTTCAACTGAGCATTTAGAATGTTTGTGAGCTTTCCAACACTGTACCAGCTCAGGCAATTGGTGCTAGGGGTGTCAACACCGTAAGTGCTAGCCAATATAGATTGTCAGAGTTCAGTAGTGTTGCATACTGGGCCACTTGTAATCAAATACTTCCATAATGACTGACCATGCAAAGCATCATACAAATGCTGCATAATGAAAAGTACCTTGGTCGATAAGCTTCAGTGCCATCTTTGATAGTTGGCAGTGTAACTTTTATAGGGTGACCAGATGCAGACATGGACTTCTGGTGTCGAGGTCGTGTTGATATTGCAGAAGTGACAGCAGAGCCGGCAGAAGAGGTACTGCTTGCAGACATTTCTGTCAGACTTTTATCCGAAGGAAAGAAGGTGTCAAAAGAAATGGCTTGAGATAAAATGTTCTAATAAACAACTTCCATGTAAAACATTCACACTAATGTCCAATACTTTTTTCAGAAACAGATTTAAAGCTAAGACATGGTCAACATCAGCTTCCACTGGAAAAAATGTTGCAATTCTGCTTTGTATTGGCTCTGTTCAGGTTATAGACATACATTTTGAGGATGTAAAGTTTTCTAACCTGAAAGAAAACATGGGGAAGGAATCTTTTCAGTGGTGGTGACCTTTCTGCACTTATTTGGGAACAGGTACAGATGTAGAAAACAGAAATTGATTATGTTTTCAGATATTCAAGGGGAGGGAGTAGTAGCAAAAGAGTCTAGGTGCTCCTATGACTTTGAGAAGTAATGAGAAGTATTTGGATCTTTGATGAATAATTTGGATCTTCAAAAAATAATCAAAACAGCGCAGAGGAAAGAAGGTACCCCAATAAAGGGGAATGATCTTCCACCAAATCCCATTGAGTTGCATAAGAAAACACAATTGGAACTGACTTCCTTGATCAACCATAGCAAATGATTTGTAATCATGGCACAGCTAGTCTTGATGAATTAACTCTACCATTCTATCCGATTAAAAAAGCTATGGGTAGCAATTTAAATGAATCCTCTAGTAATTTCAAAGTACAAAGACAAGAATGTATTTCAATGCCAATGTAAACCAACTCAATAAGAGCACAGATAGCAACTATTTCACAGGAGGAACCCTTTTGCTGACTAGAATTTTATAATGTCAATATTGAAGCAAACAAAATAGTATTTCTTTTTTGCGACTTCTCTGCATCCCCTATATAACATTACAGCGGGGGGGGGGGGGGTCCCCTGCAAAATTAACAGTTCTCAAAACCTAAGAAATAGTTATGGCTGAGGCAGGAGAAAGGGACACAAGGCAGCTGACACTCAAGTAGGGGGGGGGGGACCCAGATCACAACTCTACTGAGTATCAGCTGACATCACATTATTTGGCCAATGCAGGGAAGAGACCAGTACATAATAGCCTAAACAAGACAGATACCTGCCTGAGTTCAGGTATGCCCAATCTTCCTGATGAAGGTGACATCAGGAGGAGACTGTCACAGATTAGGCAGGGCTCCCCTTAGCCTCGTGGGTGTCCATTTGCCTCTTGAGTTGCAGGACCTATTTGGGTGAGTTTTGTTCCCAAGAGTACTTAAACCATGTTAAATTTGTTAGACTAAGGGTGCAATCTTATGCAAGTTTAGGCAGAAAAAAGGCCTACAACTCCCATCATGCTGGGAGTTGTAGGCCCTTTTCCTGTCCAAACTTGCATAGGACTGTGCCTTTCTAAATGCCTGTGACAATTCAACATGAATTCTTACACTCTGGGTGTATCAGGTTCAGTACCTGTTGTCTTTTCCATTCTGAATGGCAGAATAGCGATCTGTAGAGCGTTCACAGACATAGGTATTTCTTCGTGTCATGCTAGTCCCAGAAAACACATTATTCTAGAGAAGATGGGAACATGCATTTTACATGTAAATACAACTGAAAATATATGGTAGAGTAAGAAAGCCTAAATATATAGCACATTAGCATATGCCTATGTTCTCTCATACATTTTGGCATCTCACACTTAGTCATGCATGTTCTAATTTAAGCTCATTGGTAAAAATGTCGCTCTATTATTTATTCTAACAAATGTACTAAAGGTATACACTCGCAATGTCAAAATAGAACTTTTGCAGGGACAAAAGATCCTAGAAAGAAAAAAAATGTTAAGAACAATGACACATTAAAACAATAGACTTGGGACACAATTTGGGGAAGTGTGCCCAGCAGTTTCCTGCCCCCTGAGAACTCTGAAGTTACTCTTCCCATGAATGCAAAAGTAGTTTGGGGATTTGGCAAGAGAACTTTCTAATGCAAAAACAGCACTGGTGTATACCCCTTTCCCCCAACCCTCAACAGCACTCAAAGGAAAAAATGGACAAAGAAAGAAGCACCTTTGCTACCCCTTCCTTAAAAAGGCTCCTGTGCCGAATACTCAAAATACATTTGCAGTTCAAGGGAGTCTGAAGAGTACCTTGGGGCTTCTGCGTTGGTATTTCCCCCTCAGAAAAACTGAGATGCATGTGCAGCCCTCTGAACTCTGGCCTTGGCCCAGAAAACTCTGGCCTGGTTTATATGTTGAGCTAAACAGCTCCTCCAAAGGTATGGTGTGGAAAGTGTGAAAGCTGAAGCACTTTTACATATAGTGTGCAATGTGTCGATACACAGAGACAGGTTGCACAATCTTCTCCCTCAAGGGGTGGGGTGGGGTGGAAGCTGCGAATCACCTATGCATACAGCTGCATCACACATTACATTGTAACTGTGGTGGGAGTACGTATGTATTCCTGTCTTCTCGCTTTTGCTACAGAGAGGCTGCTTACTTAAGTGTATGAACTTTTAAAAATTGTATTTATTACATCTATATACCACCCGATAGCCTTAGCTCTCTGAGGGGTTCACAACAGTTAAAACCGTAAGATACAGCAACATGATAAAAATATAATATAAAACTTTTAAGAAGTTTAAAACTACAGTATAATACCAAAATAAAAACCAGCAGCAATGTAAAGATCTAAAAATACACTAACAGATTCAAAACATTAAAAACTGAAAAACTTAAAACGCTTGGGAGAATAAAAAGGTCTTCACCCAGCACCAAAAAAACCACAACGTATGTGCCAGACAAGCCTCTCTGGGGAGGGCATTCCACAGCTGGGATGCCAAATCCGAAAAGGCCCACTTCATTTGGCAGGGGCACCCGGAGTAGGGCCTCTGAGGATGATCTTGGGGTCTGGGCAGATATATATGGGGGGGAGATGGTCCTTCAGGTAACCTAGACCCAAGCCATTTAGGACTTTGAATGTTAATACCAGCACTTTGAATTGGGCACAAAAACAGACTAGAAGCCAGTGCAGATCACAAAACGCTGGTGTAATATGTTCATATCGACCACTCCATTAACATTTTGCCCTATTTTGGACCAGCTGAACTAGGCCTTTCTTCTTATCTGTCCTGTTTTCCTTACCTTGAAAGCCTATGTATTACTGAGATTGTCTAGTGATATTGAGTCAAGTTTATGTAAGTATGGACAAGAGAAAGAGAGCTCTTATATCTGCTTACAGAACCAAAGGCTTCAGTATTATCTGAAAAGAACAAGCTCCCATTATTAGCAACTTCAAATCTAAAGTGGCAGCTACAATGAACAGTGTCCTGAAGGGAAATGCAAATTTCTATAGCCTAGGGCAAACAGCCACTGCAATTATTTCCTAATTGCCTTGGATCATCTTTCCCCAAAGGGGAAAATATTGATTTGAATAGTCAGCCATTCACATACTAATCTAGTCCCTATGTATAAGCAGCTGTTTCAGTATGTACTTAGGATGGAGTGTAACATCATAACTAGTGATGTCATCAAACTAAGAGGGCCACAACTGGTCTGGTTGCCAGAATTGAGGGGTCCATTTTGTGGCCTCATTTTAGAGACCGTTGAAATGCCCCAGCTGATTTGTATTATGTCATCGAAGGTGTGCCATGGCATAGATATCTCCAAGAACGTCAGTCACAGCATTGACTGGAAAGTTCTGTCCTTGTCAAGGGGCAGGGCTAGTGTAGCCCAATCCATGCAGGAAGGACATGACAAGGTCAGAGGCCTCTAGGCCCAAGAACACCTCCAACCAAGTCAATGGGCCCTGCTGGAACCTCATCATCATCAGGCGATCACTCGTGACCGAGTAAGATTGTCTTCCGGGATAAAAGGAGGAAATTCTAAAGAAGATTGTGTAGACTCTAGCGATGGGTCCGTAAGTGACTGTGGAGGCCAATTCTAGATCCACACAGCTTCCCACAGTGAGGACACAGGTTACAAGATGGAAGATGGTCCTGTGAAGGATTCGTTTGACGTGCTTTTCGCTTAGCGCGTTTCTCCCTTTCACCTTGCACTCGGGCTTCTTCAAAGTCCATGGAACCTTTGTGAAAGGCCAACCTCCATTTAGATCGTTCATGGGCCAGAGCTTCCCAGTTTTCGATGTTTATATTGCATTTTTTTAGATTAGCCTTATGAACATCTTTAAACCTCTTATATTGACCACCGATATTCCGCTTTCCATCCTTGAGTTGGGAGTAAAGTAACTGCTTTGGTAGACGGCAGTCAGGCATTCGAACAACATGACCGGTCCACTGAAGTTGGCGTTGAAGGATCATTTTTTCAATGCTAGTAGTCTTTGCTTCTTCCAGTACACTGACATTTGTTCGCCTATCTTCCCAAGTAATTTGCAGGATTTTCCGGAGGCAACGTTGATGAAACCTTTCAAGGAGGTGGAAGTGACGTTTATAGATAGTCCATGTTTCGCAGGCATACAATAAAGTTGGTAATACAATGGCTTCATAAACCACTGTTTTGGTCTTCTTACAAATATCCCGATCCTCGAACACTCTATGTTTATCGCCCCAACATTATTTGCCATTTTCATCGCCATGGTTTTACATCTTGTCAAGGGGAAACTTCCCACCGGTGTGGGAATTATATATCGAACAGATGGAAAGCTTTTTAATCTCAGCAGGCTGAAAGCAAAAAGTAAGGTAATTACAACCTCCGTTGTGGAACTTCAGTATGCTGATGATAATGTGGTCTCCGCACATTCAGAGGATGATCTCCAAACTATCCTAAATGCTTTTGCGGAAGCATACGAAAAACTTGGTCTCTCACTTAATATCAAAAAAACCAAAGTGCTTCATCAGCAAGTGCAAGCCAATCCTTTGGTGATGCCATCTATCCAGCTTGGCGGGACAATACTGGAAAATGTCGATCATTTTCTCTATCTTGGCAGCTATCTTTCTGTTACAGCTAACATCGACAGTGAAATCCAGCATCGTCTGAGCTCCGCAAGTGCCGCATTTTCTCGAATGAAACATAGAGCTGGAACCTATATACCAGTGATGGCGAACCTATGGCACGCGAGCCACAGCTGGCACACAGGGACCTCTCTGTGGGCACTCGAGCCATTGGTCACCAGATCGCGAAAAGACTGTCCCCTTCTGCATTCAGCGTTGGGTTTCCATAGTAACTCCTCTGCAATCATTCCTCGCTGGCCTCCACAGGCAGGCACACTCCAACATCTCCACCCCCAGAAGCGGACTGTGCAGGCACCCAGCCCTCCTTCTAACTGAACAGACAGCTCAGAAGCACAGCACATGCACGCCCGAATCTTTGCACGCCCGGTGAAGAGCCATGCCCTGAGACAGAGCGGGGCGCGATTAGCTAGTGCCCCCTCCTCCTTCCTGCCAAATTTAAGGCACTTTAAAATAAATAAGTTGGTTTTGTGTTGCAGTTTGGGCACTCGGGCTCAAAAAGGTTCGCCATCACTGCTATATACCCACCACATCCTTATTCCCCCCACACCCGATTACTTTTTTCTTTTGACATCCTGCAGATATCCTCTTAATGAATCCATTTTATTGGATTAAAAATAAGGACACTGGAGAGGATGTATCTCCCATCACTAATTAACAAATTGGCATTGCAGTTTCACTAGACATGTAGAGGAATGGAACATAACAGATTGTTGAAAGAAACAGAATGAACTGGAGACCGATGAACTGGAGACCCTTCACCCAAGTACCAAACTAAAGACTTCAGTTTGACTTCAGCCATGATAAAACTGGCAAAGAGTATAAAATTATATATAAAATTATGCATGGTGTAAGTGGGTCAAAAACAGTTTTTCTCCCTCTCTCATACTAGAACCCAGGGTCATCCCATGAACCTGACTGGTGGGAGATTCAGGACAGAAAAAAAGTACATCTTCACACAGTGCATAGTTAAACTATGGAATTTGCTACCACAAGATGTACTGATGGTCACCAATTTGGATGGCTTTAAGGAGGTTTAGACAAATTCATGGAGGATAAGGCTATCAATGGCTACTAGTTCTGATGGCTATATGCTTCCTCCAGAATCAGAGGCAGTATGCCTATGTACAACAGTTGCTGGGGAACACAACCAGGAGGGTGCTATTGCACCCATGTCCTACTTGTGGTTTTCCCACAGGCAGACAGTTGACCAGTGTGTGAACAGAATGCTAGACTACCTTGGTCTGATCCAGCATGTCTCTTCTTATGTTCTTAAGGTGAGCTATACCCATATGCAGTAAGCAGAGCTGTAGGGCAGACCTTCTCTGTTTGTCTCACATAATATGCTGCTGTAGCTACAATTGCGCAAACTGCTCCATATACCCTCCACAGCAGTGGTTCCCAACCTTGGGTCCCCAGATGTTGCTGGACTACAGCTCCCAGCATCCCTTGTCATTAGCCATGGTGGCAGGGTATGCTGGGAGCTGTAGTCCAGCAACATCTGGGGACTCAAGGTTGGGAACCACTGCTCTATAGGATCAGGGTGACTCCATTCTGCCAGATTTCTGCATGAGCACTGTTTTTACATCCAAATGATGCTGTAAAAAGGAGGCAAATACCCCAAATGAAACTATCTACCAGGTATTTATCATGCTGTAAGACTATTAGGCATTGCTTATTCAAAATGTATAAAAAGTTTTCAAGATGTATGAGTCTGCAAGACTTTGTAGGAGACAAACTGGAGTGGGGGGGGGGATCTTGAGCAGAACAGTACAAGGAGGAACAGCGTTCTAATCTCCCCATCTCTCCTCACTACCAAGCACTGCCCTCCTTTCAGGCAATGCTTATTTGAGATGTGACAGGGTGTAAAGTTATCTGGAAGTCCCTTCCTTCAACAACCCAGATGCCAGTTGTCATACCCAGGTTTTTTTTACGTGTCAGTCAGTAGCTACTCGACATCTAGATTATTGTTCTCCTGCTTTTTTGAATATGCCACCATTAAACAAATTACACAAGACTATATGAATACTTGTTTTGTACTACAGAGAATATTTGACCCCATTAGTGAACAAAAATCTCACTTACACTGGGAACAGTAGTTGATTTTTTCCTTTCAGGGCCCACCAATGGACTTGCTGCCATCTCGCCTTTGGACCCAACTGTAGTGCTGCTCAGTTTACGTGATGCATCTTTGTCCCATTCCTCTTTGTGTTCACTCTCCACACTGTTTGCCTGAGCTCTTTTTGAGTACGAGACAGCGGGAGGAATTGATGGGCCAACTGTCAAACAGAGGTAACGTCAATGAGAGGATGCTCTCCGCATCACCTTCAGCCAGTCTGACAATTATTTCCACTTGTACTAAAAATAAAATCCAAGAACAAATAAGACACTGATGCTACCCTACCAAAAAAGAAAAAGAAAAAAAGATACCATGCACAGAAGTTACCTGAAAACAAATGAGTCATCAGAGCTTTGGTTACATAATCTCACACAGTGTTAATTTAGTATTTATTATTTGTTCCTTATTAATCTGTTAATATACTATTCAAAATGAATGTACTAATCAGAGGCATACTTCAGGGATACTCGATTGGCTTCTATACGTAATCCCCCAATGATTCAGCTGGCTGCCACCCCATTTCTGGATCTACAGTATACAGTATAAGCAATTCTCAGTTACAAGTTTTCTCATGAAAATGCCAGAGGAGCAATCTAAAATCATTACAAATCAACTGCAGTTCTATGGAATATATTGACCCGGTTTGCACAATCAAATTAAATTGTCTTTATCGGTGGTGCATGCCGGCTGCCATTTCCCTAAATTACCCACCCGGATGTGGCTTGTCCAAACCTGGGCAGCATGGCTTGTTTGAGGGGGAAGCAACCTTCAAATAACCCATGGCCTGCTGTTAATACCCATTAAATAACTTTAAACATATTAAGCAACCTGTATTTAGTTTCTCTCTGTTCTGCATCATTCCACCCCTGCCCCCCCCCAACCCCCCAGCGTACTTTTCACATCCCTCACTGCAACATTTCTGACTATGAGCCTAGCTGCTGGATAGGGGGAAAGCAGGGGATGCTTGGACTCAATTCAAACATATCCCCTCTCCCAACCCCACACACTGAACAGCTGATCACTGCTATGATGGGTTTTACTAAGAAGCTCCTTGCAGCACTGATCAGCTATTGAAGGTGTTTGGGGAGAGAGAAGGGTTTTCTGGTTTTTCCTACTCCACTAGGAGCAGTTTCGGGCTTTCTATGTCATTGCATGGTTCTCTAGATTGGGACCTTTATCTCCAACACAAACCTAGTTTAGATCAAATCAAAATATTTTTCCTCCTGCACTGCTGATTGCAGCAAGAATTCACAACCTAGCAGATCAGAAGCAACCAGCCCTCCCCATTACAGAAAGGCAATGTTCCAAATGATTAGGGCAGTGGTAAGCAACCTGATGCCCTCCAGACCTTTTGGATACATTTCCCACTTCCCATAAGGTTCAGCCAGCATGGGCAACAATCGAGGACTTGGTAGTCCAAACATTTGGAGGGCACCAGGTTTCCTACCCCTGGATTAGGGGGAGGGTTTGCTTTCTGTAAACAGGAAAGCCTCAGTTGCACACAGGGATTCAGTCTACAGGGCTGTGGCCAATGGCTCACAATGGTGTTCAGGCACACAACTGTTTTCTCTATGGAAATAAATCCAGCCCCATCATCTAATGCAAAAAATGACTGTACTGCAGATATACTAGTTCAAGTTTGATATTCAAAGCAATGACAACAAATACAGAGCACAGTTTTCATTATGAAGATAGTTAAAATAGCTACAGAGACCAGAAGAAATGCAAATGAAAATTGACACATCTGTCAACTAACCTAAACTATATTTACCACAGAAGGCTCACATGATAAAAGCATCACAATGTGATATGAGACGGAACACAACTAATGCACAGAGTGGTGGCACTGCCAAGCCCAGAAAACATGGCACACAGCTTAAAATTGTATTTTGCTACTTTACTTGGTTGAATGCCATCCCCACCATGTTCACTGAACCGCCGTTGTTTCTGATTGGCTGATATACTCCGCTGGACCTTCAGGTGAGCAGGAGATTGCATAGAACTGTTGTTGAGGTCACTGCTGGGTCGAGATCTTTGACTCAGGTTGCTACTGGACAGAGATTCGCTCCCCTCAAACTGCAAGAGTAAGTGACAACTTTTAGAAATGAAATCCATTTATTTATTTTTTTGCTCAAAACACTGGCAATCATTCCTTATGTTTATTCAAATCCCTATTTTTTAGGGAATTCATTTAAGGAGTATTTCTAATGTCACAACACATTTTATTAAACTTTAAGATAACATTTACTACCACATTCGCTGTAATCTTGAACTTGGACCAGGCTCTGTAGTCACCTCAGGGATGTTACACACCTGGCTGAATGTGGCTTTAAAAAAAATATAACTCTGAAAAGTACCATCAGACGATCAGAGCCTGCCACTGGCAGCAGAAGAGCAATGGGAGGAGGAGCTTCTTAACACTTTCCCCAAGCTGTCTTCCTATCTATAGGTGAGAAGATATGAAAGATGCCCTATATTTTCCCCTGTGGGTGGGACAATTTTAATTGGACAAATGCCTGGTAGGGAAAGGATTAAGCAGCCTCTACAGTCATTTTCCCACTCCTGATAACATCCTTAGAGCTTGATTTTCAGTTAGAGGGGGGGAAATCCAATCAAGCGAAAGGACGAGGCAACCATGTTTCACCAGACTACATGATAATTAGACCAAAGGATATTAAATTACTCAGGCTCGCTTATGCTGGGTAATACTTCATACAGATATAAACAGTCCCAGAATAAACTGACAATCGTGAGGAAAAACCCTGCATCAGTTGCTCCTCTTTGCAGACTGACAATCTCTGCCAACTTGTTCCCAGAGACTGACAGCTTGTGACAGGGAAACACACATTTCCTTTCTGTTTCTCAGCCCACACAAAGAGGGAAGGGTTAGAAACAAAAATGCTTCTTGTCCCAAGATGAGCACCAATCTCCACAGGAGCTAAAAAGATTCAAGTTTCAAATACTGCAACAGATATCCTTATTTCTAACAGTCTTTCACTGTTGAAGAGTCTTCAAAGAAAGCAGGAGTCTGTTAATTTTGGTATCAATACAGAGCATCCAAGGGGGATTGTTAGTCTCATTTTCACAATATTTTTAGAGCACAATCTAAAGCTGATCAAATATCTATGAAAAGATTTCATTATGCTTCAGTTCATGTGCTTAGCCAGGGCTCTCCAACCTTGGGTCCACAGATGTTGCTGGCCTACAGCTCCCAGCATACCCAGCCAGCATGGCTAATAGCAAGGGATTCTGGGAGCTGTAGGCCAGCAACATCTGGGGACCCAAGGTTGCAGAATCCTGTGCTAAGCAAACCCATGTACGCCATGTATTTGTTGACTAAGGGCGCAATCCAATGGGGATGCCCATAAGCCTCCGAACTCAGAGGATTACGGGCATCCTATGCAGGGTGGAAGGAGCATAGAGGTGATCTTTGCCTCCCCACTCTTCCTGTCCTGCAAATCAGCTATATGGCTGATTTTGGCCGTCTAGCTGCAGCGCTTTGGACGGGGAGGGAAGGAGGCTGGAGCGCCGCCAGGATGTATTGTATCCTGGCAGTCCTGGTCTCCTCCCCTCTCCGCCCCCTTTACCCCTTCTCCGAGGTCATTCTTACGACCTCAGCGAAGCAACAGGCGTGGTTCTTTCCGAGTTGGGTGCAGGGGGTCAGGATCCAAGCACGGATCCCCAGATACGAGGTCGGAGCTCTTTTCTGACCTTGGATTTGGGAATCCGAAGAATCCCATGGCCCCACCAGACACTGTTTAGGGGCCATAGGATCACTCTCTAAATGGTTTTTAATGTTTTACTATATAACAATGGCTAGAAATACTTGATAGCATAGCAATATTTTTCTAGGGCACTGCTAATAGAGCATAATGCTGGCCCTTAGTATCACTCTTATTTTCTTCTGCTTTCTTTGAATACAGCAAACAAATAAGCAGATGACCAGTTGCAGAGATTGAAAGATATTTTCATGTGAACTAAGGCTGGAACTACACATGAAGCAGAATGAAGTGGGAATGGAATGGTAGAATGGACAGTATCACCTCAGATGGCAGTGAGAGATATCATTCATTAATATTCTCCTATTTACAAGAATTTCCTGAAAGCAGAAAACCAGCAGAGCACATAGGGGCAGGCTAGAATCTCTCTCCCCAACATGCCAGTTTTCTTCTGGCAGGGAGCTTTTTACATGGGACAGGTCAAACTCTCCACCTCCATTATAATTATGTCAGCCCTACCCCCAATATACATGTCATGGCCAGGGGCCAGTGAATTTGGGTACAGTCATGCCTTGGATTGGGAGCATAATTCGTTCCGGAAGCGTGCTTGTAATCCAAAACACTCTTATATCAAAACGAAATCCCCCCAAAAAAAATTTGTACAGAGATTTTTAATTTAAGCCGTACTACAGTACTTGTATTGCAAGACGTCGCTTATATATCAAGTCCAAAAAAATTACTAAATAAATATTTAAAAATTTGCTTGTCTTGCAAAACGCTCTCAAACCAAGTTACTTGCAATCCAAGGTATTACTGTACGTGGCCCAGAGCTCTGATCAGCACTGCCCCCATTAGTCCCTGCCAGTCACAGCAGCAGTGTGCTTTGCTGGGCCCTGGCACTTGCCCCTGTATACCATGTTCTGGCATTGGGCTGACATTGGAGAGTATTTAAAAATGGCACTCCCCTCTGCAATCAGAAGTGGTAGAGTCCACTATATTACCTCAGGACTTCACCACCTCATTCTGCTGCATGTGTAGACCAGGTCTAAGCCACTCACGAATCAATGCTAGCAAAAACGCTGAAGCATAAACCTATGCTGAGGCATTAACCCAACGTCCCAAAGAGTACATTTGCTCACCAATAATCCCCACAGGATATTATGTTCAACCACCCCAGATTAGAAATGCAAAACAACCCCAACACTAGCAGATAAAAATAAGCACTGGTAAGTTACCTCAGGTGGTTTTCTGCCTAGAAGCAGGTAAGTAGCCATTACTTCATCATATTTTTGGTTTACTAAAGAGTCATTAATTTCTTCTCTTGCAAAACCCATAGTGACCATTATATCTATAAAAAACAACAATACAACTCAATTACTGACAACACATATCTAGAGCATGTCAGCTAATACAATGTGAACATCTGACGTCTTCTACTTTGTTTTCATCCACAGCAGTGCTACTCGGAGGATTCTCTAAGAATCACATAACATTTTAAATTTCAGTTTGGGTTCTCCAGGAAATGATCCATGAGCAGGATAAAGTAAGACTCTAGTGCACTGTTTCACACATCTTCCCTAAAAAAATATCCACCCGATTGGCCAGTTTCATAACGTGTTCCATGTTCTACTAGGATCTTGTAGTTTACATTTATGTAGCATCAACAAAGCCTCTAGCATAAACCTATGCAGAATTAAAGATCTACATAAAACTGGAAAGAAGAGGGGAGATGGGACTGACAATAGATTGGTTTACATGTAACATTTCAATCCTCCAAACAAAGCATGGTCCAGACAACTGGGAAAGTACCACGGGCTCGTGGGCTCAGAATAAATTTATTACCTGTTTAGCACAAAGCATCATTTCTCATTACATCTGAACTCACAAATGATGGTTTGTACTTTCCCTCCAAACTTTGATTAAAAGTCATCTTTAAACTGCCCCCCCCCCCAGTTCTGATTAGGAGGGAAAGTGCAAACCATCGTTTCCCAGTATGGGTGAGAGGAGGAAGGAGAAATTGAACCTGTGAGACTTTCCTGATCCTGCAAACTATTTTTTGGAGGACTGGACCATTATGCGTGAATTAGATCCTATGAGTAGTGGAAATGGGGAAGATAGTCTGGTGGTAGTAGAAGAACAGGTAAGATGGGGCTAAGGTAGTTCAGGAAGAGTTTCCATGGAAATTGTTCAACATATACAATGTAAGAAAAATCTGGCACATAGTAACCAACCCATATAACTAATAAAATAAACTGGCAAAATTAGAGATAGTAACACCGCATCGTCAGCGTAAAGGAGAATTGAAAGAGAGTGGGTGGTCAGCTTGGGGGGATGAAAATCAGGGTTTGATAAACTTTTCACTATTGAGTTAATGTAAAAATCCTCAAATTAATCTTTATGGCACAATGTAAAAGATTAAGAACTAGACGAGAATGTAATGAATATAGTTTGGAGATCTCTGGAAGAGCAGGATAACTATGTAAAAATCCGTACCTATTCTTTTGGTGTCATTAAAATCTGGTTCGGGCTCAGTGTATGGCTTTAATTCTTCCTCTTCATGACCAACATTCATCCATCGGTCCTTCATTATTTGCTAGAAAATATAACAAAACTGAAACAGCCACAACAAACAAAATTGTGGAAAATGTATGAAAATGTAAACGTTCATAAAGCTTGTAACAAAAAAGAGAGATTTCCAGATAGGAAATGAAATGTAACACTCTAGTGGTATTTTACTTAACAGGTGCTGGACAATAAGGTGACTCAGAAAGATTAGACAAAGTGCTCAGATCAATTTATCAGTTTTTCAAATAATTTATTTTAACATACAGCAGTATCCAAGGGGGCTCTCTGTTGCACAAGCACCACCTCCCACTGATTCCACTGTGCAAGCGGGACCAACCGCTTACGCAATGGATATTTAATGCTTCCTATAGGAAGCCCCGATACAAGCAGGAACACTCATTTCTGGATTGGGACAGATTGGCAGAGCTCCCTTATGCAAGCTCTGCTGACCTGCCCCATTCCAGGAATGAGCATTTCCACTCATATCCAATTGCTCCCGAAAGTGCTAAATCTCTATTGCACATGTGGTGGGTCTCGCTTGCGGAATGCAATCAGCAGGGGCGCAGTGCCCCACTGTGTACTGCCCAAAATATCCTATATATAGTATGCCACACAATTATTGAAAACTGATTTTTCAGTGGCCTTCACCCTTATAGATAACTGTCCAGTATTTCATAGGAAAACAGGCACAGTCTCTCTCTTCTATAGCACTCACAGACTGTGCTTTGAACATAGTAGTTCAGGGGTCCCATCCATGGCACCCACGGGGCCCTCCAATGGTGCTCGTGAAGGGTCCCTGATGTGGCACCCGTGGGCACCCACCAAACTTTTTTTTTAAAAAACCCATTTTTTTAAAATATGCATACATGGATTTGTATATATCCATAGCAATTAATACATATGAAATGCCTATATATGAAAATAAAACTTTCCAGCAATTATACATCGCCTTGCCACAATCCCTTTCCTTGCTATTTCTCTCCCTTCCCCATCCCTAGCCTTCTTCTTTCTCTCTCTTCCGAGCCCCAAGCCTGGCTCTCTTCTCCCACTCACCCCTTTGCCATGCTGTTTCTCTTTCCCCTCCACCTCTTTACCTCACGGCTTATCCCCACTTCTAGCGTCGCTCTTTTTCATCCCTATAAACCCTTTGCCATGCTATTTCCCTCCCAGCCTCTAGCCTCGCTATTTCTCTCCCCCAACCTCTTTTGACTAGCCAGGTCCCCACGGCAGCCATTATGTGACTAGCCACATCCTCCATGGGAGCCATTTTGTAATGGTGCCCACAGCAGTTTCTCAAATTCGCAAATGTGCCCACAGCCACAGGTCTGAAAAAGTTGGGGACCGCTGCAGTAGTTCTATCTGTGTGCTCAGACAGAACTGTACAAAGCTGGATTCTGCAACATTATGCAAATTAAAGCGGATATTTATATATGATGCATGCCATCTTGCTGCAGCAGAGGGAAATATGGGACAGGATCTACTCCATTGGCTTGGCTGAGAGACCTGGACTGCCTCCATTCCAGCTTGTTATTATAAGAACAATCACATAACTTTAAGAAGTGGTTCGTGCCTGAGTTTGCTTGTTTTCCTCTTCCCTCCCATCCCTTTTTCCTTTTGTGTCATGTCTTTTAACTCTTTTAAAGATTATAAGCCTGCAGGCAGAGAATGTCTTGCTTTTAATCTGTGTACAGAGCCTAGAAACATTTAGGAACTTTATGAATGAATAAAAATTAAAAGGCACATTTTGCATAAATTATTCTGCTTCTGCTATTCATGGAGAGAGGCATGCAGGGCACTGCAATCCTGCTACTTGACTGCTGCTCATTCTCCCACTCTAGCATCTAAGATTTCACCAAGCAATGACCACACAATTTTAAGTCTATCTTCACTGCTGTAAGGGCTAGAAATGTGCTTAAAATCACCCCCACACTGAGTATGACATTCTTAGGATGCTCCATGGTTCTCCTACTACTGATGTCTCTGTTTGTGCTATGCAGTTAGAAATACAGCTGAACAGCACAGGCCTGAACATAAGCATTAAATTATTAGTCAGCGGTATCCTTTGGACTCTTCCATCTCAAACTTTATGTGAATATGAACATCCTTAAGTTGACCTCTCATGGTCCTAATTATTCCATTGTATAGAAAGGAGTCTAACAATGAGTGCTACACATCAATGAAGCAGAAACTACTCATACCCCACACTCTACTGGCAAGCAACCAGATAAAAGAATTATTCAGCACAGTCACAGCTGATCAGGGTATATTTCCCAGCTAGTGCTCAAGTTATCTATGTTGGAAAGTGATTAAATGAGATTAATTTGGTGGAACACCATCTCCAGCTGCAAACGCAAACCTATGAAGATGAAAGAAAGGTCACACTGATGACTAATACACATTGTACTTCTGAAACCATTTTATCATCTGTTGTACTTTTATTGGGTATTAACAAGCAGTAAATCTTTCCTAGACACAAAGTCCAGCGACCAAGATGACTGGGTGCTTCACCTTGCTGCAATTGCTACATAAATAAAAAGATTTTAATGAAAAGAATCCCATCAACTACGATGCCAAATAGATTACTCATATGAAAATAGCTTATTTTAAAACTCAGCTGTCTTAAAAACAAAAGCAAGGTTTTTGAGAACCAAAGTTCACCTTTCTCACATGATACACTAAACTTACATTAAATTTCATTAAGACTGACAAGCATTTTAACAGAAAATAATTTTTTAGCAGAAGCATGAAAACCTTCCACTAAAAATGAGAGCCTTCCACTAAACATTCCACTGAATGTTCAGAAGCGATAAAACATGACAGTTGGGTTTACACGACACAGCAACCCATTGTGGGTAACCAGTCACAGTGGGTTGCTGTGCCATCCAAACCCAGACCGCTTCCTGCAGGGTATCTTATTTTTGGGTAACAAGCCACGCTGACAACCCTTGTTCTAGGTGTCGCAAAGGACACTGGGATACCAGCTGGAGGACCGAGGGGAAAAACAACTCATGATGAGCCCGATCATCTATCAGGCACACCATGGGTTGTTCCACAAACAAACAACCCACCGTCAGTGTTTGAAATTCTAAATACAATTGCATACACAACAATGGACACCCAGGAAGATTTTATATTTCATGAACAGCTTACAACAATTAACTGTTGTAAACTGCACAGAGAGCTTCGGCTATTGGGCGGCATAAAAATGTATTAAATAAATAAATAAATAAATAAAATATTTGCTGTTCTTGCTTTGCTCCAACCCTGAAGTCTTATTTGTTTAATCATATTCTGTTTGTTTCTTCAGATTAATATTAAGTTAGACCATTATGTTAGACCAATATTATGTTAAGACCATTAATATTAAGTTAGACCAATATTATGTTAGATTGTTAGAACCACAATCCTAAACTTATTTACTGGGGCTGCCACCAGATTAAAGAAATCTTAGTTGAACAATTGTATGCATTTGTTGAATCAATCAATCAATCAATTAATCAAACTCTACATAAATATGTACATGAATAAAGAACTACTACTGAAGAAAATAGCATTTAAGATCACGCATGCAATTACAACAGGCGCTGTCTTAGAAGAGGCATCCACTCGTACGTAATGGTGCTGCTACCCATACTAAGATGGTACTTGAGACCCATAGTTTTTGTAAGTTCTTGTATTACAATGAATAACACTTTAAAAAATCTGTTGCCTGTATTGAAAGGTTTTAAAAGATTAATCTAACAAATTGACTAAACACACTGCAATCCTACTCATTACCCGAAACACCTTTTGAAATAATAGAGCCTCATTTGAAAAATCTGCTTTCCACATTACAAAATTCCCACATCACTATTTCCCAAGATGCATATACTCAGCCATAAAATGGCCGGCTTGTCACGTGATAATCATACACATACAAAATAACCAATGTGTACATTATTTCCTCAAAAAAAGTACCTTCCACAGGGAAGATTTTTAATTTTTTAAAATAAACATCAAACAATGTGCAACAAAAACAACAAAACAAAGCCACTTGTTATTATTACATTTTTTATTACATTTTTTCCTCTTGCAAGGAATCCAAGGTGGCTTACATGGTCCTCCTCCTCTTCATTCTAACCCCAGAACAACCCTGTGAGGTGCATTAGGCTGAGAGTCAGTGAATGGCCCAAAGTCACCCAGTGAGCTCCATGGCCGAGTGAAGACTAGAACTTGGATCTCCCAAATCCCAGCCCACCACTCTAACCACTATGTCACACGGGCTTCTAACAAGAAAAGGGGGTGTCGGGGCTAGTTCTCCTAGCCCCTCAAGTTCCAGCTCCCTAAATCCAAAACAGCACTGGTCAGATTCCATGGGAATGGATTCTGAAACAGAAGGGGAGGGGGAGGGAGAAGAAGGCGGCGAGGTAGGAATGGAGCCACTCTCTGCAGATAACACGGACCCAGCTGTGCCATCAAGGCTGCAGTCAGAGGCGGGGTGTGTAGGGGAAGAATAGCTGGGAAAAGTACTCCTGATGGGAGGGGAGGCAGAGCTCCCGGGGGGGGAGGGGAGGAAGAGCTCCTGATGGGGGAGGGGAAGCCAGCCTCCGTGCCAGGTCCTCGTGAGTGGCATTGCTTATGTAGGCAAGAGCAACTGACATCTCTTCGCTGCTCTGCTCGGTAGGCTAACAAGACTTTTGACCCGCTCTAGACACGGAGTGGGGTGTCTGGTTTCAGGGTGGGAACGCACG
Organism: Shinisaurus crocodilurus; assembly: GCA_021292165.1. Taxonomy (NCBI): domain Eukaryota; kingdom Metazoa; phylum Chordata; class Lepidosauria; order Squamata; family Shinisauridae; genus Shinisaurus; species Shinisaurus crocodilurus. The sequence continues at coordinate 42,967,817 of CM037879.1, read as the reverse complement.
AAACACCTCAGTGCAGAATCAACTGTTGGTCATTCCTGACTTCCCACTGACAGATATAGGGTCTTGAATTATTTCTTTACTTTTGTGTAACACTGTTCTGCAACCACCTGAGTTGCCCTGCTTTTGCCTAATAAAGCTTTACAAAGAAACCCGTGAGCTGTGCCTGACGTTCTGGCTGGAGAGAGAGGAGTAGGAGTGTGTGTGTGAGAGAGAGACACGACATGGGGAATTAAAAAAACAAGAAGTGAGGTAGTTCTTAGTAGCAAGTTTAGGGTTAGGGTAGAGGTACCAGGAACAAATATAAGAGCAGGCTATTCCTTATGTGTTTTAAGTAATTCCACTGTAATTTACAAAGGAAGAAAGAAAAAAGATTAACTTACTTCTAAGCTCCCTCTCTTGATTGGATTCAACACAAGTAGTTTTTTCAGTAGATTTTCACAGTCTGTGGACATATAGAATGGTATCCGGTACTTCCCCCGTAATACCCGCTCTCTGAGTTCCTTTAGAAAAAACGAAGAAAAAGTATCTACTATTGAGACAGAACATTTGAAGACTAGACTTTGCTATTTCAAATCTCAACTGTACCTTTAAATTTTGACCATCAAATGGCAACGATCCACTGACTAGGGTGTAAAGAATGACTCCAAGACTCCAGACATCCACTTCTGGGCCATCATATTTCTTTCCTTGAAAAAGTTCAGGGGCAGCATACGGAGGGCTTCCACAAAAAGTGTCCAGTTTGTTGCCAATAGTAAATTCATTGCTAAAACCAAAATCTGCAATTTTAATGTTCATATCTCCATCAAGAAGAAGGTTTTCTGCCTAAAAAAAAGGGGGGGGGGATGATATTGAAGATAAATATCAAGATATAAAAAGTTCACCAGAAATTCATTATGAAAAGTACCAGTCATTTTAAAGAGCTACATGCTTTGTTACGTAGTACAACACAAGAAGCAATCACCAGTACTGAGAATGGAGAACACTTAGAATGTCCATGGTTTATAGCGAGGAGAGGGCTGGAACTCTTTTTATCTTGCTTGGATTTTGTAGGATTTTCTCTTCTGCTGACAATGTGAGTGCAACCTTATATCCTACTGACATCAATACAGCTTGTGCATTAGTATTAGACTTAATAGCTTAACAAAGATCCCCTTTTGCGTTTGAAAAAATGCTTTCCCTGCAACCTTGGGGAATAGTGGAATAAAAATCTAAATAGAAATAAAACGAATGCTTGTGCTCTGCTTTGGAATTAAAAGAACATAGACAAAGCAAAAACAGATGTACAGCCCCATCCTATGTGGGTGCCTGTAACCCTCCGAACTCGGCGGATTACGGACATCCTATTGAAGGAGGAGCACAGCATAGGATTGCCGCTGCGCTCTTCTCATCCTCAAAAACATCTAGACAGCCCATTTCAGTCATCTAAATGTTTTTCCTCTCCTCACGAGGAGAGGCTGAGGCACTGCCTAGATTTGTCATAGGACGGCGGTGCGTCGCTGCTACCGCCCCTGGGAATGCCCCCCCCCACACCACAACCAAAGACTGAAGAAGGATTTCCAAGGTTGCAGGGGGGACGGGACAGTCCGTCCGATCCTATGGCCCCCCAGACAAGGTCGGAGAACCACAGGATTGCACCCTTAGTGATTCCTATATGAATCAGAGAGTTGGGTTTTCTTTGACTCTCCCCTTTCCTTGCTATATCTTCCCTCTTCAGTTGATTCTAGAAAAAATAAAACATACAACTGAGAATTGGGTTTAATTGCATTGTATTTAACAATTACCCCACAAGATTACCGTCCATTTCAAAGGTTTGTTTCTTTTAGCCTTAAAAACGTGCACTCTTCTAGTGGTTAGAGTATTGGACTGGGACTCAGAAGACCCAGGTTCTAGTCCCCACTCTGCTATGAAGCTCACTGGGTGACTTTGGGCCAGGCTCTGACTCTCAGCCTAACCCATCTCACAGGGTTGTTATGAGGATAAAATGGAGAGGAGAAGGAACATGTAAGCCACTTTGGGCTCCTTGGAGGAAAGGCAAGATATAAATGTAACATGTATTTCATGTTATATATAATGTATTTCAGGGGTAGTAACAGAGAGACACTGAGATATCTTTAGGAATAAAAGGTAATCAATAGATAGTATTAATTGCACAACAGAAGGCGTTCATGTGAATAAACTAATGATTAAAAACGGCATGGAGCTCAAAGTTCAGTATGAACAGGAAGGGGACCCCGCTGAGTGCTTATGTCATCGTGACAGAATCAACAGGGAAGCAGGTATTATCCGAGAATCAGAGAAAAAGCTACGGACATTTACATCACCCTGTCCTGTTCAGGAGCATATGCTGCGCATCATAATCTCAGGCTGGTGTGAAAGAGCAGATGATTAGGAAAATATAAAATCTAGCCATAAGATGTTATTAAAAAAATAATAATACATTGTTCTGTTATCATGGTTTCAATTCTTAAAGGAAAGAAAATTAACATACCTTGAGATCACGATGAACAATATACTTCTGATGACAGTACTGCACAGCAGACACAATCTGAAATACAACCGTCATCACCAATAAGAAAAAACACAAAAATGGCCCTAAGAAGAATATTTCACATTTTTATACTTCAAAAACATTCAAAATATGTTGACATAAATTATCTTGGAATAACCATTACAACAGTCCTGTACGGTTGTTACAATATGATCCCCTTATAGCAGGAGGGGGACTGATGTGGAGAGAGAAAGTGACTTGTCTATGGCCACCTAATGGTCATGTTCAGACATCATGTTTGAAACCATAGTTTTTTCAAGTTGGATTGTTTCCAGCAAATCATAGTTAACATTAACTACAGTTTGTTGGTTTGAACACCACAACAAGCTGTAGAAGTGAAGTGAAACATAAGAGCCATGCTGAATCAGCCCAAAGGTCTATCTAGTCCAGCATTCTGTTCACAGAGTTGCCAACCGGCTGCCTGTGGGAAGCCCACATATAGGACATGATGAGTGCAATAGCACCCTCCCTCATGTTCCCTAGCAACTGGAATAGAGGAATACTCCCTCATGTTCCCCAGCAACTGGAATATAGGAATATCATGACTATCCTCCAGTCTGGTTATATTCTGGTTCAAGTGTAGCCCATCCTTTTTGTGCAGGCCCGGCTTGTTCCAAAACATTCCCAAGTGCCTAACAGATCTAAACCCCTCCCTCTGTACAGCACTGCCTCATCCATGCATTGAGACTTCTCAGATTTGTCTGTCGAGCTTGTCCTGCACATGGAACAGGTAAACATTTCAGAGAAAGTTACCTTGAAAGTCCTGGCTTTCAACCTCCTACCTAACAACCTAAATTTGACTTCCAGGAACTCAAAACTATGTATCTCCATGTCATTGGTACTGACATGGATCATGACCGTGGATTCCACCCCAGTTCTGTCTACCAAGCTATCTCGACCAGGGGTGGGCAGAAAGCAGATCTCCAGAAGTTTTGGACTTCAACTACCAGCATTCCTGACCATTGGCCATGCTGGCAGGGGCGCTTCTGGAAGTTGAAGTCCAAAACATCTGAAGATCTACCTTCTGCTGACCCCTGATCTAGACACTGCATGCTATCTGCAACCTTTGCACCAGGCAGGCAATTTACCATGTGGTTACAAGATTCACTTTATAACACTTATTTCATACCTGTCTAAATTTTGCACGTGCCTCTTTCTCTTTCATTCTTCCATGTGCAACCAAGTAGTCAAACACTTCTCCTAAAGCAAAATGGAATATATTGTACAGGATTAACTGGCAATGATTGACACCAATCTTTAATATTAAAAGTTACCATTATTTAATAAATAAAATACCTTTAAAATATATTGGATTACTTATATGTACAATTTCTCCATTTTATATCAACTCATTCTATCACCCACAACCCACCAGTGAACTCTTAGGTCTTTCACCACCTCAAGTATGCCCCATGGTTCTACTTCCTATAATATACTGGAGCAAATATTTTAAACAAGTCCTAAAATTGGTAGTTGGAGTATACTTTTGCTGGAAAGAAAGGTTGGCCACATAGGTTTTTTTTTTTTAAATCAATAAGCCAGAGAGAATAAGGCTGCAATCCTATGCACACTTAGCTGGGAGTAAGTTCCACTGAACTCAATGGGGCCTACTTCTGAGCATACATGTATAGGATTGCACTGTAAATCATTTTGTAACTTTGAGTGACCTGATGATTGAGTAAAGTGGCCCTTAGTCCTACTATGTTATTCTTCTTCAACATAGAAGTTAGACATTTTAAAGTGCTTCTATAGGGGGAAATCATCTGCCTCAGCCTTGCAAAAACATCCACAAAAATGACTAGCTTACAAAATATTGTAACTAGCCTGCCTGCCCACAAATACGTGTGTCAGTCTGAAACAATCAAACAAAAAGAATATTTTCTATCAAAAGCTTTCCTGCCTGATATCCTAAGGGACAATTTTTATTCACTACAGCTGACCAGGCAAGTGGCTATTTACAAGTATGATCTGTCCCATTCACAGCTTGGGAGGACTCTCTTTTTTATACAACTGGCAGCTCCTCCAATTCTGACTGCTCACAAAATGAAATTCTCCTCCAACAAAAACATTCGGACATATAAAAAGCTATTATGTCAGGGAGAAGGCTAGGGTAGAACACACTAGCTTTCTATGTGTAGGAATGCTTTTTGTGGGGAGCATCTAATTATGTGAGTCCCCAGCTGCAGCCGGAAGTGGCACAGTCCAGACAGAAGATAGGAAGCTGCCCAGCACTGTTGACACCGACTGGCAGCAGCTTTCCAGGGTTTCGGCCAGGATATTTTTCAGCTCTATCTGGAGATAACAGATAGGGGATTGAACCTGGGAGCTTCTGCATGCAAAGTATGTGCTCTACCACTGAGCTTTACCAACTCGTCTGTAGGTGAAAACTAGGCTGTAGACTTGTTATCCATCTTTTAAAAGACACAGCCCATAAAGCAGCCTACATCAACAAAAGAGTGAACGTCCCCCAGTTCTGCATTCCATAGAGTAGTGTGTCATGTAGTAGATACCAAGGGCATATCACAATTTTCAGGCGTTATCCCAGCTGCAGCTCCACCTTCAAACTCCTACATTTCAAACTAACCCTTAAAAATAGAACTGAATATTTACTTACCTCCACTGGCATATTCCATTACTAAGTATAACGTTTTTTCTGTTTCAATAACTTCAAATAACTTAACTGCAAGATAAAAGAATGACAATAAACCACATTCACTTAAGCAGTATAGAAAATTTGAAAACAAAGCTAAATGTGTTCTTTCTTAAGTTAAGGCATCTTATCCATCTCACAAATAAAAAGGAAATCCATGCTGAAGTCAAGATTTAGCTTCTACAGATGAAATTCTTACAAGCAAAACCACCCACTGTTCTGCTGCAACTAGGGTTAGAAATGGTATGCATTTTGATTCCACTGAAGACAAAGTTTAAATGCCAAAGGAGACAGCACAACTGTTAAGAACCAGAAGGACATTGCCCATCAAGTATATTAACAAAATGATTGTTGTCACTGAAGAGTTTAAAAATAAGCCAACAAGAGCTAAGCATGTTGGAAAAGCAGCACACTCAGCTGGAAGGAGGAGTAAAAAAGGGCATTCCCTATATGCAACAATGTGTATACCTTGTATGCAACAAGCCCTCTGGCCGATTCAGGAACAATAACTGTCTCTGGAACAAAATTGTTCTGCCTTCCTCAGCCAGAAGAATTGTCATCACAAAGTTGGGCTCTAAAGGTGGGGGAAACTAAAGCAGAAAGGGAAAGTTACACAGTTGGTAATCCTGTTCTCATTCACTGGTCTCAGTTTTTCCACAACAAAGTGGTATTGATTTATCTAAAATCCATGTTGATAAATCAGTATTGCATTTTCATGTAATAATAATACTTAGTGTTTGCATAGCACTTTCAAGGGTTCAAAACGCTTCACATGTTCACATCTTGTAATCCTTACAACACTATGTAAGTCAGTATTAATGTTCCCCATTTTGCAGAGTGGGGTGGGGGGTGGGGACCGAAGCTGAGAGAGAGTGATTTGCCTAAAGCTACCTAGTGAGTTCATGGCAGAGGTGAGATTCGAACCAGGGACTTCCTGATATATTGCTCACTCTTAGCCACTATGCTATACCAGTTCGCAGTTATAACCTTGATTATGGAAGTTCTCATAATGAGAAGCTTTGAGAATCACAGTAAGCAGTGATTGGTCTTCATGATCAGCACAGAGAAGTGGTCTCAAAGTCAACAGAGGGAGTAAACACAGATTATGAACAAGCTTTGGGCCTGGCAAACCAGACTTGCCAGCTGTGAAGAGTTGGCCAACTGCACAGCCATGATAATTTATGGACTTGATCATCATCAGAGTTTGAATCTAAACACATCTGGCAAATCTGTCCTTCCATGGGCTGACTTGGATTAAAGACTGATGCTTTCTTTGTGGGAAAACAACTCTTTCCTGCTTTCAAGACAATAATGGCTAGAACAGAGGGTTACTGAGCAAGATGAAAGATTGTATTTTTAAGGGCATTCCTAAACTGGTTTGTTGGACTATGATTATGTGAAAAGTTGGAAAACCAATCTGAAGACTCACTGGTCTTGCACAAAGCAACCAAAGAACTATTCAAGCCGCAGCCTCTACTGTTACATTCTTCTAAGTGAGAACTTACAGAGTTTCAACTAACTAGTACTTTTCTAGAAGGAGCCAGTGTGGCATAGTGGTTAGAGTGTTGGACTGGGACTCAGGAGATCCGGGTTCTAGTCCCTGCTCGGCCATGAAACTCACTGGGTGACTTTGGACCAGTCACTGACTCTCAGCCTAACCTACAACAAGGTTGTTGTGAGGATAAAATGGAGAGGAGGAGGATTATGTAAGCCGCCTTGGGTTCCTTGCAGGAAAAAAGGCGGGGCACAAATATAATAAATAAATAAATAAATAAATAAATAAATAAATAAAAACATTATTACTCCTTTGTTTGCTTATTTATTTATTTATTTATTATTAACATTTATATACCGCAGTATCTGCTAAAAAGTCATCAAGGTGGTGATGGCTTTAGAAATGAGTGTTCTTTAGAAATCAAAAGGACAATTCAGTAAAACCTGCAAGGTTTTGTATATGCACTGAGAAGACTTAGTCAGAAATCTAAATATTGACTGGTTAGATAGAAAGTTGAAAAAGATACAAACACACGAAAAAAATTAAATACAATTCATCAGAAAAATGCCAGATTCCTACCAATATTCGGATGGTTCAATATCTTCATTATTCGTACTTCTCGGAACAGCTGTTTAAAAAAAGCTAATTTACTTAGTGATTCTTATACAGGCATATCCTAGTAACAGCTGTAAAAGGCAATAGTAAAAACTTTTAAGATAACTTAACATTCATATAAACGTTATTAAATACTCTCCTGGATGTCAAACATGTTCTGCAGTAAGTTGTCCTTTCAGAGATAATGTGTTGAATCCAGACTAAGTTAGTTGCACTAAGTTCCCACTTAAATCAATGGGATTCACCTTAAGTCATGACTAACTTTTCATCTTGATTTCAATGGAATTGAACTTACCGTAAGTTCAATTTACCGTATTTTTCGCTCCATAAGACGCACTTTACCCCCCAAAAAAACTAGGTGGAAATGTCTGTGCGTCCTATGGAGTGAATATAGTAAAATATATATATATATATTATTATTTTTTTTTACTTTCCTCTGCTGGTCCGGAAGAGCAGAGGACTCCTGGGTGGGGTGGGGGAAGCCCCCGCCTCTCAGCTGATTTTTTTTTTTTTAATTTTTTTTTGTACCATACAGTAAGTGAGTCTTATGGTCCGGTGCGTCTTATGGGGCGAAAAATACGGTACTTACTCTGGATCAAACCCATTGTCAGTAGCCTTCGAACTCCAAGCTATGACCAATACAAATCCGCCCAAACTTTATGATCCTCATCTGAAACTTTTTTCTGAGTCCCACCACCATCTGAAGTTTGGCGGGGAAAATTGGTAATATCTGTTACCAATTTCTCATACTGGTGACCAAGAATATATATTAACAGAACAGCAATAGGCAGGTGCAGGGGAAAGATTTGAAGAAATGTCCCATTTTTCAAGGATGGTAAAATAATCATTTCTTACAAAAGTGTTTAAACAAACACAGAGCACACTTTTATTCAGCAGCATCACTCCAAATCTGCAAAGAATGACTACCAATATTTTGTAGGACAAGATCTGCAAGGCCATATTCTCATTTTCAATATACAGCACTGACCAAATCCATTAGGTGATCCTTGCTGGGTAAACAAGAAATTTAGGTGACTAACCTATGCTATAATGGCAGCAAATGTTGGGACAATGAAGAGTTGAAAGTTTTATTCCATTTATAGAGAGAAATTATGCACCAGTATCATCCCAAGAAGGTCTAGTAGTAGGTAAAGCAGGTAAAACATGGGAGTGAACCAACTAAAAATGAATCCAGACAAGACTGATGGGGCTACTTTGGAGGCCACTTAAAAATGTTATGTGTGATGGCTGCTCTATGCTGAAAGCTGTCTGGATGCACCAGCTGAACATATGGATCAATTCTCACTGCATGGTGCATCTCCAAATATGGCTGATAGACCCATGCAGATAAACCATGCATCAAACCAGTGCACTCAGACAGCCGATAGCAAAGAGCACCCGCCACATGGGAGCTCATACAAGCGATAATATAAGAAATGCCTGTCTTAATTATGTCTGGATTCAGTTGCTTACTTCCCCACTCCACAACAATGGCTATACAGTAGGAGAAAACAAAACAAATCGAACATTCTGATAGGCAGTGTATTAAAAAAGAAGCATTCATTATAAGCAAACCTTTATCATTACAGAGCCACGTTTTGAGATGGACATTATTCAGTCTCCACAGTCGCACTCACATTTCAGTTAAATGCCTTCTCAAAAGTATCTTACAAACATTCAAAATATAATATAAATACAACTGTAAATTAAAGCCAATTGATCGTGGAAATCAAAATTAAAAGTCACTGAAAGCCTTCTGGAATGCCATATTCCAATATTTTTATAAAAGCAGCAAGTCATCCTTCCATGTCAGGCAACCCCACTGTAAATTTACTGGCAGTGTTCTAGTCCTAGGAGCAAACACCACACTCCAAAACACTCCTATTGCAGAATGTACATCAAGAAACTCTTGCCACTCCCATCTTACACCTGGGTTGTCAAGCATCTCTCCCTTTCAACCTAACTGACGAATAACTCAGTGCATACAAACTATTTTCAGTGCAATTCAGTTATCCTATAAGGGCAAAACAACATTTCCTTAGAGAAGGAAAAATAAAGTTTTTATTTTTAATTACATGGGTCAAATTGTTAAGGTGCCAACATAGTTAACATTTTTAAAAAATCTTACCTTTTGTAGGCTGGTAGGATTTAATTGGGTTTTGTCTATTATTTTCACAGCAACCTAAGAATGGAAATGACAGAAATTACTCTTTTAAAAAGATGCAAGTAGTATGTGTTTTAGACTGTCAATGACCTAATTCAGACACAAAGCTAAACTATGGTTTAGCATCAAGATGAAAAAGCTTTGGTCTCATGCCCTCCTGCTGCCTCTGGTATGGCTGCAAGTTCTGAGGCTTTTGCTTCCCTTTGTTTTGTTTTTTAGCTAACAGCAGTTTAGTGTTACTCTTAACCCAGACAAACTGTCATTAGTCTTAACTATGATTTACTGAAACAAGAGCACTTCACACCATGGTTTAGGTGATGGCTTGTTTAAATAAACCTGGAGTGGGGAATATTTTTTTTAATCAAGGGCCATTAGCCCACGGGGGGGGGGGATCAACTGGGGCCCACACAATCCATCGGGGGCCCAACAGTTTTTTCTGTGGGTCAAAGGCCCAAAAAGATGCTTTGGAGAGTGTGAATTGAGTCAGCTGTCAACCAATCCACACCTTCAAAGCTCTCTCCAGGCCTTCATCCCACCTCTTTCTCTCTACCATGCCATCCTATGTGCCCCCCCTCTCTTGGCCACTTCACCCCTCTCTCTGCCAGCCCATCTCTGCTATCTCTCTGAGAGGGGTGTTGGGCACCACTGCAGGATGGTGCTCCGAGGCACTTCCAGAAGCAACTCCTGAAGGAGACAACAGGCAGGGAGAGAGTGGAGCCCTGCCCCACCATTTCGCTCCTTCGCTTACGTACTGTCCCCCTTCTCACCCTCCCTCTCCAGGGAGCAGCTGGCTAATGAACAGTCTGTTGGCTTTGTCCAAAGCATTTTCTAACAAAATATATGGCTGGATTCTGAGGCTTGTGTGCTGGAAGAGGCAAATAGCCTTTCACCTGAGTTTTGAAGGGGTGGATCAAGGCAGCTGAGAGCTGGCTGATAAATACTTTCAAAGGCTTCCCTCCTCTCTCCGGTGAAATGTCAGGTGGGGAAGGCAGCGCACACTGTTGGACTCCATTGCCTAAACTAAAGGCACACCCAGCATCTTTAAACAGCGGTGACCACCCTCTTTTGAGGGAAGGGCCAGATGGAGGTGGGGGTGGCAGGGAGTGTGTGTCAAATTCAGTGGGATGTTAAGAGTTGGCTACCAGATGAAAGTGGACAGTGGCCCAAATTTGGCGTGTGAACCATAGTTTCCCTGCCCATGCAATAGTAAAGATTAACAGTTTAGGCATTTGGATACAACCCTAAATCATGGTTAATAGAAGCAGAAGAGAAAGCTTCTGATCTCCTGATGGCCGCACTAGAGGAGAGGAGTGCATGAGACCAAGGCTTGTTCAAGTTTAACATCGAACTGGTTTGCACAACATGATGTGGCTTGTCTTTTAATGCACAACGAGCTGGCCACTTTGCATATCCAACCCCCGCTCAGGGGTTGTTGTGTCGTGTAACCCACAGTGGGCTGTCATGTTGTGCAAACCAGCCCATAATGTCTGAATGAGGCCGTTGTGAGGGTTTGTGGTCATTTAATTTTAAAATACAGGCTATATTCTACAGATAGTAGAACACCAGCAAATAGCCTAACAATAGCAAAGAAATTAATCTCACTTAAACACTAGGAATTCCAACAAAACAGTGGGCCTAGGCACACGTTTAGCTGCTTCATGGTATCTGGCTGAGTGCTCAATATTATTCTCAAGTAGCAAATCGAAGCACACTTGTGTACTCTCTCATGCCACAGACAATGACCTGGTTCACATGACACGACAGCCCATTGTGGGTTAATTTACCCTCAAGGAACTGTGGCACATGCAGGCCGCCATTATGAATATGCAACTCCCTATTGGGGGTTGTTGTGTTGTGTAAACCCAGCTGGTGGAGGTTATTTGAGGGTTAAACAACTGTGGGTTATGCAAGGGTTGTTTAACCCCCACTGGCCGGGTTCACATGACACGACAACCCCCAATTGGGGGTTGCATATTCATAATGGTGACCAGCACACACCGCAGCTCCTTGAGGGTAAATTAATACACGATGGGCTGTTGTGTTGTGTGAACTGGCCCACTACATTGTACATATCTCCATTCACAAATACATTCTTAGAGCAATTCACTCTACCCACTCTGTCCAATAAAACCTATTTAAAGGTCTCTCATGCTGGCAGCAACAGTAATCTACTATCAGTTTTGTACTCCAGCCAACAACAGCAATGAAAAAAGGCATAACTTCTTAAGGCCATAGGTGCAATTTAAATGCCAGGTGCCTTTTTTTATTTTTAGTCATAGGTTTTCGTATTTGAAATAAGAAGAACGAGATGTTTCAGAGTATTTTTATTTTCTCTTGTACAAATATGGTTTACCTTTTTGATAAGGTTGCAACTAAACATGACGTGAACAGTACCCAACCTGAGTCCTCCTAATTTCCTATAAGGTGGTGGGGGTGAGAGCTATTTAATACACAGTATGAATGGACAGGGGAAAAGAGCAGAACCCTTCTCTTGCCTATGCTTTCTTCTTGAAACCAGTTCTCAGCATTTTCCCCCTCCTGGTGGGGTTTACTTCTAATCTCAGAGTCCCACCAGGGGAAGTCCACTGTTTTGGAGGGGAAATCTTTCCACTCTCTCCCTCCCCATGCCTATGTTGTGCTTTAAAATACCTCCAATCCCAACCCCACTGCTTCAGAAGGATTTAATGGCAAATCAAATTCTGCCCATTGGTTGGCCACCTTGATGACTCATTTAGCTCCAAGAAAAGCCTGTTACATATTCAGTCACGCAGTTAAAGGATAATAACATTTATTGCACACAGCCAAGCAAGAATAAGGCAAAACAGGATATTGTTACCAAACAAAGGAGAAAAAAGCGCACCTCTCTACCAGTAAGAACATGTCTAGCCAGCTTCACTTTAGCAAAATTTCCTTTTCCTATTGTTTTTAGTAAGCGATAATTTCCAATGTGAGGGTGGTCTTCATTTGTAGATGTGATTGAGATTCTGCAACGGGCTATATTTTGTCTGCTACTTGATTTTGTGGGCTGCACATGGGACTCAGTATATCCATCGACAGAAGTGTGCTGTAAGATTAAAAAACAAAAACAGAATTGCAATGCCAATTTACATAGGATTTATGCATTATAAAACATTTGTAAAATGGGAACAAAATGATCTACCCCACATGATAGTTGTGAGAATAAATACAAAGGTATATTTGCCATTTAAAAAGAAGAAGAAGCTCTATGCAGCCTATTTTGTATCCTATCAGCTTTCATGCTTAACAAAAAAGTGGTTAACTCATGGTTTGTTGTTGGGTTAACCACTGGGTTGTTTAGCCCCTAAACAACACGGTGCTCCAAGTTCGCACATCACGCTCAGCAACCTACGAACAGATCAATCATAGGTTGTTGATTAAAAGTGGAAGTAGCAGGCATGCAAGAGGCAGCACGCTCACTCTCTCCCACTCATGCAGGACAGCCCATATAGGTTGTTTAAACTATGGGCTGTCATTATGTGCAAATCAGGTCATATATTTATTTCACTGAAATACTCCTTGAACCTTTTCCACCCACACTGAGAGAAGTGCTCTCTCACTCGCCCGCTCTGTATACATATGGTTTTTAAAAATGTTTTAACAATCCTTGAAATTTATAAGAAACTTCATAAAATCTGTTTTATTTCTTTCTAACTTTTTTCCTGATAAATATGCACAAAAACTACAGGTGGCAATCAAACATTTTAGTGAACACATCAGAAAGGGTTACTAATTGCAAAGTACATACAGAAGCCACCTCGACATTTAATGTGGTCACCAGTTAACAGTATTTTCAAGTCTGTGTAATCAAATACCAGCAGAGAATAATACAGGATTTGTGTTGAGTCTAGTGAAAGCAGGAATCAATTCAGTGGATGACGACATCCTTACACTTACACTCACAGGCTGGATGTCAGACACTAATTTCACATGTCAGTATATCGGCAGGTTGGCTTCCTACCTTATAGTCTTCACCCCATCACACAACCAGCTACAGTGTACACTTCCTCAGTATTTTGTCACAGCTCAGTCTACACTTCCCTTCTTCAATGATAGTTCCCCCCCCCCCACTTTGTTGCCAATATTGTTTTAAGTCACCCAAAGCAGTTTGATGGCCTGATTCCTACGATAGGTAATTTTTATACAGCCAACATTTGCAGCACTATATAGGCAAGTACCTCCATGGGAGTGGAGTTACTGATGCTTTAGGAGAAATGGGAATTTTAGGTATCAGTGTGGTAGAGTAAGTTATTAATGGTATACACTATGCAAGGTCTCTCTTGGAATGCTAACCTTAGTTGAAGCAATACAGCAAATGAAATGGGATGCATTTTGGATGGTAACTGATAGCAATACATATTCGGATGTTCTTCATGCAACTAGGCATTTGAGAAAGCTATTCAAAGCAAACAATGCTGTGCAATCTGAGGCACAGTTTGATGTGGCCCTTTCCATAATCAATGAACTACAGCATGATTTCCAAGAGTTCTCAAAAGCTTCTCAGAAGTCACAAGTCTGTGCTTACTGGGATCTTGTTTGACTTATAAAGAACCTCATTGCTTCGGGTAACGGGACTGGGAAGGTCGCCTTCAAACAATGCAGTGTATATTTCCCGTCTCCCATGAACATGACAGCATTAATTATCTGTGATATATATTATGGTACACTGAGAAAATGTGGCAACTTAAATCTGATCATCTAAATATTTATAAAAAGTTTCAAGCAGGCCATTTTGTTGTCAAGCAGAATTGAGGACTTTCCAATGCAGTTGCTCCTGACATGAAGCTGGAGCAAACAATACAGAGATCCCAGAAGAGGGATAATCAAGGGTATAATTGAACAAATAAGATAGGCTAAGTATGTTTCTCAATGGGAACTTATCATGAGATCTTGGCTAGCTGCAACACCTTCCAACAAGTCACAGAAGCGGAAAAAAATCTACCATGAAACGGTGGTAGACCTTGACATAACTAGGAAGGCAAACCAAGAGTTTCATACAAGTGTAGACAAGGCTCATCAATACAAAGTATGAAGAGGGAATCCTTACACTGTATGCAGTACAGCCAAACAGCTTTCATTTTTTTCCAACCTGGAATTATTAAACTTATTTATTTATTTATTTTAGTGTATAACTACAAAAGGTTCTTAGTTTGGGTTGTTATAATTGGCTTTATTATATTTTATGAATTTAGGTGCCATGGTTCAGGAGTTAGGTGCTGCCGGAGCATGGCCAGCAGCCAATGTGGAAAATGGCTTCCACAGACTTAAACCAACCAGCTCATGACCACTGAATGTAATACAGCCATTCCTATCCAACATCAGAGATTTTGGAGAGAGATGTTCCTTCAAGAGGAGAATCTCCATTTTGGCAAGGTTAGAAGAATGTTCAGTGCTCTGTGCACCTGAGGAAGGTTGATTTCAACTAAAACCCATTATTTTTGCAGAACCTTTAAGCATTTGTTTAGAAAAATATTTTTGTACCTTTAGCACCTTTTCTTTTGTTTCTTCTGTTTTTTTGCTGCTGCCATTTCCCCCCCTTGCAATGAAGTCTAAGCCAGAAAAATGTATGCAGCATTTTGGAGAAAATGGCAATACTTCAGATTTAGATTTGAATAAGGCAGAGAAATACATTGTACAAGATGGCAACCAAATATACAACAGGAGACTTTTTATGAACTTGGGATTATTTTTATACAGAAGTAGAAAGACATCTCTCAGTGAGTTATCATCACACTCACTAAAGTCATTTACAGCATTGCTTCTTTGTGTTATGACAATGTCCACTTGCTTAATGAAATCTTTCAGTTACCTGACCCATGCATTTCCAGATGGAATTCAGCAATTCTATGTCCACCTTATTGTTTGCACCTGGCTCCAGTTGGTGAACTCAAGGTTCTAGTGTAAAATAAAGCATGTCCTGTAAGCTTAAAATCTACCCACCTGGCATTACATTTTCCATCATTTGACTATTCAGTTCAAAAGGAACTTTCCCTTGTTTTAAATCTGGGTGGCAAAAAACTTTTGGCCCAGGGACCAAATTCCAATGTGGGAAGCATCTCTGGAGCTGTATTCCAGGACTGGGCAGGGCCAAAGGCATTTGTAATTCTTACTAATTTGGACATTTTCCCACCAAACATACAAAACGCAGCATAATTTGAAGCAAGTCTAGTAAGCTCCAATGCAACAGCTCTTAGGCGTCTAAATCAGAGCTCATTTCTATGCAGGGTATTTATAAATTAATTGCCTTTAAATACCCTCTTATTTCTGATTACTGAGCAGAGATATCAGCAGAAGAAGCTCATGGGCCAGGGATAGGGAACCCTCGGGGGCCACATCCGGTCCACAGGCTGGATGTTTCCTGTCCCTGTTTTATATTAAAGATCACAGTCTGCAGAAGACCCTGCTAAGCCTGAATAAAGTAGAGCAGTGGTGTAAGTAAGAAGTGCAGCCTACAGACCACATATAGCCATTTCTGGCAGCCCACCAGATCCCTCCGCCTACATCTGCCATGGCAGCAGCACTTCTTATCCCGTTTATCTCCAATCTCTCAGAGATCAGAGAAAAGCAAAGGATTCCCTTGCTAGTGCTATCATGGAAATCTCTCCCCTTATCTCCAATGTCTGATAAACCAGGGTTCCCAGTTGCGCTGAGAGTTCCACTCATGTTCAAGCGAATGTGAGAAGAACTTCTTAGACCTTGCCGATTCAACATGGCAATGTTTGACGTGAGCAGGGAGGGGCATGCCCAGAGGGCATGCCCCCATCTCAGTACACACTTTAAGCCAGGTTGGAGAGCCCTGCCTTAAGCCCTCATGCTTTCAGGCAAATGCTTAATCAGGTCTATAGTTTATGTTTCTAAACCGGTTTATTTATTTATTTATTATATTTATGAATCGCCCATCTCACCAGACATCCGGCCACTCTGATGTACAGTGCAATAAAATACAAGGGGGACACACACACACACACACACAGTATAAAACACAATTAAAAACAGTACAAAACTTAAAAATCCTAACCCACCCCATATTCCCGCCTGAAAAGCCACGTTTTTAATGCCCGGCGGAAGCTAATCAAGGAAGGGGCATGGCGGAGGTCACTGGGGAGAGAGTTCCATAAATTGGGGGCTGCCACAGAAAAGGCCCTCCTCCTAGTCCCCACCAGCCTGGTTTCTCTGGCTGATGGGACAGGGAGAAGGCCGTCCATGGCAGATCTTGTCAAGCGGCTTACTTGATGTTACTGGAGGAGCTCCTTGAGATAAACTGGACCGGAGCCGTACAGGGTTTTAAAGGTCAACGCCAACACCTTGAATTCGGCTTGGCAAACAACTGGTAGCCAGTGCAACTCTTTGAGCACTAGAGTGATGTGATCACGCCGACGGCAGCCTTTAACCAGGTGAGCTGCTGCATTCTGTACCAGCTGCAACTTCCAAACCGTCTTCCAGGGTAACCCCACATAGAGCGCATTACAGCAGTGTCAGCGAGAGGAGACCAAGGCATGAACCACTGATGGGAGCAGATGATTAGGAAGGTAGGGGCGCAACTGCCGTATCAGATGGAGCTGATACAGCGCCGCCCGGCTCACAGCTGACACCTGAGCCTCCATGGACAGCTGGGAGTCTAGAATGACTCCCAAGCTGTGGACCTGGTCCTTCAGGGGTAGATGTACCCCATTCAGCACCAGGTCAACATCCCCTAACTTCCCTTGTCTCCCACCAGAAGTACCTTGGTCTTGTCAGGGTTCAGTTTCAGCATGTTCCTTCCCATCCAGCTACCCACTGCCTCCAGGCACTTGGACAGGGTTTCAATAGCCAACCTTGGTGAGGACTTGAAGGAGAGGTAGAGCTGTGTGTACAGCTCAGGTACAAAATAACAAAATTATTTTGTTTTAATTATTATATTTTATTGTGTTTTTATTGTATTTTAATTGTACATCGCCCAGGGTGGCCGGGTGACCGGCCAGATGGGCGATTGATAAATGTAATAATAAATAAATAAAAATAAAATCCGCATATTGATGACAGCGCACCCCAAACCTCCTGATGATAGCGGAGTAGTACAACAACAAGAGCTGCAGTACAACTTGTTGGAGTGCACCAACAGCTGCTGCAGTATAACTTGCTGGAGTGCAACCACAGCTGCTGCAGTACAACTTGCTGGAGTGCAACAACAGCTGCTGCAAGGGAAGGGTGTGGCCTGAGAGCTTAAAGGGAAGGGTGAGGCCTGGGAGCTCATTCTGTTCCTGACTCCCAGCTGAGCAGAAGCACAGGGAAGAGGCTCCAGCTGTTCTTGGGGCTGTGATAAGGCAAGCAGGCTCCCAGAGAGCGAGCGAACAGAGCGAGCAAGCAGGGAGAGCAAACAGGAGTTTGGCAGCGGAGGTCAAGGGGGAGGTCCCTAAGAAATTTTCTAGATTGTCTGTTTTGTTCTAATACCACACACTTATAGGCCAGGGGGACTCTGTTGTTAACATTCAGGGAAGGCAGGACAAGGCACCGGACATTCCAGTACAAAAAGAAAGGCAGAAACATAAAGGGAACAGAGAACTATGGAAGGAAAGGAATCTGCAGTGGTGGTGACCTGCAATGTGTGTGCAATGTTTCTTTTCCTGCTGGAGATCAACATGGCCTACACATGCAACAAGTGCAAGCTGGTCACGCTGTTGGAAGAAAAGGTCAGAGAGGACTGGAACAGCAAGTGTCAACCCTAAGGAGTATAAGAGAAAGTGAAGAGTTCTTAGACAGAACGATGGATCTACAGCAGCAAAGCGTAGCCAGAAGGGCAACGGCAGGATGAGGCAGAGTCGGAGACTGCTGAGGCAAGGGAAAATAACGTAGGGGGAACTCCCTGGAAAAGGGTGACTGTTAGGAGCAGAAGAACTAGAAGACATTCTGCGCCAGTGGAAGCAGTGGAGCTATGGAACCGCTTCCATGTACTTGAGGACGAGAGCAGAGGACAGCCTGCAGAGGACGAATTATCTGGCACCCAACGTGATAGCAAGAGGCTGAAGGTCAGTCAAGTGGAGGCAATCAAACCAAGGCCTACAGCAAGAGAAAGAGAAGAGTACAGTCATGCCTTGGATTGAGAGCATAATTCGTTCCGGAAACGTGCTTGTAATCCAAAACACTCTTATATCAAAACGAAATCCCCCAAAAAAAATTTGTACAGAGATTTTTAATTTAAGCCGTACTACAGTACTTGTATTGCAAGACGACGCTTGTATATCAAGTCAAAAAAAATTAAATAAATATTAAAAATTTTGCTTGTCTTGCAAAACGCTCTCAAACCAAGTTACTTGTAATCCAAGGTATTACTGTACTAGTAGTGGGAGACTCCCTCCTGCAGGGGATTGAAGCCAAAATATGTCGCGAAGACCCATGGACTCGCCAGGTGTGCTGTCTCCCCGGGGCACGGAATTTAAGGATGTGACAGAGCAGCTGCCGAGGCTCATACAGCCCACCGACACATACCCCTTTCTTCTCATGTGGGTACAAATGATACTGCCAAGCGGAGTTACAAAGAAATCATGGCAGACTTTGAAGAGTTGGGAAGGGAACTCAAGAACTTTGGGGCCCAGATAGTTTTCTCATCCATCCTTCCAGTACTTGGAAGACAAATAGAAAGGGAAAGAAAAATACTCCGAGTGACTGACTGGCTACAAAGGTGGTGCCGACGCAAGAGATTTGGATTCTGGGACCATGGGCTACAGTTCCTGGAAGATGGACTGCTGGCAAAGGATGGGTTGCACCTCACAAGGACTGGGAAGTATGTGTTTGGCCACAGCATGAGGAACCTAATCAGGAGGGCTTTAAACTGAATCCAACAGGGGAGGGAGACATAAACTCGGGGGTTCCAATGGAAGAAGGCCTCTGTGCCACAACGGAGAGAACAGCTCCAGCGGTGCCCAATGATAGTCTACTACAAAATGTAGGGGGAAAGTCAGACTATAAAGCACATAGTCTTCGATGTCTCTATACTAATGCCCAGAGTATGGGCAACAAACAGAACGAACGTGAACTCTTGATACATGAGGGCAAATACGACTTGATAGGGATAACTGAAACCTGGTGGGATGACTCCCATGGCTGGAATACAGCAATTGAAGGATATAACTTGTTCAAAAGGAACAGAAGCAACAGAAAGGGAGGTGGAGTTGCGCTGTATGTTAAAGATACGTATCTCTGCACAGAGATACAGGAAGAGGAGCTTGGCAGCCCCATTGAGAGCATCTGGGTTAAAATAAATGGGGCAAAGAATAAAACGAACATGGCGGTTGGAGTCTACTACCGACCACCCAATCAAGGAGAAGACAAGGATGGAACTTTTGAAAAGCAAATTGCCATTGTTTCAAGGAGGCATGATGTGGTAGTAATGGGGGACTTCAATTTCCCTGATATCTATTGGGAGACTTATTCAGCCAAACATGGCCCCTCCAAGAAATTCCTAAGTTGTGTTGCTGATAACTTCCTCCAACAGAAAGTGGAGGAAGGAACTAGAGGATCCGCTATCCTTGACCTGATTCTAACCAACAGAGATGAGTTAGTGGATAAAGTGGCAATTACGGGAACTCTGGGGGAAAGTGACCATGTTATACTTGAGTTCTTGATTCTAAAGGAAGCAAAAGCTGAGTGTAGCCAAACGTGTACCCTGGATTTTAGGAAAGCCAATTTTAACAAACTCAGAACAATGATAAGTAAGGTCCCACGGCAAGCGACTCTAATGAGAAAAGGAGCCCAGGATGGGTGGGAGTTTTAAAAAAAGGAAATTTTAAAGGCACAATTGCAAACAATTCCCACAAGGAAAAAAGGCAGAGGGCAACAGAAGAAGCCAATGTGGCTTCACAATAAACTCAAAGATGACCTGAAAACAAAAAAGGACACGTATAGGAAGTGGAAGGAAGGACAGGCTACAAGGGAAGAGTACAGGCAGGTAGCACAGAACTGCAGGAATAGTGTCAGGAAGGCTAAAGCTGAGAATGAGCTAAGGTTAGCGAGGAATGCTAAAAACAACAAGAAAGCTTTCTTCAGATACATGCATAGTAAAAAACAGAGGAAATAAATGGTGGTTCAACTACGCAATGAAGATGGCAAATTGGTAATAGAAGACAAAGAAAAGGCAGAAGTGTTCAATTCCTACTTCGGCTCGGTCTTCTCCCAAAAGGGGGTCTATGACCCCCCTGGCAAACCTGAAGTGCAGACTGAAGGGGCAGGATTGCAGCTTGAGATTGATAGGCAAATGGTCAAGGAGCACCTGATTACTCTGAACGAGTTTAAATCTCCAGGGCCTGACGAGCTGCATCCTAGAGTAATAAAGGAACTGGCAGAAGAACTCTCAGAACCACTGTCTATTATCTTTGAGAAATCATGGAGGACAGGTGAAGTGCCAGATGACTGGAGGAGGGCAAATGTTGTTCCCATATTCAAAAAGGGCAAGAAAGAGGAACCTGGGAACTATAGGCCAGTCAGTCTGACATCAATCCCTGGGAAATTTTTGGAGCAGATTATAAAGAAGTCAGTCTGCAAGCACCTTGAAAACAATGCAGTGATTACTAGAAACCAGCATGGATTTGTCAAGAACAAATCCTGCCAGACTAATCTGAGCTCATTTTTTGATCGGGTAACCTCCCTTGTGGACTGTGGGAATGCTGTGGACATAATACCGTGTTTCCCCGAAAATAAGACACTGTCTTATATTTTTTTGGGCTCAGAAAAACACACTAGGTCTTATTTTCGGGGAAGGTCTTGTATTTTTAATATAGAACAATCCACAGTTACCATCCACAGCCGGGTCCTTCTTCCTCCTCAGCGTCGGCGGCAGCAGCACGGGCGGCGGCGCCTCTTCTTGGTGATGCCTTGCCCGCAGGCTGCGCCCCAGCCAAGCGTGCCCTTGCCGCCGCCGCCAGCGTCCAAGCAGAGGAGGAGGAGGGCCGCCTCGCCGCTCTCCTCCTCCTCTGCTTGGACGCTGGTGGTGGCTCCTCCGGGCTGGGGTGGATCCATGGGTCCGGCGCCGGGCCAGGGCCAGCTGCTCTCCTGCAGCAGCCACCCCACCTCTTTCTCCCACAGCTGCCACCACCAGCGCAGCCAGGCTCTTCCTCCTTGGCAGAGGCGGCGGCAACGCAGGGGGCGGCGGCGGCACCTCTTCTCGGTGATGCCTCGCCTGCAGGCTGTGCCCCGGCCCGGCGCGCCCTCGCCGCTGCTGCCTTGCCGCTCTCCTCCTCCTCTGCTTGGATGCTGGCGGCGGCGGCGGCGGCGGCAGCGGCTCCTCCGGGCGGGGGCGGCAGCTCCATGGGTCCGGCGCCAGGCCAGGGGTGTCTGCTCTCCTGCTACAGCCGCCGCAGCTCCTCTTTCTCTTGCAGCCGCCACCACCAGTGCGGCTGGGCCCTTCTTCCTCCTCGGCAGAGGCGGCAGCAGCGGGGGGGTGTGGCTTGGCAGGGGCTTCTGCAGCGGCGGCGCCTCTGTGCCCAGCCGAGTCCCGAGGCGCCCTCGGAGAGGCGCGGCCAGGCCTCTTCTCAGCGACGCCTCTCCTGCGGCTCTTCAAGTTTCCCTTTATGCTACCACCAGCCCTGGGAATGATCACAACTAGGTCTTATTTTCGGGGTAGGTCTTATATTTTAGCAATTCCTAAAAATAGTACTAGGTCTTATTTTCGGGGTAGGTCTTATTTTCGGGGAAACACGGTACAAATGTGAAACATTTTCTGAAATGCACAAGCAAAGGGTTATTTTTCCTATTTCTTACTCAGTCTAAAAATGCAGCTTTTCCGAATGGAACACTATGAGGACATGTATATTTTATGAATATTTACAAGAAGTATTTCATCTTTAAAATCATGCTTCTCCTTGAGACCATACTAGGTAATCCGTTAAAAACCCTTTGGCCTTCAAGCTCCCATCTTTCCTGTGTGGGTATTTAAATAGAGGAACTGCCATTACCTGGATTCATTATCAGGGTATAAAATGTCCATTACAGGTTATGAGCCAATTCCTTCACATTTTCAGCCTGTTCTGATGACTCTCTCAGAGGTTATCTTTAGAGTACTATAATATTACAATGTATTACTAATGCTAGTTTAATACTTCATATCAGCAACTAAAAAGATACATGCTTCGGTATTTCATATTTAATAAGCTATAATGCTGTACCTCATATTTCTAGGCATTGTAAGACAAAACAAAACAAAAATAGAAGCAAGAAATTAGTTTAGAGATGCATATTTGAGGAACCTATTTTAACCACTACTTTGCCCCTAGGATTGAACCCAGTGTCAGGTTAAGAGAAGGCTTCAGGCTTATGTGCTCCTTCCCAAGCTTCCCTTACTATGGGGAGAAGTGAATGACTGACCTGCAGACCCCTGGCAAGAGTGATTTGTCCCTTCCCTGGCAGACTATTGGGTGGAGAGGGAGAGAGAAAAAAGGGGGTGGCAGGGAGAGAGAGAAAAGGAGGTGGTAGAAAGAGAGAAAACAGACAACCAGCCCTCCTTAGGCTCTGGTGTGGCCCCTGACAGATTACCCACAAGACTGTATGGGCTTTCAATTGCACTTAGGTGCTAGCTGTAATATTTATCCGCTTCATCTAATACAGGGGAAGGGGACCTCTGGCCCATGAGCCTAATCTAGCACATGGAGGTTCCCTATCCAGCCTGCAGAGCCTTCCTGCATTCCCCTGGAGGAATCCCCACTGTTATCTCCAATTTGTGATCAGAGATAACAGCAGGAATTCCTCTGCATGCACCCTGAAGGTGGGTGGTGGAGTTAATAGGCTTGCTGCACCAGGAGGAAAGCAAAGACCTTGGTACTGTTCCTTAATAACCTTGCAGACTGATCACAGTAACTTATTGCATGGGTGTTGCCCTTGAAGATTCTGTGGAAGCAGCAGCTGGTGCAGAATACTTAACTGGCCTATTGGCACAGTCTATGGCACATGAAACACCGGTTGCCAGTTTATTTCAAAGTACAATCCAAGATGCTCATTCTGTCCCTGAAAGCCCTAAATGGTCTGGAATTAGCATACCTTGGGAAACACCTTCTTCCTTAAGAATCTCCCCATGCTTTTGAGATCTTTTGCAGACTGCTTCACATCATACATGAAGCCCATTATTCCATAGAGCAGTGTCTTTTTCATAGTAACACCAAAACTATGGAACAGATTCCCCAAAGAGACCCACTTGGCAATTTCACTTTAGACTTTTTGGCACCAAGTCAAAGTTTTTTAAAAATATCACTTCATTTATAGTTTTTAGCTTTTAGCCTCTTCAGTCTTAAGCTTTTTAGTATCCTGCTTCTTAGTTTCAAGCTTTTAGCTTCAAGCAATTGACTGTATGGGCTTTTAATTGCATCTTTGTCTCTGAGTATGTATTTCTCCTCTCCGATTATATCCTGCTGCACTCTGCATTTTGTTCTGTTATATGCTTTATTGTTTTAATTAGTTTTTGAACTGCCCTGAGAGAGTTCTGGAAAAGTAGCATAGAAATTTTAATAAATAAATAAATCCAGCTAACTCATCACCTAAGGAATTTCTAAGTCAACATGCAAAAGCATGTTCCTTGCCAGACTTACAAAGCTGTGTCAGTCTTTTCTGAGGACTCCTTCACATGTCATCACCCCTATGTAGAGGCTGCTCACAAATGCTTCCCATGGCAGTATTCCATGTGGCAGGGCATAAAATTTGCACTGTGCTTATCATGCAACATATTTGCATGGAGCTTCTTCACACCCTTGGCAGTGGCTGGGACAAACACATTCTACACAATTAGAATGCTTACCATATGAGTTGGCCCAAACACAATGTTACAGCCTGCCACATAGAATGCAACTACACAGATGTGTTTTTAATCCATGTGGAAACACTAAACTGTAAAGCTCAGATAAGAATTGCCCAAAGTTAAAATCAAACTCTGGGTAGTAAACAGTTCATGTATTGATCTTTTATGTCAATTATCTAGAAAGCAGTCCTCACACAATCTCTCTTTTAAAATATATATATATATACCGGTATATATATATATTTAAATTTTTTGAAACAGTATATAAAACAACTAAAATGACATACATAAAACTTATATAGTACACCCATCACCACGGGACCAAAAAATATGTTCTCTCTCTATAATCAATTATTGTTCACTATTCCAAAAATACAACATATCTTGACATGGCATGTTCCCTTTCCCCTTTATTAAAAGAACATCTAAAAATAATCCCCAAATATCCTTAAAATTGTTTTTCTTAAGTTATCCCTTTTTACATTTGATACTACAAGTTAGTTGATCATTAAACCAATATCCCACACCTCCTTATACCAATCAATAATTAAAAATTTGTGGTCTCTTCAGTTCCAGGACAGGCCTGTGGCTCACGCTGCCTCAGCTTGTCTGAGCGTGGAAAGCTAAGCAAGGTCAGGCCTGGTTATTACTTGGATGGGAGACCCCTCCTCTAGTTTCCTGCATTGAGCAGGGGGTTGGACTCGATGGCCTTGTAGGCCCCTTCCAACTCTATGATCTATGAATCTATGAACTTTCCATTTCCTTGCTATCATTAGTCTACCCGCCGTTAACAAATTTACAATTAATTCTTTTATATCTTGAGAACAACTTTCTCCATTATTGATAACAATGCTAATTTTGGGCAAACCTCTAAATTAATACCAATAATTTCTGATATTTCTACAAAAAATGTTTCCTAAAATTCCAATACACTTTTACAACACCACCACAGATTAGCTTAGGTACGTAGCTCCTGGCATCCTCTCCAACACAATGCAGAGCAATTACTATCTATTTGATTTAATCTCACCGGAGTCAGGTACCATCTCCAAATAAGTCCTTATTGACATATTTCTCAATATACGTCTCTCTATATTTTTCCACCCTTCATTCGAAATCTCATCCTCAAATACCATATCCCAAACTATCTTAAGATTATCATTTTGTTCTTCACCTTTTTGTATCATTTTATATATCTCCTTTGTTATCCCACTTGATGAAATATTCCCTTCTACAAGTTCTCTGGACATAACCCTCTTTTCAAAACCAGTTAATTCCCTTTCATACTCATTTTTCCTCTTCCATTTCTTCAACCACTGATCCAATTGCATTAAATTTAACCAGCAATATTAGTGAGAAGGATGAATAGGTTTATTACTAAATATGTCGGGGTAGACCAGTGTGGTTTTATGCAAGGAAGGTAAATGGTGGATTTAACTAGAAGAGTGTTAAATATAATATATTTAATAAAGAAGAATAAATTGAGAGTGGGGGTAATAGCATTAGATATTTTCAATGCCTTTGTGTGGAATGGCCAGAATTAAAAAACTTAATAAAAATCATGGGTTTGGTGGGAGATTTAGAGCAGTAGTTAATCAATTATACTCACAAAACGTTACGTCAGTAGTGGTAAATGATGGTTCAACAGAGCAAATTTTCCTAGGTCGCGGAACTAGACAAGGTTGTCCCCTTTCTCCTATTTTGTTCGCATTAGTGATGGAGATTTTAGCAAATGTACTTAGAAAAGATAGGAATATATGAACTTGAATTTTTGAACGAACTTGAATTTTTGATACATGAGGGCAAGTACGACTTGATAGGGATAACTGAAACCTGGTGGGATGACTCCCATGACTGGAATACAGCAATTGAAGGGTATAACTTGTTCAAAAGGAACAGAAGCAACAGAAAGGGAGGTGGAGTTGCACTGTATGTTAAAAATACGTATCTCTGCACAGAGATACAGGAAGAGGAGCTTGGCAGCCCCATTGAGAGCATCTGGGTTAAAATAAAGGGGGCAAAGAATAAAACGAACATGGCGGTTGGAGTCTACTACCGACCACCCAATCAAGGAGAAGACAAGGATGGAACTTTTGAAAAACAAATTGCCATTGTTTCAAGGAGGCACGATGTGGTAGTAATGGGAGACTTCAATTTCCCTGATATCTGTTGGGAGACTTATTCAGCCAAACATGGCCCCTCCAAGAAATTCCTGAGCTGTGCTGCTGATAACTTCCTCCTACAGAAAGTGGAGGAAGGAACTAGAGGATCGGCTATCCTTGACCTGATTCTAACCAACAGAGACGAGTTAGTGGATAAAGTGGCAGTTTCGGGAACTCTGGGGGAAAGTGACCATGTTATACTTGAGTTCTTGATTCTAACGGAAGCAAAAGCTGAGTGTAGCCAAACACGTACCCTGGATTTTAGGAAAGCCAATTTTAATAAACTCAGAACAATGATTAGTAAGATCCCATGGCAAGTGACTCTCACGAGAAAGGGAGCCCAGGAGGGGTGGGAGTTTTTAAAAAAGGAAATTTTAAAGGCACAATTGCAAACAATTCCCACAAGGAAAAAAGGCAGAGGGCAACAGAAGAAGCCAATGTGGCTTCACAATAAACTCAAAGATGACCTGAAAACAAAAAAGGACACGTATAGGAAGTGGATGGAAGGACAGGCTACAAGTGAAGAGTACAGGCAGGTAGCACAGAACTGCAGGAATAGTGTCAGGAAGGCTAAAGCTGAGAATGAGCTAAGGTTAGCGAGGAATGCTAAAAGCAACAAAAAAGCTTTCTTCAGATACATGCACAGTAAAAGGCAGAAGAAAGAACTGGTGGTTCAACTACGCAATGAGGATGGCAGATTGATAACAGAAGACAAAGAAAAGGCAGAAGTGTTCAATTCCTACTTCAGCTCGGTCTTCTCCCAAAAGAGGGTCTATGACCCCCCTGGCAAACCTGAAGTGCAGACTGAAGGGGCAGGATTGCAGCTTGAGATTGATAGGCAAATGGTCAAGGAGCACCTGATTACTCTGAACGAGTTTAAATCTCCAGGGCCTGATGAGCTGCATCCTAGAGTAATAAAGGAACTGGCAGAAGAACTCTCAGAACCACTGTCTATTATCTTTGAGAAATCATGGAGGACAGGTGAAGTGCCAGACGATTGGAGGAGGGCAAATGTTGTTCCCATCTTCAAAAAGGGCAAGAAGGAGGAACCTGGGAACTATAGGCCAGTCAGTCTGACATCAATCCCCGGGAAGATTTTTGAGCAGATTATAAAGAAGTCAGTCTGCAAGCACCTTGAAAACAATGCAGTGATTACTAGAAGCCAGCATGGATTTGTCAAGAACAAATCCTGTCAGACTAATCTGATCTCATTTTTTGATCGGGTAACCTCCCTTGTGGACTGTGGGAATGCTGTGGACATTATATATCTGGACTTCAGCAAAGCTTTCGACAAAGTGCCTCATGATATCCTGATTAGTAAGCTAGCTAAGAGTGGGCTAGACGGAACAACTATCAGGTGGATCCACAATTGGCTACAGAATCGGACTCAAAGAGTGCTTATCAATGGTTCCTTCTCAAACTGGGGAGAGGTAACGAGCGGGGTACCACAGGGCTCGGTCCTGGGCCCGGTGCTCTTCAACATTTTTATTAATGACTTGGATCAGGAGGTACAGGGAATGCTTATCAAATTTGCAGATGACACAAAGTTGGGTGGAACAGCGAATACTCTGGAAGACAGAAACAAAATTCAAAGTGACCTCGATAGGCTGGAGCGCTGGGCCGAAAACAACAGAATGAAATTTAATAGGGATAAATGCCAAGTGCTGCACCTAGGGAGAGGAAACCAAATGCAGAGTTACAGAATGGGGGACACTTGGCTCAACAATACTACAAGTGAGAAGGATCTTGGAATTGTGGTAGATCACAAACTGAATATGAGCCAGCAATGCGATGTGGCTGCAAAGAAGGCAAATGCAATTTTGGGCTGTATTAATAGAAGTATAGCTTCCAAATCGCGGGAAGTGATAATTCCCCTTTACTCGGCACTGGTTAGGCCTCATCTTGAGTACTGCGTCCAGTTCTGGGCACCTCACTTTAAGAAGGACATAGACAAACTGGAAAGGGTTCAGAGGAGGGCAACAAGGATGATAAAGGGACTGGAAACAAGGCCCTATGAGGAGAGACTGAAAGAACTGGGCATGTTTAGCCTTCAGAAGAGGAGACTGAGGGGAGATATGATCGCACTCTTCCAGTATTTGAAGGGATGTCACACAGAGGAGGGCAAAGATCTCTTCTCGATCATCCCAGTTTGCAGGACACGGAATAATGGGCTCAAGTTACAGGAACCTAGATTCCACCTAAACATCAGGAAAAATTTCCTGACTGTCAGAGAAATAAGACAATGGAATCAACTACCTAGGGAGGTTGTGGGCTCTCCCACTCTGGAGGCATTCAAGGTGCAGCTGGACAGACATCTGTCAGAGATGCTTTGACCTAGATTCCTGCATTGAGCAGGGGGTTGGACTCGATGGCCTTGTAGGCCCCTTCCAACTCTACTTTTCTATGATTCTATGATTCTATGTGGGATAGGTATAAAGGAGAAGATTAAAATAAACCTTTTTGCAGATGATACTCTTTTAACAATTGAAAATCCTACAGAAAATATGGATAGGTTGGAGAATCACCCGAAGTTTGGGGGGAAGTAACGGGGCTTCAGATAAATTGTTTGGGGAAGTAACGGGGAAGTTTGGGGAAGTAACGGGGCTTCAGATAAATTGGAATAAGTCTAAGATTCTGCTGTTTATTTATAGCAAAATAGAAGCGATTGAAATGGGTAGGGGAAAAGGTAATGTTAAGATTAATAATGTAATTAAAAATTTAGCAATAGTTATTCCAAAAGATATAGACAAATTAGGGGAGCAGAATTTTAGGAAACTAATGAATGAGGTTAAAAATAAATTAGATGAGTTCAGAAAAATTGAACTTTCGTGATTTGGTAGAATAGCTTTGATTAAAATGAAGATTTTGCCCAAGATAAATTTTTTATTTAGGATGTTACCAATCAGGATATCAGAAAAGGAACTTAAAGAATGGCAAACAATTATTAACATATATTGTAATGGAGGGAAAAAATCTAGGATTACCAAGACAAGATGGTACAAAGCGCGAAAAGTAGGGTGTCTTGGTCTTCCAAATTTAAAGTGGTACTATACTATATAGCTAATCAATTAACACATACTGTGGATATTATAGCACTGCCTAAAGAAATAATGTGGTTGGAGTTGGAAACACATGAATTACGAAATACTTTGGAGAATATTTTATTTCTTTAAAATAATAATAAAATGATAAAAAGAATTAACAACCCCCCTTTAAGAAGTATGTTAGAGATTTGGAGTAGTATGAGGAATATATTAATACCAGGGATATCTCCATTAATTCCGGTGGTGGTTATAAATGATTTCCCCAAAAATTTAAGATTGGATTTGGAGGGCATATTAAGAAAAGAAAGGGTTATCAGATTAATGGAATGGGTGGAAAAGATGGAGACTAGAGACCAAATAATGGAAATTGTTAGAAGAAGAATATCATGGTTAAATTTACTGCAGTTAGAACAGTGGTCGAAGAAGTGGAAAAGGAGAACCGAGTATGTGAGGGATTTAACTATATTTGAAACGATAATTATGTCTAGAGATGGTTTAGAAGGGAACCGGTCAACAAGAGGTATAACAAGGGATTAATATAGATTGATTCAAAAAGCTGAAGAACAAGATGACCATATAAAGACAGTTTGGGATACTGAATTTGAAGGAGACTTCGGAGGTGGGTTGGAACAATATATGCGACAGACATATTCTGAAAGTTATGTCAACTAGGATAAAGGAGAATTTCTATAAACTAATTTGGAGATGGTACTTAACTCCAGTAAGATTAAATAGAATAGATAATAATTGCTCCGCACTTTGCTGGAGAGGATGTCAGGAAATAGGTACATATGCTCATATGTGGTGGAGTTGTAAAAATGTTCTGGAATTTTGGCGAGAGGTTTTTACAGAAATATCGGAAATTATTGTTATTAATCTAGAGGTCTGTCCTAAACTAGCATTGTTATCAATAACGGAGAAAATTATTTGTGACCAAAATACAAAGGAGTTAATTGTAAACTTGTTAACTGTGGCTAGGCTAATGATAGTGGGAAAATGGAAAGTACCGTATTTTTCGCTCCATAAGACGCACCGGACCATAAGACGCACTTACCGTATGGCACCAAAAATTTTTTTTTAAAAAAATAAATCAGCTGTTCCGTGGGGAATCAGCTGAGAGGTGGGGATTCCCCGCCCTGCCCAGGAGTCCTCCGCTCTTCCGGACCAGCAGAGGAAAGTAAAATAATAATAATAATAATAATTTTTTTAAAAAAAAAATCAGCTGTTCCACGGGGAATCAGCTGAGAGGCGGGGGCTTCCCCCACCCTGCCCAGGAGTCCTCCGCTCTTCCGGACCAGCAGAGGAAAGTAAAATAATAATAATAAATAAAATTATTATTATTATTATTATTATTTTTAAATCAGCTGTTCCGCGGGAATCAGCTGAGAGGCGGGGGCTTCCCCCGCCCTGCCCAGGAGTCCTCCGCTCTTCCGGACCAGCAGAGGAAAGTAAAAAAAAAAAAAAAAACAATTATTATTTTTTTTACTGTATTCACTCCATAGGACACACAGACATTTCCACCTAGTTTTTTTTTGGGGGGGGGGGGAGTGCGTCTTATGGAGCGAAAAATACGGTACATGTCTTTTTTATAAGGAAGTATGGGATATAGCCCTAAATGATAAATTAACCTGTAATATCAAATGCAAAAAAGGCCAGTTAAAGAAAAATAATTTTACAGATTTTTGGAATCAATTATTAGAGTATATATTAATAAAAGGGAAGGGGAGTATGCCTTGTCAGGATATGTTATATTTTTGGAATATGGAATGTAATTGATTAACGGGAAGGAAGTATAGCAATTGGTCCCAAGGAGGGTGGGGGGGTGCACTTTATTATTTTGTGTATACAGGTTTAGTTGTGTGTTTTTATTATATTGTGTTGTATTTAGTTTATAAAAATTAAATAAAATTTTTTAAAATAAATAAATTTAACCAGGAAATTCTTCCTAGTCCAACCGTTTCAATTATTTGTACAATCTCTTCGTTTTATCAGACAGACTAGGGAACGGGAGAAAAAAGGTGAGCTGACCTATACACTTATGTATCTTTTTCTTTCTTTTACACAATTTCCTGGTTTTCATACATTTATGCTTCCAGATACTTATACCATCTCACAACTGATCAAAGCGGCCAGCTCTGTCATCCATTCCTATTTTCTTTCTATGTGCCTTATATTGTGTGTCTATAGACATTTATTTTGATTACACAACCATACTAAAAGATTTATTGAAGTGTTTGGCAACCTGTATCCAGGTATCAGCTATCCAAGGTTTCTACAGCAGTAAGAGAAAACACACTTACGTTACTATCATGCAAAGCAGATTTATTACTTAGTTAATGTAACTTAAGTGATCATCACCCCTTTTCCCATGTCTCAAGTGATTACTTAACGACTTAAGTCATTATTTAAATGACGTGTTCTAGTACTCCACATCACAAAACCAAAAAAAATTGCATTTCCTAATAACTAATACTATTGAGAGTAACTGGCATATTGGGCCAGTTTACACGTCATGATAAGTCACTGTAGGTTAATTCACCCATGGCGCTCCAAGACCTGCACCACCCATTTTGAATATCAAAGCCAGAGCGGGGGGCGGAGGACACAACATGTCATGTTGTGTGAACCCAAGTGTATTGGGTTATTTGAGGGTTAAACAACCCTTGGATAACCCTAGAACACTGACGTGGCTTGCATATTCAAAATGGCAGCCGGCATGAATCTCAGAGCCCCAAGGGTGAATTAACACATGGTGGCTTACTGTGACATGCGAACCAGGTCACTGCCAGCCAGGATTTCAGAAAATGAAATAATCCCAGAGTTTTGCTTCTGCTGCTAGATTTTTCCTTGTGAACCCTTTGTCCTCATTTGCAAGACATCCGAGATTAGATTTGTTTTCGAGAGAGTACATATGCAAAATCACTCATGTGGAACCACTCATTTTTAGCATGCTGTCTACAAACAGAGATTATTCAAGTAACAGTTTCCTGGAAGAATATAAATAAAACCAGTCAAAGTATAAGCCTTCTGTTTTATGTGATACATAATTATTAAAAGATCATGCTTTATTGTTTTTGAATACTCAGGGAAACAGGGAAACACTGGCCAAAGACATATAAAACATAGTCTGCTTTTTTTAGTAATAGTAATTCATTCTGCAAAGGGTCCTTTGTAATCCATGGGCAAATATAAGTCTATGATCAATTTGATTATATGGTATGTGTGGTATCATCAGATTCCTGATGTTCTACAGTAGGGATGGGCAACCTTTTTTCTAACATGGGCCGCATTCCCTTGTAGGTAATCTGTCAGAGGCCACATATTGGCAGTGGGTGGGGCCAAAGCCAGCAGTGTGTGGAGCCGGAGCCAGAGCCAAAAGAGGGCAGGTTGTCTATTTTCTCTTTTTCTACCACCTCCTTTTCTCTCCCTTCCTGCCACCCCCTTTTTTCTCTCTCCCTCTTCCTCTCCACCTGACAGTCTGCCAGGGAAGGGACAAATCACTCTTGCCAGGGGTCTGCAGTGATTGCATGCACAGCACTTTTGAAATTAGGTTGAGGACCGCAGGTTAACCACCCCTGTTCTACAGAATCAAACAAAGCAAAAACTAGATGAAGATGATGAAACTCTGCCCAGCAGGCCCCAAGGACTGAAAGCTGGATCACAGAGAATGGTCCAGAATGCTGCTATTGCTATGACGGATGAAAAGGAACTGAGCAAGAATGCAGGAGCCATGCCTAGG
Source organism: Shinisaurus crocodilurus (assembly GCA_021292165.1). Classification (NCBI taxonomy): domain Eukaryota; kingdom Metazoa; phylum Chordata; class Lepidosauria; order Squamata; family Shinisauridae; genus Shinisaurus; species Shinisaurus crocodilurus. The sequence continues at coordinate 42,934,627 of CM037879.1, read as the reverse complement.
AGCATGCACAGGGGAGAGTGAGTGAACTCCCACCAAAACTCTGCTTAGCTCTAGAATGTTCCGAATGTTGCTCTAAGCAGGCACAGAACACATATGAAGGAACTCATATGTGTGAATCACAGAGACCATGAAGAAGAGACAATGCCTGGTTATAAGGTAGCTTTAAACACTGATAACTTCAGCAGTAACACAATGCATAAACAGTGGTTAATGGAGGGGTTTGGGAAAGAGAGTGCATTATCACAATCTGCTCCCAGATGCTTAGCTGTGGTTGGGTGCATTATGTGAGCACTGGCCCAGTAAGCCAAACTCCATTTATCATTTTCTAATAAGTGACCAGGTTGAACAAGACCATTTGACAGTTGTTAGTTACTGAAGCAAAATATATCACTCAAAATGTATACACCACAAGTTGTTTGAAACCCCACTTTTCTGACTCTTCTTACCAGTTTGAATTCTGATTAAAGGTTATGGCTGAAATCACTACCTGCATATTAGCAGTTCTCCAAGTGGTATTCCAGTCTTGTGCTACACTTTCTTTAATAAAGCAAATTTTATTTCCCAACATTTACATTGTAAACTGCAGCACAAGTCAATTTCACCACTTAAAAGATTCAATGGCAAAACTGAGCTCTACCGCCTACATTTGTTATGTGGAAATACACAGACAATAAGGCAACTTACAGTCAAAACCATTTCATATTCAACAGAAGTCATCAAAAAAGCTGAGAGCACAAATTACTCAACATAAAGGGCCTAATAAAGTGATGCTCTACTAGTTATTTTATCCAAGCAAGAAGGGAAATCAGGAAATTCATTAGATAAAAGGCATGCAGCCAAAATAGACATTCAGTATGATGCAATGGAAACAGCTTGAATGATTTGATTTTTTTGAAGAAGACCTAGACCACTCCTGCTAAATTAAAAATGTCAGACTAGAATTTTGTTGTGGATGTCATTTTAACAGAAATAAAGTTTGTTTAAAAAATTAAGAAAAGCCAAGAAGCAATCTTATTCTTTGCCTGAACCTGCACCACTCTATCTTGCTAAATACATGTTCTTTGTCTTTTATTACCAGCAGTAGTCTACAGGCCTGTGGCTCATGCTGGCTCAACTTGTCTGAGTGTGGAAAACTAGGCAGGGTCACTACCACCACTAAGCAAACAAATATTGAGTAAAAAAGCTTTGGAAACAGAAATATTGGAATGGCGCCCATTTTTAAAACACTAAATCAGAACAGATGGAGGAAACCAGACTAAAGTAATTAGTGCACAGGGAGGAGAAAAACCTGTTCACATGAGATCTCCAAGTACCGGAATTACATCACTTGAGTACTTGTATGTGCCCCATACACATTCTCCTATCTCCAGTGACTGTCCACATATATTTTCCAGTACCACAAAGAATGCTGAGTATGTCCCTGAAAGTGGGGCAAGTTACTACAGCCATACCCAACTTAACATACCCAACATAAGAAGAGCCATGCTGGATCAGACCAAGGGTCCATATAGTCCAGCATTCTGTTCACACAGTGGCCAACCAGCTGCCAACGGGATCCCATAAGCAGGACATGAGTGCAACAGCAACTTCCTGCCCATGTTCCCCAGCAACTAGAGTACATAGGCTTGCCAAAGATGTTGTATACCTGCAAGCAATACAAGCTTCCCCAAATAAACTAAGCAGTTGAGGTTATACTGCCAACCTGCTTTTTAATAACTGGATAAAATTATATGAAAATGTTAAACAAAATTCATTAGCACACACATCAATTCTCAGGATTGGAAAAAAATCCAGGTTCCTGGTCATACTGGCTCCTAAAAACAGCTAGGAATTGGAAATACTGTTCTAGCCAGGGAATAGGTGATCAAGTTAAGGTTGTTACAAACAGTGACAACTGTGGGGTTCACTTAGCTAGAATAGCAGGTAGGAGAGAAAAGGGGTTGGACTCCCAGGACTAGTTAATGTTCTGCACTATAATATTGTGATGTGGGAGTTTCATGACAATTGCAATTAAATTTGCTCCTGCTTTCTTTATCTTCCTCCAAACTGGAGAGGAAGAGCGACAAGATGGCGGCTGAGCTGCTGCATATAAAAGAGAAGCCCAGAACACCAATATATTCATGTTGTTCCTTGTTGTTCTCTACCAATATATTCATGTTACCTGCAGAAGCATGGGAGCTGCTGTGGTATGGCTGCTCCAATGCAAATGTAATAACATTTGCAGGAAATGGTCACCTGGGAAAGGCTGACAACATGGTTACTTCTCATGCAGCATGCCCGTGGTGCCAGTGTTGAAAATAACCATGGGTGATAACCTTTCCCGTGTGATTGTTTCCTTCTAATGTAGCTGAGCTGACGTGTGAGCAGCTGTAAATAACGGAGATAAGATGGCTGATGTGTGTGCATCCCAATGAATCAGACCTTGACACCCTCGCCTTGTTGTTCTCTACCAAAAGACACCGGAAAGTGATACAATAGGTCAGCACGATGATCACTATACATTATTTATTTATTACCTTTCTATACTGCCCAACAGCTGAAGCATTCTAAATGGTTCACAACAATTAAAATCATAAAATACAACACAATAAAATACAATATAAAAGTTTAAAACTACAGTATAAAAAAAAAGATTATAACCAAATAAAAGCTAACAGCAGTGCAAGATTTAAAATACAGTAACAGATTTGAAACATATATAATGGCTCTCTCATCAGAATACAGGACTATATTCTCTTCTGGATTTTAATGGAGTTAAATAATTGATGAAGCACTTGTATGTTCAAAAGACAACCAAGAACAGCAACCACTTCAGAACATTTTAATTTTGTGTGGAACATTATGTTGAATGTTTTTATGTTGCTGTTAAAACAGCAGTAAACCAGAACCACATGTAGAACTTCGCTACAGCATCAACATTTACATCAATATGCTCAAGTCTTACATTTGAGTTGACATGTTTAACTTTAACCCTAGTTTTAATCTGAAACACTTCAGTTTTGACAGTACAGCAGACTTTTTCCTCTCGTAAATGAGTGACTTGCACAACTTGTTACTTGTTTCATATAGCATGCTTTTTCAATACAAGTCATAATAGACCAGGTATCCCTGCTCTTCACATGAAAGAAAAATAATAGCTGAAATTACTGCACCTACAACTGCAGATGGTCAGCCTAAGAGCATGTATCTAGCTAATCCCTGTAATTTTAGTATCATGAAGAAAAAAAAATGTATTCAACCTAAAGGGTGGGATATCAATTGCACAGTTAGGTAATATTAGACTCTAGACCAGGGCTCTCCAAGCTTGGGTCCCCAGATGTTGCTGGACTACAGGTCCCAGCATCCCTTGCCATTAGCCATGCTGGCTGGGTATGCTGGGAGCTGTAGGCCAGCAACATCTGGGGACCCAAGGTTGGAGAGCCCTGCTCTAGACTTAATGGCCTTATACCAGGGATGGGGGCTTGGACTCCAAGACTCGACTCCTGAGTCCTCCCTCCCACTGGAGTCCCTATATTTTTAATGGGACTCTAGACTCGACTTGGGACTCGGAACAAAAGTTCCAAGTTCCTGTTTCCAGTAGGTTCCTTTTTCATGCTGCACCACCTCGGTGCGAGGGAACCATTTAAATTTTACTCCAATAGCCGTGGAGCCAGGCAGAGCGGCTGAAGGACAGGAGACGCCAAGGTAGGCAGCACTGGAGAGGGGTGGAAAGAAACTTTTACAAAAAGAGTTAAGTTAGCTGCTTTCTTTCTTTTTTAAAGCAGCTTTCTTTAAAAAAGCTGTGTGTGTTCTGCCTTGGCAGGTTTCTTCCAGGCAATTCCATCCACTTTCCAAGGAACTTAAATATTACTCATGACTACAAAGTTTGTTTGATCCCCCCCCCTTCTCATCTGTTTTTACAAAAGGTTTGTGTAGTTGTTGTTGTTTTTAATTGTTGGGGGGGGCAATTATTATTTTCATAGAAAGGTAAAACAAATCTTAAGAAGGTGGGGCGGGTGGAAGAAGGGGGAACACGTCTAACTATTTGCCACCTTAAGGAATCTTTTGGTTTTTCTTACCTTGAAGTGAAGGCATCTCTGCATGACAGATTTTTGAACTGGTTTAGGCTGCAATCCTTGATATATTTACCTGGAAGTAAAGCCCCACTGAAAACAGTGGGGCTTGTTTCTGAGCAGATGTGTAGGGTTGCATGCTGCAAAATCATACCTTCCCCACCATAGTTCTGTGAGGGAGTGGGATCTTTATCAGCAGCCTCAATAAACTAAAGTTCCCAATATTTGGAGCAGTGGGGCGGGGCGGGGCAGGGAGAGGAGAGGAGGAAGCCATGAGAGTTTAACTGGTATAAACACAAATACAGGTTTTTTGTGCAGATCTGCCCTAAGCGATACAAAAATAAGTGCTTTCCCATGCCAACCCCCGCTCTGTTGGATCATTTACTATTGATGTGGGAAGATGCAAGCTTTTCAGTTACACAGAACTCTTCATCACTCATAATTCTTTATTTGTTGTTGCTCATGGCTGCATCTCAAGTTCAACCTGTGCAAGTGCAACACCAGGGTGTTGGAGTGAAAAAAAAGCACTGCCAGTAAAGTTTAGTTTTGAAAAAATTACAATTGTAAGGGATCAAGCTTGCTGGAAATTCACCCCCTCTCCACCCCTACTCTTTAAGAACCTAAGAAGAGCCATGCTGGATCAGACCAAGAATCCATCTAGTCCAGCATTCTGTTCACACAGTGGGTTCTTAAAGCGTAGGGGGCGGAGAGGGCGTGAATTTCCGGATATAACTGTAGTAATAACTACAAAGTAGAGAGTGGTTATCTACACGTGCAGAGATCCTTCCCTCCGCACTGTGTAACATTCAGCCAACAGTAAGGGCTTTAGGGCAGAGGCAATAGCTTCAAAGCAAGCTTGACCCCCAGTAGCTCTCGAACTAAGAATGAAGCATTTTGTAATCCAGCTTCTTTCTCCAGGGAAAGACTGTAAAATATCTAAAGGGGACGGGGCTTTTCTGAAGCCAGTGCATGTGGGTTCTCTCTCTCCTCTCTCTTTGGGCATTTTCACTACTGACTCTCTTTGGTCAGTAGAGTGTGTGTTCAGTGAGGGTGGAATTGTGATGAGACCTCACCATTCCAGAATGGGGGCCAAACATTTAGAAAAAAACGTGTTCCTCAAATGCAACATGGATAAGTTTTAGGAAGTACAGCAAGTTTATTTTTTTAAATAATTTTCCTAAAATGCAACCTTTCAGACATTTTGGGTTTGGCTGCCTCTGCCTGCCTGTTTGGGGTTCCCTGCCTCCTCTGCCTGCCTGGACTCTTCTTGACCAGTTCCACAGTTTGAATTGTCCAAGACAAAGGCCTCTGCCTGCCTGCTTTGGGGTTCCCTGCCTCCTCTGCCTGCCTGGTTATTTTGGGTTTGTCTGCCTGGTCTGTTCCTGCCAAAATCAGTTGCAGAGTTTTGAAATAAAAAGGCACACTTGTGCCTAGAATTTATTTAAGCCACACATCTGAAGTAGCCTTATTTTGTTCGGGAAAACCCCCCATTGATTTTAATAGGGACTCGTGGAGTCAGCTTTGGGAGTGACTCGGGAATCACCATTTTGGACCAAGGACTCGGACTCGGACTAGAGTTCAAAGACTCATGACTCGACTCGTGACTCGAGACCAAGGACTCTCCAACATCCCTGCCTTATACTGCCCACCCTACCTTGTTCTTTAAATGGCAATGTGCATTACTTCACTTCCTTCAAATTGCAGTGAGCCAGCCGTGCTGCACTGGGGGCCCCTCATGCTCATTCTGCTTAGTGGGGCCCTGCACTTCTGCCCTGAAAGCACCACTGGGTGTGATTTCAAAACAATGGCACCAGGAAAAAATATGTGACAAGCTCAAGCTTACCTGATAGGCATAAATCTTTCCAACAAGGAGTAAGATTTCAATGTCACAGTCAGAGTTAAGGATGTAATTCACTCATTAGAAATAATGCTCATGATGTCCCTTTTTACTATCTCCAATACAAAGAAGGAGATGACAGTGCTCCTTCCCTGACCTCTACCCCCACAACAATTTATGGATATATACCTCATACTTGTAAAAACAATTCGGTAAGACCGAGAAAAATGCTAAGACTAAAATAAGCACAGTTTTTATATTTGAACATAGAAATCCTATTATCATGAAGGATTCTGCTGTTTTTTTTTAAATTAAAAATTCCATTATGGTTCACATTATGCATAGTTTGTATTTCAATTATGAACAGTGTAGAATATTTCTTAGCAGTAGTGCACAGTATCCTTTTTGTCAAGCCTTCTGCTTGCAAGACCCATGCAACCACCAGCCCAACACAGGTCAACCTATGCAACCCAAGCTACAATATGTCCCAAAAATAGAGAATAAGTAGGTCTACTACAGAAAGCTGCTCATAAGGGCAAATATTTCCATATGGCTTTAGCAACAAGCTATCCAGGGGAGAAGCAACATTAGCTTATGTAACAGGACATTTGTCAAGGAAATAAAATGCTTGTTTATTTGCAAAACTTTTTTTTTTACACCTATTCCACTGAAACAGTCAAAGCAGTTTACTTAGTTAAAAATATAGGCTGGCAACCCATGGTCCGTTGATGGAAGGCATCTATTTGTCAGCAGAAAGAGGGAGGGAGGGAGGGGAAATTTTCAAATATTCCCCTTCCCCCCTGCAGCCCCCATCTCCTCCCACACTATACTGAAGCATCCCCCAACCTTCCAGAGCAAATGGGGGGCATGGGGGGCTGCAGGGTAGGGGGAATTGCCCAAAATTCCCCCCTTGCTATTCTGCTGATGGATGCCTTCCATCGGCAGAGGGACAGCAGTTGGATACCACCCAAAGATAAGAATAAAAAACCAAACCAGAAGTGCAGTATGAGCAAGTGGGGAAGGTTGCTTGTAAGCTTGCATTATATTACATCAGTACAGCACACAATCATATATAAAACAATGTTGCCTGAAGGGTTAAAGATAAAATTAATATTCAGTTGCTAATTTCCAGCGTAATAGAGAGTGGGCTCAGTGACCTGAGACATTTAGGTGTCACACATGGATATATCTATTTGTGTGAATAAAATACCTTTTATTTAGCTTAAAAGTTCCATCTCCCAAACCCTCATTTCCCCCCTATGAATTCTTAGGGAGCACAAGTACCCTAATTCTGTTGTATCAATTCTGTTGCATTTTTTTAAACCTAAAATTCAAAGTTTGTACTGTGACTATGGTAAAGGAACAAAACACTGTTTGTTTTCTATGTAAAGTGAAAATAATTTATTTTCATCTGAAAGCAAATATGGTGCTTGTCAGCTGAATCATTGCTACAATACAATACAACAAACAAACAATACATTACTACAATTTCAAACAAACATGCAGGATTGTGTCGCGTCACTTCCGGAGCAGCAAGGGACGCGACGGGACCGGCGCGGGCGGCTCGTGGAGAGGCGAGCCCCTGCTGGAAGAGGCAGGGAGCAGCGGGAACGCCTCCACGCAGCTCCCTGGCAAAGCTCCACGCAGCTCCCTGGCGAGTAAAGCGGCAGCGCGAGGCGCAGGCAGAGCGAGCAACTGCTCGCTCGCCTCCATTCGGCTCCCTGACAGGGAGCCGGCAAAGATTTGCCAGCTCCCTGTCAGGGAGTCGAATGGAGGCGTGGCGCGGCCTCTCGCTCTGCGTGTGCCTCGCGCTGCCGCTTTGCCGGCTCCCAGGCAGGGAGCCGGCAAAGCGGCAGCGCGAGGCGCACACAGAGCGAGCGACGCGGCTCCCTCGCCTCACCTCCATGGGGTGCTTTGCTGGCTCCCGGGCAGGGAGCCAGCGCAGAGGTGCAAGGTGCCGCCTCAGGGGCGCAAAGCGCCCGCACAGCGAGCGGCCTCACTTCCATGGGGCTCCCAGGCAGGGAGCCGGCGCAGCAGCGCAAGGCGCCCGCAGAGTGAGCGGCTGCGCCTCGCCTCCATGGGGCTCCCTCCCGGCTAGGCAAAGCCGGGGAGCTGGCACTTTAAGTGCTAGTCAGGGGCATAGCGTGTGGCTCGTGTTCCGAGACACGCTCGTCCTCCAAATCGAAACAAATGATAAAATTTTGCTCGTTTTACGAGAAGCTCGTATACCGAGTTACTCGTAATCCGAGGTTGTCACAGGATCTCTTCTCGATCATCCCAGTTTGCAGGACACGGAATAATGGGCTCAAGTTACAGGAACCCAGATTCCACCTAAACATCAGGAAAAATTTCCTGACTGTCAAAGCAATAAGACAATGGAACCAACTACCTAGGGAGGTGGTGGGCTCTCCCACTCTGGAGGCATTCAAGGTGCAGCTGGACAGCCATCTGTCAGGGATACTTTGACCTGGATGCCTGCACTGAGCGGGGGGTTGGACTCGATGGCCTGGTAGGCCCCTTCCAACTCTACTTTTCTATGATTCTATTATTTCCCTCGCTGCCACCTTCTTCTTTCTTCACCCAGATTACTCTCTAATATGTGCGTGTTCCCTCCTTACAGATGGAAATGTAAGGTACATTCAGCTGCTGGCTTAGCACAAAACAGTAACAGTATTTCCATTCCAGGCTAACTCCTCTAGCCTCTACTACTGATTCTGAGTCCTTCTCTAGATGTTTTCCCTTTTCCACCCTCAACCCAGAATAACTGCCAACCAGCCGGTCGCAGCTCTCTGCCCCGTGCCAACATTGAGTGCTGTGACTGGCTCTGCACTCTCAGGGAGGGAGAGGCAAAGCTCCAGCTGTCCATCACAAAAGGTATCCAGGTTGCTTGTACAAATTTCCATAATAAGGGCCATGTGGTTAGGGTCTTGGGCGTGGTAAACCAAGATGAAGCTCATTGTGGAGCCACATCAAGACACCTTCTCTGAGCTTAACCTACCTAAATAAGTTATTGTGAGGCTAAAAAAAAATGCCTCTGAGCCCTTGGGAGAAAAGACGATGTAGATATGAAATATATATTTAAAATCATTAACCTGCAAAATACTGGAAACTGACTGGGTATTAAGGCTGTTTTGCTTTTGCTGTGGTCTTATTTTATCAATTTTGTTCTCCTACAACCCATGAGTTACTAAGTTGCCAGGGAACAACTACTGACAAAAACTGCTCTTGAGATCAATCTCAATTGAGATCAATCAAACAACTTTAGAATTAAGGTGCTATTGGAAGACAGCTTATAAATTGGAACTAACAGATATTTGGGCATATAAAAGACCTGATCCCAACTCCTGTTATTTCAGTATAAATGGCACTATCACTGAATAGCCCTGATTTTCAAGATGAACCTATATCATAGGATTAGGGAGGAACAACAGGCACACATGCTGTCCCCAAGCTTGCCCTGTGATCTCATCAGGTACCCAGTACTCTGCTGAGCAACTAATGATCAAAGAGCAGCTCTATTTAATCTGTGTTCCTTGTAGGCACTGCAGCTTGTCCCACGACTGCACTGCTTCAAGTTGATAGTTGCAGGAGCTCCAGTAGGACCTCACAGACAGCTACTCAACATGAGGCAGTCCTGTCTGTAGCCGTTTCCTCTGCTGTTTCCCTGACAAGTGAGAGAGATATGGGAACCAGGTCCCAGACTGACTGGTGGGGTCAATTGGGTACATTTTCTGGCCCAGCAAATCCCAAGGATGCCACTTACACTGCACTGCAAAATAGCAAAGAGGAGCCTGTTGACTCTGTAGTCTGATAGACTCTTGTTGATCAGGCATAGTTAAATTTAAGAATGAAAAATAAATTATAGCATCTGGATCAGAACAATGTTTCATAGAAGGTGCAGAACAGTAACACCTGAAAAGAGGAACAAAAGTTACTTGCTTCATTAGTAATGTGACCTTGCTTTACAGTTATCTGCTATTTTTCTACAACTCACATCAAAGGAAAGGTGAATCATCTATCTTCATCATCATCATAAATTTAAAAAAATCCAAAGCAAGCCTGTTTTGTGCTAAGCCAAACCTGTCATTGTAGGTTTGCAAAGACATGTACAGAAAATCCTCTCACACATATCCTTTTAACATAGATTATACTCAATCAATAGAACTTATTTTTAAGTTGGCTATTTTATCAGTAAATATAAATTTAAATTTTAAATGAATAAGCATTTTTCAGACTCAGAGTCAACTGTGGACTGATTCACATATCCATGATTTTAATCTAAAGAATACTACTCAAATGTTATCAACTACATTACCTCTCTAAAGCTGCAATCCTATAGGATAGGGAGCTATAGGATTTTTTGGAGCTCCTCCCTCAGAGGGCACAGAGAGAGGTCTACACTCAGAGGCATAAATCCAACCTACAACACCCCTGCAGAAATATCCATAGCCCAATGGCAATAGAGGCAAAAAGTGGGCACATCTGGAGGTGTTCCATAGGCATTCTGGGAGAGGCTGATCCACAGTCCTCCCATGCCCCTAACATGTTCCTAGAAAGGGAGTGGGAAGAACTACAACAGCCCTGAGCTGGCGAAGTTACGTTTTCCCCCCATTGACAGCAATGGGAGAGAAACCGTTAAAGATAGAAAATACACATATGGAAAAGGAAAGGATAAAAGCAAAGTGTCGGTCCACTACAAGTTTGGCAATGCTTTGGATTCTTTGGCAGCTCTGACACTGGTGCAACCCACCCAACTGGTAGGATTGCTCTGCCTCTATTCACTTTTAAAATGCACTTTATCGTGTGCGAACCTTTATAATGACGTCAAAGAAATGATGCAGTTATCTATTTCTGGCCAGCAGAGAATGAGGTCACCATGAAGAACAGGATCAGAGGCAAGTTTTACCTGCTTGATTTGGGATGGGACAATAAGATGTATACATACCGGTACATATTTTGGGGAAGAAGCAAGGAGGCTGGGGGGGAAAGAGATGATGCAGAAATAGTATCATAATTGGGAAAAGCAGAGAGACAACTAGAGCTGGGCAGTCTGGTCACCTGATCAGCCAAATACTGTCTACTGCCAGTGCCTGCCTATTAGTTGACTGCAGTCAAATATTGTCAAGTATAAATGTTTTAATAGTAAATTTAGGGTGCAATCCTATGCATGTTTAGATGGAAAAAAGACCTACAACTCCCAAATGCTGGGAGTTGTGGGACATTTTTCTGTCTATACATGCATAGGTTTGTGCCCTTAATTATTTTACAACAAATTATTATTGTAATAAGCATTTTTATTCTAATATAATTAATTGCATTGTCTAAAATGGTCAGGTATTTAAAAATGTATGGTCAATATTTGACTGGTGAATTGGTCAAATGTTTTTTGATGAATCAAATACCCAACTCTTTGAGAAACAGAAATAGTGATTCATATTCCATTGTCCTGGTCACGTATCCTAGATTTTAAGCTTCTTGCTAATCTGACTGCACATTTCAAAGCTTGCACAGGAACCTGTGATACTACCCTAGCCACCTACTCATAAATCATAGACTCGGAAGGGGCCATTTAGGCCACTGAATCCAACCCCCTGCTTAGTACAGGAATCCAGTTTAAAGCATCCCTGACAGAAGGCTGTCCAGTCTTTGCTTGAATACCTCCAGCAATGGAGAGCCCACCACATCTCTAATTTGGTTTCATTGTCTGACTCCTCTGACCATTAGGAACTTTTCCCTGATGTTCAACTGAAATCTGCCTTCCTGTAACCTATGCCTGTTATTTCATGCCCTACAGTCTTGGATGACAGAAAACAGGTTGCAGCCCTCTTCTGTGTGACAACCCATTTAGGTACTTGAAACGTGCTATCATATCCCCTCTCAGTCTTTTCTCAAGGCTAAATATACCCAGTTCTTTCAATCTTTGCTCATAGGACATAGTTTCCAGTCCCCTGATCATCTCTGTTGCCCTTCTCTGAACTTGTTCTGATTTATCTGAATTCTTCTTAAAGTGTCGTGTCCAGAACTGGACACAGTATTTGAGGTGAGGTCTGACCAGCGCAGAATGGAATGATTACTTCCTGTGATTTAAAAACTATACTTCTATTGATGCAACCTAATATTGCATTTGCCTTTTTGACAGCCATATCACACTGCTGACTCATATTCAACTTGTGATCCACTACAACTTCAAGATCCTTTTCACATGTACTATTGTCAAGCCAGGTATCCCCCATCTTATACCTGTGCATCTGATTTCTCTTTTCTAAATGAAGAACTTTGCACTTGTCTCTGTTAAATTTTATTCAGTTATTTTCTGCCCAGTTTTCTAACCTATCAAGATCATTTTGAATGTTGTTTCGGTCTTCTAAGGTATTAGCTATCCCACCCAATTTTGTGTCATCTGCAAATCTGATAAAGCATTCCCCACTCCAAGTCATTAATAAAAAAGTTGACGAGTACAGAGCCCAGGACTGAACCCTGCGGCACCCCACACAATACCTCCTTCCAGTTTGATGAGGAACCATTGACGAGCACTCTTTAAGTATGGTTCTCCAGCCAGCTGTAGATCCACCTAGTAGTAGTGCCATCCAGCTCACATTTAAATAGCTTGCTAATCAGAGTATTATTGGACACTTTGTCAAATGCCTTGCTGAATTCAAGTTATATTATGTCCACAGCATTTCCACAATCTACTAAGGAAGTTACCTGATTGAAAAATGAAGTTAGATTAGTCTGGCAGGAATTGTTCTTGACAAATCCATGCTGGCTACCAGTGATCACTGTATTAGTGTCAAGGTGCCTACAAATCAAGCGCTTTATAATCTGCTCTAGAATCTTCCCAGGCATTGCTTAAGAGAAAGCGTACAGGATATTTAAAATCTACATAACTAAACGCAGCTGTGCACTAGGGCAATAGGGTTAGGCTAAGTGGGCAATCAGTGTTGTAACACTGATTTCAAAATGACACCTCTTGACTTGCAGATCCCTATTCATATACTGCAATCTGTGCTGAATCCTCATGATTTTAGGACAGTCTTGCAATTAAAAAAATGGGGGGGGAGGCAGAGCCCAGCTTTGCTGCATCTATCTGAGCTGTCAGTCTTCTCCAAGTACTCCTCTACCTTCTTTCTGGCCTTACTGCCAGAGGACAGGGAAGGCACAAAGCCAAGACAGGCAACAAGCATTAACAATGGACCTACCGTATTTTTCCGTCTGTAAGACGCCCCCATGTATAAGACGCCCCCCACTGGGCAATTTCGCAACCGCGCGGTTCTCTCCTTGGCTTACTTCCGTGTATAAGACGACCCTCAATTTTTAGTCTAAAAATTTTAGGAAAAAGTATAGTCTTATACATGGAAAAATACTGTATATTTTCACAGTATAGCAGTAAGACAACTGATACTCTGCCATTGCCTCACCTTAACCCAGGAGTCTAGATGAGGCAGATGTAGCAGCAATCAATCCTTCTGCTTGCTCTCATGATGCAGGACGAAGAGAGGCATGGAAAGTGATCTTCTGCCCCCGATGATGCAGCAACAATCAGCCCCAGAGCCAAATGTGCAGGCCAGCATGACTTTTTTCTGCCTTAGAGGCCAATCCTGGTTTCAAGAGCATACCATTGTGGCTCCCAATCAAGAGCAAAGATGGGAAACTCATTTCAGAAATCTAGCCAAAACCAAAGTATTTCCTTGCTGGGAAAGACAGCAGGGTGCTCTGTTGGCTGTTAACTGAGAATAGCCACTGCCATCTTGGGTCAGAAAGTCAGCTTTCCAAGTTCTTTCTGCCTTAAAGAGCCAGTAGCCCTTAAGGCAGAAAAAGTGAGATATGCAAACAGCCTGATATAATGGCAATCAGACCTAGCTTTCTCTCACAAGATGCAGCCAGCAGAAACACTTCACTAGTTTGGGTAGTTTGCTACTTCGATGTCCACCAGGAAGCAACTCCAACATAGTTGAAGTTGCCAACTTAAGAAATATAAAGCAGTTTTATCTATTAGATGTATTTCCTACTCTGTCCTTCAGCTCAGAGTTACAGCAGTTATTTCTAACGTATTTCTAACTTCCAAGATGCCTCACAGTCTAAGTTTAAACAAGCACACCCAAATCCATGTCCAAAGGATCAATTTCACCCAGGACACCATTCATTTTTCTATCCTCAATGTTCTGCATATTACATTCTGATGTAACTTCCCTTATGCAAATGGGAACAGGCAGTCCCCAGGTTATGAACAAGTTCCGTTCTTAAGAATGTCTTTAAGTCGAATTTGTATGTAAGTCGGAACAGCATAGCATTCTATACATTAAAATTTACGCAAATTGTGTAAATTATGCAAATTGCATAGTATACTACACTACGTACTCTACGTAAATGACGTAGCGCCGGGGAACCCAGAAGTCCGTTCTTCAGTATGAGTGGTGAGAGTGTTGGACTGGGACTCGGGAGATCTGGGTTCTAGTCCCCGCTCAGCCATGAAACTCACTGGGTGACTTTGGGCTAGTCACTGACTCTCAGCCTAACCTACCTCACAGGGTTGTTGTGAGGATAAAATGGAGAGGAGGAGGATTATGTAAGCCACCTTGGGTTCCTTGTAGGAAAAAAGGCGGGATATAAATATAATAAATAAATAAAATAAATTAATGGGTTGTCTGTAAGTCAGACGTTCTTAACTCAGGGACTGCCTGTATTGCCTACCTGATACAGAATAGTAGCAATCATTCAAATTCACTCTAATGCACAAAGCAAAATCAATTTGCTTCATTTTCACCATTTCAATAATTCTTTGTTCATAAACCATGAAGAAAGCTAACTTTATAATATGACTTCCTAATTTGCTAACCTTTTCAGAAGCAACTTGTAGTTACTGTGCCTGGAAAGATTGGAATTTTCAGAACTTTGGCCACCTCCATGTATCCACCTCTCCTAGGTTTAAGAATAAAAACACAGCGGAGGAAAACAATACAACCGGAAGCTGTCTTATCTCCCAATGCACATCAAAAATGTTACTCTACCACTAGAAATTCACGCTACAGCTACACAGTAAGACATGTATGCATTAAAGAAGGTTCTATCTGTTCTTAATGAAGATTTTAAGTAGTGATATTGTCAAAATTTATTTATTTATTTATTTATTTATTATTATATTTATGCCCCGCCTTTTTTCCTACAAGGAACCCAAGGCGGCTTACATAATCCTCCTCCTCCTCTCCATTTTATCCTCACAACAACCCTGTGAGGTAGGTTAGGCTGAGAGTCAGTGACTGGCCCAAAGTCACCCAGTGAGTTTCATGGCCGAGCGGGGACTAGAACCCGGATCTCCAGAGTTCCAGTCCAACACTCTCGCCACTACGCCACACTGGCTCTGTGTGAAAATGTGAAAAGTACTTACAGTAATACCTTGGATTGCAAGCATAATTCATTCCGGAACCGTGCCTGTAATCCAAAACACTCTTATATCAAAGCAAGTCTCAGGCGAGCGTGAGCGGGCCGATTTCAGCCCGCTACGCCCACTCGAAGCGAGCGGTTACATCCCTACGACTTGTCTTGCAAGACCTTGCTCGTTTATCAAGTCAAAAAAATTTTAAAAAATTTGCTTGTCTTGCAAAACGCTCTCAGACCAAGTTACTTGCAATCCAAGGTATTACTGTAGTTCATAATACATATAATCATAATACATATAATCAGGATACAAATCCTTCCAAGGCGGCTTATGTGTAACATCAAAATATATTAATAAAATAACAAACATATAAAAAAAAGTATACTTCCCACAGGGCAGTTGGTGGAAGATGGCCCTGTGGGGGTGGGGGATCCAGTTGGAAAAGGCACCGGCATCTGGCGTTATCCTTGTCCTCCCCCGTTTCTCCTGAAATCCTTCCCATAGGGCAGTCCATGGCAGATGGCCCTCTGGGGTGGGGGAATGCAGAGTCCAGCTGGAGCAGGCCCCAATGTCTTCCTTGCATGCCTGCCTCTCTCCTGGAATTAGTCAGTTTGCAAGTAAAATCTAGTAGGGTCATAATTCTCAAGTGCATAACAAGTCCTGACCTTATGCCAATGAACTTTAATACTTTCATAAGTCAAACAGAGATTATTTGTGCATGCATGTTCTGCATGACTAAGGATGCTCAGCATGAATAAGCCTCTGCGCAGTGCTCAGATGTGCTTTGTATATGGAAATCAACATGTGATAACAGCGAATCAGAGAAGAATGCATCATGACACATTACATCTTGACTCATGGGGTGGAAAAGAACATCCTATTACACACACCACATTCCCGTGATGCACATGCAATGAAAAATTGAAGACAATTTGAAAATAATAGAATAACAGAACTTTCATCTGAATTTATAACATTAGATTTGTAACTGCATGTGCAAATTATGAATCATGCATTTTTTTAGATTAGCCTTAAGAACATCTTTAAACCTCTTATATTGACCACCGATATTCCGCTTTCCATCCTTGAGTTGGGAATAAAGTAACTGCTTTGGGAGACGGCAGTCAGACATTCGAACAACATGACCGGTCCACTGAAGTTGGCGTTGAAGGATCATTTTTTCAACGCTAGTAGTCTTTGCTTCTTCCAGTACACTGACATTTGTTCGCCTATCTTCCCAAGTCTGTGCAGGATGTGCAGGATTTTCCGGAGGCAACGTTGATGAAATCTTTCAAGGAGGTGGAAGTGACGTTTATAGATAGTCCATGTTTCGCAAGCATACAATAAAGTTGGCAATACAATGGCTTCATAAACCAGTGTTTTGGTCTTCTTACAAATATCCCGATCCTCGAACACTCTATGTTTCATTTGAGAAAACTCAGCACTTGTGGAGCTCAAACAATGCTGGATTTCACTGTCGATGTTAGCTGTAACAGAAAGATAGCTGCTAAGATAGAGAAAATGATCGACATTTTCCAGTATTGTCCCGCCAAGCTGGATAGATGGCATCATCAAAGGATTGGCTTGCACTTGCTGATGAAGCACTTTGGGTTTTTTTATGTTAAGTGAGAGACCAAGTTTTTCGTATGCTTCTGGCAAAAGCATTTAGGATAGTTTGGAGATCATCCCCTGAATGTGCGGAGACCACATTATCATCAGCATACTGAAGATCCACAACGGAGGTTGTAATTACCTTACTTTTTGCTTTTAGCCTGCTGAGATTAAAAAGCTTTCCATCTGTTGGATATATAATTCCCACACCAGTGGGAAGTTTCCCCTCGACAAGATGTAAAATCATGGCGATGAAAATAGCAAATAATGTTGGGGCGATAACACATCCCTGTTTAACACCTGATCCCACTTTAAATGGAGCACCATGAGAGCCGTTGTTGTCCAAAACCGTTGCCGTCATGTTGTCATGGAGAAGTCGCAAGATATTCACAAATTTATTGGGGCATCCAATTTTCATAAGGATAGTCCAGAGAGCTGTTCGGTCTACAGTATCAAAGGCCTTAGCCAGATCAATAAATGCCATATAAAGGGGTTGATTTTGCTCCCGTCATTTTTCTTGGAGCTGACGTGCAGTAAAAATAATGTCTACTGTCTCTCTAGAGGGGCAGAAACCATATTGAGTTTCAGAGAGGATCTCTTCTGAGATAGATAGAAGACGGTTTGGGAGAACCCTAGCAAATATTTTACCTGCGGTAGCTAAGAGAGAAATGCCCCGATAGTTGCCACAGTCTGTTCTATCACCCTTCTTAAAGAGGGTGATAATTATGGCATCCCTGAAGTCTTCTGGGATCTCTTCTCTTATCCAGATTTTTTCGATGAGTTTATGAAGATGCTGTACAAGTTCGAGGGGCCCTTTTTTTAAAGATTTCAGCAGGAATCCCATCTGGTCCACTAGCTTTGTTGTTCTTCATTTGATGAATGGCTTTTTTTACTTCATCCAAAGTGGGGAGTATTGCAAGTTCCTCTCTAATTTGTTTTTGCGGGATTTGTGAAAAAATCTGATTATCCACCTTAGATTTACGATTTAAAAGGTCATAATAATGCTCTTTCCAACACAGTGCAATAGACTCTTTGTCTTTTAAGAGTTTGGTGCCATCTTTTGATTGTAAAGGGTTTGTACCACATGGCCCTTGTGGCCGTAAAAAAGCCCCGCGTATCATGAGATTCTGCAAGTTGTTGAATTTCTTCAGCTTTCTTTTTCCACCAAGCGTTCTTAAGTTCTCTCGTTCTTCTTTGGACCTCAGCCTTTGCACTAGCGTAGATTTTTTTCTTGGCAGCGCAGTTAATATCATTTTGCCATATTTGGGAGGCTTTCCTTTTTTGGTCAATTATATATTTAATCTCATTATCATTTTCATCAAACCAATCCTGATGTTTCTTAGTTTCATATCCAATAGTTTGTTCACAAGCTGCAGTAATTTCAGCTTAGACCAATGGTCCTCATAGCACATTCCAAACAGTTCAATATGTTAGCTTACGCCCAAGCTACGCGTTCTGAGGAAGAGCATGGATGCTGCCCATCCATGTCCCCCCCCATAATGTGCAGTTGGGGGGGGGGAAGTATGATATGACATTACATTCACACATTGGCAGCCAATTATGAAGAACAGGGAAATGTTAACATGATGTCATATCACACTTTCTCTCCCAATGGCATGCAGATCAGGGCTCAGTATTCCCCATAAGAGCTCCGTAAGTAAGGCCAGTATCGTTATTCCAATATATTACAAATGAGGTGACACAAAGAGAATAGTGAGTTGCTAACAGTCATGTAGTGAATTAGTGGTCAGGGTGAGATTTAAACCAAAGAATTCCCAGCTAATGCTCTTAGCTACAGTGCGATCCTATGTTGTCTACTGAGACAAACAAACAGCATATACTAGATAACAGTGATATGGGAAACCTAAAGACAGGAAGTCAGGAAAGTGATATGATTATAAGCATAATGAACATATTACAGTGGCATCTATCTGTATATTTTGTTAACTGTATCAAGAGAGTCTCTCATCTTCCATCATGGAAATCCAAAATCTGACAAGAAAACACACATTCTGCACTCAAAATTATGCACATGTGCTTAGTTATTGTGAATGACATGGCATATAACTGTGGCAAATAAAAAATAAATACATTTATTCTGAACCCTTATTTAGAGTTTTGTAGAATTTGGACATTTTTGGAAAGGAGGTTTATAGAAGAAGTAGGAGAAATATTAATAGATAAAAAGCAGTAGTTGTATAGCCGGGGGGGGGGGGGCATCCATGTAAGGCACAGAAGCATCACATAGGAGAGAATCTGGATTACCAACACATAGCACCAAAGAAGAGGGATGTCAGTGCAATGGAGGAGGAGGAAACTGAAGCTGCATAAAAATCAAGGGGAGAGGGCCAGCAACCTAAGGCTCTTGTTGCACTATTTAAGATACTGAATGTAATTAAAGTAAAACTCTGCAAGGTCACAAGCATGAGGCAGTTGAGAGTCATGGACAAAGAAGCAACAACACCAGTTCTCCTAAATCACCTGCTTCCCTGGACCAGAAAAATGGCCAACCTTATACAAGGTTGGACTCGATGGCCTAGTAGGCCCTTTCCAACTCAATGATCTATCAACTCTATGAAGTATGAATCTGAAGAGGAGTTTCCATTCCTCTCTTTTCTCCCATCCTGAGCACATGGGTCCATTTCTACCACAACCTAGAGTCCCATGCCATGCCAGCTAGCTCCAGAAATGTAAAATCTCCCCAAATTTGAAGCCATTGGGGAAAAAAACATTTTGGGTGTGTGTGTGAAGTTCTGTGGGAAAAAATGGAACATATGTAACAGAATACTTATTTTCTTATCAAACTTAAACATATTTTACTGCTTTAACTTAAAATGCATCATTTATAGCTTAGCATATAAAACTATCCTATTTCTCATAAATATGCAATTTACAGAGCAATCCTATGCATGTTTACTCAGAAGAAAAACAACTTCTGTTCAATGGCAGTAACTCCCAGGTAAGCATGCACAGAATTGCAGCCTCAAAAATATAAATGCAACCCCATACATATCTACTCAGAAGTAAACCCCACTGAGTTCAGTGGAACTTGCTCCCAGGTAAGTGTGTATAGGATTGTAGTCTTAGTTTTATACAAGCAAAAGGACAGCAGGCACGGGATATTTGCTTCTAGTATCACCAAGCTAGATCAAAGGTCATCAGAAGGTGGCAAACAACAGTTCACAAGAAAACTAAGACCTGGTATGCTCCTCCCATGAGATGCAGAAATGCATCTTGGATTTGAGTGGTGTATATATCTACATTTGCTAATGCTGAAGATTGTCTTACATAAAAATATTCATACAGTACTATACATTTTGAGCGAGTAAAATCTTGTCTTTCATTCATTCCAAGGGAGAAAATACTTTATACAAAGTTTTTTTCAGTGGGTAGTATTTAACGGGGCCGCTGCACTCCTACCAATTCCGTTCTGCAAGCGGAACCCACTGCTTGTGCAACAGGCATTTAGTGCTTCATAAAGCAAACCCTGAAATGAATGGAAATGCTTGTTTCTGGATTGGGACAGGTTGACAGAACTCCACCACACAAGCTCTGCTAATCTGCCCCATTCCGGAAATGAGCATTTCTGCTCATCTCCAAATCTGAAGCGCTAAATCCTCATTGCACAAGTGGTGGATCCCAATGGCACTTGGGCAATGTTGGATACTGCCTGGTGTTCACCCAAACTTCCAATTTTTCCAGCAGACAAAGTCCTCTGGGGAAAAAAACAACATTCGCTGAATTTTTCCCAGTTTTTCCCCTGGACCTTCACATCTCTAAGGCTGCTCCCAAATCCTTGCTCATGGATCTGCACCGAGGTCAACTGCCAATGCTTTCCTCTTCATGCCGCACCATCTGAGGTGAGGCAGGTGGCAACTAGAGAGAGCGCATTTTTGGCTGTGGCACCACATCTTTGGAACTTTCTTCCCAGGGAGGCTTGTCTGACACCCACACTGTTATCTTTTCAGCATCAGGCAAAGACCTATTTTATACTCCCTGTCTTTTAAAATCATTTGGCTAGTTTTCTGCAGCTTTTGTTGTTGTTTTATTATAGTGTCTCTTTTTCATCATTGTGTTTTATTTGTTTAAGCCATTTTGTAAGCCAATCTGGAAACTGTTTCTAAAGTATGGCACAGAATTTAAACATATACATACATACATACCTTCTGCATAACACACAAACTGGTCTATATGCCTTTAAGGATATCAGTCTACAGCATGCTTGGGCAGGCTAGCAAATGCCCCCTCTGAGAATGAAATGCACATATATTTAGTGAACGGCATGCTCAGGTGAGTACAGAAGTGAAACCAGGCCAATCAGCAGTTTACTCTAAATTTGCCAGATGAGTACAGGACACCTTTCCAAACCTTAATTACGCCAGGAGATAAAGAATGAATGTTTACACCCCAGAAGGTCTGTTTATTGCAAGATTAAATGACATTTTAATTTATTTCCAGCAAAGCAGCAGTGCACCACCTAAATGGAGGAGATAAAAATGAGGTAAAATAAAAATGAGCTACCTCATTCTTCACCAGAGAATCAATCCTTCTCTGTATGCTTATTATCATGACTGCCACAATACTTTGCACTCCCAAGTGTGAACATCTCTCACACTCAAGTGACCCAAGGCAACGACACAAAATATGTGTGAGGATGAGCTATTCTTTTATGGCGATTACAAGGTTCATTCGTCACACAAACCCAGCCAATACAACGGAGTCTGTCAGGGTTCACCTTCCGCTAAACATGGAGTCCACAACATTAAATGGGGACTAAAAGGAAGCACAAGAAAAGATGAGGAGCTAGGCCTAGCTTACCATTAGTTTTCACTAAAACTCAAAATTACAAGGCAGAAAGAATAACTGCCAGGTGAGGATTTAACAATGGCATATTTTGTTTGAGATGCATTCTAGCCTACCTTCTGGAGTGGAGCATTCTATTCCAAAGAATGCAGGTTGAATTAAAAATAACCTCTAATTTGTATCACACCCTTCCTCCAAAGGGTTCAGGGTGGCATTAATAGGGTTATCCTATCGTCACTCTTGCAATAATTCTGCCAGGTGGAAGTCAGGCTGAGAGATTTCCCCACTGCCATTTAGAAATGTTATGGCTCAGTGGAGATTTGAACTCAGTTCTCCCAATCCACATTTAACACTATGCACTATACCACAATGGCTTTTCCTAATAATCTTAAAGTCTTATTCAGGGAAGCATGTATTGCAAGTATTTTATTCTAAGAAGACAAGACTTCCACAGCAGCAGAATGGCAAGATTCCTGGCCCCAAACCACCCAGAAGTAGTTTCAGAGCAATTTAGTCTGGATCAATTCTATTCGAATATCCAGGGGGAAAAGACATGCTATCACCTATCACCACAGGTTCTATTCCATTTGTCTATGGGCAAAAAGCAATTCTGCTTTCTACCTGGAATGCTTAGAAACTAGGCCATATGTTGCTTAAGGCAATGAAAGGAACTATTTAACAAGAATTGTCTCCCACAACTACTTTCCTCAAATTTGATCCATATTTTCTTACACAGGGGCAAAGCTAGGTATTATTGATCTCATAAACATAGCCAACTCCCCTTGCATGTTTTAGCTACGGTATGCCCATTATTTAACCGTTGTTCTTTCCCTGAAAACAGAAATGTGTTTACTGTCCCTACCTTCTTTTCCAACTAGCTCCTTTGTCAGCTGCCCTTATGATCTCGTTCTTAGGACTTTCAACTTTGTTTTCCAGTCTAAATTACTCCCATATACACAATGTGTACAGTAGGGAAATTGTGACTTCTTATTTTTTTAAAGCTAACATGAAGTAACATCCTAGTTTAGACAGACATCTTTTAGTTCAACTAAATAAATTCCAAGTTGCTAAATGGTATGTGATCCAAAGTCTTATTTTTGCTTAAGTAGGAATTTGCTAACCTTGCTTACAGTAAGAATTTATCTCAGAATTAACAAGCCATTCTTAAATAGGGAAGGCAAAGTACTGGCCATGAAACTACTCAACAAACTACTGAGGGCTTCCTAGAGGAACTATTTTCTATTCCACATTTTGGAGAAGATTCAGAAAATTTGGCATCATGCTTTATATAAAAGCTTTCAAAGCAAGAAGGGGGTCCATTTCTCCCATTAAAAAAATAGTATTTTTTCACCAGTGTTTGGTATTGCTCATGCTCCTGATCACTACAGCTGTCTGGGATGCAACTCATTCCTACACAGCAAGATGCCCAGCTGGAGGAAAGTGACCGCTTCATACAGTTGTGATGCCAACTGTTGTAATTTTCTAATTTAGCCTCTATAGCAGGGGTGGGCAACTTATGGCCTTCCAGATGTTTTGTCCTACTATTCCCATCATCTCCCTCACCACTGGCTATGCTGGCTAAGGCCGATGGGAGCTGTAGGACAAAACATCTGGAGGGCCACAAGTTCCCAGCCCTGCTCTAAAGAGTGAGGATTCTGGAAGCAGGCCAAGTATGTAATTTGACAAAGGTATTTATTTTATCAGTGACACCAAAAAAATCACAATTTCTGAGTCCAAAGACGTAAATGTCTTATTTCTTGCCCAAATTCTACAAATCCCCTCACTTGTTCAACACCTTCAACCACTGTGCCTTGCCAGTACATGGTACTTTTCTTACATCCCTGCTGAATGGAACAGCAGTCGTGTGAACTAGCAGAGTTATCTCAAATTGCTTAGAGAAAAGAAAAATTCTCTCAATCAAGATTCGAAATGGCTGACAGAGAACAGATTCACCATTTAAAGCCACCTTATCTAAAATGTATCAAGATGCCAACTTCTTCCTTTACTTTGTCCATAATGGTAACCTTCGCCTTCTATGCCTCCATCCATATATGTCTTGGTTGCTCCCGAGTCTGGAAAGAACCTCTCTCAAAATAAGGTCCAGAAGAGTAAATATATTAGTACTCATTCTTACATTACCAGGACAGTGTGGCTACTGCTTCCCTGTGGTTCCATCCTTGCTACTCCAGTCATGTCTGTATACAGAAGGGGTGCAGATCCTCTGGCCTGGATGCCAAATCTGGCCCTCTTGCGGCCCCAATGTGGCCCTCCAGACATCCCCACCCCATTTCCCCCAACCACTTCCTGGCTTTTGTACAGTCCCACCCCCATTCTAAAAGGTTGAAATGCTAGTAAGTAAACCTTAGGAGAGGCATTAAGAGCTTTAAGCTAAAACTTGCTGGGATTTTGCTCCTACCTCTTTTGCCTTCAGCCCCACCCACGAATGATCTATGAAATCTATGAAACATTCAAACTAACCAGTTCATTTGGTACAAGGAAAAGCCAAACCTTAGCATTAAAGTCACTCATCAAATAATACTTCAGTACCTACGCAATTCTCCCTTCTGTACTGCTAGCACAGGATTGTTTTAAGAACCTTTCCCCAACATTAACCATTAAGAATGTAAGCATTCTGGGACACAAACTGCCATATTTTTCTGTCCAGTACCTTCTACAGAAGGCCTAGCTCTTCATCCAGAGTTTCTATGCATTGCCATAATTCAAAGAAGTGCTCAAGTAATCCATTTTAAAGTTGACTATAGGACTCCAAAGAATCCCCAAAGCAACAACACTAAATGACTTCAGGCTTTTATGAGCTTTACCAAAACAAGCAAATAAAACCTGCTTTTACTGTAAAGCATGCCGCCTTGGGTTCCTTGCAGGAAAGAAGGTGGGTATAAATATAATAAATAAATAAATAGTGATCCATCCATGGAACAGAAGAAACAAACCAATAAGCCTAAACTTTGAAGCCCTGCCAACAATTTTTTTCAAGTAAATTATGTCAAAATGTGATGTGTCAAAGAAAACGCTTCAAGTTACAGTTTTGATTGAAAATCAAAAACTGTGGCATTATGGTCATCCTAAGTACAAACAATATCCTTTTGGTTAAACAGATTTTTGTCTTTAGAAGGGTTTCTATTACCTTTAAGAGAATTGTGGCTAGAGAAACCATTGTCCATTCTTCCTTACAGAAGAGCTGCAGTGAGTACAAAGATGGGGAAATCTCTTCTTCTGACACCCTATTTGGTTCACTCCCAGTCTCAGGCATTTAAAGTGCAGGGGAAATTCCCCCAGCCCTCATGAAGTCCAGCGAACTCAAAATCCCCCCCCCCCCGAAATGCCCTTTTAATTCTGCTTGACCCTGGTTTATATTGGGGGGAAACAAAATACAGATTTAGAGTTCATGTTCTCTAGACTGTATGATTTGGGATTTGCCATCCTGTTTTAAGCAAAACCTGTGCCTATGTAACCCGTCTTAATGAAATCGGTTACTTTTAAGGACATTCAAGGCTTTCAAGCTCTTGTGAGCAGACTTGGGCAGGAAGGAGGGGAGGCACATGGGAGGAGAAAAAGGCTTCCAGGGCTTTGGAAGCCATTTTGACTAAGAACTCAAGGAGTGGAATTCGGGGCAGGCCTGGCCTACCTAATTATTTTAAAGGGTGAGCCCTACTTTCCTAGTTATTATCTCGGGGTCTCTCAAATCCATATGGAGGGAGAGCATACTTAAAATAAATTTGTGAGTGTTTTTAATTATTTCTAGACTATAACAGAACTGTGAGTCTGGAACTCCATTTCCCATAAGGCTGCTCTGCTGGGACTCTTCCCCTTTCCCAGCAGCCCTGCCTTTTCAGCCAGGAGAAGTAAATGGAGATTCTAGGTCCTGCATGGAAGAAGGTTTTGGCTCGGGGAAGTCAGTTGTTCTTTTGGACTCTCCAGTTACAGCTTTAAACGTCTGCACTGAAGGACGTTTGAAACTTTGATCCCAGGTAGGTTGCTACTTTTTGTAAAGTCCACGCCTAGGTGACTGAAAGCACAACTGGGGGGGGGGGGGAGGCCTGCCACTCTACTTAACAGACAATATGAGGACTGATGAGGGATCATATCAGACACAGGACAGTACCTCTTGCCCATAGGGAGACCACTGTCCTGGGTTTCCCTATGAGCAAGCATGGTTTCCCTACTGGCAAGTAGTGCCCCATGTTTTAGTATCTACTGTACAGTTTATGTTCAGGGAATTTTCCTGCAGATGGATCTGAGGAAAAGCTTTGCTTTTTTAAAATTAAAAGTAAATAATCCTGCCAGCCCGCTGTTCACAAGCCACCACTGGCAGAGGAAGTTCAGGCCAGGACCCTGGTGGAAAGAACCTAGTGCAGCATAAGGTGGGGGCCAAGAATTTTGCTGCTGATCAAGTTATTCTGATATTGGTGTTCAGGAGAGGTACACAATGCCAAATGCTGAAAGACATGCAAAATGGAAACAAAGAATTTCAACAAGCTGCTGCAAAATGCCTAAAACTGACAAGTATGTTTGCCAAGCAGTCTTCACTGCAGGCCATTGTGACCACCATTGTCTCAGATGGCAATTCCATCCCCCAAAGAACTACAATTATACTGTGAGAAGAAAGATATACCAAAACCTGACCAACAGAGTGGGAAAGAACCAACAACCATTGAAAAGAGAGTGAGTTTTTATCAAGTAATAAAGCTTGATGTAAGGTATCTTGTAACAGAATTTCCAGAATTAGAATCATTTGAGGCCACTAAGAATGGGGAAACACATGTGCATGTTGCCTGTAGACTGTGTTGAGAATAGATAAAGTGAAGAAGTACTCAAAGAATGGTACTGTACTAATTGCAAGTGGTGAGAGAGCCGATGGAGAAGATTGTTTAAAAAGAATTGTGAATCACCTCAACTCAAAAGATCATGAAACAGTAAAAGTTCAGCAGACAATAGTGTTGCACTGGGAGAAGGGCAGTGATAAACATCCATGGCTGAAAATACTGAATGCATAAAATGCAGAAAATATCAAATTGCTTGTTACTTTGGCATATGATGTATACAATGATTGCCTTTGTGAGACTATGTCTGCATATTCATGGCCATCCAGATCCTTGACCATTCTGCTGCCAACTGCTTAGTGTGCTTTATGCATGATGAAGGATCTGATGCTGAACTACCAGCATTTAGTCCAGCAGCTTCTGACCTACACTAAGGGGATCACTTTTATTACAGGGAAATATTGGAGTGTATCAATGCCATCGAACTAAAAAGAATTGGAAAAATGTTTGATGAATGTCTGGTAGTCAGTATGATTGATAGCAGTGTCAGCAACCAAATGGAAGATAACAAATGTATGAGTTGCAGAATTGCAATGCCAGATGGAAACCTAAGAACTCTTTTCCTACTAAAGCATTTGCCAGAGCAGAATGGAGCAAAAGGTTTGCTTGAAGGAGTGAATGAAGCCCTAAAAATATGTGGTTCTAACATGAATATGTGGTTCTAATATGTGGTATGAATTACTACAGATGGAGAATCAACAAACACAGGGAATAACTCTGGTCTCTGGAAACTTCTAAGTAACCAGTACATGAGATAAATGTTGACTTTTTGGTGTTGTGCTCATCAATCAGACCTTGCTGCAGAGTCCACCATCGTTACTGTTCCAGAACTGAAGATTTGGAAGGCTAACCTATTAGCTTTAAACACCTACTTCTGCACATCAAAGAATAACACAACGCTGCTACAGTCTGTCTTTCCTGAAGCAAAACAATTTCCATGACATCATGATGTAAGGTTTACACAGCATGAGGTCCAACTCATCAATATAATGTTGTACAACATGCCTGGTTGCCAAAGAGTGCAGAAAAATCTTAAGGATCTTTTTAAAAGGACCTCTTAAGGAGATACAAAAGAAAAAGCAGAAGCCCATGGTTTTCTGAAAACATGGGATGATAAGCAAATTTGGCTAACAGAACTTAAGGGAGATATCTTAGATGTATACAAACTGCAATGTGATGGCCTTATCCTTCCTGAGATACCGGTACTTACTTGCAGAGATTCAGCCATCAGAAAGCTATAGTTAATGAAGGAAGGACCTTTCCCAGAGAAACATGAATCAAAATCCAAATTTAACATTGGTAGTCATGTTGAAAGCAAAAGACTTACAACTAACAAATTTGTTAGACCCAACAGTCAAAATGCATGTGTGATTCATGTGGAAAGTGTACAAGCAGCAGAATTTTTTTTAGCAGAACGCCTTCATACTGAACAGGACACCGTCACCATACTGTCTGTTATCAAAGATCTATCAACACAGCCACTCACACAGTTGTGAAGACAGGACTGGTTTTGTGTGCCTGCCAGTCTTCCCAGGTAAAGATGATGTATTTGCAGATGAAGCATGTGAACAGTGGCCAGTGCCCCATCTCCCACATGGCAGCAATTTAGGAAGTTTAATGTCTGTTCATCTTCGCCAGCTGTTGCCCATAACTTCTCACATGATACAAAAACTTCTGGCAGCAATTGCAACTTCCTTACCATACTCAATGCAAACTGAAAGAATTGTGCCCCTGCATAATCTTATAGTGGATGACACACAAACAAGTATGACAACACAGACAGTTAATGCACCGCTAAACTTAGCTCTGAATGGGATTGGTACAGCCTATTATGATGCCTGGCCTGCTGTTGTCCATTTTCTTTCAACCAGGGACAGGAGACAACATCAGCCTGTTCCAGAGATTTATGCTGAACGGGATTTTGTAAAAAAAATTCTTTTGGAGTTCTGGACATTTTTAGTTAAATTTTAAATGCCACGTTTCTTTAAATTGCAATCATTTACTATTACAATGCATGTTTCATGACATTTCTTTTTTTAAATACAGTAATACCTTGGCTTGCAAGCATAATTCGTTCCGGAACCGTGTTTGTAATCCAAAACGAGTTTATATCAAAGCGAGTCTCTGGCAGGTGTGAGCGGAGCCGATTTCGGCCCGCTACGCCCGCTCGAGGCGAGCAGTTACATCCCTACGACTACCGTACTTGTATTGCAAGACGTCGCTTGTTCATCAAGTCAAAATTTATTTTTAAAATTTGCTTGTCTTGCAAAACACTCTCAGACCAAGTTACTTGCAATCCAAGGTATTACTGTAAATGTGTTTAACTATTTAAAATGAAGATTAAAAATACCATTTCACATAATTCTGAAGTGCCCTTTTGAGATTGATTGATTGATTGATTGATTTGTAGTATTTATATACTGCTACCTATAATAAAATCCCTAAATGGCAGGGGGGAGAGTTCATTTCCCTCCAGTGAAAATTCCTTTTAAAAAGCCCTGGTTCACTCTTAAACATACGAGCAAAACAGATAGATTGAATAAAAATACAAAGTTGAAAAATACTAGAAGTCAAACAAAGACAAGATGTACGTACTTTAGGAACAAATGCTTGGCCTATTCAGTAATTCTACCACCTGCTGACTCACTCTGTGAATATAAGAAAAGGTGGGTGTAGGAGAGCAAGACAGTCGCTTCCTTACCCACTCCAGATGTGTAATTCTCTAGACCAACATGATCATAATTGGGGAACTGCATAAACTGAATGGCTCTAAGCATGTATATTTTGTCTACTGTAAAAACCAGTAACCTGAGTTGCAAAGCAGTTAAGAGAAACAAAATAAAGTCAATTCATCCTATAACGCCAGGTTACAACAAGATCACACTTGTTTCCCTAACAGATCTGCAAATGGGGACAAAGATACAGTCATGGCTTCATCCATTCTGTTCATCCTGAAGTCTACTTTCCCCCTTCAGCCTGCTGTGAGGCAACTTGATTGTCCTGCTTGTTTGAACAAGCACAATGGGATGGAGGGAAAGATCTCCTGGTTATGACTTATTTATTTTATTTAATAAATTTCTATACTGCCTTTCTGCTAAGGCACCCAAGGCAGTTTACAGCATTTAAATACTGAAACAAACAAATGTCCGTCCCCCCAAAATCAAACAACCACCAGTTCCCTCAGGCCAACTGAAGGTTTCTTCAGGAGCTGATAGTACAAGCTCCCTGGCTTGGGCTTCTCTTCTGCCTTCCCTCTGTAGCCCCTGGGAAGACAGGGGAAGGACTTCCCCAACAGTCCTCTCAGGCTGGTGGGTGGTGGGTGATGGTCGTTTCAGGAGCTGATGGCAAGACCTCTGTGCCTGGGCTTCTCTTCTGCCTTCCCTCAGGGCACACAGGTCTTAAATAGCCCCAGGGAAGGTGGGGGAGAGGCTGCCCCAACAGTCCTCTCTGCCCAGTGATGGCTATTTCAGGAGCTGATGGTACAAGTCCCCTGGCCTTAATATCTGGGAGTACATGTTCCCTGGTTGGGGTTATAGACTGCTGGTGGGAATTTGTCAGAATCCTGTTGTGGCTGTGAGGGTAGCACAGGAAGGGACTTGGCAATCACAACTCATTTTACTCAAAAAAATACTGAAGGCCTAACACCCAATGGATCATTTTAGAGAGATTAGAATGGCTGGGGGGGGGGGGGGATAATTAAAAAATCCCAATGCACCTCTCCCTAAAAACAATCCCACATATCACACATTCCCATTAGGTCTCAGTTCATAAGAGTATGAGTCCCAAGCTAGGGTTTTTTAGAAGTGATAAAATGATCATTAATCAGAGGGCCTCTTAACACTTTTCGGCCAACCTGGTAGCATCACCGACAATTCTGGCTCCACTTAAGGTTAGATTTTACCAGATTACAACTAGGTTCTGGGGGGCGGAGAACCAGTTTGGGAGGGCGATCCTATGATGCTATAAACAGACAAAGTATTGCCTCTCTTCACCAATAACTTTCCCACACTAATTACAAGAAAAAATAAAACAGTATCATTATGGTATAAAATATGGTGTATTAAAAAAAATCATTATGTGTCCTATAACAACTTGCCTTCCCCATTTAAGTTATTATAAAAGCTATGGGTGGGTTCTTACACTGCAGTGGAAGGTGTACTGTTTAGTTTATATTTGAAAGCATCACTAAGCCAGGATAAACTGTCACACAATGATAAGAATTACCAAGTCTATTGTACGTCTCAATACAATTTATTTGGACAACATTCTGATTTAGGCATTTCAGAACTCTTTGAAGGCATTCTAGAACTCTTTAATTGCACTAAGCCATAGAACTCAATGCTATTTTTAATGGTCTGTGTTTGCTCTTCTTCCTACTGTTGTCACACACTTTCACATTAAATCCAACTCTCCACATCAGCGTTTGTATATGGTGCCTAGTACATTGACACAGCGTTCCCAGTAAAGGATAAACACTGCTTGTGTTTGCTTAGAAAAGTGAGCATTGTCAACAGTGCCAGCAAAGTCAAACGGCCTGTTCACATTGTATCACATTAACATAGTAAAAGTCTGGTTCAATTCAACCCCCATTAGATTACTGCACAACAAATATGCCTTTTCCCTCCCACCCACAGTTCACTTCCCATCAATCCTGTCTGTCTACCAGAAATAGCATGTGCAGACATTATGCCAGATTTACACAGCCTGAACCTTCAGTGTCTAGAGCTTCCTTCACCTTTCAAATAACTACTAACAGTATGAAATAGACATTCCAGACATGTTTCTGCTACCCCAAAGCCTAGCATCCTCCATCCTTGAGTGTGTCGGTATTTACTAAGAGTTACAACACAGCATGCAATTAAAAAAAAACACAAAAAAACTTGCATGTTTTAAAAGCCTGGTCTTACAAAGTTTTTCATTCTCATTTCCCTTTACGGTATTGTTTCTATAACAACCCTCCAGTGGAAACTAATCACCCCTTTTAAAAATTTCTGTAGCTGTTATCTTAGGCCTCTCCTATAGAGTCACCACACAGAGGGAAGTTCATTGGAATGCTGCACTGGAACAAACAAACAAACAAACAAGGTTCCAGGGAAGAAAGACCACTGTCCCCCAACCCCAAGCAAAAGGGGGAAATTAGCAGAAGGACCAGGGCGAGTTATGCCCTTGCTGTGGGGTGATGGGCAGACAGAGCAGCCTGCCTTTTGGAGGTCACACAACGCAGGCATCCAGGCCTGGCCCGTTGAAGTCTGGCATACGCAAGGCAAGTAAACGGGCAGCGTTTTTAAAGCTAGGTGGTCGGCCCCAATAGGTAGCCGGGGAACTGGGTGAGAGAGTGTTTGGAAGGATCTGTGCGTAAAGTTTACCTCAAGGAAAGGTTCTGCGTAAACCGAGACTGGCTGGCCAAAGGCAGCCAAGGGAACCAGACACTCCAGAAAATACTTTGTATGGGCTGGTCGGAGGGGGGGGGTGTCCAGCAGCTCGAAGGAAGGAGAAGGCGCCCCCGGGTGTGGCAAGGGGAGGAGAGAGAGCATCCCACTGAGGCGTGGCTGCAGTGCAGGCAAAGGCGCAGAAGGGACGATCGGGCGGAGGCCTGAGTGGGGGGCGGGGGGGGAGAGAAGGGCTACCCTTAGCCACCGGCTGGCTACCTAAAGTGCCACCAAAATACGGATTCGAAGCGGTTCCTGCACCACTCACGAAAGGGAAGCCGCCCCTCCCCCTTCAACCCGGCCGGCCGGAGCCAAGGATGACTGTGGCGTGGGGGAGTCCCCACCCCCACCGCCCCGGCTGACGGACGGGCAGGGAGGAAGGAAGGAAAGAAGGAACTCGCCGCGGCGGCACTCACGTTCTCGGTGTCCCGCTCGTTGACGGTGGGCAGCGGCGTGCGGGTGGACATCTTGCGCGCGCGGCTCCGCAGCCGCCGCGAAGCCGGCCCGGGCCAAGGCGGGGAAGGGCCGAGCCGGCGACCGCCCGCCCTGCCGTCTGCCGGCCGGCCGGCCTGACTAGCTGTCTACCTCTGCCGCTCGAGACTCCCGCGGCAGGCCTCTGCGGCGCGGCTGCTCCTCTTGCGCTCTCGGGGAGGGCGGAGGCGGCCCGCTTAGGCTCCCCGAGTCCCGGCCATGGCTCCTGTATCGGCCGCCTTCGCCGCCGCCCCCTGGGCCGGGATCACGGCGGCAGCTGCAACCTCGCCAGCTCCTCCTCCTCCTCCCGCTGCCGCCACCACGGCGCGCTCAGGTGAGTGGCCGGCAGCGCTGCGCAGGGGAGCCGGAGCTGTTTCCTCGCCGCATCCGGCGTCGTCGACGACT
The DNA here is from genome assembly GCA_021292165.1 of Shinisaurus crocodilurus. Classification (NCBI taxonomy): domain Eukaryota; kingdom Metazoa; phylum Chordata; class Lepidosauria; order Squamata; family Shinisauridae; genus Shinisaurus; species Shinisaurus crocodilurus. The sequence continues at coordinate 42,901,802 of CM037879.1, read as the reverse complement.
CCTCCCTCTCCCTGAGCTGGGCCCGGCCCGGCCCGGCCGAAAGAGGAGAGGAGGCGAGACGCGGCTCTCGCTCCCTTTCCTGAGGGAGCCGAAGAAGAACAGCACGAGCCGGCTACTTTCGGCGCAAAGAAAACACTAGGGGCGCTTCAGCCGGGCTATGCGGAGAGACGCGCGACTGGCTTCGTCGCTGACGGCGGCGGCGGCGGCACCCAGGCCAGCCCCCTCCCGCCACACACTCGCCCAAATCAACCCCTCCCGCCTGCTCCCCTCCTTTCCCCTCACGCGCGCAGGGGGCAGCTTCACACGCTACAAAAGCCGCTGCGGGGAAAGGGCTTCCGTGTATGAGTCTACGCGAAACACGCACGCAGATCGAAACCTTCATCCCTCCCAAATCTTCACCGGTGAAAACAGCGAGACTGGCGCACTTGTAGCGTTCTTAGTTTCACCCCAAAGATCCTTGCCTGCCCTGAACTCCCAACCATCTCTGGGTGGTCTGGGGCCCCTGTCTGCCTTAGGCCGACAGCCACCACAGGTTGTGGAAAGGGCTTCTCTCTGGTTTTCTACGTTGTATTCATTTACTCTGTTCTAATCCGTTCTTGCCTTCTTTTTGGCGAGCGCTACTAGCAAAACATATTTGTCCTATAAAATGCATTTCCAAAAGTTCAGATGGAATCTCGCCAGCCCCAGCATTTTAAAGGACAGGCTGTGCACTACATGGTGCCTTCGTGTGCATTTAAGATAACATGCAAGATGCCTTTGCTTCCTACTCGCAGGGCTTGGGCTGCAATCCTGTGCACACTTACCTGGGAGTAAGTCCCGTAGTGTTGCAGTGTTAAAGTCCAGAGACTCCAGCCCGCTCAGACCTGAAGAATGTAGACGTGAAGAACTGTACCGGGTCATACAAGATTTTGAAAATATATCCTTATAGAACAGTAACAGTTGGAGTGTATGGTAACATGATGATCGCACCACACACACAGTCTGGAAACCACAGTGAATCACAAATTCACATGTTACCAATTTATTATTATGTGAAGTGTGTTTGTTTTCATGTGGAAATGCTTTAAAATGTAAGAGCTGTGCTCTGTGCTTTGCACATTTCATTTCTTTCATTTCTATACCACTTAACAGTCAAACTGCTTTCTGGGCTGTTCACAAAAATTGCAACCCCCAAATACAACATAATAAACATATAATAAAAAATCTTTATTATACAAAATTTCAGAACAATTTAAAATAGCTAAAGAAACAGTTACAATAAGATACCGAGACCTGATAAAACAACCAACATTTAAAAGCCCCATCATATGCTGTCAAAATTCCTCCGGTTTCCTGCATTGAGCAGGGGGTTGGACTCGATAGCCTTGTAGGCTCCTTCCAACTCTATCTATGAAAGTCAAGGAAAGGAAAAGATGACAATGTTGGTGCCAAGTGGACCTCAGCTGAGAGATCATTCCACAATTGGGGTGGGGCGGGGGCTACTACAGAGAAGGCCCTCTCGGTGTGCGCGTGTGCATGAGCAGCAGAGTGCGTGTGCGCATGGGAGATTTAAAATCCTGTCTGTGTGCTAGCAGAGGCCTGTTATTCCACACACAGATCTTCCAGATCTCAGCTCCCCCCTTTTCGCAGCGTGCAGCGTGTTGTGAAGATGCCAGCCCAGCCTGCCTGTAATCCAACTTGCTTCCAGCTTCCCCGTTTGCAGATTAATCCATGGAGTCAGGAAACACTCTGTAACACCACGGGTCTAATTCTACCTGTTTATTCACTTAGCAAGTAAAGTTCTACAGAGTATACATTTCCTAGTTACAGTCCATGTGCAGAGTATATTACAAGTATATTACATAGCAAGCATTACATCCAGTGGAGTAAGTTGAGCTTCACTCCACCTCAGCAAAGAAGTTACATTGTTGCAGTGACAAAAGTCCAGCAAGAAGAACAAAGGAGAAGAGAGAAAGCAGTCCTGCCTCTCTCTAAGATGGCTTCAGACAGAAAACAAGTTAGCACGTCATCAGAACATACAAACCATGTGACTAGCTCATAATGCTCCCACGGTCTAGGCTTCCCATGCGAAAAACACAAGAACCCAGAAAGACATAAACTTGTTTACAGACATTCTGTTCTTTCCATGTGTAAACAGTGCTACAGCTGGTGAAGTGATACATATCACAACACATTCCACAATTGGGGTGGGGCGAGGGCTACTACAGAGAAGGCCCTCTCCCTTGGTACCGGCCTCCCGGCCTCCCTCGGAAGATACACTTCGAGGAGGGCTTCAGAGGTTGATTGTAGTGCCCAGGTAGGTTCATAGCAGGAGAGGCACTCCGTCAGGTGTTGCAGTCCCAAGCTATGTAATGATGAATGGACTATATGTATATTGTTTCCATGTAGAAAATTGCGTGTACACTGTAATGTGTGACCCTCTTTCACTAGGGGTACACTACATGTATACAGCAAGCAACACAGATGAGAGAATACTTGCAGAGTTCACACATTTTCCTGCTCATGCACATGAAATTTGCCATGTGGGATTGTCCAGACCTTGGTTGCGTTTGTGATAGAAGGGGTTGTGTGCAAACTTGGTAGCAAAGGTGTTACAATGTAGATTTAAGTTTGGTCTTTTTGTCCAGCTGTCCAGGCCTGTGAACTGAGAGTAAGGATGGTGCTGGGATTATCTATTTATTTGTTTATTATATTTATGAATCGCCCATCTCGCCAGACATCCGGCCACTCTGAGCAATGTACAATCCAATAAAACACAAAGGGGGGGGGGGGGGGACACACACACACTCAGTATAAAACAATTAAAAACAGTACAAAACTTAAAAATCCTAACCCACCCCATATTCCCGCCTGAAAAGCCACGTTTTTAATGCCCGGCGGAAGCTAATCAAGGGGCATGGCAGAGGTCACTGGGGAGAGAGTTCCATAAATTGGGGGCTGCCACAGAAAAGGCCCTCCTATTCCCCACCAGCCTGGTTTTTCTGGCTGATGGGACAGGGAGAAGGCCATCCGTAGCAGATCTTGTTGAGCGGCCTACTTGATGTTGCTGGAGGCGCTCCTTGAGATATACTGGACCGGAGCTGTACAGGGTTTTAAAGGTCAACGCCAACACCTTGAATTCGGCTCAGCAAACAACTGGTAGCCAGTGCAACTCTTTGAGCACTGGAGTGATGTGATCACGCCAGCAGCAGCCTTTAACCAGGTGAGGCGCTGCATTCTGTACCAGCTGCAACTTCCGAAACATCTTCCAGGGTAACCCCACGTAGAGCGCATTACAGTAGTGTCGGCGAGAGGAGACCAAGGCATGAACCACTGATGGGAGCAGGTGATTAGGAAGGTAGGGGCGCAGCTGCCGTATCAGATGGAGTTGATACAGCGCTGCCCAGCTCACAGCTGACACCTGAGCCTCCATGGACAGCTGGGAGTCTAGAATGACTCCCAAGCTGCGGATCTGATCCTTCAGGGGTAGATGTACCCCATTCAGCACCAGGTCAATATCCCTTAACCTTCCCTTGTCCCCCACCAGAAGTACCTCGGTCTTGTCGGGGTTCAGTTTCAGCATGTTCCTTCCCATCCAGCCACCCACTGCCTCCAGGCACTTGGACAGGGTTTCAACAGCCAACCTTGGTGAGGACTTGAAGGAGAGGTAGAGCTGTGTGTTATCTGCATATTGATGACACCGCACCCCAAACCTCCTGATGATAGCTCCCAGCGGCTTTAGGTAGATGTTAAATAACATTGGGGAGAGGATGGAACCCTGCGGCACCCCACAAGTGAGCGGCCGAGGGTCCGAAGCCTCCTCCCCAAGAACTACCCTCTGGTACCTTCCAGAGAGAAACCACTGCAATACAGTGCCTCCCACGCCCAGCCGCTCCAGGTGGTCCAGGAGGATACCGTGGTCAACAGTATCAAAAGCCACTGAGAGATCAAGGAGGGCTAGAAAAGAGCATTCAGCCCCTATCCAAAGCCCTCCTCATATCCACCAAGGCGACCAAGGCCGTTTCTGTCCCATGTCCAGGCCTGAAGCCTGACTGGCAAGGATCTAAATAATCGGCTTCATCCAAATGTGCCTTCAACTGAGCCCCCTGGGGATCTAAGGAGGGCTTCTTTAGAAGTGGTCTTATTACTGCCTCCTTAAGGGCTGATGGCATCACTCCCTCCTCGAGGGAGGCATTCACTATCGCCCTGATCTCCCCACCCAGTTTTTCCCTGCAGCTCATAACAAATACACAAAGACCAGGCAAATCTGTTTAATAGCACGATCCCATGCATGTCTACTCAGATGTAAGCCCTATGGAGTTCAATGGGGCTTACTCCCAGGAAAGTGCATTGGATTGTAGCCTAAGGCAAGACTCAATAATGAACGGGCTTGTCCAATGGAGCAGAGGTGGAGTGGGAGGAGAGAGACCTTGCCAGTGCCACCATAGGCTGAACACTGGGACACGATGGGATGGGAGGCCTGCTTCCTAATGGAGCCAGGGTTGCTGCATCCACGAGCAGTTATCCCCAAACCCCCACCCTGTTCTGTATCCCATATGCCTTTAGAAAGAAAAATGAAATATTGTGTGTACCATCATTCCAGTGTTGGTACATGGGCCTTTTGAAAGCAAAACAAACTCCTTGGAGCAGCTGCAGCAACAGCACTGGATGGGGTGGGTGCTATTGCAGCTGGAGAGGGCTGCCATCCAATGGAGGTAGGACTGGAGAAAACAACCACTGTGTCCTTTGTGTGAAACGAGATACTACTGCACAGAGCACTAACAAAGTAATAATAACAACAAAAGTACCAAACTTCTTGTTCTCCGGAAGCACCCTAGGTGGGCTTTGGCAAGTCAGCCTCCCTCAGCCCCCATCTGCATTATGGAAATAGGAATGGCTTACCTTACAGTGTTGTAAGAATTAATGAAATAATTACATGAGGAGCTTTGCTCTACATTGCTGTATAAACAAGTATCATTACTATGCCAGATGCAACTGATCAAATCTTTGTTCTCAGTCCAGTTTCGTTTGTGTAACCTGGAGAATCTTGTTAGAATCCCGAGAATCAGTTATACTGCATAGTAACCATAGGCTGCTGGATCCAGATATGTGTTCAATATTATCTTTAGTACTGAAACTGTTGTCCATTCCTAGTTTAGTGGTACTATTGAAGAGTGAGGGGGCTTCCAGACTGCACAATTTGCAGGTGCTGGGCACTCTGAATCAAAGCTGAGTCAAATCCACCCCCTCCCCTTTTGGGGAGGCATTCATCCCCTGTGAAAGTGGGCGGAATATTCAGTAACTTGGGTGTGTGTGCACATATTCTAATCGTTTGGGGGGATCTTTTAAATATGAGGTGGCTGAGGGTTTATCTCATATCTCTCCCCCCCCCCCCAAGCCTTTTTGCCACTTCTGAGACAGAATGCTCTTGGCTACAACACTATGTCATGACCTAAATGTTTTGCAGCTTGAAAAGTAAGTGGTGTTCAGAGTTTAGACCTTGTTTTCTTGTTTTGTTTTTCAACTCTCCAAAGCAGGGATTTGGATTCAAATCCGATACTTTAAAAGTACTACCGGTACTTTCTTTCTCTCACATCAGAACGCCAAAACCACAGGCAGAGCAATCCTATGGCCCCCTAGACAGCATCTAGAGCAACCTCAGAGAAGGGTTTTAGTGGATGTTCCAGGGTGTGGGGAGAAGAGGAGACCAGTGCCGCCAAGATACAATGTACCTTGGCGGTGCCTGTCAAGCCGGACAGTGCCTCACCTGCCGTCCCTCCTCTTCTGAAGCATTGCAGTTAGACAGCCAAAATCAGCTGTCTAGTGTCTAGCTGTTTTGCAGAGCAGGTGGAGCAAGGAGGCAACCTTCACCTCTGCACTCCTGCCCTGCATGGGATGTCCATAATCCTCCAAGTTCAGAGGGTTATGGGCATCCCCACTGGATTGCACCTTTAGGGTATTTTTTTTTTTTAATATTAAGCAGCATAGAAGTATTATAAGTAATAAATAAATTATAAATAAAAATGACCTGTAATAGAGTTAAATTGCCTTTTGATTGGTTGTCATATATCTTAAAAGTTCAGCATTATTTCAAATCAGAATTGTGCACAGTTTCATCCAGAGTCAGCATAGTGAATGTTTTTCAGAAGCAACGATATCAATTTCTCCGTGGATTTGTGATTGTAGGAGAAAGCAACTTAAACTAAAGCCCATATAAATGTATTCAGTGTCACCACTGAGTCGGGAAATACTTCCTGACTTCCTGTAATAGCATTTGAACATGAGCTGACTAGTAATACTATAGACCTTATAGGTTCACCATCACACATAATGCTGCGTTGTACATCTTGTAACCCACACTATCGTCCCCCCCCATACTCTCATTTTTGTCAGGATTATTTTGATATTTTAGTGCTAATCATGTTTTCAGAATTCAAATATTTTCTTCTTAACAGTAGGGCTCCTTCCAACTCTGTGATCTATGAAATCTATGAAAGATCTAATGTGCAAAATCATAAGGGGAGAGATGACTAACACAACAGTTTCCCATTTGCTGGAGTCTCCTTTTCTCTCTCTGCATAAATAAATGCTTAGCTAATAGGCTTTGTGACAGCATGCATTTTCGGCTATTAGGAGGGTCATTTCGGTCAAGCATTGAATTTAAGACCTAATCTTTTGATTTTCAGAAAGATAGCTCAAGCCAAACCAATGAACAAAAAATCCTATTGTCATGGATTTGCTAGGTCCAAGGTAGGTAAACACCTGGAACTTTAAGACAGAAATTACCCACCCACTGTAAGCAATATTCTCTCTGGTGGATAAAAAATATAGGCTAGACTTGCTCTTTACATACTCAGGACCAACTGCTACCCTTTGAAAATTCCGCACACCTTCTTATAACTTCTGGGGACAGGATATTTTCCGACTGGCATCTCAAGTAATATAACAGAGCAGCAGGCAGCAACTGTATACCAAGGTCTGTAACATGGTCACTTCCCTGGGCACTAATGCTCTTTCTTTTTCTTTTTTTTTTCTTTTTTTTAAATATTTTTTTATTAAATTTTAAAACAATACAAAGAAAATAACATACACACATAACTAATATTGTGCTCCCATCACCATGGGACCAAATAATACAATAACTCTATTATTGTTCATTATTCCAAAAATACAATATATCTTGACAGGGTAAACTCCCTTTCCCCCTTTTAAACACATATTCCAGAAATAAACCCCAAATATCCTTAAAATTATTTTTCTTTAATTGACCCCTTTTGCATTTAATATTACAAGTCAACATATCATTCAAAGCCATATCCCATACTTCCTTATACCATTCAGTAATAGTGAAAACTTGCTGGATTTTCCATTTCCTTGCTATCATTAGTCTACCTGCCGTTAACAAATTTATGATTAATTCTTTAACATTTTGAGAACCGATCACCTTTTCCGTTATTGTTAGCAAAGCTAGTTTAGGGCATACCTCTAAATCAACTCCAACAATTTCTGATATTTCCTCAAAAATCATTTTCCAAAAATCCATTACATTTTTACAACTCCACCACATATGAGCATATGTACCCAATTCCTGACATCCTCGCCAACACATTGGAGAACATTTATTATCTATTCTATTTAATCTCACTGGGGTCAAATACCATCTCCAAATTAGCTTATAAAAATTCTCTTTAATTCTTATAGACATATTTTTCAATATTCGCCTATCCCAAATCTTATTCCACTCATCCTTTGATATTTCCTCTTCAAACTCTGTATCCCAAACTATTTTAAGATTTTCTGCTTGCTCTTCTGATTTCTGCAACATTTTATATAACATCTTTGTAAGACCCCTAGCTGATGCATTTCCTTCTACAAGTTCTCTAGACATAACCACCTGCTCAAATGCAGTGAAATCCCTTTCATGCTCATGTCTCCTCTTCCATTTCTTACCCCATTGTACTAATTGAATTAAATTTAACCAAGAAATTCTTCCTGCCCCAACCCTATCAATTATTTGCTGTCTTGTCTCCATTTTTTCCAGCCAATCCATTAAAGTTATCACCTTTTTCTCTCTAAAAATTTCGTTCTAAATGTCTAACATTCTCGGGAAAATCTTCCATAACCACCACTGGAGTAAGCGGGGATATACCTGGTAAAAATATTTCCTTATTTCTATCCCAAATTTCTAACATATTTTTTAAAAAGGGATTTTCTAATCTTTTTGTCATAATATGTCCTTGTTTTGTAAATAAGAATTTATCCACCCTATTACCCAATTCAAATGCTTCTATTTCCCACCACATAAAATCTTTTCTAACAATAATATCCATGATATATCTAAGTTGATTAGCTATATAATACCATTTTAAATTAGGGAGACCAAGTCCCCCTATTTTTTGAGCTTTATACCATCTATTCTTAGTAATCCTTGATTTTCCCCCCCCATTACAATAGCTATTTAACATTACTTGCCACTCTTTAATTTCTTTCTCTGATATCTTATATGGTATCATTCTAAATAAAAAATTAAACTTCGGTAAAATCTTCATTTTAATCAAAGCTATCCTACCAAACCACGATAATCCCAATTTTTTATAATCCTCTATTTGATTTTTAACTTCATCTTTTAGTTTTTTAAAATTACATTCCCCTATTTTATCCAAATCTTTTAATATATCAATACCTAAATATTTAATTATATTTTTTATCTTTATATCCACTCTCCTTTGTTTAAATCCCCTTTCCTCCAGTTTACTATAATTAAATGTCATTATCTCCGATTTATCCCAATTAACTTTTAACCCTGTTACTTCTCTAAATTCATCTAAATGTTTCTCTATCCAATCCCAATTTTCTATTGGCCATTCTAATGTTAACAAGATATCATCTGCAAAAAGGTTTATCTTACATTTGGTCTCTATTCCTATCCCCAATAATTTCTTCTCCTGTCTTATCGAATTCGCTAACAATTCCATAACTAACACAAATAATACTGGGGAAAGGGGACAACCCTGTCTAGTTCCCCGGCCTAGGCTAATAGTTTCTGTTATTCCATCATTTACAATTACCGACGTGACATTATGAGTATATAATTGGTTAGTAATACCTATAAATTTTTCTCCAAACCCCATAGTTTTTATTAACATCTTTAATACAGGCCATTCCACACAATCAAAGGCTTTAAAAATATCCAATGCAAGAACCCCCGCTTTCAAATTATTTTTCTTTATTAAATAAATTATATTCAGAACCCTTCTTGTTAAATCTGCCATTTGTCTTCCTTGAATAAACCCACATTGATCTATCCCTATATACTTATTTAGAAAACTATTCATTCTTCTAGCTAAAATTGCTGTCAATAGTTTAGCATCTTGATTAATTAATGATATTGGTCTATAAGAACCTGGTTCTGCTAAATCCTTCCTTGGTTTCGGGATTAAAATAGTCAAGGACTGTTTCCATGACGGGGGGATCTCTCCCCCCTGTAAAATATCATTAAACAACCGTTTTAACTTCGGAATTAACATTTTTTTAAAGACTTTATAATATTCCGCCCCCAGACCATCCAGTCCTGGTGTTTTCCCCTGTTTTAATTTATTTATAGCACTTTCTATTTCAATTTCTGTGAATGGTTGCTCCATTTTCTCTCTATCTTCATCCTGGATTTTTATTTTTAAATTTTTCTCGATATATCTTCTACTCTCAGCTTCCGACCATTTTCCTGCCTTATATAACTCCGTGTAATATTCATGAAAAATTTTCAATTTATCCTTTACTAGATTATATTCTTTACCCCTCTTATCTTTAATCATCCCCACTAAGCTTTTTTCTTTTTTTAATTGTGCTAATCTAGCCAACATTTTAGAGTTTTTATTACTATTCTCAAAATACTCCCTTTTTGTGTAAATCAAATTCCTTTGTACCCTGTCCAGTTCTTTATTCTCCAATTCTTTCCTTTTACCTTGTAATTCTGCAAAAATCTTTTTATCCCTCTTCTCTAAATACTTCTTTTCCAAATCCCTAATCTCCCCCTCTAGCTTTTGATAAAAAACTTCTTGTTGTTTCCTCAAATTTATTGCCTCTCTCAATCCTATTCCTCTCATTACACTCTTCATTGTATCCCATATTATCGCTTCAGTACATTCTTCTGTTTGATTAAATTCCCAAATTTCCCTCAATTCCTTCTCTATTTTCTCTGTTAAATGTTTATAACGAAAAATATTACAATTCAATCTCCATCTTTTCGCTTCTCTATAATCCTTATGTATCTTCAAATCCATGTTAACCAAAGCATGATCTGTAACTTTTATCACTCCTATCTCTGTGCCCAGGACCCTTGAAAACAGTGTCCTGGACACAAAAATAAAATCTATCCTAGAATAATTCTTATTTGCTGATGAGTAAAATGTATATCTTTCCTCATTCCCCTTGACCCCTCTCCAAACATCTAGCAACCCTTCCTTACTAATTAACTTATTCAAGATCGTTAGATTATTTCTCTGATCTTCTCTCGTCGGATTGGATTTGTCTTTTCTTCTATCCAATACCATGTTAAAGTCCCCAGCCATAATAACCCTTTGATTTTGAAAATTACCCATTTCTTTAAACACATGTTGATAAAATTCTCCTTGATTTTGATTGGGAGCATAAACATTAACAATAACATATTCTTCCCCTCCCAAGGTCCCATACATTATAATATATCTACCTGTATCATCCTTTTTCACCTTTAAAACATTAAAACCACAATTCTTTGAAATTATAATTGCTACTCCTCGCGATTTAGATGATCCACATGCTATCTCATATATTCTAGACCACCTCAATTTCAATTCATTGACTCCTTTCCTTGCCTGGTGCGTTTCTTGCAAGAATATAATATCTGCCTTATCCTTCTTAAGAAGTGCTTCTATTCGCCTTCTCTTAGTAACTGAACCTAGCCCCTTAACATTTAAAGTTGAAATTCTTAACTTATAATCCATCTATTAACATCATTTTTCCTTTTTTGGTCCCCAAAAGTGAAAATAATACACAATAACATACCCCTTAACCCACCCCCACATTCATCTAAACTATCCCCCCTGCTTAGCCAGGGCAACTTGCCCCACCCTAAACCTACCCACCTATCCCAGGGGGGGGGGAAAGGACCCATCACCAGCCCAAACAGCAGCCCCTCATTCCCTCCCGGATAACTTCTTTATAAAACATTTTCTATTTCTTTTTTCTTCTCGTGTTGAAACGACCTCTTATACAATTCCTCCACTGGCTCCTTCTTCTTCCAGTTGACCCATCGATTCTGGACCCTCCGCATCATCATGAAGCCCCAACTCTCCCAGCAGGCCCATGCCTTGATCACATGATGAGATCTTGTATCTCTTACTGTTCCACACAAAGTAAGAAAAACTGGGTAACCCCAATTGTATTGTAATCCCTTTCTGATCAAGACTGCTGTACACGGTTTAACACTTCGCCTCCACTTTATTGTTTGCTGACAAAGATCATTGTAGATTTGCAAAGTAGCCCCCTTAAAAGCTACTTGACCTTTCTTTCTAATCTCTTTCATGAAGACATCCTTCTTGTATAAATTTGCAAATTTCAGTACAACATCTCTGGATGTCATACCACGCCTTAATGCTCCCACTCTATGCACAATCTCAATGTCCATATCATCCCAAAGAATTGTTTCTCCAGAGACAGCTTCATTCATCCATTCCAAAATACTGCCTCTTAACTTATATCCAGTCTCCCCCATCTCCATGGGGAAGCCTCTGATCCGAATGTTGGAACGACGTTGCCTGTCTTGCATGTTAATCATCTGTATTTCCATCTCATTAAATTTCATTTCATACTTTTCAAAACTTTTTTCATCCTTCACCTGGAGTTTTTCCACCTTATCCACTCTAACTTGCAGCTCTTTAACTTGAACCCCTAAATGATCTATGGTCTTTCGCATGTGCTTCATATCCTCTTGATGCAGATTTTGAAATTTCTCAATTGCTTCTATTTGTTTCTGCTGGCCTGCTTCCATAGAGCTTTGAAACTGTAATAGAATTTTCTCCCAATCTGGTGCTGCCCCTTTAAGCTTAGCTGGAGATGTTAACTTTGGCTTGGCACCAGCAGGGAATTTGCCAGCTGAATCTGCCATTTTTCCGCCCTTCCCCCTCGCTGTCTCGGAACTTTCACTACCTCGTAGCTTCTTATCAGGACCCAGTTGCTCAGTTTGATAAGAACATTCAATATCTTTAGTGTCAAGGATCCTAATTAGCCTTTTCAAACTGTTATCCGAGGGATGCGCCCGATCGCGTTTCCAAAGAGGGGGTAGGGACTTTTTCACCCGTCTGGAGCTCATAAACAATCCAGAGCGAAGCACATCAAAAGAAAGCTATTCTTTTTATTTCTTTATTAGCTCTACATCTGCATACCTTCCAGAAAGTAAACAGCAAAGGAGTTTAAACTCACGATTTGTCTTTCCTGTGTATTTGCAGATGTTTTCAAATCATTCCGGGAGCTCGGCAGAAAAGCTACTGCTCCATAGCCAGCGAAGGCTCCTCCCCGTGCTCTTTCTATTACAGTTGGATTGGCATTTGGTAATATGCAAGCTGAAGGTCACATCAGGACCCTGGTTCACCAATAGCTCATCACTGCACTGTGAGTGCTTCCAGATAAGGGTTTTAGGACTTCTCTAAATGAAGCTTTTAAGCCGCCTCTTTACCGAGACTTCTGCTTCCAGATTCTTTGTGGGATTAAGATTGGCTCCTTTACACATGTTTTTTTCCGGGGGGGGGGGGTCTTTCTCTGCCTTTCTATATGTTCCATTACACAACCACAAGGTGGTGCTGCAGTATAGCGGAATTGTGAAAACATATGAACTTCTCATTCTGCCATTTGCAGATAATACTACACCTTGCTCATTCTAAAAAAGCTGCAGAAATGCTTGGAAAGCATGGGAGAGGCCCTGGAGGATGACGATGTCATGTAAAGCACCCACAAACTACCATGAGCACACAATAAATACCTCATGTAGAGAAGCCCTTATATATTGCGCCATTGTCCTGCCCCATTCACAGAATTTGAGGGTGTATGTGTCCAGATGGTGTTACCTTCTTGTTGTAATCCACCCTTGTTTCCCCACACTTTCTCCTGTCTTTTTTCTTAATGTGGAAAATCCATCAAGAAATAAAAGATGGGAATAGCTGCACAATGCCTTCTGATAGTTAATGCCAGAACCACTCCATCTGGAAGCACCCTATAACACAAACGGTCTTCCTGCCCCTGAAAAAAATATCAGGAAAGGAAAAATACACATATTTCATTTATTTATTTATTTATTATATTTATATTCCACCTTTTTTCCTGAAAGGAACCCAAGGCGGCTTACATAATCCTCCTCCTCCTCTCCACTGTATCCTCACAACAACCCTGTGAGGTAGGTTAAACTGAGAGTCAGTGACTGTCCCAAAGTCACCCAGTGAGTTTCATAGCTGAGCAGGGACTAGAACCCGGATCTCCCGAGTCCCAGTCCAACACTCTCACCACTACACCACACTGGCTCTCACGTATTTTATTGTATTTTTTATTGATTGCTGTAAACCACCCAGAGAGCTTTGGCTATTAGGTGGTATAGAAATAACAACAACAACAGCAACAACATAAAGAAACATGGACACAAAACTATACAATTGCAGCAAGCCATGGGCCAAGGTGGTAATGTGTTTGCTTGATTCCAAGTCACATACAACGCTAGGTGAAATAAAGAGAGCAAAAGAAAGACACAGGGACAGACCAGATAAGCCACCACATGCCAAGTATGATGGTAGTGGCTGCTTAGAATGCTAGATTGGCTCCCCATCTCGATACTTTTTTATTTATTTTTTTGCGAACATGAAGTACTTTCCATGAAGGAAATATACTGAGCTTGCAACGACCTTCATCTTTTATCCTTTTTCTATCCTTGGAGCATCCTTGGTGTCTGTTTTGTTTGTTTTAAACCTGACTCATGATTTTCAAATGCTTGGGGCCAAATTAGAGAAGTTACAGGTTATATAAGAACAAGCAGTGCTGTTCCTCTGCTTAGTATCTGTCCTACCTTTCAGCTCTTCCCACTGCCCTTCCAGTTATATCTGTTCTCGCAGCACATGTCAAGAGTTTGAAAACAGAACCTGAGCAGCTACCCCAGAGCCAAGGTAAAAGCAACCTCTGTGGAATCTAAAACAAATTTGAGACGTCATTTTCATTCAAATGGGGCCCTTTGTGGTTTCAATGCTGGCTTCTTACATCTTAGAATGCTTCTTTTTGGTGTGGATTTCTTTTTAACAGCTCTGTTATGTATTATAAATAAGACAGCCTGTATAGAATTTACAATGACATTGTCTTATCATGGCAGCTCCAATTAGCATACCATTTTCATACAATGACAACTTTAGAGGCATTGTTTATTTTGGAAGAATGGGCATCCATGACATTAAAAAAAAAAAAAAAAGAAGAACCAAATTTTTACTCAGTTGGGTTAATGCATACATAGATGAAGTCATAGGGTATTCAAAAAATTTAATGAGTTCAACCCAAGCATAAGATACCACTGTTGATCATCTGTTCTCAAAAGCTGCATTGCAAAATAATTACCGTACTGCTTTCCCTTCCCTCGCTAATGGACTCAGCATTGCTTTTGCCCTTTATTGAAAATGTTTCAATCCCGCCTTTCAGCAAAAGCTTCCCAGGCGGCTAACAATAAACGTTTAAAATGCAACAGCCAATGTTAATATTAAATGTGGGAAAAACAGTAGTAAGAGAAGCTGATAAAAGCAGAGAAACAGCAAGAATAAAGCAAGCAAATATTAAAAGATCAGGTGAATAAAATTGCCTTCACCCGAGGCCAAAAGCTAGTAAAGTAGGCATCTGCTGAGTGTCTTTGGGTAGAGTATTCCACAACCAGGGCCCCACCACCAAAAGGCCCTGTCCCTGGCTGCAACCCACCTCAACTCTGAAGGCAGCAGCACAAGACCTCTGACACAGATCTTAAAGAGTGGGCAGGTTCATACGGTATATGTACTCTCCTGCCTATTTTCACTTTCCATATCCCTAGTTGTGGGGAAAGGCACATTTCTATTGAACCCAGGGCTAGCATCAAAGGTAGGCATGGTTGGGAACCTGCCGAGGGCCCACATCCCAGCAGGGGCCCACTGACAAGAGCCCCCTGGACTTGCTCCTCCTCTTCACCATTACAACCTGCTTGTTCACTTGCCTCTTGCTCTGGCCTACACAACAGTGGTGGTTAGGAGGAGGACCAGTAGATGCCACTGCCTATTCGCTCACTGGCTCTCTGCCTTTAAGGCAAGCAAGGGGCAGCAGTGATGGGAAAGAGGATGAGGAGCAATAGCAGCTGGTGACAATGGTGTTGAGAAGGCAGAATCACTGAGGGAGGGGGCCCCATTGAGGGTGTCTTGCCCAAGGGCCCTCAAAAATTTGGAGCCCGCAGTGATTGCAACCCAAGCCTATCTGCAGCCTAAGAAGTTTCTCACTGGATGTTTATTTGCTGCCTGTCCTCCTGGCAAGGATGAAGCCACATTGGAATCTGGAGGAAGCAAGCTGTGCAATGTCTAGAGCAGGGAACAAGAACAAGGCAGGCAAAGACTGTGTAGCTATTTAGCAAGTCAAGAACTGGGATCGGAGAACTAGAGTGATCAGAGGCCAATCCTTCAGAACCTTAGACAGTCCCAGAAAAGAGACAACTTCCAAAAAGAAAAAGGGAAAAAAATCAACCACGGTATCCTTCTGGAGCAGCTGTCAGAGTCAGGTGTGGGCAGGACTGCTTTGTGGTGGTTCCACACTTCCACGGATGGATGTTTTCAGAAGGTGGTGCTGGGGGGATTTCTGCTGAACTCTGTGGCATCTTTGCGTCTGAGTTCCACAAGGTTCCATCTTGTCCCCCATGCTGTTTGACATCGGCTGAATGAGGCCATTCAGGGCTTTGGAGTGCATTGTCAGATGACACACAACTCTACTTGTCTTTGGAGCCAGGTGAGGCTGTGGGGGTGATGGACATAGTGATATCCATCCTGGCTATAGTGATAGATTGGATCAGGGTTAACAGACTGAAGTTCAGTCCAGAAAAGACAGAGGCACTGCTAGCAGATGGTTCCTCAGACTGGAGAGTGGGATCCAGCCTCTTCTATAGGGGGTTGCACTCCCCCTGAAAGATCAGGTCTGTAGCTTGAGGGTGTTCCTGGATCTATCACTGTAATTAGAAGCTCAAGTGACCTCTGTGACATGGAGTAATTAGAAGCTCAAGTGATCTCTGTGACATGGAGCACCTTTTATCAGCTTTGGCTGATATCTCAGCTACAACCCAATCTGGAGGTGGATGGCCTAGCTGCAGTGATTCATGCCCTCCTGTTTGGATTATTATGTGTTGTACATGAAGCTGCCTTTGAAAACGGTCCAGAAACTTCAGCTACTGCAAAATATGACTGCAAGAATTCTAAGCGGAACCAGGTGTTATGATCAGTCTTTTCTTGCCTGGCTCTCAATTTGTTTCCAAACCCAGTTCAAAGTGCTGGTTTTGACAGAAAACTCTACATGGCTTGGAACCTTGGTACCTGATGGAACACCTCCTCCCATATATGCCTGACTGTTCCTTAAGGTCATCTATGGACACCTTTCTTCAAGTGCCCCTCATTCTGAGGCTCAGAGGGTGGCAACAAGAGGGTGGTTTCTTTGGTGGTGGCCCCCAGCTCTGGAATGCTCTCCTAAGGGAAGCTTGCCTGGCATATTTTAAAATATTTTAGTCCTTGTAATATAATTTTACCTCTTATACATGATATTATATTCTATGTTGTATTGGCATGCTTACCTGTTTTATATTGTGTTGGTTGTTTTATTGGGATTTCATTTGTACCACTATTATTATGTTTTGAATTGTAAAATGCTTATTTATTTTATAATACTGGCCCTCCTGATTCCCTCGGTCCTATTCCTCTGAGTCAGTGTCCAAGTCACTGCAGGAAGACTAGGTCAGTACATTACTTGATTAATTAATTATACTGTATTTATATCCCACCCTTTTTGCTGCAAGGAACCCAAGGTGCCTTACATAATCCTCCTCCTCTCCATTTGATCCTCACAACAACCCTGTGAGGTAGGTAAGGCTGAGAGTCAGTGACTGGCCCAAAGTCACCCAGTGAGCTTCATGGCTGAGTGGGGACTAGAACCCAGATCTCCAGAGTCCCAGTCCAACACTCTAGAGATATGCCACCATATCCTATAATCATCCAGTCCAGGAGGGGAAAACACACTGTTTGTAAAATCCCCAAATGGTGGGAAAATGAAAGGCACAGGGCAGTCCCAGGAAACACCACCAGCCCCCCAAAAAACTGGGCTGTGCCAGCAATGATGGACACACGCTGCCCACAAGTGAAGGGAACCAATTTGTGCTGGCTGCGCCAGGGGCAGATATGTCACGTTGCCACACCCTCAGCATGCAAAAAACAGGCAACCAGGCTTTGGCCACAGGCAGCAGTGGCTGGTGGCTCCAATGCCAGCGGGGTGGCGTATCCACTCTGGGCTTCAGTCTGAACTTTAAAGGAACAATCCATGCTGCTGAACCTATTTTGAGGCTAGGGGTCAGCACCATGGATAGCTACTTAAAAGGCCAAATCAAAACCCTGGACTGGATACACCACCCCACTGACACTGAAGACACCAGCCTCCACTGCCCACAGGTGAATAATAGTTGGCTCAAAGGACCTACATTTTTTGTTCTAGCAGTTGCTGTTGTTGTTTCACCTGTGCCTGGCACCCCTAACCAGTAACTTCACAGGAAAGGGGGCAGGAAAGAATTCCTTGGGTGACTGGGAATGAACCACCTCTATTTCACTTTATTTAGGACTCGCACTCCGGGCGCCAATGGTCAGTTGGAGGCAACCCTAGTGCCCAGTTTCCCCACCAGACCTGTAGCAAAACAACAAACACAAACTAAGCAGAAATCACCAGAATAAAAGGGCAACTGCCTGTTCAAGCTGCGTTAACCTCATGGGCTTGTCCACAGTCCCAGAGTACACAAAAGTCCTGGCCGGCCTCTTCCTGTGTGGTGTTTGTGGTTCGAGTGTTGGCGTAGGACCAGGGAGACCCACGTTCAGATCCCCCCAGCCATGAAGCTCATTGGGTGACCTTGGACCAATCACTCCCTCTAATTCTAGCCTACCTCACAGGGTTGCTGTGGGGATAAAATGGAGGGAGGGGAATCATTTGTGCCCCCTTGAGCTCCTTGGAAGAAAGGCAAGATCAAAATGTAAACAATCAGTGCCTCAAACTGCAGTGCCTTTCCTCACCATATATTTATTAATAAATAATATAACTGAAAATTAAATTTCCCCCATGTTTTTAAACTACATGTTTTCACACATTTGATTCATGCAGGCCAAGTATCTTACAGTATTTTACATACAAAACTAAAATATGCATTCATGAATAATAATTGGCGTGCGTGCATGCACGCGCGCGTGCACACACACACACACACACACGATACAAGAGCACATAATTCATTAATATGCCATGTAAAGAAGGATAACATACAATCCAGGGACAGTAAAGAGTGTGATATTTAACAAAGGCTGCTTCCATTTCTGCTGTCCTCCCCCCCCCCCTTCGGTGGAAGGATTCGTGATTTTTCATAATAATGAAGCAGCTTATTTTTGTATGTCACTTTGTCACAGGAATAGCATATTTAGGACTCCTCATTTACCAGGAGATAATCCCCCTTGGCTTTTGTAGACACAAGACAAAGCCCAGCGTTTCCCAATCCCCACAGGGTATATGTGCTATCTCATGCAACACACACAAACTGCTTTGCGGAGTGATGGCATTCCTTGATCAGGTAGTAGAAGAGACTGGGATGCTCAGATGGGATACAGTGTTTGCCTGTCTTAAAAGATGCATCGTTTATACTGGCCGGCCGTCACACAATAGTTTAGAAACTGTAAGCCAGTTGAGAACATCACTCCCTCCCTCTAATAACAAGCTCAGGTGGTGAGTGCCAACAGGAAAGGAGCCAGAACAGGGCCAGTGGAAACAACAAGAGGGGAGTATTAGCATGCTTGAGGGAACTCTGAGGTTTGCAGAAGTACAAAAAAAGGTGGTGGCCCCTCCTTGCAAAACAACCCAATGAGGACTGAGCATGCTTAGTAGCCACAACATGCTGAGTGCCAACAGGAATAGAAAAACAAACAAAACAATGGGGGTGGGGCGAATGCAATGGATTATCCTGACAAGGGAATGGCTGGCTGGCTGACTGGCCAGCCAGTTACCATCCTGAAGAAGAGCACTCCTGTTAGGAGGTGAGGATACACTGCAACATTTTGTTACAGGTCCCCCCCTACCCCCCCCCAATACAGTCCTATAATTAAAATTGGAGGTCCTGTGGATATTTTGTCTGAATTAGGTACATTGCATTTGTTATCACCTCAGTAATGAGCCCAGCTACAGTCTTATACTTTGTCCCACAGTGGTAGTGGAACTTGGAAGCCCTTTGCTCCTCTCAGAGAAACTAGGAGTCTCACTATATATATAGCAAGGCATTAATATGCAAGGCTTTATTCATAAAGGTTTAAAAGTCCATTTGCACATGTTTTTAATGGGGATTTATTTTCCTTTCTCATATTTAAGCTCGTTGTACAAAGTAAATGACACTCTGGATTCTGATCTTATCTGAAGAAACAAGTGATTGTGTAAGATAATCAGAGAAAAAATGGTTTTATTGCCATATTTATTAAGTGTAGGTATGAACTGGATTGCTACTAGGGATGGACAAATCTATCCATTTTTGGTCCATGTCAGTCTTGCATTTTTTAAAATATCTGCATGAAAATTCACATTTATTTTCATACACAACTTTCCCTAAAATGTGCATGTTTGTATGCAAGTCTCTCTAATATACATATTTTTGTATGCAATTTCCCGTAATATACACATTCTTGTACACAATTCTTGAGATAAGAACAGCTTTGCAAAATTCAGAGAAGTGCGCAATCCAAGGAAAACTGTGTCCCGATCCTTAACATTAGTCCAGCAAGTATGAATTAGGCTGGTTTGCTTAAAAAGGAGGAACAAATTAAATTCTCCCCATCCCTATTTGCTACTCCCAAAAAAGTTATTTATACATCACCGAGGGTAGTATCCAGTACTGCCACTGCACCTCTGCTTGTTTCATTGTACCCACAGGACCACCCGTTAGTGCAACAGGGACTAGTGCTTCCTAAAGCAACTTCAGAAACAAGTGGAAATGCTCATTTCCAGAACAGGACAGGTCAGTGGAGTTCCCTTTTGTTGCACTACCAGTAGGTCCTGCTAGCACGCAGACAGCATTGGATACTGCCCACTATATATAACACTGTTATCATACATCCATATTATTTATTTCATTTCATTTCATTCCATTCCTATACAGCCCAATAGCCGAAGGCGGTTCACAACAATTCACTGGGGTTCACTGTGTAATTCACAACAATTCACAAAACACAATACAATAAAAATGGCATAACACCAACATAATTTATACACACATACAAATACATACATAACCACATTTATATCCCACTCTTCCCCAGGGTTATTCCATTTCATCCCCTAAACACTCCTGTGAGATAGGTTAGGTTCATGCAACATGACAAGCCAGAGTACAGGTTGAGTATGGATTGAGTGTGGGTTGTTGCTGAACTGTGAGTTGCTGTTGAATCATCGGTTGTTGTGTTGTGTGAACCCAGTCGCAGTAACAAACCATTGTTTGTTAACCATAAACAATCCACAAAGGAACCCATGGTTTCGTTTGTTAGCACGGCTGGGTTCACACAACACAACATCCCACACTCAACACAAACTCTGGTTTGTCGTGTTGTGTGAGCTTTTGACTGCCCAAGGCCACTCTGTAAGCTTTATTATGATTCTGTGTGGATTGAACCCAAGTATCTCCAGTAAGAAGAACACCAGAAGAGCCATATTAGATCAGACTAAAGGCTTATTTAGTGCAGCATTCTGTTCCCACAGTGACTAACCAGATGCCTATGGGAAGCCCACAAGCAGTACATGAGTGCAACAGCACCTTCATACTCATGTTCCCATCAATGGCATGCAGAGGCATACTGCCTCTGATACTGGAGGGCACAAGGTTGGGGAAGGCTGACCTATACCATACTTGGTTGTCTGCCAAAGTAAATCTGTTTCACCAATATATATATATATTTCTAACTGAGTAATGTTAAATTATCTGCTAGGCCACTCTGCTCTGCTCTGCTCTGCTCTTTTACAGCTTTCAATCAATGGCTGTGCTTATGATATGTAGCATGGCACTTTCACACAGACTCAGCTGTTGAGAGATTGGATTTCAGCCAAAGTGTTCATAGAATCATAGAATCATAGAAAAGTAGAGTTGGAAGGGGCCTACAAGGCCATCGAGTCCAACCCCCTGCTCAATGCAGGAATCTAGGTCAAAGCATCCCTGACAGATGGCTGTCCAGCTGCACCTTGAATGCCTCCAGAGTGGGAGAGCCCACAACCTCCCTAGGTAGTTGATTCCATGTCTTATTGCTCTGACAGTCAGGAAATTTTTCCTGATGTTTAGGTGGAATCTAGGTTCCTGTAACTTGAGCCCATTATTCCGTGTCCTGCAAACTGGGATGATCGAGAAGAGATCTTTGCCCTCCTCTGTGTGACATCCCTTCAAATACTGGAAGAGTGCGATCATATCTCCCCTCAGTCTCCTCTTCTGAAGGCTAAACATGCCCAGTTCTTTCAGTCTCTCCTCATAGGGCCTTGTTTCCAGTCCCTTTATCATCTTTGTTGCCCTCCTCTGAACCCTCTCCAGTTTGTCTACATCCTTCTGAAAGTGTGGTGCCCAGAACTGGACGCAGTACTCAAGATGAGGCCTAACCAGTGCCGAGTAAAGGGGAATTATCACTTCCCGCGATTTGGAAGCTATACTTCTATTAATACAGCCCAAAATTGCATTTGCCTTCTTTGCAGCCACATCGCATTGCTGGCTCATATTCAGTTTGTGATCTACCACAATTCCAAGATCCTTCTCACTTGTAGTATTGTTGAGCCAAGTGTCCCCCATTCTGTAACTCTGCATTTGGTTTCCTCTCCCTAGGTGCAGCACTTGGCATTTATCCCTATTAAATTTCATTCTGTTGTTTTCGGCCCAGCGCTCCAGCCTATCGAGGTCACTTTGAATTTTGTTTCTGTCTTCCAGAGTATTAGCTGTTCCACCCAACTTTGTGTCATCTGCAAATTTGATAAGCATTCCCCGTACCTCCTGATCCAAGTCATTAATAAAATGTTGAAGAGCACCGGGCCCAGGACCGAGCCCTGTGGTACCCCGCTCGTTACCTCTCCCCAGTTTGAGAAGGAACCATTGATAAGCACTCTGTGAGTCCGATTCTGTAGCCAGTTGTGGATCCACCTGATAGTTGTTCCATCTAGCCCACTCTTAGCTAGCTTACTAATCAGGATATCATGAGGCACTTTGTCGAAAGCTTTGCTGAAGTCCAGATATATAATGTCCACAGCATTCCCACAGTCCACAAGGGAGGTTACCCGATCAAAAAATGAGATCAGATTAGTCTGACAGGATTTGTTCTTGACAAATCCATGCTGGCTTCTAGTAATCACTGCATTGTTTTCAAGGTGCTTGCAGACTGACTTCTTTATAATCTGCTCAAAAATCTTCCCGGGGATTGATGTCAGACTGACTGGCCTATAGTTCCCAGGTTCCTCCTTCTTGCCCTTTTTGAAGATGGGAACAACATTTGCCCTCCTCCAGTCGTCTGGCACTTCACCTGTCCTCCATGATTTCTCAAAGATAATAGACAGTGGTTCTGAGAGTTCTTCTGCCAGTTCCTTTATTACTCTAGGATGCAGCTCATCAGGCCCTGGAGATTTAAACTCGTTCAGAGTAATCAGGTGCTCCTTGACCATTTGCCTATTAATCTCAAGCTGCAATCCTGCCCCTTCAGTCTGCACTTCAGGTTTGCCAGGGGGGTCATAGACCCTCTTTGGGAGAAGACCGAGCCGAAGTAGGAATTGAACACTTCTGCCTTTTCTTTGTCTTCTGTTATCAATTTGCCATCCTCATTGCGTAGTTGAACCACCAGTTCTTTCTTCTGTCTTTTACTGTGCATGTATCTGAAGAAAGCTTTTTGTTGCTTTTAGCATTCCTCGCTAACCTTAGCTCATTCTCAGCTTTAGCCTTCCTGACACTATTCCTGCAGTTCTGTGCTACCTGCCTGTACTCTTCACTTGTAGCCTGTCCTTCCTTCCACTTCCTATACGTGTCCTTTTTTGTTTTCAGGTCGTCTTTGAGTTTATTGTGAAGCCACATTGGCTTCTTCTGTTGCCCTCTGCCTTTTTTCCTTTTGGGAATTGTTTGCAATTGTGCCTTTAAAATTTCCTTTTTAAAAACTCCCACCCCTCCTGGGCTCCCTTTCTCGTGAGAGTCACTTGCCATGGGATCTTACTAATCATTGTTCTGAGTTTGTTAAAATTGGCTTTCCTAAAATCCAGGGTACGTGTTTGGCTACACTCAGCTTTTGCTTCCGTTAGAATCAAGAACTCAAGTATAACATGGTCACTTTCCCCCAGAGTTCCCGAAACTGCCACTTTATCCACTAACTCGTCTCTGTTGGTTAGAATCAGGTCAAGGATAGCCGATCCTCTAGTTCCTTCCTCCACTTTCTGTAGGAGGAAGTTATCAGCAGCACAGCTCAGGAATTTCTTGGAGGGGCCATGTTTGGCTGAAAAAGTCTCCCAACAGATATCAGGGAAATTGAAGTCTCCCATTACTACCACATTGTGCCTCCTTGAAACACTGGCAATTTGTTTTTCAAAAGTTCCATCCTCGTCTTCTCCTTGATTGGGTGGTCGGTAGTAGACTCCAACCGCCATGTTCGTTTTATTCTTTGCCCCCTTTATTTTAACCCAGATGCTCTCAATGGGGCTGCCAAGCTCCTCTTCCTGTATCTCTGTGCAGAGATACGTATTTTTAACATACAGTGCAACTCCACCTCCCTTTCTGTTGCTTCTGTTCCTTTTGAACAAGTTATACCCTTCAATTGCTGTATTCCAGTCATGGGAGTCATCCCACCAGGTTTCAGTTATCCCTATCAAGTCGTACTTGCCCTCATGTATCAAGAGTTCAAGTTCGTCTTGTTTGTTGCCCATACTCTGGGCATTAGTATAAAGACATCGAAGACTATGTGCTTTATAGTCCGACTTTCCCCCTACATTTTGTGGTAGACTATCAATGGGCACCGCTGGAGCTGTTCTCTCCATTGTGGCATAGAGGCCTTCTTCCATTGGTACCCCCGAGTTTATGTCTCCCTCCCCTGTTGGATTCAGTTTAAAGCCCTCCTGATTAAGTTCCTCATGCTGTGTCCAAACACATTCTTCCCAGTCCTTGTGAGGTGCAACCCATCCTTGCCAGCAGTCCATCTTCCAGGAAGTGTAGCCCGTGGTCCCAGAATCCAAATCCCTCACGTCGGCTCCACCTTCGTAGCCAGTCATTCACTCGGAGTATTTTTCTTTCCCTTTCTATGCCTCTTCCAAGTACTGGAAGGATGGATGAGAAAACTATCTGGGCCCCGAAGTTCTTGAGTTCCCTTCCCAGCTCTTCAAAGTCTGCCGTGATTTCTTTGTAACTCCGCTTGGCAGTATCATTTGTACCCACGTGGAAGAGAAGAACATTATTAAAACATTATCTGTGGGTTGTAATGTAGGACCGTATGGAACAAGGGGTTTTTGCGCATTCACAGTCATAAGGTTGGCTGACAGGCTACTCCAGAAATATATATACCGGTAACAGCTTCTTCCTATGTAGCACTGTACAAACGCGTGCACACACACATTTTGCATCGTGAGCAATGTTGCTGGGCAAAATACTAGGAAGTTTTAAAATCTATACAAGTGTCTCCCAAGGGAAAGCCCCATCTTCAGGGTTATTTACAAATGGTCTCTATATAGATCTAGAAAACACATTCCCACAAGAAATGGACTTGGTTGAGAAGAGTAGCAAGCTAAGAGATAGAGCTGGCTGATAAATCCCACCGCCCTCCCCCAATACAACCAAGCTTTGTCCCAGATCTGTTGTGATTGTTTTCAATCAGACCGGGACTAATCTCTCACTTAGAGCCTGCCATCCCATGCCATCCCTCAAAGTTCAGCAGTTTGGTTTCCTTGCAGTTGCAGGCTATGATAAATAATAACTAGCTCTCAGAAAAATGTCTGGTCATTGATGGGAGACAATGGGCGGTGTTCCAAAAACCTGCGACGCTAAACACATCAGCCTATTCAAGTGTGGCTTGAGACCAATTTTGTGTCATGTCAGTCAGTGTGTGTGTGTGTTAGAGAAAAAGGCCCAAGGCATGTACAGAGAGCTCCTGCCTTTGACGTGTAAACAGGCCCATGCATTGTCAATCACAAGCCTCATTTTAAAAACAGGCAAGTCACACACACACCTCTGGCCTGCCTGCAGAAGTGTGCTATCAGTATTAGTTGGCGCCACGCCCAGAAGAATGTCTGGTCTGTGTAGAGCAACCCTGGAGAAGATACTTTAAAAGCGATACTTTAGAAAAGAGAACAATGCTTCTCTATTTCATGTAAGCAAAGGGCAAAAGGCAAATTCCTTTGCTCATGCAGAAAGGCTGTCTCCAGGCAGAGAAAAGGACACAGAATGAACTCTTTAAAATCTATAATAATGACCCAGTCAGGCCCAAAACACCTAAGAGACCCCAGGTGAGAAAAGGCACTGTGCATTCACACAGGCCACACATGAAGCTCAGTGACAGAGCACCCGCCTTGCATGCAAGAGTTCCCAGATTCACCTGCCTCACAGCAAAGGGTCCCAGTTTCAAGTCTGAAACCCCAAAAGATCAGTGCGACCTGGCATGACAGAAGTCTGAGTTTAAAAAGCTGCACAGAAGACCCAATCCATACATGTTTAGACAGACAGAAAGGTCCTGCAAGATCCCAGCATTCTCTGGCCAGCAAGAGTGACATTAGGGAATAGTCCACACGCAGGCCAAAGATCCTTGAAGACCACCTTGCTGTCCATAGGCATTTGTTAAGACAAAGATCCAGAAGCCCCATGAATTCTGTTTTGCACCCCGTTAGTTGACCTAGATTCTGCCCGCAGACCATTTGCCACTGCACCTGCTTTGTTTATCTGCGTTGTTGTTCCAGACAGAGAACCTTGAGGGTCTGCTTTGATTGTATTGTATTCTTTGTTCTGAATTGTATGCTTAGCCGCCATGTTTTCACTTTAGTTGTTAACTAGCCTCAAAAGCCTATTCCTAGGTGCCAAATCCCAGAATACAGGCGAGAGAAGGGTCCCTATGATTGATGAGATGTACCAAGAGTAGCAGGCCCGATATCTTGGGTGACCTAAGAAGTAATGAGAAACCACATCTTAGCCAAGAAGATGGCCAGGTGGCCCTCTATCTAACTAGAGATTAAAACTTGCCATGTTCAGAGAAACGTATCTGATTGGTTGTGGTCATATATGGGGCATTGTATCTAACTGGTTGGCACGGTTTAATGACTGCATCTGATTCGCTGAAAGCAAATCCATCCATGATTGTAAAATGTATAAGAATGCTTGCCTACCCCACTGATCCTTGTCCAGCTTTGATTTGGGCACGCGCCCCAGCTGGTCCTTTTTGCGCAGAAATAAAACTTTGAAAAACTCACTGCTGGGTTGTGCTGCTTCCCTTTCTCTGAGCAATTGAGTTCTTTAGGGAAAGGACTCACAGCATTTTTGCAACATGTGTGTGTGTGTGTGTGTGTACACATTAACACACCAGCAGAAATTGGATTTTGATTTTGGCAAATTGACCTATCGGCTGTGTTCACACGTATCGCTAAGCCATAGCTTATGAGCCTTTCTACATGAGGCATTTATTGTGTACTTGTGATTCCGCACTCGTGGTTTGCAGGTACCTTACACGATGTCATCATCCTCCAGGGCCTCTCCCATTGTTTGCAGCCATTTCTGCAACTTTTTTTAGATCGTGGAAAGTGAAGTATTATCTGGAAATGGCAGTATGAAACCTTCATGTACTTATGCAATTCTACTATACCACAGAACCATCCAGTTGTTGTGTACTGGCACATATAGAAAGGCAGAGAAAGAAAGCACCAGGAAAAAAGATGCGTAAATGAGCTGATCTTAATCCCGCAAAGAATCCAGAAGCAGAAGCCTCCATGAAGTGGCGGGTTAAAAGCCCTATGTTAACCATGGTTTGTTGCTTTAGCCCTGAATGGTCTTGCAAATGAGCAAACAAACCATGGCTTGTTTTCCCTATTTCTGGTTTGTTTCTCTCCCACCCATTTTGACAGCCTTCAAAGCGGTTTCATTTTCAGGCTGCTCTTGCTGGGCGCCTCTGTTTCAGGGAAGACAACAGCACAAACAAGCCAGGGATAAGCCCCAGTTCAGGGTTCTGACATCATGGCAAGCCATGGTTTAAATAAACCAGACTTTGTAAGCCAACAACAAGCCATTGGTTCTATTTGTGGTCTATAGCTGGTTAACAAACCACGGTTTGCTTGCAGGGATAGGTTCAGATACAAGGACAAGCCAGACTTCAACAGGCCACACCATGGTTTAGCATTATATGCAAACTGGGCTGTTTTGTCTAGTGGCCTGGGACCCTTGGAAGTAAGAATCTGGTTCAACACAAAACTTAGGAGATAAGTAGTTTATTTTTAGTGCTCCTTCCTTGCAGACAATCACAGCAGGGAGACTAGTAGTCTAGTACAGTCTAGTATAAATCCTGGGGTGGATTATCTGTGCTTAAACCAGGGCATTCAGAAATCCTGGCTTGGCTCAAGGAATGGACCTATCACAAACACTACACACAGGCCATCGTTGCTTTGAGACTTATACTGCTTAGGTTTGTACAGTCATGCCTTGGATTGAGAGCATAATTCGTTCCGGAAACGTGCTTGTAATCCAAAACACTCTTATATCAAAATGAAATCCCCTCAAAAAAATTTGTACAGAGATTTTTAATTTAAGCCGTACTACAGTACTTGTATTGCAAGACGTCATTTGTATATCAAGTAAAAAAAAATTTAAATAAATACTTAAAAATTTGCTTGTCTTGCAAAACGCTCTCAAACCAAGTTACTTGCAATCCAAGGTATTACTGTACTTGTTTCTGCACTGCCCTAGCACTGGCCCAACCTGTATAATTGCAGGCAAAAATTCCCAGTCCTCTGTCTCTTCATAAGGAAGATGACCATGTAAAGGATTCCACCACTCAGAGAAAGAGGAACACAAGCATTAGCACAGTTTTATTACTGTACCCAGCTGCTGTTTTTAAATATAGTGAGTCATTGGCCTGTTATACCCAGATTTCAGAAACTAGAACTTGGAAGGGGAAAAAAAAAAGAACACTTGCACGGATAATATAAGGAAAGAGAGAAAAAGAAGGGAAAGCAGGAAGGATATTTGTTTTCTGTCCTTGTTTTATTGTTACTTTGTATTTTATGTCTGAATTTGTACCCCGGCCAGAGAACTTCGGTTAAATAAATAAAATGATCATAGATTCATAGATCGAGTCCAACCCCCTGCTCAATGCAGGAAACTAGAGGAAGGGTCTCCCATCCAAGTAATAACCAGGCTTGACCCTGCTTAGCTTTCCACACTCAGACAAGCTGAGCCAGCGTGAGCCACATGAGAAAAGTCACAATAGTAAACTTATCCGTGATAGTCAATACAACTTGTACTTTTCAGAGACCGGTAGAACAACCACAAGAAAAGTCAGTAATCACAATGCTTATGTATAGGCAGGGATGTTGAAGAGTCCTTGGTTTCGAGTCATGAGTCGAGTCATGAGTCTTTGGACCCGAGTCTCGAGTCCGAGTCCTTGGTCCAAAATGGTGACTCACGAGTCACGAGTCACTCCCAAAGCTGACTCCACGAGTCCCTATTAAAATCAATGGGGTTTCCCCCCAACAAAATAAGGCTATTTCAGATGTGTGGCTTAAATAAATTCTAGGCACAAGTGTGCCTTTTTATTTCAAAACTCTGCAACTGATTTGGGCAAGAACAGACCAGGCAGACAAACCCAAAATAACCAGACAGGCAGAGGCCTTTGTCTTGGACAATTCAAACTGTGGAACTGGTCAAGAAGAGACCAGGCAGGCAGAGGAGGCAGGGAAACCCAAACAGGCAGGCAGAGGCAGCCAAACCCAAAATGTCTGAAAGGTTGCATTTTAGGGAAATGATTTTAAAAAATAAACTTGCTGTACTTCCTAAAACCTATCCATGTTGCATTTGAGGAACACGATTTTGGAACACGAGTCCTTGGTCTCGAGACGAGTCCCGAGTCGAGTCTCGAGTCCCATTAAAAATACTGGGACTCGAGTCTGACTCGAGTCAGAGGGGGGACTCAGTCCGACTCATGAGTCGAGTCCTGGAGTCCGAGTCCCCATCCCTGGTATAGGGATTTTCCTCTGTGATTTATTGCAGAGATAAACTAGCCTCTTGCAGCCTGAAAATAAATATGTCACCTGATTCATTCTTAAGCAAGCTGTTCCATTGAGTTCCCCTTTGAAGCAAGTCCCATTAAAATCAATGGGGCATAGGGCCAAACTACAGATGACCCTAACCCTAACCCTTTAAACACAGATCTGCCCAATCATATAGGAAGCAGAGGGGAGGTGCTGAAATTTCCTCCCATTTACCACTTCCCACACCCTGCAATAACTCCTTCCACCAGCCATGTTTCTCCCAGCTGGGCTCACTTCCTATCAGAGCCCAACCAGGGGAAAACATTTAATGCTGGCTGGCAGGGATTAAGCACCACCCAGCCCACATACTCCTTTTCTGTTTTAGATCAGGGGTAAGCAGAAGGGAGATCTCCAGATGTTCTGAACTTCAACTCCCAGAAGCTCCTGCCAGCATGGCCAGTGGTCAGGAATACTGAGAGTTGAAGTCCAAAACATTTGGGGATCTATACTTTCTCCCACCCTGCTTTAGATTATCTCTCACCCTCTGCTTTACACCTGATTGGGGCAGACCCACTTTTAAAGACAAAGCCTGTGTCTATAAAAGTCTATATCTACCACTGACATCTACAGCTGTACAGCTATAGCTAAACAGCTGTACAGCTAAAGTCTGACATCTACAACTGTCAGATGTAGTTTGGCTTTTACTTCCAAGCAAATGTGGTTAGGTCTGGGCTACCCATGCGTGGGATTTCAGCATTAGATTCATATCCTCCATCTCTGAAAATCTAACCACTAAGGAATAAAAAATGTATTCCTATGCCTGTAATTCACAGCTAGCTTTTGCCAATTATCCAGGCAGGGGTCAAGGATACCACAAAAGAAGGATGGATGACCTCACCACACTGGCAAAGAGACACTGACATAACCTCTGTTCATGTATTTTCCACAGTCAGTTTTGAACCTTAGGTTTGTCAGCACCTGATACATTAATGAAGCCAGCAATCCAACTGCAATATCCATCCATCCATCCACCCATCCATCCACATACCATTGAAGGTGATGGAGTTTGTCCAGGTTGCCCATTTTTCCAAATGAGATTAAACATGGACATAGGGGAAATAAACTTAGTTCCAGACACAATAGATAACAGCAGCAAGGAATGAGCTTAAGTTATGTTTAATCCTCTTAATGACTTATGAGTCCAATGTCATTCTGGGATGCCATCCAAAACTAATAGCAATTACGGTACAAAAGATGACTGCATTGAAGCAGGTTAGTAGCCTAAAAGCTCTGCCTCTCTCTCTTTTTTTAAAAAAAATATTTAGTTATTATAAACTACATACAACACTGTAAAACAAAAACATACCACTACAGTAAATCATAAGGTGCACCCCCCACCCACCTAGGGACCAACTAATATACTTCCATCCCCTTAATCAATTGAATTCCACATTCCAAAAATATAACATGTCCTGACAAGGCATACTCCCCTTCCCCTTTATTAATACATAGTCTAATAATTGATTCCATATATCCATAAAATTATACGGAGTTGAGACTGCTATGGTCGCCTTAGCAGATGATCTATGCCTGAGTACCGACAGGGGGAGTGTGCCCCTGTTGGTGCTTTTGGACCTCTCAGCGGCTTTCGATACCATCGACCATGGTATCCTTCTGGAACGCCTGAGGGGACTGGGAATCGGGGGCACTGTGCTTCAGTGGTTCCGGTCCTACCTCTCGGGTAGGTTCCAGATGGTGATGCTTGGGGATAGCTGCTCCACCAAAAAGGAGCTGCTATGTGGCGTGCCACAAGGAGCTATTCTTTCCCCAATGCTATTTAATATCTACATGAAACTGCTGGGAGAGATCATCCGGGGGCATGGGACTGGGGTGCTATCAGTATGCTGATGACACCCAAATATATTTCTCTATGCCTTCAGCAACAGCGTCAGCTAAGGACAGTGTGTCTCCTCTGAATAAATGCCTGGAGGCAGTAATGGGCTGGATGAGGAAAAATAAACTGAAACTGAATCCAGACAAGAGGGAGGTGCTTGCTGTCAAAGGCCATAATCTGGGTTTGGAGGTATGTCAACCAGTTCTGGATGGGGTTACACTCCCCCTGAAAGACTGTGTTCGCAGCTTGGGGGTGCTTCTAGATCCGTCGCTCCAAATGACATCTCAGATAGATGCGACGGCTAGGAGTGCCTATTATCAGCTTCGGCTGATATGCCAGCTGCGCCCCTTCCTAGAATCGGAGGACCTAAAGACAGTAGTGCACGTGCTGGTAACTTCGAGGCTCGACTTCTGCAATGCGCTGTACATAGGGCTACCTTTATACCTAGTCCGGAAACTTCAACTAGTGCAAAATATGGCAGCCAGACTGGTTACTGGTACACCTAGGGGTGCTCACATCACACCAGTTTTAAAAGCACTCCACTGGCTGCCAATCAGTTTCTGGGCGAAGTATAAAGTGTTGGTTATTACCTTTAAAGCCCTACATGGTTTGGGTCCAGGCTACCTACGGGATCGCCTTTTCCCATACAATCCACCCCGCACAGGTCCTCTGGGAAGAATTTACTTCAGTCAGCCAAAACTAGGCTGACGGGTACTACCCAGAGGACCTTTTCTTCTGCTGCTCCCAGATTATGGAATGGCCTGCCAGAGGAGATTCGTCAGCTCACTAGTCTTTTGGAATTTAAAAAAGCCATAAAGACTGATCTCTTCCGGCAGGCCTATCTGGCGGAATTTTAGGTTGCCTTTAAGATGTTTTTACGATGTTTTAATGATGTTTTAATGATGTTTTAATGATGTTTTAATGATGTTTTTAGTATGTTTTAAGATGTTTTAATAGTATGTATTGTATATTTTATATTTTTGTTGTTCCCTGCCTCGATCTAGACGGAGAGGTGGGTAAGAAATAAAAAATTTATTATTATTATTATTATTATTATTATTATTATTATTATTATTATTATTATTATTCTAACTGTTCCTTTTTGCATTTTATACTACAAGTTAATTTATTGTTTAGGGCTATGTCCCAAACTTCTTTATACCAATCAGTTATTAGAAAAACAGGTTGTACTTTCCATTTCCTCACTATCATTAACCTAGCTGCAGTTAACAAGTTTACAATTGGTTCCTTCGTATTTTGGGCACAAATGACTTTATCGGTTATTGATAACAATTCAAGTTTAGGACATACCTCTAGATTAATACCAATAATTTCCAATATTTCTGTAAAAACCTCTTGCCAAAATTTCAGTACATTTTTACAACTCCACCACATATGGGCAGATGTACCTATTTCCTGACATCTTCTCCAACAGAGTGCAGAGCAATTGTTATCTATTCTATTTAATCTTACTGGAGTTAGGTACCATCTCCATATTAATTTATAGAAATTCTCCTTTATCCTAGTTGACATAACTTTCACAATCCGTCTATCCCATATTTTGTTCCAGCCCACCTTCAAAGTCACCTCTTCAAATTCATTATCCCATACTGTCTTTACATGGTCATCTTGTTCTTCTGATTTTAGCTCTGCCGCTCTTGCCTCCTCCTCCCCCTCCTCTTGCCGCCTCCTCCTCTTCCATGCCCAGAAGATAAGATGCTCAGTTTTTCTCTCTCCTGTGCTAGGAGACTGTTGCATTGTGAAAATTCCATTGATTCTTATTCAACATAGGGTTTTGAGGGCAGAGGACAAGGATTTGCATAACATTTGCATATACTAATTTATATGTGGGGAAGGTTGTGAGCAGACCAGGTGACCTGTGTGCCTGCTCATTCTGCTGTTGTTCAGATGCCAACATTTGATGGGCAACATTAAGAAATATGGTTCTTTAAACTGACTTCAGACTGGACAGCCCTTCAAACAGAGGGCACCTTCAAATAGAGGACTGTCCTCTGTAAAGTAGGATACATGGCCACCCTAAGGGATGATGCAGGGGAGGGAAAGCTATCTAGCAAGGCTGTCCTATCAGACTGGCAGGGATGGTCCAAAAAGCTGGTTGGCCCATGCAGGGGCCAGACAGTTGGTCCATGGAGTGTTCCTCCTCACTAGCTCAGCTGTACCTGGTTTGGGATCCCCTCCCTATCTGTCTGTGGGGTCATACCCTCAATTTGAACCTGGGACTCTGTACACGTAGACTAGGGCTTCACCTGCAGCCCCTATTGTCCTGGTGTCTATGACTGGGTCCTGTGACTGGGGGAGAACAAATGCCGCCCACCCCATGCATTCTTTTGTTCTGCTGTCACTGAGTGGCTAGCCTAGGGCTCTCTGGAGTTTGCAGTGTGGGGTTGAGTAGTCTGGAGTAGGGTTGAGCACCTTCTTCTCTTTTGCCTCTTACATGACTGGGTTTTGCCAAATATGTAGAAGGTGAATGGGGGTATCCCCCACTTCTTTCTGGTGAGGGTATTCCCACCTTTTCCCTGCTGGGGCTCAGCTCCAATCTCCTGCTTCCTAACATCACACCCTATTGAGTGTATAGCTGTTGGAATATGTGACAAGAAGATATGTGACCCTCCTCTGCAGAGAGGGTTTTTTTTAAATGTCAACTGCCCATTAAAGGGTTACAGCAGACTTGTGTAGGCTGGTTGAAGGGCAGGGTTCAGTGGACTGAACCACTTGATTGAATCAGGGGAGGGAATGCTGGGCATTGCTTAGCAACAAGTTTGAATTCCATTCTAACACTCCTCTGACAGATAGACCTGTTAACTGACTTAACTGATGCTTGCTAGGCTTTAGCAATGAAGGGATTGACCCGTGTGTGTTTTCCTTACCTCACAGAGTGAGTAACGTTTAAGAAACTGCACTTCTGTAACCATCAAGCTTTAGGACTTGAGTAATCTTATGTTACAGTTGTTTATCTTTTTTAAAGCATCTACTTTAAAACAACTCCTGTGTGCATGTATTTGTCTGAGAGAAGTCTGCTGCTGCTTTTGTGCTAGGATCATAGGCCACAATTCAAGACAGATATAGAGTTGGAAGGGGTCTACAAGGCCATCAAGTCCAGCCCCCTGCTCAATGCAGGAAACTAGAGGAAGGGTCTCCTATCCAAGTAATTACCAGGCCTGACCCTGCTTAGCTCGCTCTTCCAACAATATCCAAGGGTTGTAGCTGCCAGTGGGACTCTGTAGCTCCTCTTGTTGTTTGCTCTGGCTCTTCCCTTTGACTACTTGTCAAAAGAGTCTTTGCATCCCTGGGTGAGTCTTGAACTCTTGTTTCAGGAGGGCTGAGTGTGCACTGTATAGGTTCCCTGTCCCGGAAACTATGGAGGTGTTGTGTTGTGTGAGCTTTTCTTCTTTCCCTTTGTTTGTGTGGTGCTGAAAAATGGTGGTTGTAAGGAGTGTCATGCCCCTGCCCATGGGCAAAGCGTTATAGCAGTAAGTATGTGAGGGGAGGAGGGAGTGTGAGAGGAGTGTGGAATGTTGAGATGTCTGCTGATTGGCTGAGAGAGTGAGAAGGGTGTGTGTGAAGCCTGTGATATATAAACAGTGGGTGGTGCTGTTCAAGGGGAGTCTGAGGGAAGTCTGAAGAGAGAGAGGGAGAAGAGGGGGAGAGAGGGTTGAGAAGTCTGAGTAGAGTGGAGAATTGGAGAGTACAGTCTGAGAGGGGGGGGTTTCAATGTTTAGAACAGGGCTCTCCAACCTTGGGTCCCCAGATGTTGCTGGCTACAGCTCCCAGCATACCCAGCCAGCATGGCTAATGGCAAGGGATTCTGGGGGCTGTAGTCCAGCAACATCTGGGGGCCCAAGGTTGGAGAGCCCTGGTTTAGAATCTCTTAACATTATCTATTTCCCTACCCTTAATTGTAATTAAATAAACTTGTTTCCTTTTTAAAACTTAAAAGGAATGGTCTGAATAAATTACCCCGAAGGGATTGGTGGCAACAGAGGAGCAAAGAGAGTGTCGATTTTTGAAAAGTGCTTGCAGAGGTGGTGGGCTGGGCAAGGAGGAGGGAGGCCTGACAAGGAGCATAAGGGGATTTGAACCCCTGCCCATCATCAGGATGCCTGGGGTCCTGGCTGGTTGAGTCACTGGGGCTGGTTGAGTGGGGGTGTTCTGGCATCATTTTGCACACTGTGAGTATGGGGATGCAGGGGTGTGTGCTGGAGGTGTGTCCTCATCATTGTGAGTCCATTGTTTCCCTTTGTGCGTGCATGAACAGCATGTGGGTGTCACAGCAAGCAGTCGCTGATCATTGGGTTTTGGCAGTGTTTCCAGGGACACCGGGGACATGTCTGCCATATATTGTCTGTACATATTATTCCAAATCATTCCTTTAGAGGAAAAATGCTAGGTCAGAAAGAAACAAGCCCTCTGTCTCTCATTAGCTTTACAATGTTCCAAATTTAGACCAGGAATTCCTGTTTTTCTGGATTTGCTTGCAGCCCTGTCTACAGTGTCTAAGGCCTTGTAGGCACTGTCATGTGTGCATCTGTGTAGAATGGAAACAGTGCCCCCATTAGTGGTACAGGGCACTATCCCAGCATGCTGTAAAGGAGTAAGGGACAGCTTGGGGGGGCAGGGGAAGCTTTTTACTTCCTTTTTTAAAGATGGGTTTGCATTCCTGTACAGCAGGTAGGAAAGGGAGGTTCACATTCCTCAAGATAACTAGATGGGAAGGAACAGATGTTGAAATGTTTTTCCAACGTGAATCAGTTGTTTACTTTTTTTCTTTTCTTTTAAAAATATGGGCACTCATCTGCTTAAGTCAGGGGTGGGGGACCTCAGGGCCAGGAGGCAAATCCAGCCTTCCTGGTGTCCCAAGCTGGCCATCCAGGGTTCCCCAGAAGGCCATGCCTGCTTCCCCTGGCCCCACCCATTTCCCCCCAACTACTGAGTGTTTGGTGATTTCCCAGCTTTTGTGCCCCACCCCACCCTGCCCCCATTATAAATGACTGGAATTGCTCCCCTAAGGCTTAGTTACTGGTAGTAAGAGCTTTAAGTTACAATATGCTGGTATCTTTTGTATTTTGGCCCCGCCCCTTTTGCCTTCAGCCCCACCCATGTCTGGAATGCTAAGGCTACAAGAGCCTCTCCAAAATGGAATTTGGCCCTCAGGCTAAAAGAGGTTACCCACCCCTGGCTTATGTTGATAGGCTGGGAGGAGGGGGTGGGTTGGGCCAGTGCTGTGGTCCCGCTGCCCCTTTTCCCTTCAGACCTCAAAACATGAGAACTGACTTGCTGGATCAGGCCAAGCTTCTTGTAACTTACAGCACAATCCTATACCCGTTTACTCAGAAGTCAGTCCCATTGAGTGGAATGGTCCTTACTCTCAGGTAAGTGGGCATTGGACTGTAGCCTTAGCATGCTGGTTCCAACAGAGGCCAGCCAGAAACCTTTGGAAGCTCACAAACAGGGCACAAAGCTGATGTATTTCCACTGTTGTTTGCCTCTGGGCATTGGAATACTGCCCATGTATGTGGAGGTTCAATTGACTATCATAGCTAAAGAAAATGGCTGTGTGTCATGGCTCTCGGCAATGATACACAAGAAGCTATGGTGCTTTGAGTCCTTGGCTTCTCACAACAACTCTACAATCCCATTATCCATGGAATAGTTGGCAGTTTTTATCATCTTGTTCCAGGTAATTCAGCATGCTCCATATCATGAGTAACTCTTGCAGGTATTAGATGGGGGTAATCTTGTCTAATTGGTTCCCATTTAATTATCCCCCATTCCCTGCAGAACTGCTACAGGCACATTCTGAAGTCTTGAAGGTGTGGATTCAGTTTCAGAAATGATTCCAACAGGAGTTTAATTACTTGAATTTGGCAATAAACATGCCCTGTTTTGTAAAAGTTATTGTCTTAAAGGGGTGGGGGAAGAATTAAACAAAAGGATTTCCTCTAGGGTAGGATGCCCGCAGAGCTGATTGGTTTTTCTGGTAACGTTTGGTTAGCATCATGCTCTGTGTTTACTTTCCCCCTGGTACCCATCCCATGTTTCCAGGGCCAGAGTCCCTTGCTGAGTCCCACCACTGCAGGAGTGCAGTTGGACATATGAGGCCACGCAGGCAGTCTACTACCTACATGTGAGTTCCTGTCATTGAGTCCAAGAGATGTGGTCAAGAAGTGAGCCTAGGGGTATTGGCAGGGCCGGTGTCAAGGGTAGGCATGGTTGGGGACCTGCCGAGGGCCCACACCCCAGCAAAGGGTCACTGACAAAAGCCCCCTGCATTTGCTGCTCCTCTTCACCATTACCACCTGCTTGTTCACTTGCCTCTTGCTCTGGTCCAGACAACAGTGGTGGTGAGAAGGAGAAGCAGTAGATGTCACTGCCTACTTGCTCTCTGTCTAGCAAGCAAGCGGGTGATGATAAGCAATGGTGAGGAAAAGGAGGAGGAGCAGTAGCAGCTGGTGACATTAGCAGTGAGAAGGTAGATTCACTAAGGAAGGGGGCCCACTGAGGGTGTCTTGCCCAGGGGCTCTCAAAAACCTGGAGCTGTTAGTGGTTATTGAGAAGCAGCTACCAAAACGTCTCAAGCTGAACACGCAATTTATGAATCTTATTGGGAATCCTTAGGAGAAACTGTATTGGCGAGGCTCTCCATATAAATGTATTTGTTAACCAAATCATGGTGGCTCTGGGGTCCCTAATAATGTCTAACCCTCTTTTTGGTCACCC
Source organism: Shinisaurus crocodilurus (assembly GCA_021292165.1). Lineage (NCBI taxonomy): Eukaryota > Metazoa > Chordata > Lepidosauria > Squamata > Shinisauridae > Shinisaurus > Shinisaurus crocodilurus. The sequence goes on along the minus strand of CM037879.1, from coordinate 42,863,692 downwards.
CATCCTTGAGTACCAGGAGAACAAGGAGCCAACTCTATCTGGATCTGTCAGCCATCTGGCTGTCTCTTGAAAACTTGGTACTCAAGAGCGCCTAAGTGGTTTGAGGCTTATGCCCCATTGTTTTGAATTCGTATCTAAAAGCGGAAAAACCCAAAGGTACACTTTTCTATTGCTTTGCAACCAAACAAGAGGTGAAGTTATTTTTGTCCCCCTTCCTCTGAAGTCAGGTAGCAATAAGCACTTCTGTTCTATTCCTTTTACCTTTCTCCTAAATCGATCTATTTTTTTCACCCCCATGGATCATTGCCACCAGCATCCGAGCTCCCTTGGACTTGGTTACACAGCTTTCAATCTCCTGCTCTGCTATTTCCATAGCACAGGGGTGCACAACCTTTTCAGCTCCAAGGGCAGCATGTGATGGTGGCTCAGGAGTTGGGGGGGTGCATATGTGCGCAGACACACACCAGTGATCTTGATACAGATCACTCATTCCAGTGAGGAAAGAGTGGGAGGGAGTGGAGGCCCTCCCCCCCCCCACTTCCCCCAGCGATCCTGATGCCTGCTACCAGCGAGGAAAAAGTGATCTGTATCAGGATCACTGGGGGAGGGAATATGGCGGTGGCGGTGGTGGCAGGGTCAGGGCACCTGTGAGGGGGCACAATTAAAGGCTTGGGGGCATCATGGGTTGTTGTGCATGCTTGCCATTACATCCACCTTCTCCTCCTTACCTGAGAAACACTAATTGGCCCACTCTTCATCTTTTCCTATTATTTCTGGTTAAGTCTGTTAGAATTAGTATACAGTCATGCCTTGGATTGAGAGCATAATTCGTTCCGGAAACGTGTTTGTAATCCAAAACACTCTTATATCAAAACGAAATCCCCCCAAAAAAATTTGTACAGAGATGTTTAATTTAAGCCGTACTACAGTACTTGTATTGCAAGACGTCGCTTGTATATCAAGTAAAAAAAAATTAAATATTTAAAAATTTGCTTGTCTTGCAAAACGCTCTCAAACCAAGTTACTTGCAATCCAAGGTATTACTGTATTATCTCATGTGCTATATAGTATAGTATACTATCCCATGTGGTGGGTATACTAACCAAGCCATTTTTTTTACTTCTATAACGAATGTGCATGCTGTGTTTTTGAGAACAAAAATCTGTAACAATAAAGTCTATGGTATAATGAAAGTTTGAGCTAATTTCCCATTTTAAAAGTAGCCATTCCCTACTTTGTTGAGGGCATATAGTCCGTAAATCTGCAGTGTGTACACCACACCCTTGTTAAAGTCCCCTTTAGACCTGTGTTTGTTGTTACACGTGTACACATGCGAGTTGCATGTCTGTATGAACAAGGATGCATGGCAACAGGTGAGACGTGAACCCTAGCAGTCCCTAGTTGAAGTCTTTAGGAATATCTTGACTGGTGAGTATCCATGAGTCATTTTTCTTTTCATATTTCTACCAGCAGTTGTTTATATTGAAGTATAGTTTTAACAGTTTCTTTATTGTTCATTCCATCTCTTCCAATAAGCATGAGATAACTAGCTCAGTTTAATCTTGTTCTGTTTCTTCTAACCTTGGCAGACAGTTGTGTGCTGGGCCATGTCCCCCTCGCCGGATCGTCACCTTGAAGTGGTGAGTGGGCTTGCGTGTTCCGATGAATCCTGTGAGCAATGCCGTCGGGAGCTATGTACTCCCAGTAGGGTCACCCATGGCGGTAAGGTCCAGGGAGAGGAACCAGACAAAGAACGATCCAAAACATAAAGTCCTCAACGGCAGAACAGGCGGAAGATAATTAAACCTAAATTGCAACGGCTGTGAAGGCGGATGAAGGCTGCAGCAGAGAATGGTTTTCCAATCGTCAGGGTAACCGTGCCATTGGATCTCTGCCGTACTCTGTCAAGTTTGTGTGGTGATTCGTTGTGCACCGATCTCCCCACATAAAACAGTTTCACGCACAGGCGTCTTCCAACCCAACCCATCCAACCCAACCCAACCCAACCCAACCAAACAAAAACAAAAAAAGTCCCATGGCGACTGGCGAATGGCAACGGGGGCAGGACTGTGAATCTGGAAGCCCCTAGTCATGGACCAGCACATGGGCGGTGGATGCAGACTCAGTCGCCCTGTTCAAGGAACGAGGTAGTCGAGCAGCTCGGCAGCTGTATCCATGACTGAGCAGCCCTATTTAGGATCCACTCTGCTCACCCCGTATGGGGAGGGGGCTAGAAAAGGTGCCCTAAACATAGTCTACCTCTTTCTCCCCTGACTGGATTACCGCGTCCAGAGGGGTCACCATTTTAGCGGTCGAAAAAGACATTTGAATTTTGGAACATGGAATATACGGACATTGCTGGATAACATAGATAGTGAACGCCCTGAGCGTAGGACTGCTATTATTGCAAGGGAGCTGAGACGGTTTAAGATTGACATAGCAGCACTTCAAGAAACTCGAAGGGCAGGAGAGGGACAGCTGAAAGAAGAAAAAGGAGGTTATACCTTCTTCTGGAAAGGACTACCTGAGCAGGACCGACGAATACATGGTGTAGGCTTTGCCATCAAAAATGAACTAGTGAACTCTTTGTCAGAAGTTCCTACTGGCATTAACGAACGCCTGATAACTCTTCGATTAAAGCTCGCCAATAACCAACAGGTAACTATTTTGAGCGTTTATGCACCAACATTAGATGCTGATGATGACATCAAGGAAAGTTTTTATAGCCAGTTGGACACTCTCCTGTCAGAGATACCTAAGGAGGATAAAATTATCCTCCTGGGCGATTTTAACGCAAGAGTCGGGCGTGACTTTGATTTATGGCCAGAAACTATTGGAAAAGACGGAGTTGGTAATAGCAACCCGAACGGACTCTTACTTTTGTCTATATGTGCAGAGCATAATCTCACTATCACAAACACGCTCTTTCGACAAAAGAATAAGTTTAAAACATCATGGCAGCACCCACGGTCAAAGCACTGGCATCTTCTGGATTATGTAATTGTCCGTGTTAGAGATCACCGCGATGTACTTATTACTAGGGCCATGGTGAGTGCCGACGACTGCTGGACAGACCACCGACTAATCCGTTCCACAATGGTTATCAACATTGCTCCCCAACGTAGGCTTCAAGGAAGGAAACCAAGGCGTAAAATGAACATCCAAGTCCTTCAAGATCCTATTAAGCAAACTCGTCTTCAATCACTTCTTAAGGAACATCTACCTACGGAACCTCCTGACAACATTGAGGACCATTGGTCTAAGCTGAAAACCTCCATTACTGCAGCTTGTGAACAAACTATTGGATATGAAACTAAGAAACATCAGGATTGGTTTGATGAAAATGACAATGAGATTAAATATATAATTGACCAAAAAAGGAAAGCCTTCCAAATATGGCAAAATGATATTAACTGCGCTGCCAAGAAAAAAACCTACGCTAGCGCAAAGGCTGAGGTCCAAAGAAGAACAAGAGAACTTAAGAACGCTTGGTGGAAAAAGAAAGCTGAAGAAATTCAACAACTTGCAGAATCTCATGATGCACGGGCCTTTTTTAAGGCCACAAGGGCCATTTATGGACCAAAAACCTATGGTACAAACCCTTTACAATCAAAAGATGGCACCAAACTCTTAAAAGACAAAGAGTCTATTGCACTGCGTTGGAAAGAGCATTATTATGACCTTTTAAATCGTAAATCTAAGGTGGATAATGAGATTTTTTCGCAAATCCCACAAAAACAAATTAAAGAGGAACTTGCAATACTCCCCACTTTGGATGAAGTAAAAAAAGCCATTAATCAAATGAAGAACAACAAAGCTAGTGGACCAGATGGGATTCCTGCTGAAATCTTTAAAGAAGGGGGCCCCGAACTTGTACAACATCTTCATAAACTCATCGAAAAAATCTGGATAAGAGAAGAGATCCCAGAAGACTTCAGGGATGCCATAATTATCACCCTCTTTAAGAAGGGTGATAGAACAGACTGTGGAAACTATCGGGGCATTTCTCTCTTAGCAACCGCAGGTAAAATATTTGCTAGGATTCTCGCAAACCGTCTTCTATCTATTTCAGAAGAGATCCTCCCTGAAACTCAATATGGTTTCCGCCCCTCTAGAGGGACAGTAGACATGATTTTTACTGCACGTCAGCTCCAAGAAAAATGCCGGGAGCAAAATCAACCCCTTTATATGGCATTTATTGATTTGGCTAAGGCCTTTGATACTGTAGACCGTACAGCTCTCTGGACTATCCTTATGAAAATTGGATGCCCCAATAAATTTGTGAATATCTTGCGACTTCTCCATGACAACATGACGGCAACAGTTTTGGACAACAACGGCTCTCATGGTGCTCCATTTAAAGTGGGATCAGGTGTTAAACAGGGATGTGTTATCGCCCCAACATTATTTGCCATTTTCATCGCCATGGTTTTACATCTTGTCAAGGGGAAACTTCCCACCGGTGTGGGAATTATATATCGAACAGATGGAAAGCTTTTTAATCTCAGCAGGCTGAAAGCAAAAAGTAAGGTAATTACAACCTCCGTTGTGGAACTTCAGTATGCTGATGATAATGTGGTCTCTGCACATTCAGAGGATGATCTCCAAACTATCCTAAATGCTTTTGCAGAAGCATACGAAAAACTTGGTCTCTCACTTAACATCAAAAAAACCAAAGTGCTTCATCAGATAGAGCAAGCCAATCCTTTGGTGATGCCATCTATCCAGCTTGGCGGGACAATACTGGAAAATGTCGATCATTTTCTCTATCTTGGCAGCTATCTTTCTGTTACAGCTAACATCGACAGTGAAATCCAGCATCGTCTGAGCTCCGCAAGTGCCGCATCTTCTCGAATGAAACATAGAGTGTTCGAGGATCGGGATATTTGTAAGAAGACCAAAACACTGGTTTATGAAGCCATTGTATTACCAACTTTATTGTATGCCTGCGAAACATGGACTATCTATAAACGTCACTTCCACCTCCTTGAAAGGTTTCATCAACGTTGCCTCCGGAAAATCCTGCAAATTACTTGGGAAGATAGGCGAACAAATGTCAGTGTACTGGAAGAAGCAAAGACTACTAGCATTGAAAAAATGATCCTTCAACGCCAACTTCAGTGGACCGGTCATGTTGTTCGAATGCCTGACTGCCGTCTCCCAAAGCAGTTACTTTACTCCCAACTCAAGGATGGAAAGCGGAATATCGGTGGTCAATATAAGAGGTTTAAAGATGTTCATAAGGCTAATCTAAAAAAATGCAATATAAACATCGAAAACTGGGAAGCTCTGGCCCATGAACGATCTAAATGGAGGTTGGCCTTTCACAAAGGTTCCATGGACTTTGAAGAAGCCCGAGTGCAAGGTGAAAGGGAAAAACGTGCTAAGCGAAAAGCACGTCAAATGAATCCTTTACAGGACCATCTTCTATCTGGTAACCTGTGTCCTCACTGTGGGAAGCTGTGTGGATCTAGAATTGGCCTCCACAGTCACTTACGGACCATCGCTAGAGTCTACACAATCTTCTTTAGAATTTCCTCCTTTTATCCCGGAAGACAATCTTACTCGGTCACGAGTGATCGCCTGATGATGATGATGATGATGGGCCATGTCACATTTTCATTTGCCTTCTCTGGAAATAATCCTGCTGAAGCAAATATGCAATATGACAAACTAGAACTCATTCAGAAGGGAAAGAAGGGAGATGATGATGATGGTGGTGGTGGTGGTGGTGGTGGTGGTGTCCCCCCTGCAATTTACAATTAACAAAAGCAACCCCAAGAGCAGAAAAATAAAGGTGTGAAATCTCAGCTATCCTTAAATACAGTGTTGCCATTAATGCCCTGATAATTTTAAGGCCAAGAACAGATATATACTAGAAAAAGAGCCCACCAAGAGGTAAGTACTTTTATTTATTTATTATTTAAAATATTTATATACAAAATCACAGGCGGTGTACAGAATTCAATAAAACTACAATTAAAATAAGCACAAGCCACAATAAAAGCAGACTATTAAGCAAATCTAAACAAGCAAATGCTTGGTTAAACAGGTAGGTTTTTAACAGGCGCTGAAACACCATCAAGGTTGGCATGTGTTGCACTGCAGCGGGGAGAGAATTCCAAAAGCGGGGTGCCAGCCACAACAGAAAAGGCCCTTTCCCTAGTTTTATTTTATTTATTTATTTATTTATTTATTTATTTATTATATTTATACGCTGCCTTTTTTCCTGCAAGGAACCCAAGGCGGCTTATATTATCCTCCTCCTCTCCATTTTATCCTCACAACAACCCTGTGAGGTAGGTTAGGCTGAGAGGCAGTAAGTGGCCAAAGTCACCCAGTGAGTTTCATGGCTGAGTGGGGACTAGAACCCGGATCTCCTGCATCCCAGTCCATCATCATCAGGCGATCACTCGTGACCGAGTAAGATTGTCTTCCGGGATAAAAGGAGGAAATTCTAAAGAAGATTGTGTAGACTCTAGCGATGGGTCCGTAAGTGACTGTGGAGGCCAATTCTAGATCCACACAGCTTCCCACAGTGAGGACACAGGTTACCAGATAGAAGATGGTCCTGTAAAGGATTCATTTGACGTGCTTTTCGCTTAGCACGTTTCTCCCTTTCACCTTGCACTCGGGCTTCTTCAAAGTCCATGGAACCTTTGTGAAAGGCCAACCTCCATTTAGATCGTTCATGGGCCAGAGCTTCCCAGTTTTCGATGTTTATATTGCATTTTTTAGATTAGCCTTATGAACATCTTTAAACCTCTTATATTGACCACCGATATTCCGCTTTCCATCCTTGAGTTGGGAGTAAAGTAACTGCTTTGGGAGACGGCAGTCAGGCATTCGAACAACATGACCGGTCCACTGAAGTTGGCGTTGAAGGATCATTTTTTCAATGCTAGTAGTCTTTGCTTCTTCCAGTACACTGACATTTGTTCGCCTATCTTCCCAAGTAATTTGCAGGATTTTCCGGAGGCAACGTTGATGAAACCTTTCAAGGAGGTGGAAGTGACGTTTATAGATAGTCCATGTTTCGCAGGCATACAATAAAGTTGGTAATACAATGGCTTCATAAACCAGTGTTTTGGTCTTCTTACAAATATCCCGATCCTCGAACACTCTATGTTTCATTCGAGAAGATGCGGCACTTGCGGAGCTCAGACGATGCTGGATTTCACTGTCGATGTTAGCTGTAACAGAAAGATAGCTGCCAAGATAGAGAAAATGATCGACATTTTCCAGTATTGTCCCGCCAAGCTGGATAGATGGCATCACCAAAGGATTGGCTTGCTCTATCTGATGAAGCACTTTGGTTTTTTTGATGTTAAGTGAGAGACCAAGTTTTTCGTATGCTTCTGCAAAAGCATTTAGGATAGTTTGGAGATCATCCTCTGAATGTGCAGAGACCACATTATCATCAGCATACTGAAGTTCCACAACGGAGGTTGTAATTACCTTACTTTTTGCTTTCAGCCTGCTGAGATTAAAAAGCTTCCCATCTGTTCGATATATAATTCCCACACCGGTGGGAAGTTTCCCCTTGACAAGATGTAAAACCATGGCGATGAAAATGGCAAATAATGTTGGGGCGATAACACATCCCTGTTTAACACCTGATCCCACTTTAAATGGAGCACCATGAGAGCCGTTGTTGTCCAAAACCGTTGCCGTCATGTTGTCATGGAGAAGTCGCAAGATATTCACAAATTTATTGGGGCATCCAATTTTCATAAGGATAGTCCAGAGAGCTGTACGGTCTACAGTATCAAAGGCCTTAGCCAAATCGATAAATGCCATATAAAGGGGTTGATTTTGCTCCCGGCATTTTTCTTGGAGCTGACGTGCAGTAAAAATCATGTCTACTGTCCCTCTAGAGGGGCGGAAACCATATTGAGTTTCAGGGAGGATCTCTTCTGAAATAGATAGAAGACGGTTTGCGAGAATCCTAGCAAATATTTTACCTGCGGTTGCTAAGAGAGAAATGCCCCGATAGTTTCCACAGTCTGTTCTATCACCCTTCTTAAAGAGGGTGATAATTATGGCATCCCTGAAGTCTTCTGGGATCTCTTCTCTTATCCAGATTTTTTCGATGAGTTTATGAAGATGTTGTACAAGTTCGGGGCCCCCTTCTTTAAAGATTTCAGCAGGAATCCCATCTGGTCCACTAGCTTTGTTGTTCTTCATTTGATTAATGGCTTTTTTTACTTCATCCAAAGTGGGGAGTATTGCAAGTTCCTCTTTAATTTGTTTTTGCGGGATTTGCGAAAAAATCTCATTATCCACCTTAGATTTACGATTTAAAAGGTCATAATAATGCTCTTTCCAACGCAGTGCAATAGACTCTTTGTCTTTTAAGAGTTTGGTGCCATCTTTTGATTGTAAAGGGTTTGTACCATAGGTTTTTGGTCCATAAATGGCCCTTGTGGCCTTAAAAAAGGCCCGTGCATCATGAGATTCTGCAAGTTGTTGAATTTCTTCAGCTTTCTTTTTCCACCAAGCGTTCTTAAGTTCTCTTGTTCTTCTTTGGACCTCAGCCTTTGCGCTAGCGTAGGTTTTTTTCTTGGCAGCGCAGTTAATATCATTTTGCCATATTTGGAAGGCTTTCCTTTTTTGGTCAATTATATATTTAATCTCATTGTCATTTTCATCAAACCAATCCTGATGTTTCTTAGTTTCATATCCAATAGTTTGTTCACAAGCTGCAGTAATGGAGGTTTTCAGCTTAGACCAATGGTCCTCAATGTTGTCAGGAGGTTCCGTAGGTAGATGTTCCTTAAGAAGTGATTGAAGACGAGTTTGCTTAATAGGATCTTGAAGGACTTGGATGTTCATTTTACGCCTTGGTTTCCTTCCTTGAAGCCTACGTTGGGGAGCAATGTTGATAACCATTGTGGAACGGATTAGTCGGTGGTCTGTCCAGCAGTCGTCGGCACTCACCATGGCCCTAGTAAGAAGTACATCGCGGCGATCTCTAACACGGACAATTACATAATCCAGAAGATGCCAGTGCTTTGACCGCGGGTGCTGCCATGATGTTTTAAACTTATTCTTTTGTCGAAAGAGCGTGTTTGTGATAGTGAGATTATGCTCTGCACATATAGACAAAAGTAAGAGTCCGTTCGGGTTGCTATTACCAACTCCGTCTTTTCCAATAGTTTCTGGCCATAAATCAAAGTCACGCCCGACTCTTGCGTTAAAATCGCCCAGGAGGATAATTTTATCCTCCTTAGGTATCTCTGACAGGAGAGTGTCCAACTGGCTATAAAAACTTTCCTTGATGTCATCATCAGCATCTAATGTTGGTGCATAAGCGCTCAAAATAGTTACCTGTTTGTTATTGGCGAGCTTTAATCGAAGAGTTATCAGGCGTTCGTTAATGCCAGTAGGAACTTCTGACAAAGAGTTCACTAGTTCATTTTTTATGGCAAAGCCTACACCATGTATTCGTCGGTCCTGCTCAGGTAGTCCTTTCCAGAAGAAGGTATAACCTCCTTTTTCTTCTTTCAGCTGTCCCTCTCCTGCCCTTCGAGTTTCTTGAAGTGCTGCTATGTCAATTTTAAACCGTCTCAGCTCCCTTGCAATAATAGCAGTCCTACGCTCAGGGCGTTCACTATCTATGTTATCCAGCAATGTCCGTATATTCCATGTTCCAAAATTCAAATGTCTTTTTCGACCGCTAAAATGGTGACCCCACTGGACGCGGTAATCCAGTCAGGGGAGAAAGAGGTAGAACTATGTTTAGGGCACCTTTTCTAGCCCCCTCCCCATACGGGGTGAGCAGAGTGGATCCTAAATAGGGCTGCTCAGTCATGGATACAGCTGCCGAGCTGCTCGACTACCTCGTTCCTTGAACAGGGCGACTGAGTCTGCATCCACCGCCCATGTGCTGGTCCATGACTAGGGGCTTCCAGATTCACAGTCCTGCCCCCGTTGCCATTCGCCAGTCACCATGGGACTTTTTTTGTTTGTTTGGTTGGTTGGGTTGGGTTGGGTTGGATGGGTTGGGTTGGAAGACGCCTGTGCGTGAAACTGTTTTATGTGGGGAGATCGGTGCACAACGAATCACCACACAAACTTGACAGAGTATGGCAGAGATCCAATGGCACGGTTACCCTGACGATTGGAAAACCATTCTCTGCTGCAGCCTTCATCCGCCTTCACAGCCGTTGTAATTTAGGTTTAATTATCTTCCGCCTGTTCTGCCGTTGAGGACTTTATGTTTTGGATCGTTCTTTGTCTGGTTCCTCTCCCCGGACCTTACCGCCATGGGTGACCCTACTGGGAGTACATAGCTCCCGACGGCATTGCTCACAGGATTCATCGGAACACGCAAGCCCACTCACCACTTCAAGGTGACAACACTCTAACAACACAGGCCTGTTGCTTACGCTGGCTCAGCTTGTCTGAGCGTGGATCAGGGTCAAGCCTGGTTATTACTTGGATGGGAGACCCCCTCCTCTAGTTTCCTGCACTGAGCAGGGGGTTGGACTTGATAGCCTTGTCGGCTCCTTCCAACTCTATGATCTATGAAATCTAATCCTCCACGCCACACTGGCTCCCCTCCTGCTCCCCTCTTCCAGGCAATCCCTTAATCCAACCAGCTACCCCTATGCTTCTCAATTTACCATAATAAAATGCATAGCAAAAGTGATTTCTCCAAAGTATATGTCCACATTTACCAGATTAGTGGTCTGCTAAGTAACAGGCCTATGTGAGTTCTGTTTCTATATCTGCTTTGCATCAGATTATACCAAGAACACTGTGCTCATGGCCAGTGATGTGGGTTTTCTGGAAAAAATTGAATTGGAAGATTTCCAATGCAAAATCTTCCAATTCCTTTTGCATAGGTTCATTTGCACAGGAAAAAAATCAGTTTGTATCAGAAAATGTTTTGATCCCCTAGAGCAGCGGTGGGCAGCCTGTGACCCTGCAGAAATTTTAGCCTACAATTCCCATAATACCTCGCCATTGGCCATGCTGGCTAGAACTGATGAGAGCTGTAGGCCAAAACACTGGGAGAGCCAGAATTTGCCTACCCCTGCCCTAGAGAGATCTAGTTTAGCATGTTTATTTTACTTGCATCTGGTAAACAAAGCTAAAGAAGTACCCCATGTTAACTTTTTGTCTCAATACACCACGAGTATTTAACCGAAAATATTGGAGGGAAAAAATTAAAGCACATTAGAATATACCTTTGTAGGTGAACAAACAACCAGGAGGCCCTGATCTGTACATCTCAATGAACAGGCAGGTTGATATAGGAGAAGGCATTCTCTCAGGTAACCTGGTCCCAAGTTGTTTAGGGCCTTATATGTCAACAACATCACCTTGAACCTGATCTGGTAACATATTAGCAACCAGTGCAGTTCCCTGAGCAAAGGCATAACATGCTCACAGTAAGCTGCCCCACTCAGCAACCTAACTGCCGAATTGTGCACTAGCTGCAGTTTCTGGATCAGTCTGAGGATGGCCCACACAGAGTGCATTGCAGTAACCTTGAGGTTACCAACACATAGATCACTGTGGCCAGATTATCCCTATCCAGGTGTACCAACCAAAGCTGATAAAAGGCACTCCTACTCACAGAGTCCATCTGAGCCTTCAGTGACAAAGGCGGTTCCAGAGGTGCCCCCAAACTACAAACCTGATCCTCCTTCAGGCGGAGTGAAACCCCGTCCAGAACAGGTAAACTGCCTAATTTCCAGACACAGGAACCATCCACCCACAGAGTTCCTGACCTGGTTCACATGATCACCACAGCCCATCGTGGCTTATTAGCCAAGGTGGGTTGCAGTGCCTGCAGGGACCAGATTGACAATCCAAGCGCCTGCTGCCACGGCTTCCTGTTATGTGTGAACTTGGTGAGGGTGGGTAAGCTGAGGCTAAATCCTGTCAAGACAGAGGCCCAGTTTGCACGCAATGAGAAGCCACTGTGGGATAATTTTCCTGCGGGGCTTCTCGCTACAGTGGCCATTTTGAATATTCGAGGGTACGCTGTAGCTTGTCGTTACATGCGAACCTGGCGAAGGTGGGTTGTTGGGTTGGTTGACAAGCCACCCAGATCCCATGGGCCGTTTTAAGGTTGCAGGTGGCTTGTCAACCAACCCAACAACCCACCTTCGCTAGGTTCGCATGTAACGACAAGCTACAGCGTACCCTCGAATATTCAAAATGGCCACTGTAGCGAGAAGCCCCGCAGGAAAATTCTCCCACAGTGGCTTCTCATTGCGTGCAAACTGGGCCTCTGTCTTGACAGGATTTAGCCTCAGCTTATTGGCCCTCATTCAGCCCACCACTGCTCCCAGGCACTGATCTAGGACTTGCACAGCCACAGCTGATTCAGGTGTCACAGGGAAATAGAGTTGGGTGTTGTTCAGGATGCTGATGACATTGTGCCCCAAATCTCCTAATGACTGCTCTCAACAGCTTATATAGGTAGATGTTGAACAGCATCAAGGACAAGATAGTGCCCTGTGGTACCCCACAGTACAATTGCTTGGGGACTGACACAGTCACACAATGCAATTCTCTGAAAACAGCCCTACAGGTATTTTAGAGAAATATTGATTCAGACTGAAAATCACTGACGTTTATTTGACATGCTGCCTGCAGTTTGGGGTATGGTTGCATGTACAGCAGTTCTACCATGCAAATAGAATGGAAGTGATAGCTCATGGGAGACACACATGGCACTTCTCCATCCAAATCAGTGGTCATCAAACTTTCAAAATTTCTACCTTTAGGAAACATGTCTGCTGCCAACTCATCTGCTAAGGAACCCTTGTGTATTGCAAAGGATTCTGGGGGCATATTCTAGGTCTAGTTTCCACTGGGGTACAGAGCACCTATGTTTGGGCTGTACAACCAGACTGCACGTGGGGCTTCAGAAGACTGAATGTTCTTCATATCATATATATACACATCAGTGAGGGAGGAGAGCATCACATCAGCTGAGGGGAGAACTGTGGCAGAAGCAGCCCAGCTCTCCCGTCCTGGATACTATCCCTGCATTGAGCAGCGGGTTGGACTAGATGGCCTTATAGGCCCCTTCCAACTCTACTATTCTATCCTTTTTTAAAAAAAAAAACTTTTTTATTTCTATAAAAAAAAAACACAACAACACAAAACATATAACAATAATTAACAATTAACAAAACTAAAATGGACTTCTGAATTTTTCAACAGCAAATATAGGTAACAAATAATTTCTCTACTCGATAATCAAAAAAGAAAAGCTCTCTTTTTTTCTATTATCACAAATTTATCATCTTATTTTTTTTCCTAGTGTCAGTTCATCTTATTATTCCACAAAACCACAGATAAACAAATCATTGTTTTCTAACCCCTGCAAAAAGTCAATTAGAGGTTTCCACTCTGCAATAAACGTAGATGTTTGTCTTTTCTCTAATTACTAATGCATTCTATGATTCTGTCCGATCCATTCCAAAATTGGGTCTTGAGGGTGGGGAACAGGTGCTTCCTGGGATGGGATGCTCTCCAAGGAAAATTACAAAGTGCAAACTGACCCAAAGTCCCATTGACACAAACAGAACAAACTCCCAATAAAATGTGATATGGATCAGGAAGTACATCAGCTCTGTATCCAAGTAGTCTAGCTTTGATGGTTTGAGGGTCAGGCTGTGTGTATATTTTATGAGTGTAGTCTTTTAAAATGGAAACAGAAAATAGTGTACAAACAATGGCATTTATATGGCAGTTGGTGTCATTTAAAAATAACCTTTGCATGCTTTTATGAGCTCATTGAAGCACTTGTGTTTCCTGCTCCTGTTTTTATTGGCAGGGGGTGGTTTCAGAGTTCAAGTGGCTCCTATAAACTCCTGAGTCCTTAAACATTTAAGGCAAGTACTGATGGTTTGGGAATGATACTGAGCGGAGACAAACACCGAGTTGGCAAGTGTGCTCTGGTGTGTTTAGGTACTTGGCACTTTGTCAGCATTTGCCTTTTAATATTTAATAGTGTCTATAAAACCTGAAGGCTGCAACAAATGTAATATTCAAGGCCACATGACATTTGGCTCAGTTGTAATTCTTTCCATTACAGACAGGGCTTGAGACATAAAAAATTATGTCAGTTTTGAAGCCAAAATCTTCAAAGCTAACAAAGACCTAGAGATTTGGGCTTGGAATCCAGGGATTTCTGGATGATGTGGATTATCTAGATCTATTTCAAGCTGATTTCAGGCCTAGTTATGGGTCCGAGACTGCTTTGGTTGCCTTGGTGGACAATTGAAGTCCACTCAGTTGAAGGCACACTTGGATGAAGCCGATTATTTAGATCCGTGCCAGTCGGGCTTCAGGTCTGGACATGGGACAGAGACAGCCTTGGTCGCCTTGGTGGATGATATGAGGAGGGCTTTGGATAGGGGCGAATGCTCCTTTCTAGTCCTCCTCGATCTCTCGGCGGCTTTTGATACCGTTGACTACGGTATCCTCCTGGACCGCCTGGAGGAGTTGGGCTTGGGAGGCACTGTATTGCAGTGGTTCCGGTCCTTCCTCTCTGGAAGGTACCAGAGGGTAGTTCTCGGGGAGGAGGCTTCGGACCCTCGGCTGCTCACTTGTGGAGTGCCGCAGGGTTCCATCCTCTCCCCGATGTTATTCAACATCTACCTCAAGCCGCTGGGAGCTATCATCAGGAGGTTTGGGGTGCGGTGTCATCAGTATGCGGATGACACGCAGCTCTACCTCTGTTTCAAGTCCTCACCGAGGTTGGCCGTTGAGACCCTGTCCAAGTGCCTGGAGGCAGTGGCTGGCTGGATGGGAAGGAACATGCTGAAGCTGAACCCCGACAAGACCGAGGTACTGCTGGTGGGGGACAAGGGGAGGTTAGGGGATGTTGACCTGGTGCTGAATGGGGTACATCTACCCCTGAAGGACCAGGTCCGCAGCTTGGGAGTCATTCTAGACTCCCAGCTGTCCATGGAGGCTCAGGTGGCAGCTGTGAGCCGGGCAGCGCTGTATCAACTCCATCTGATACGGCAGCTGCGCCCCTACCTTCCTAATCACCTGCTCCCATCAGTGGTTCATGCCTTGGTCTCCTCTCGCCTAGACTACTGTAATGCGCTCTACGTGGGGTTACCCTTGAAGACGGTTCGGAAGCTGCAGCTGGTACAGAACGCGGCGGCTCGCCTGGTTAAAGGCAGCCGCCGGCGGGATCACATCACGCCAATGCTGAAGGATTTGCACTGGCTACCAGTTGCTTGCCGAGCCGAATTCAAGGTGTTGGTTTTGACCTTTAAAACCCTATACGGCTCTGGTCCAGTTTATCTCAAGGAGCGTCTCCAGCAACACCAAGTGGGCCGCTCAACAAGATCTGCCATGGATGGCCTTCTCCTTGTCCCTTCAGCCAGAGCAGCTAGACTGGTGGGGACGAGGAAGAGGGCCTTTTCTGTGGCGGCCCCCGTACTGTGGAACTCTCTCCCGAGTGACCTCTGCCATGCCCCCTCTCTGATGAGCTTCCGTCGCTCATTAAAAACCTGGTTGTTCAGGCGGGAATATGGGGTGGGTTAAGATTTTAAAATTTTTATATTGTTTTAATGTATTTTATTGCATTTATGTATTTTATTCTGTGTACATCGCCCAGGGTGGCCGGTTGCCGGCCAGATGGGCGATAAATAAATATTAATATTAATAATAATAATAATAATAATGCCGGGAACTGGACAGGAGGACTGTCCCTTTTGGGTCTGTTGGACCTCTTGGAAGCTTTTGATACCATCGACCATGGTATTCTTCTGGGGCATCTGAGATGGGACTGGGGGGCACTGTTATATGGTGGCTGTGGTCCTACTTGGAGGGGTGATCTCAGAAGGTAGTGCTGGGAGATTCCTGTTTGAGGATGTGACCATTGGCCTGTGCTGTCCCTCAGGGTTCCATCTTATCCCCCATGCTATTTAGCATATACATGAAACCACTGGGAGAGATTGTCTGGAGTTTATGGGTTCAGTGCCACCAGTATGCTGATGACTCCAAATTCTGTCTCTCCTTTCCATCCAAGTCCAAGGAAGTTGTTCCAGTTCTAAACCGATGTCTGATGTCAGTAATGCACTGGATGAGGGCAAACCAATTGAAACTTAATCCAGACAAGACAGAGGTTTGTCAAAAGGCAGATCAAGGAATAGGGTTTCAACCTGTGCAGACAGGGGTTATACTCCTTCTGAAGACTCAGGCTCACAGTTTGGGTGTACTCCTAGGCTCAGCCTTGAACCTGGATGCCCAGGTTTTGGCAGTGGCCAGGAGTGCATTTGCACAGCTGAAGCTAGTGCGCCAACTGCGCCCATTCCAAGAATTGTCTGATCTGGCCACAGTCACGCATGCCTTAGTTACATCCTGTTTGGACTACTGTAATGTGTTCTATGTGGGGCTGCCTTCAAAAACTGTTCAGAAACTTCAGCAGTTTCAGAATGCTGCAGCTAGACTATTGACTGGGGCCAGTTACAGGGAGCACATGACTCCCTTGTTAAAACAGCTTCATTGGCTACTGGTTTGTTTCTGGGCAGAATACAAAGTGCTGGTTATGTCCTATAAAGCCCTATATGGTTTATGACCAGGCTACCTGAAAGACCTCCTTCTCCCATACAAGCCTGCCTGGGTCTTAAGATCTTCAGGAGAAGCCCTTCTTTTGAGATTTTATGAATTTTATTAACCGTTTTATGAATGGCCGCTGTCAGTAATGTAATTGTCACTGTCTATCTGCGTTGCATTTCCCTCTCACCTCACTGTTTACAATTGTTCCACTCAGTTGTAATATGTGTACATACATCTATAACTCAAAATAACACTTCATGCATCTAATGAAGAGGACTGTTGTGCATGAAAGCTGATGCCACAATAAATATTTTAGTCTTTAAGGGGCCACAAGACTCTCTGTTGTCTTTGCTGCAGCAGACTAACACAGCTGCTCCTCTAGAAACACCCACAATGTATAATCTTTTCTGTTAATACCTAGTACGATTCACCTAAAAGCGACAGCTCTGATGATGCACAGTGAGGCTGCATCCAGAGAAACGCTCCCCCTGAACTTTTAGGCCTTTATATAATGTGCTTCTTTACAAATCATAGAATCAATCATAGAACCATAGAAAAGTAGAATTGGAAGGGGCCTACAAGGCCATCGAGTCCAACCCCCCCCCCCGCTGAATGCGGGAATCCAAGTCAAAGCATCCCCGACAGATGGCTGTCCAGCCGCACCTTGAATGCCTCCAGAGTGGGAGGGTACAGGGTGAGCAGGTATTATGTACAAGGGTGCCACAGCAAGCACGACACAGGTCTAGTCCCATAGCAACATCAGGTCAGCCCCTTCCAAATCCCAACTGTTTCCAAAAACCCTCAGTTTCATACCGGTCTGTAGAACAACTTCCATGTACATTCCAGATGGCTTGGGACAAAGAACTTCTTGCAGTCAACAGTCTCATTAATTGAGGCACATTGGGTGACATATAATAGTGTGCAAGCAGACATCCGCTCACACAACGGGGACCTCCCCTTCCTTCCAATCTGGTCCAGAGGATCCCCAACCCACTGGAGTAGATTTGGGAGTGCATGGGGGCTGAAGGGGAAGGGGGAATCCATTCTGTTGGCAGATGGGCACAGTTGGATACACCAATCAAGTAGCAGAATCCATTGTGCTAAAGAACAAACGTGATTGCTGTCATGTTCCTCAAGACAGAACATCATGGTTTGCAACAACTCAGCCCCCACAATGAGACAAACTCACTTGGTATCTCCATCTGTTTCCATGAATCTGATGGGCATGAACAGCAGTCTGAAATGAAAATAATAATGTGAAAATAAAGTTATTGTACACACCCTGGTTGGTCCAGAAATACATCATTATACACACAAAAAGAAACAACAGCTATGTATTAACATATGGATGCAATGATTTCCACCTGTAAAGCATCACATTATGTATATTAGGATGAAGCTGCATGTTTGGTAATGTTAACATTCCCACTTGTTTCTTTTCCCCCCTATGACATGTTGTTTGAGCACTTTATTATTTTGCTTGCATTAAATCCTTCCAATTTGTTGCAAAAATAATAAGTCTTATGGCATACCACAAACTAACAGATTTATTGTAGCATAAGCTTTCATAGACGAGTCATCTTTGTTGAATTGTGGAAACCAAACCAACTGCATCGTAATGTATTTTGGGTGGTATCTTCTAATACCTTAATTTATATAAGCCTTGCTTTGTTCCTGATTCTATTTCTTTCTTTTTTAAAATACATTTTATTGAATTTTTCCAATCATACAACTACTAAAGAATACAACAAAAAATACAACATAAACATTGTACACTCCCCCCACCTCTTGGGACCAAGTTATATTTCTCCCCCAATATATATATATATATATATATATATATGAATGATATTATTCTATATTCCAAAAATGTAACAAATCTTGACAAGTTCCGTTCCCCTTCCCCTTCACCAACACATAATCCAAAAATTTACCCCAAATGTTCACAAAAGTGTCTTTCTCCAATTGTCCTTTTTGACACTTAATATTACAAGTTAATTTATCATTTAGCGCGATATCCCATACCTCTTTATACCACTCAGTAATTGAAAAGACATCTTGAACTTTCCATTTCCTAGCTATCATTAATTTAGCTGCTGTTAACAAATTCACAATCAGTTCTTTTGTATTTTTTAAACAAACTAACTTTTCTGCTATTGTTAACAATGCTAATTTTGGGCAGACTTCTAATTCCATTCCAATTATTTCTGATATTTCTGCAAACACTTTCTGCCAAAATTCCAGAACATTTTTGCAGCTCCACCACATGTGGGCATATGTACCTTTTTCATTACACCCTCTCCAGCACAATACGGAGCAATTGTTATCTATCCGATTTAATCTTACTGGAGTTAGATACCATCTCCATACCACTTTATAAAAATCTCTTTTATCCTAGTTGACATAACTCTTACAATACGTCTATCCCAACCTGATTCTATTTCTAAATACTGTAGTCCTGCCTTCCCATCCTGGCGCCCTCAAGATGTGCGCCACTCCCATCATCCTTAGCCAGCATGGGATTATGGGAGTTGCAGTCAAACACATCTGGAAAGCATCAGATTGGGGAAGGCTGCTACAGTCTTTAGACACACAGTTAACAGCTGTGAACATCGGACACTCAGGACCATCTGCTGAAAAATACCTGATGGATGTACAGTACGTAGGAAGGCAGAACAACAGTTTGCCCATACGAAGAGAATCTACCAGATCTGGAACCTCTATAGCAAACAGTGGCACAGGAAGGATTGGCTCTCTGGAATCACCTGATTTCCAGTATCAGGGGGATTCTGGGCTGTGGTGCTGGTTACTCTTGCAGTTCCTTCCTCCAGCCAACAACCCCCCCCCCCAATCTGAAACACAGAAATCTGGACTGAGCATCACAAACACCTGGCACCCATTTGTAATTTGGAGGATGTGTGCTTACTTTCAAACACGCTGCTATGAATCCCCCCCCCCCGCACGCCCTGCCATACTTCTGGTTAAGCAGTTTACTGGCTAACGGTTATGGTACATATACATCAGGGGTAGACAACCTGGTGCCATACTAGATGCTTTGGCCATGCTGCCTGAGGCTGAGGGTAGTTGTAGCACCAAGCATCTGGAGGAACCTAGATTCCACCTAAATCAAGTTACAGGAACCTAGATTCCACCTAAACATCAGGGAAAATTTCCTGACTGTCAGAGCAATAAGACAATGGAATCAACTACCTAGGGAGGTCGTGGGCTCTCCCACTCTGGAGGCATTCAAGGTGCAGCTGGACAGACATCTGTCAGAGATGCTTTGACCTGGATTCCTGCATTGAGCAGGGGGTTGGACTCGATGGCCTTGTAGGCCCCTTCCAACTCTACTTTTCTATGATTCTATGATTCTATGATGTACATTTCCCCTTGTGGGGCAAATACCAGCTTTGGAAAAAAGTGATTTAAATCAGGACAATCATAGCATGGTGGGAAAGAGCTCAATCTTTCCTCCCTCAGTGTTGCAGCCACCCAAGCCTCATCCTGACATTATATCTAGTTTGGCCCTTTGAGTGACTTCCTGTCCCACTTCAAGTACTGTGCCAAGTTCACAGTGAGTGGCTAAACCAGGCTTCCCCAACTGGGTGTCCTCCGGATGCGTTGGACTACAATGCCCATAATCCCTAGCCAGCTCTGCACATTTGGAGGACACCAGGATAGGGGATGCTAGGCCAAACTGAATTATTTTCAAGCTTGCTCAAGGGTACTATTAACCAACATCTTCCATTCTTATGAAACAATAGATATAGATATAGATATATATTGATACACAAACAGGTGTTTGTATATTTAATTTTCCATTTTCATCTGTAAATCTGCTCTTTTCCCCCCAAGGTATTTGTTGAAAGAAGGTGTTAATTTTTAAGTAGGTAAAAGCTTCTGAACTCAAAAATTACTGCTATTACTCATTTCACAAGTTTCTGACCCTAACAATTCATAGACACTAAACTATGTGGACACTCTGCTGTTGGTGACAGGGTTATATACATTCTTGGCAGCTGTGGGAAAATAATTAGTCCCACCTGAAAATGAGGCGGTCCAGCTAGCAAGGAAGGTGTTAATATATAAGCCAATTTGTATGAAATGAAATCATATTTTGGATGAGTATCCTTGTTCGTTAGCCTGTGTCAGCAGAACTGACTTATTCGTCGATTTTTGCCTTGTTAAGTTTTCAAAATCAAATAAAGTTTTTTTGTTTTTTTTTAAAGTAAGGCTGCAATCCTATCAACATTTTACCTGGGAACAATCCCACTGAAGTCAATGGAGCTTACTTATAGGATTGTGCTGTAAAATACTGAAAGGATTCTTCTCTCTTCCCCCACTTTTCAAATCCAACATCTTTTTATAAAGGACGAAGGGAATAGAGAGATAAATGAGTAGATTTTCATTGACCCTAATACACATTAAGCTGAAGGTAAAATAGATGTGATAGAAATATTACTTTATTTGTCATAGAAATGCATCACTTCCTTTTATATAAAGAAAATAAAAGAAAAAGACACAGTTGAAAATGCATGTGAGAGAATCATGTCAAAATAAGGCTTTTAAAATGAACCAATGACATTAGTTACCAGATATAGAAAACTGGGAACACAAATGGTATAGGAAATATTGTACAATCATGGGGATTATAATTCAGAAGGATTTATAATCTCTCCAAAACTGTCAACACTCCTGGACCCCTTTAAAAGGGTTTTTTTTTTTTTGACAGGGCAATGGGTTTGTTTGTTTTTTTGACTGGGACATATAGCTGTATATGTCCCAGTCCAGAAAGCCCTTTTAAAAGGACCCAGAGTTTTGATAGCTAGCTGTCAAAACTCCTTTTTCCCTAGAGAAAGGGGTGATGCCTTTCCTGAACACCTCATGTCTCAAGAGAAAGTGCAAATTGTGCACCACTCTGTCAGGGTGAGAGAAAAAAATGAGGATCTTTCCACGAAGGGGGTGTAAATCACATCACCCCCTTTTCATGAGCAAAGATCATTTGTGCCTTTGGTTTCTCTTGACAGCTCACCTTTTGACAGCTGTCAAGAGTAACCAGGGGGGAGCTATTTGGAGCCTGTTTGGGGCAATGTCCAGGGTTGGTACCTGTTGCAGCTTGGCAGTAGGTACCACCCCAGGACATTGCCCCAGCTGAAGATTCAAATTCCTGCACCCGTGCAACTACAAACCTCCACAGTTGTGTAAGTGTGGCTTTTTTTTTTTAAAAGAACAATGCACATTTTTTTGTGCAAAAATAAAATAAAATAAAAATCCACCAGCCAGAGACAGCCCCTCCAAGGTGCCACTCAGGCACTTTGAAGGGGCTGTCAATGGTTGCCAAATGGGGATCACAAAAGACAGCTGTCAAGCCAGCATTCACAGTCTCTGAAAACAATGGGTAAAATGCACAACAGGCACGGAAGCTGAAAACAGCTCACAATCATAACGGGCAGAGTGGGAGACAAGCCAGTCCTGCTGTGGTGTCCCTGGGATACCCGTGGGAAGACGGAGGGGGAGGGAGGGGGCCAAAAACCCATGGTGATCCTGATCAGCTGTCGGGCGCACCATGGGTTGTTTGGCCAACAACCAACCCTCCATGGCTTATTGCCAGGGTGGGTTGGGGTGATGTGCGAACATGCCCTCTGTATTCACAGATTGCTCAGGGCTTAAGAACATGCGACATCTGGCCATTTTTTGTCGTTGTTGCTTAAATCAATGTCTTCCTTTGATTTCTCTTTTGCATTCTATGCTGCATCAGAAGGCTAAAGAACATGCTATGTTTAATGCATAGCATGTAGGTGATCCTAACATATATTTTTTTAGTGTAAGTGTGCAGGACCCTCAGTCTGGATCCAGACCACCTGACACAGGTAGGGGTGGTTAAACCTTCCCACCCAGCCACTTTCCCCCTTAAATTCCCCTCCCCCATGCGGGGGCTAAAGAAAAAACACACACCTCCATTGGCATTTTGTAGTGTCAAGTGTCTTAGCCAGGGCACTTATTAGGTGACCGTTATTACGGTAAAGCACACTGAGAATTTTATGAAAGGGCAGCATGGTGGCAATTTCAGTGGCAGCAGGGTGTGTGTAGGCCCCCTGTGGGTTCCATGGGATGTGTGAAATTGGCCCACGGACCACCAGAAGTTGCCCACCCCTGCACTAAAGCCTAAAAGTCAAGTATCCCTTGGGGGGAATGAGAACCATTATGACTGAAAAGCAATGTTTCACGGTTGTAAATAATAAATGAATGTAAAACATTTTTTTTAATACTGGGAAACAGGTTTAGTGGCTGGGATAAGCACAGAGTTATATACATCAGAAGTAAACATATATAGATAAATATATATTTCAGATGTATATTTATACGGTACTTTGTTATTTGAAAAACATTGTAGTTTAGGGAACATTTGCTTTAAAGACCTAGATATTTAATTCAGGCACGGCTGCCACCTGCTAGTAAAGTTTACTGTACAGTTACGGGAGCTGTTACCTTGTGCCTTTCTTTAAGTCAAGAGGAGATTCCGGTTTCTAATAAAAATGTTGCAGAAGAGAGACATAATGTGCAGACAGGGACCAGCTGCAGCACAATATAACTTAAGAATCAAAGATCTCCATTGCAACTAACTATCCTCCAAACCTTAATGGTGCCTGTAAAGCGTCCTTGCTATTATAACTAACAGATGCCTGATTTGACCAGAGGGATTGCAGGCTAAAGAGCAGATCTGTCCCCTATACTACACTTAAGGCGCAATCCTCTCAGCAAGTTTAGACAGAAAAAAAGGCATACAACTCCCAAATGTTGGGAGTTGTAGGACATTTTTCTGTCAAAACTTGCATAGGGTTGCGTCCTTAGAAATTTGACAAACTTGAGACAAGCAATAAACCAGCTTAAAACTGAACTTGTTTTCTTAAAATAACATAACAACCCACAAATCTAATCCAGTAAGGGGCATGACGCTACCCACACGTTTCTTTTTCCTCCCAGACATGTTTTTCTGAATTTTTCACATGTGTCCTATTTCTGAAACATTGATTTGTTTCATTAGTTGTCAGACCAGCTCCTGTCAACGGGCTGGGAAAGCAGGACAGGAGTGAAGGAAGTAGCCAGCACAAGGAACGGCAACAGCAGGGTTTCCGAGCTGAGGACCAAACTACACATCACACCTGAGCAAAGCATTTCCAGCAGCGGAGGGGAAAAGGCAGCACTTAAAACTTTATCTTGCCAATATGCATCTCTGCGTAACATCTGTTCAACAGGGGTGCAGAACCTCTTTCAGTCCAAGGGATGAATTCCATGTAAGAGACGCTCTCGGGGCTGCATTCCTGTGGTGGGCGGAGCAAAAGAGAAAAGGGGCGGGGCTCATAATACCAGCACATTGTAGCTTCAAGCTTTTACTGCCAGTAGCCGAGCCTTGGGAACCCTGGAGGGCCAGATTAGGAACCCAGGCAGGCTAGATTTGGCCCCCAGGGCTGAGCTTCTGCACCCATCCCATTTAACAAGCCAGAACCCAGTCCTGTAATTCAGATCCCTTCCGTATGAGGCATGCTGTCCTGAACAACTAGATCAGGGGTAGGCAACCTTTTTGGACCTGTGGGCACATTTGGCAATTGGGGGATCTGTCCTGACTGAGCAGCAGCGCAACAACATAGGTGTGCTACAGATGAAAGCATCGGTCTGCAGCCACTGTCCATCTTCATTTCCTAAGAACATCTCTGCCCCCCCCCCATGTGCCCCGGAGACATTCATGGGGAAAGAAGATGGGAGCAGCTAGAGGCCCTCAGTTTGCTTTGAAGCGATCCCAGCTGCTGGTAAGAAATTTTGTTATTAAAATAAATTAATAAATAAGGAGGAGTAGGGCACCTCGGTGCATTGGTGCCCATGGGCGCCATGTTACCTACCCCTGAACTAGATCAACGAATGACATTAACTTGACCAGGAGCCCAGCCTTCACACCAGCTCAGTATGGGAAGGCCAAGAGTGGAGATGGTGGGGCCACAGTCCCTCTATGGAAACAGTGCCAGAATGCCCGAATAGGACTGTAGTATCTTAGGGAAATGTGATGGCAAAGGCTGGGCACCAGTGGCTGCTGGGAGAAAGGTGTGGGTGTAATGGCAATATGAGGGAGGAGAGATAAATTCAGAGGGCCTGCTAGAGTGACTCAGTAGGCCCAACGTGCCCAAAAGCTAGTATCTGAGGAACAGTCATCTATAAGTTAATGAAGATAAAACTGAAGTTTAAACTAGGATTGCTCTCTCAGAATAAAATGGGGTTCTGTATTATTTATGTCCACAGCAAACAAAAGGTTGAGTCTCTACAAGCAGCTCCTTAGTACCATAGGATAAAAATATATAAATAATTTTAAAATATATTTATTATTTTATTAATTTTCTCCAAAGGACACAGGATGTCATGTTTTCCCCCTCCATTTTGTCATCACAACAGCCCTGTCAAGTCAGTCAGGCTGATAGTGACTGGCTGAGGACCACCCATCTTAAGTGTTACCTACAGATCCTAAAAATGCAGTGTGAAATCTTGGTGCTCAGAGACTCTTTCTTCAACATCCTGGTATACTTACAGAATGGATTTCATACAGCGCTCATGCCAATTAGAAACTCAAAGTGAGCCATTTTTTTTTTCAGATAATGAAACTGCATATTATGCCACAGTTTCTGTTCTAGTTTGAGAAATCAAACATATAGTGCTAATTAGATTAGCTAATCTAAACAGCCTATGGTACTATAAAGTTAAATAAGACATAGCATAAATCCAGCAGCTGTGTCTCTTCCCTTCTGAGCCAGAGGCTACACAGTTACCCCCAAAATTGTTTCCATTTCTACAGTATTTGATAACTTGTCTTTTCATGGTATTGTTGACAACACTAGTGCTATTGAAGTCACTTGTTTTAGAGAAGCAATATTTGACCCAAAGCACTTTTTCTGTGTGCAATGCAGATGGTTAGTAGAAGAGCAGATAGTCCTTGACATGAATGATGGTTCAATATAAATCCCTAGCATTTCCAAATCCACATACTGAAGGCCCTAGAATCCAAGGCACAATATGATTTCAAAGGCTTGGTTGGGTGACCGGTGATGAAGTTGAGAAGGCCAGGTATAACCACCATCCAGGAAAGACTATATACAGTTGTGAGCCTGATCAGGGTCAGAGAAGAGAAGTTCCTTGTAAGCTGGACTTGGATCCAAGCTAACTGTGAACCAGTTCTCATCTGCAGGTCATATTTCCTCTAGCTGTCTTAACTGACCAATTACACATCATGAAGTGCAGAAGTGACTAAGCTGAGCTTGTGAGTATCTTGGAATCTGAAAGCATTTTCTGACAGAATATTCAACACATTCTCAGGAATAAAGACGATACCACTCAGATGGTTTGCAAGCAGAAAAGTAGGCCAAGTTAATTATGTATGAGAAGTGTTCCAACCTATTTTACTGTGCAGTAAATTTCCCTGCATCCATGTTGGAGGGCTAAGTTCCCTGGTCCTTCTGCCAGGCTTCTTAGCACAAAGTCCCCCATACGGTATTCTGAGCTCATCCTCAAAGATGGTTAAATCTGCTTTTCTGACATCCAGCTTTTCTCTCATTAAAGGCCACAAACCCTGTAGCTGTCATCTCTCCCTTCCCTTGCTCTTCCACCTCCTGATCATATCCCTGCTGTTTCTTTCAGATCTGGGACATCAAAGTCTTACTCTAATGAATACAGGCACTGAAAAGTTGCACTTCAAATACAGCAAATGAATATTTTTGTTTGGGTGACGGTTTCTTAACAAGATAGTAACAGCACTGTAGATGGATGTGTCAGCCCTGCATTGAATGATGACATAAAAGCACAGAAGGCCATAAACTTTTAAGTAGTTTTTATCATGGGAATTTTGAGACTTACGTGCCTTTACAGCCTTTAGAGCATATCTAAATTAACATATGCAATATTTTTTTTTGTCCTTTGGGCCTGAGCCCCGGATCTTTTTGATACCTAGCCCGTGACACACAACTTCTCTGTGGGTTTTTTTTTTATATATAAAAAGCTCAGTAATTCAAATTAAGCTAATTTGTCTGCAAGTGCCCCTGGACCTTTACTTCAGCAAGTGCCCACCATGGACAGCAGGGTGGAGGGGCCAACTGCCTTCCAGAGATTCAGGGCTTGAAATAAAAGATTCTGGGCTCCAGCCCTACTAGGCTGCCTCCTAACACAGCCTCTGGGAGCCAAGCCGACAAACATATGCCATGCTGGTTGGGGATGATGGAAATTGCAGTTCAACACATCTGGAGGGCATCAGGTTGGGGGAGGCTAGAGTAGAGTATCATGAAGGAGGGCACGGCTGACTGACCGAAACAGTAAACAGCACCCAAGACTGCAACATTTTAATATTACTCTGCTTTTCTGACAAATCTTATTTCTCAAAGTGGTTCACATAGTCCCCAATTGCCCCAAAAATGCCAGGGACCCTCACATGAAAACCCTTAACCCATCATGGCTTCTCACTTTGTCATGCAGAATCCCGAATTCCCCTGCCTCCTGCACCTGCAAGCTTCTTTAAGGTGCTCTTAAAGGGGCCATGGGCAAAATTGCAGCTAAGCTTGCAGTTTCAGTTTAGCTGCAATTTTGCCCATGGCCCTTTTAAGAGTAGCTCTCTGCTTAGGCTCAAACAGTAAGCAGGGAGGGAGCAGGGAGGGCCAGGCAAGGATGTGTCTGTGTGCGAAAGGGATTAGCTGGGTGAAAAGAAAAGGAGGTGGAGGCTGCACCCACTGGCCTGGACTGACGGAGAAGTGAATGAAGGAAGTTATCACATAATTACTATCTTCATATTGCCAAAGATTTTATTTCCTAACAGAGCTGACTCTGTGCCTCTAACAGGTGAGGTTACAGTGTCAGAAGGAAATGCAAGAAAGTTCCCCTTCTCTCTGAAGCGCCATGTTTGGGGGTGTGGGGTGGGTGGGTAAGCTTCACCTGTTGAATTTGTGCCAATCCTGACAATTTTAAAACAAAGAGATTGCCCTGCAAGCAGTTCTGTTTGTCCATGCATTTTTCTCTGTGCCAAATGTGGTCAATATTTGGTTCACATAAGATAGGGATGGGAATTGTGTGGCCCTCTAGATGTTGTTGGACAACAACTCCCAGCATTCCTCACTATTGGCTCTGCTGGCAAGGGCAGCTGGGAGTTGCAGTCCAACAACATCTGGAGGGCTGCACAATTCTCACCCCTGCCATAAAAGGTACGAGTTTGCTTTGAGGCTATCTTTTTCCTGCTCTTTCCAAATCCACAACTGATGCACTATGTAACTTTGACTTTTGTTTCTAAATGTTGCAGAGTGCTTTCCTTTGATATAAAACATGAAACAGGCTCCCTGGTGACACTGAAACTAAGTGGCAGTAACTCCTTTGCTTGTGTTGTGTTGTTCCGGTTTGAGTTTTATGAAAAGGACTTCTGTACTTTAGGATGTAATGCTATACACACTTTCCTGTGAGTAAGTCCCATTGAACGTAGTAGGACTTCTGAGTACACATGACATGCATAGGGGATTGCACTGTTATTCTGTTTTCAGAGCAGTGGTAAATTTTACTTGGCTCTACCTGTGTACCCCATGAGAAAGTCTTTTTCTAACACATGCTGAAGTGCAATGGAGAAAGCTCTCTACAGTAATGATTAGGATTATTCTGCAGGGATTTTGGATTTTTTTTTTAATGCATTAGAAGGGAGTTAGCAGAAAACACACCCTCCTCAAGAGAAAGAAAAAAAAAATCCCAACTACGGTACCTCAAATAGCAGCAACAAACATCATCATTCCATTTTGGCATTATTGTTTAATCATAGTATTGTTGTTCTTGGGTTTTTTAAAAATAAAGTACAATAGAGCCCACATGTTGTTGTTTTTTTCTGAGTGGAGAAAATAGGAGTGTGCAGGGTGGGCCTGTGAACCACTTTGAACACTCAGAGATATCTAAATGTTAAATATTATTATAAATTCAAAGATTTCTGTGCTTAAAATAGTACTGCAGTTTTGTGTGTTTCCTATAATAAGTTTTGTACTTGACCATGCCCTTTGGTTGCCTGGCCATACCCTCTTGATCACACCTTCATGTTGCTTAACCATACCTCTTACAAATTCACATGCGTGCCCCTATTTTCATCTGTGAAATGTTGGAGGGTATGGGTTCACATGAATAAAATATGAGATAGAGCACTGGCCTCAAGCTTACAAATGTACAAGACAAGAATTGAGATTGAATGAGATGTCTCTATACCATAGATCTTGGTGGGCCAGATTAGAGCAATCAGGACGAGGAACCATGATAGCTACCTCTGTTACTCCTATGGAAGGTGTCCACGTGTAGAAAGGGGTCACTCTACTGGTTCCGCTCCAAGGCCACATGGCTGCCACTGGCCCTGCATAGGTTTCCACAGTAGCTGAAACCCTGCATCAGAGTGGGGATGGGGGAGGTTGCACTACCTTGGGGTTTGAGCCAATATTGTGGCCCCACTGCCCCTTTCTATGCATGGATGCCCTTCATGTGAGCAATATAAATAAAATGTTTATTTATGACAGTTAACTATTGCTGAGGTAAAAGACTGGTCTTGACCAAGAAGCATGAAAACAATTCTTTCATTTCATTTATCACATTTCTACTTGTACACTATGATTGTCATCTGAGGCGCTTCTCCAAGTGCTTCCCCAAAGGAAGTTTTGGAGGATGGCACCAATGGAAAGGGCCTTCTTGGTGGCGGCAACCTGATTATGGAACACTTCCCAGTGAGACCCACCTGGCAGCAATATTCTCATCTTGTTGGCATCAGTTCAGACCTTCATCTACTCCCAGGCATTTGATAGGGTTTTTAATGGGTTCTGGGCTTTCTTATTGTTGATTGTTAAAATTGTTTATATTTTCTGTATGTATTTTTTTAATATTACATTATTATATTGTATTTTTAAGGTTTTAATCTTTGTAAACCGCCCAGAGAACTTTACATATAGAAATGTAATAAATGAAAACATTTTTTTCTTACTAAATCCTTGAGTCTCATGAATATTTAAATGAAAGAGCTGAAATGGTTTGCTTTTCACATAATTCAGTGACAGCCCAAGACATTTTGCGGCCTGAGCAGAGTCCAAATCACAGTCACCTCCCTCCTAGGGCCTGCACTTTAAATAGTCTTTCTGCACCATTCAGACACCAATTCTTGCCTTTATCTACTCCATTTGATGGTGCTGTGTGATGGAGGTTCACCCTGCAGCATCCTACATCTCATCCTTCCATCCTACACATATTGGTATCATCAACCTTTTCAAGAATCTCTGCATTTTTTCCCATTTCAAATCTCCATAATAGTTTTTGCCTCACTGCTGTAACTAAACTGTGACATCACATAACCACAATAGTGTCAGTCAATAAGACATAGTATTTTCTAGCCACGTTATCCAACTTTTTATTTAAAGAGTTCATTAGACCTTAGGATGCAAAGTTCAGAATTTTGTGGGAGAGAGAACTTCCAACCCCAATTTGGACCATTTGAAATCAATTGCATTTTACCCTTCAACTTTCAGATTGTCAGTTGAACTCTAGCTTTGCACGACTTTGCATCTCTAGGATCCCATACAGTCCAATGTATTAGGTAGAAATTCAAAAAGATGGCCCTTATAGATGCTGCTGTTATTTATTTTGCCTTTCCCAAAATGAAACATTTATAGTGCAAAAATGCTTTCTTTCTTTCTTTCTTTTTTAGAGTACTTAAACATTGGCTACATTTCAATTAGCTTTAGTGAATTTCTCATTTTGGAAAACTGCTTGTCATGTTGGGCTCTTGGTTGCTTAGCAACAACAAGTCTCTGTACAGCCAGGCAAGCATGTGCATCTGGCCTTGAAAGGTGAGGGGGGGGGGGGGGAAGACAGATCAATTCCCTCCAGGCCTTAAAATTGCATAAGCCCGATATGAAAGACATAAATCTTTTAAAAGGACAGGATTGCCTTTCTGCAGCATATCTTGGACCACTAATAACAAAATAGTTGGTGAAAGTGTTTCTAATTGTTCAAAAGGGAATGGGTTAGAACTAGGCAATGACGGTATAGTAGGGCATAATTGGTGGCCAAAGTGCCATAAGGGGGAAAGCACGTGGCAGAGACATTTGGGGAAGGACACCACGTACATAGGAGTTTATATGCCAGTGCTAGAAGCTGCTGAGCCAAGATGAGGGAATTGGAGTGCTTGGTTTTAAGGGAAACCTAGTGAAACAGAGAACCAGTGGGATACAGTTATCTCTGGATACAAGTTCTATATGAAGGCCAGAGAGAGGGAGGGAGGGAGGGAGGGAGGGAGCATAACAGCAACACACTAGAAACTTCAAAAGGGGACGACTCCTCCATAGTCGTCCCCTCTGGCTGTACCAGGCCCCCAAAGTAAACTGTCTATATACCAGAGCAGCCAGGCTGCTGGGGATTAGGAAGAGGGCCTTCTCTGTGGCGGCCCCCACATTATGGAACTCCCTCCCTAGTGACCTTCGCCATGCCCCCTCCGTGATGAGCTTCCGCTGTGCATTAAAAACATGGCTGTTCAGGCAGGAATATGGGGTGGGTTAGGTTTTTAAAATAATTTTTTATATTGTTTTAATTATTATATTTTATTGTATTTTAATTGTACATCGCCCAGGGTGGCTGGGTGGCCGGCCAGATGGGCGATTAATAAATATAATAAATAAATAAATAAATACCATAAAAGGACAGTGCTTTAGAACAGTTGGTCACGAAACCTGACTAGTGGAGAAGTGACCCTGGACTTCACCCAGGCCCCAGTTACCCAGGACTTTTATTGTTGAACCAAATGAAAACAGTGACCACAGTGTTATCAAATTCAGCATAGATGTAAGTGGAAAATTGCCAAGGAAGTCCAACAATGTCACAACTGACTTCAAAAGAGGAAAGATACACACACACACACACACACACACACGTGTGTGTGTGTGTGTGTGTGTGTGTGCGAATATGAGGGAACTGATAACAAGGAAGTTGAAAAGGAAAGTCAAGCGGGTCAAATCTCTACAGACAACTTAGGGGTTATTCAAAACCACAACAATAGCTCAGTTAGGATGTATACTGCAGATCAGGAAAGGTCAAGAGGTTGCCAGCATGGCTAATGAACAGAATCAAGGAAGCTATTAGAGGCAAAAAAGCTTCCTTCAAAATGGAACTCTTGCCCCCATGAGAACTAAAAGGAAGACAAACTTGCACTAAAAACAAAACGAAACAAAACAAAACATGCAAGCAGACAATAAGAGATGCCAAAATAAAGAAGAAAGAAAACATTAATGAAAACATTAATACCAACAATAACAAATTATTTAAATACATCAGAAGCAGGAAACTGCTATGGAGGTGGTTGGACCCTTGGGCAACAAAGGAGTTAAGAGATTAAAGAAAATCTGAATGAATTATTTGCATCTGTCTTCACTGCAGAAAATGTAGGGCAGATATCCATGCCTGAACTGACGTTTTCAGGAAGGGAGTCTGAAGAGCAGATACAAACAGTAGTGACAGGAGGTGAAATTCTAGGATCTACTGACAAATTAAACAGTAACAAATCATCAGGTCCAGATGGTACCCACCCAAGAGTTCTTAAAGAACTTAATGTTGAAATTGCTGATATTCTAACAAAAATATATAACTTGTCCCAAAGTTCGGCCTCCGTACCAGTGGAATGGAAAGCAATCAATGTAATACCAATTGTTTAAGGGTCCAGGGGGGATCCAGGAAATTACAGGCCACTTGGCTTAATGTCTGTTCCAGGCAGAAAGTATTATTCAAGGGGAAAAGCATCAAGCACAAAATAGAACAAGTCTTGTTGGACTGGGACTCGGGACATCCGGGTTCTAGTCCCCGCGTAAAATGGAGAGGAGGAGGAGGAGGATTATGTAAGCCGCCTTGGGTTCCTTGCAGGAAAAATGGCAGGGTATAAATATAATAAATAAATAAATAAATAAAAATAATTTCTGCAAAGATTATCAATTGCTACAAGCTGTGATGGACATACACTACCTCTAGGATGAGAGGCATCATGCCTCTGAATACCAGTTGCTGGGGAATCATAGCACGGGAAGGTTATTGCCCTCTCATTTATTTATTACATTTCTATACTACAACTTAAAACCATAAAATACAACAACATTTCTATACATTACATTTCTATACTACAACTTAAAACCATAAAATACAACAACATATAAACCAGAATAAAACCAAAAAAGGAACCAAGATAAAAGACAGCAGCAGTGCAAATATCTAAAAATGTAGTAACATTATTTTTAAAAATTGAAGGGCTAAAAAGCCTGGGGAAATAAAAAGGTCATCACATGGTGCTGAAAAGACCACAATGTAGGCACCAGGTAAGCCTCTCTGGGGAGGGCATTTCACAACCAGGGTGCCACCAGTGAAAAGGCCCTCTCCTTAGTAGCTACCTGCCTCACCTTATTCAGCGGGGGCACCTGGAGAAGGGCCTCAGAAGATTATCTTAGGGTCCAGGTAGATGGGCTTGTGGGCTTCCCATAGGCATCTGTTGGCTTATCAATGTGGGGTGTTTTGGTAATGCTTATCAAAGAACGAAGGATGGATAACTGTAGAAGACTATTGCTCCTGACAAAGGAGAAAATTGCTCTCCAAAACGCATTGAGCATTCTTATCAAATAGAACACTTCTTCCTCAAGAACCAGAGATATGTTCTCCTTTTTCTTCTTCTGGCCACTATGGAAAACAGGATGCTGGACTTTGGTCTGATTCAGCAGGGCTCTTAGCTTCTTATAAAGAGCTAAGTTGAATGTAATGCTAAACTATGATTTCGCTTTACATGAATGAGCCTCAGGCTTGTGTGCCCCTCCTCTGACATGGTCACATTGAGGAGATCAGAAGTTTTCACTTCCATTTTCAATTCACTGTGATTTATCATTATATCCATACCCCAAAA
Source organism: Shinisaurus crocodilurus (assembly GCA_021292165.1). Taxonomy (NCBI): domain Eukaryota; kingdom Metazoa; phylum Chordata; class Lepidosauria; order Squamata; family Shinisauridae; genus Shinisaurus; species Shinisaurus crocodilurus. The sequence continues at coordinate 42,830,187 of CM037879.1, read as the reverse complement.
TGTAGTTTAATATGGATAGGTAAAGAAGCCAGGTTCTAAAACAAAGGTTAAGACTATCTATAATTTGTCCCTGTTCAGACAAAATGCTAAACTGCAATTAGTTAAAAACAGAAGCAAAAGCTTCCAATCTTCTTTTTGTGTCCAAGCTAGAAAGGGGAGAGGGTATGCACCGTGAGCCTGAGTCTCATTCACATAACGCTAAACTAGGGGTTGGCAACTTGTGGCCCACCAGATGTTTTGGCCCACAAGCCCCATCACCATTGACTATGTTGGCTAAGGGCCAAGGCTGATGAGAATTGTAGGCCAAAACATCTGGAGGACCAGTAGTTGCCCGCCCCTGAATGAAACCATATTTAGTATGATGTCTGAACAAGACCAAAGTTATTCAAACTTGTTCATCTGGTGGCCCTAACATGTATTTCTAGTTGTAGGGATCACTGGATTGTGGCCTTAACCAAATATAAGACCTCCTGGAAATTTCAATCATCAGGATGTTAGGTAACATTTACTGAGGTTCAGCTTTGTGTAGAAAAGGTAATTCATTTACTGAATTATTTATTGCCTTGTTTAATGCATTACTTAATATCAAGTGCTTTGGTAAGTTCTGCATGCATAACAGAATCCAAGTGGGACATTACAAAATTTAACAGTACTCATTACAATCTTTTCTCTCTGAGATAAAGGCACAGATAAGTGTCACTAAGCAAAGATAAACAAGGCTGCCATTGGCAGCAATCCAAAGCCCTGTTGCTTTATGCATCACTCTGACTGACTGTGAAAGATTTACTTTTGCTAAGGGAAATATCTTGTGTAGGGCAAGAGACTGAGTTAATGGAACAAAGGAAATGGGAGTTTTGCTCCATTGATATGTACGGAATGAGGGGAAAGGCACTACAATCAGGAAAATGTAGGGGGGCACTCATTGACAATCTGAGGCTGCAATTCTGCACCCAATTACTTTGGTGAAAGCACCATTGAACTCAGTGGGACTTATTTGTGAGGAAACATATACAGAACTGCATTGTCAGACTGCAATCCTCTGCATACTTTCTTGGGTATAAGCCTAATACAGTGGACAGGTTTGCACAATTGGGGAAGGCAGATAAACTACTGTGGCTTATTTTCCTGCCCCGTACATGCCGGTTGTGTGCCGCTGAATGACCATAATTACGTACGCTTGCCTTGCAAGACTTGTTGTGCCATCCAAACCTGGTGAGGGTGGGCCCTGCAAGCCTAGAACAAGACATGCATTCTGGTGTGGATTGTAAACCCACCTGCCACCCACCCACCCTCACTCACTGGGTTTGGATGACACAACAATCCCAGCAAGGGTAATTATGGTAATTTGGCAGTGTGCAGCCTGTATGTATTTTCCTTCCCTTATCATGCAAAGCCGGTCACAACATGCTAACCCACCATGGGCAAACAAGCCACCCTGAGAACCCATGGGTTGTTGTAGAGTTGTTCATACCCATGGTGGGTTGTCGTGTTGTCCGAACCCGGAAGATTAATTTTATTATTGTGGGTTGCCAGGATCAGCTACAGAGCTGCTTGGAAAAAGCAGCAAAAAAATCCTGTGCCGCCTCCAGCTTCCCTCGCCAGTGACTGTCCTTCCACTGAAGCCCAAACGGCACTTTGGACCGACTGTAACTTGTTCGCCACCTTAAAAATAAAATAAAATTGGTGCATCAGGAGTACGCAAATGTCCTTGTAATTTTTAAATTATTATTTCCCCCATTCTTTTGCAAGTGCGCACTTTCATCTGTCCCATGGGAGTGCCAAAGTGGAGTAGGTAACATACAAGGAAATTGACAAGGTGAGACTACAGATAGATTAATTTGTGCACAGTTGACAAAGACCAGAGGGGGGAAATAATACTAAGGGAGAAAAGGAATCCATTTGCACAGTTTTCTTGTATGTTACCTACTCCAAAGCAGTGCTCCTGTTGACAGCTGCAACATGCAAGGACATTGACAAGGCAAGACTACACATATTGGGCTGCTGAAAGTGCACTCTTGTACACTTGTGAAAGAAAGGGGGAAAATAATAATAAAAAAAATAACCATTTGTGCACTCCCGAAGCACTGGGGGGAAAATGGTGGCGAATGAAAAGGGGTAGTGATTGAAGTGTGGAGGGGGCCAGCACAAGGAGACAAGATGGGCTCTGCCATAAAGGCACCTGGGATACATGCCAGAGCTGGCTGGAGGACTGAGAGAGAAGCAGGCGAGAACAAGCCATGGCAAGCCCAATCGTCTGTCAGGTGTACCATAGGTTGTTCAGCGAACAAACAACCCACTGCGGCGTATTCACAGGGTGTCTTAGTGTTACGTACAAACCCACCCAATGCAACTTCCTAGTAAACATGCATAGAATTGTAATTTTAAAGAATTTGAAAAGCCTGATGAGGCAGAACTTTTCTTTGCTGCAGGTACCCATGATGATTCTTCTTCAGCAAGGTTTGTTTTCCTTTATGCTTAATCATGCTATCTTAATGCTTTCCACCAATTGACCCAGAGGAGACATTAGGCTAATTGATCTGTATTTTCCTGGCAGTGTTATAAAAACACAGATTTTTATAAATCAGTGATGTCAGAAAGGAAGCTTTCTTGTGATACAGTGTATACTTTTGTTAGAAGATTAAACATTCAGCATTTGAACATTTTTTTAGAACTCTCAGGTGGACACCATCCAGACCTGATTACTTGTTAATTTTTAGTTTGCCAGTTACCCCTTGCTACATTCCCTCACCCAATCAACCAAAAAACAGGTAGCTTTTCTGGTCCATCTGATCAAAATCCAAACAGAGACAGTAAAACAATATTTCTATTAAGAATAGCCAAGTTTTGAAGAATGTAGTTTGCATATTTGCAGTTAGATCTTAAGAAGACGAAGCAAGAAATCTTTGCTTTTAAATTAAATCAACATTTTAAAGAAATTCTCTAAGCCTTCATGGGCAAACCTTTTGGAAAAAATTATCAGGGTGTAATCTTATGCATGTTTAGACTGAGGAAAGTCCTACAACTCCCAGCATGCTGACTGGGGAATACTGGAACTTGTAGGACTTTTTTCTGTCTAAACATGCATAGGATTGTGCCCTCAGTTAACTAAATTCATGCACCTTAAATATGTGATATATACTGTCAGTTAAGGAGAGATCCTATGGCCTCTAGAAAGCATCTAGGGGGCCATAGCAGTCTTCGGATTCCTAGATCTGAGGTCGGAGACTGAGCTCTGACCTTGGATCTTGGGATCTGCACTCTGATCCCCCACCCCTTGCAGCCGGCACAGAAAGAACTGTGGCAGCTGCTTCTCCAAGACTGCAAAAGCAACCTCGGAGAAGGAGTAAAGGGGGCAGGGAGTGGAGGAGACCAGAGCCACCAGGATACAAGGTATCCTGGCTGCACTCTAGCCTCCTTCTCTCCCCATCTGAAGTGCTGCAGCTAGATGGCTGAAAATGTCTGTCTAGCTGACTTGCAGAGCAGGAGGTGCGAGGAGGCAGAGATTGTGATGACACAGTCCCTTACACTTTAGGACCAGGTGCATAAACCCTTCTCAGGCTAAGCATCAACACTTAAAAACCTGAGGGGAGGGTCAAATGAAACCTTTCCCCTACTAATGAGGGAAAAGATTAATACTTGTTATTAAGGATCTAGCTTAAATCTATGATACTGTGGGTACAAAGGTGTGTATGTGTAGATTTAACAGTAATGCAGGTTAATAACACCAAGCTGACACATATTTATTTATTAATTATATTTATACCCCGCCTTTTTTCCTCTTGCAAGGAACCCAAGGTGGCTTACATAAACCTCCTCCTCTCCATTTTATCCTCACAACAACCCTGTGAGGTAGGTTAGGCTGAGAGTCAGTGACTGGCCCAAAGTCACCCAGTGAGTTTCATGGCCGAGTAGGATTTGGGTAGCAAACAAAATAAAAATAAGTTATTTTAATTCTCAAAATCTTAGTTCCAGAAAATAACTTTAAACCTGCCTACACCAAACACTTTGTAATTAACCTAAGTCCCTATAATTCTAAATACTTTCGCTCCTCAGACAAGCACTGATTTCTCTTAAAACTCCTGAAAAGACACGAATAACCCAACTAACCTAACTCCCAAACTCTCTAACACAGTGTTCTCCCACCTTGGGTCCCCAGATGTTTTTGGCCTACAACTCCCACACTCTAACCTAACACACTAACTCACTGCACTCTGACATCACTCAAACACTCCTTATATACTCCTCCTCCCACCCTTTCTAAGACATCACAAACCACACCCACTCAGTTCAACATTCTATAGTGCATGGTTCTCATGTAACAACAATCCAGAATTCAACAACAACCCATGATTCAATAACAACCGATGAGTCAACCCATACTCTGGGTTGTCCTTACATGTGTGAACCAGGTAAATGACTTACTTAAGGCTACCAAGGTTGCTCCCACATGAGAACTTTTCTCTAGAATTGCCATCCATTCTTCACTTGCTTCTTTTTTAAAGAGATATCCAGATGTCACTGTTGTCAAATAATCACAGTCCATGTTTTCTGTATTGTCCTCTCTTCCTCCCACCCTCCCTGACCTGATTGAGAACACAAATGCAACAACATAGTGTCCAGAGGCAAAGCACTAAAGCTTTACAGGTCTCCTATGCCTTTAATTAAAGGTTTCCTGTTGATCATGATTACAGGATTAGTGATGAATAGTCTATCTTAATTACTCCAACATCAGTTTCCAGGGGAGGCTTTGGTTACTGATTTCTTCTCAGTAACTTCTTTGGTTACTGATTTCTTGTTTTTGTTTCTTTTCATCTATTCTGATATGTATGTTTGTGCATGAGATGTTTCTAATTCTCAGTGATAAGGGGCAGACATTTGCCCTGCTTGGGCACGCCCCCAAACATGATTAACAGTCACATGACAGGGAAAACAGTGTCATGGCCACTGGATCTGTCCCTCACGGGCAACATGTTGGGGGCACATCTATACAGGGACCCTGATCTACTCACATAGGCTTCTTCCATGATGTGGAACCCTGTAGAATCATGGCAGCTACTGTACTTGCTTGAAGCCATTCTCTTATTTTACTGCAATATTCCAGGCTTCTTTAGGCTACAATCTTATGGCATAAAGCTCATTGAACTAAACCAGCTGACTTTCTAGAGAGTAAGGCTGCAACCCTAAACAACGGGGCAAGTCCCACTGAACTCTGTGAAACTTACTTCTCATAAACAGGAACAAAGGGAGATCTCTTGGGATAAGCAGATCTAGCCTTCCCTAACCTGGTGCCCTCCCCCCAATGTTTTGGACTACAACTCCAGAATTCCTGACCATTAGCCATGCTGGCTGGGGCTGATGGGAGTTGAAGTCCAAAACATCTGGAAGGTACCAAACTGGGGAAGGATGAGTTAGATCATGCATGGGATTTATCTACTTCAATACTGCCTACATGAATTGGTACAACTCTCCATGGTTTCAGGCAAGACTCTTTCCTAGCTTTGCCTTTATCTATAGATACCAAGGACTGAACATGGCAGTCATTTTTAGGTAAATCATTCTGCCCCGTAGACACTAGGATCAGATTATCATACTGAAGCCTCATAGAATCATAGAAAAGTAGAGTTGGAAGGGGCCTACAAGGCCATCGAGTCCAACCCCCTGCTCAATGCAGGAATCCAGGTCAAAGCATCTCTGACAGATGTCTGTCCAGCCGCACCTTGAATGCCTCCAGACTGGGAGAGCCCACCATCATCAGGCGATCACTCGTGACCGAGTAAGATTGTCTTCCGGGATAAAAGGAGGAAATTCTAAAGAAGATTGTGTAGACTCTAGCGATGGGTCCGTAAGTGACTGTGGAGGCCAATTCTAGATCCACACAGCTTCCCACAGTGAGGACACAGGTTATCAGATAGAAGATGGTCCTGTAAAGGATTCATTTGACGTGCTTTTCGCTTAGCACGTTTCTCCCTTTCACCTTGCACTCGGGCTTCTTCAAAGTCCATGGAACCTTTGTGAAAGGCCAACCTCCATTTAGATCGTTCATGGGCCAGAGCTTCCCAGTTTTCGATGTTTATATTGCATTTTTTTAGATTAGCCTTATGAACATCTTTAAACCTCTTATATTGACCACCGATATTCCGCTTTCCATCCTTGAGTTGGGAGTAAAGTAACTGCTTTGGGAGACGGCAGTCAGGCATTCGAACAACATGACCGGTCCACTGAAGTTGGCGTTGAAGGATCATTTTTTCAATGCTAGTAGTCTTTGCTTCTTCCAGTACACTGACATTTGTTCGCCTATCTTCCCAAGTAATTTGCAGGATTTTCCGGAGGCATCGTTGATGAAACCTTTCAAGGAGGTGGAAGTGACGTTTATAGATAGTCCATGTTTCGCAGGCATACAATAAAGTTGGTAATACAATGGCTTCATAAACCAGTGTTTTGGTCTTCTTACAAATATCCCGATCCTCGAACACTCTATGTTTCATTCGAGAAAATGCGGCACTTGCGGAGCTCAGACGATGCTGGATTTCACTGTCGATGTTAGCTGTAACAGAAAGATAGCTGCCAAGATAGAGAAAATGATCGACATTTTCCAGTATTGTCCCGCCAAGCTGGATAGATGGCATCACCAAGGATTGGCTTGCACTTGCTGATGAAGCACTTTGGTTTTTTTGATGTTAAGTGAGAGACCAAGTTTTTCGTATGCTTCTGAGTTGATTCCATTGTCTTATGCTCCTGACATTCGGAATTTTTCCTGATGTTTAGTGGAATATAGGTTCCTGTAACTTGAGCCAATTATTCCGGTCCTTCAAATGGGAATGAACGAGAATAGATCGTTACCTCCCTGTGTGAACATCCCTTCAAATACTGGAAGAGTGCGATCATATCTCCCCTCAGTCTCCTCTTCTGAAGGCTAAACATGCCCAGTTCTTTCAGTTCTCTCCTCATAGGGCCTTGTTTCCTAGTCCCTTTTATCATCCTTGTTGCCCTCCTCTGAACCCTCTCCAGTTTGTCTATGTCCTTGTTAAAGTGAGGTGCCCAGAACTGGACGCAGTACTCAAGATGAGGCCTAACCAGTGCCGAGTAAAGGGGAATTATCACTTCCCGCGATTTGGAAGCTATACTTCTATTAATACAGCCCAAAATTGCATTTGCCTTCTTTGCAGCCACGTCGCATTGCTGGCTCATATTCAGTTTGTGATCTACCACAATTCCAAGATCCTTCTCACTTGTAGTATTGTTGAGCCAAGTGTCCCCCATTCTGTAACTCTGCATTTGGTTTCCTCTCCCTAGGTGCAGCACTTGGCATTTATCCCTGTTAAATTTCATTCTGTTGTTTTCGGCCCAGCGCTCCAGCCTATCGAGGTCACTTTGAATTTTGTTTCTGTCTTCCAGAGTATTCGCTGTTCCACCCAACTTTGTGTCATCTGCAAATTTGATAAGCATTCCCTGTACCTCCTCATCCAGGTCATTAATAAAAATGTTGAAGAGCACCGGGCCCAGGACCGAGCCCTGTGGTACCCCGCTCGTTACCTCTCCCCAGTTTGAGAAGGAACCATTGATAAGCACTCTTTGAGTCCGATTCTGTAGCCAATTGTGGATCCACCTGATAGTTGTTCCATCTAGCCCACTCTTAGCTAGCTTACTAATCAGGATATCATGAGGCACTTTGTCGAAAGCTTTGCTGAAGTCCAGGTATATAATGTCCACAGCATTCCCACAGTCCACAAGGGAGGTTACCCGATCAAAAAATGAGATCAGATTAGTCTGACAGGATTTGTTCTTGACAAATCCATGCTGGCTTCTAGTAATCACTGCCTCTTGGACTTACTCCTGGATAAACATGCTTAAAGATTGGGTTGCACCGATGATGTAGTGATGTCCACCAATTTGGACAGCTTTGAAAGGGAATTGGACAAATTCATGGAGGAGAAGGCTATCAATGGCTAATAGTCCTGATGGCGATATGCCACTTCTAGTATCAGAGGCAGCACGTCTAAGTACTGCAGTTGCTGGGGAACATGGGCAGGAGGGTGCTGTTGTACTCATGTCTTGCTTGTGGGATCCCTTGGGCAGCTGGTTGGCTGCTGCGTGAGCAGAATGCTGGACTACATGGACCCTTGGTCTGCTCCAGCGACACTCTTCTTACGTTCTTATGATGATGAACGCTTTCTCCCTCCACCTGCTTGCGTCACAGGCATAAGGGGGATGAATCATTGCTGCGAGTGGCGCTTCTTTTCTCTCCCCTCCCCTCCCTCCTTGGAGAACCACGTGACCAGAAGCTGCCGCTCGGGGGTTGCTCTCCTCCCTGTCCTGGTCCTCCTCGCGCGTGCGCGCGAGAGGCGGCTGAGGCGCTTCCGGCTTCCGGGTGGGGTTGGCAGTCGAGCTGGCAAGTGAACAAGCCGAGCTCAGGCCGGGGCTTGTTGTCGACGCTGTCGGGTCAGCGAAGGGAGGAAAGGGAGCCCGTTTGGCGCCATGGCCTGCGCGCTCGTGCCTTTCTGCAGCTTCCAGGACCTGGAGTCGGCGCGGGACTTCTTGTGTTCGCACCTCCGTCAGGGCGGCGCTGGTGGAACGGGGGGCGTCAAGGAAAGCGGCGGTGAGTGGGTCCCTGGGGCGGGACGACGTAGGATTGTTGTGTTGGGGGTGATAATAATGTATTAGTATTATTCTTTTCACCAGCGCTACCAGTGGGGGTGCAGCCTGGTTCCGCCTAAAGTCCTCGCTCAACTTCTCCCTTTTAAGTATGGCTGGGTATGCAAAATGAGTAGGGGTCGCTACTGTTCCCCGTATCCCACCCTGGACCTAGACCCCATTTCACTAAGCAGGCTGTGTCTGTGGTGCAGCCTTCCCAATCTGGCTCCTTCCAGATGTTTTGGACTACAACTCCTAACACTCTTGCCCATTGGCCATGCTGGCTGGGGCTGATGGGAATTGAAGTCCAAAACTTCTGTAGGGTGCCAGGTTGGGGGAGGCTGCTCTGCTGTGTGTATGATTGTGAGAAGGGAAATGGTGCAGGTAATATATAGGCTGCTTATGGTACCTGTGACTGAAATAAGTAGCCTATATTTTACTTCTGTTCTTCCTTTATCCACAGAATGTACCATACTTCCTGATCATATTTCCACACCACAGCCTCTGGTATGGGGACTACAGAGTGCTGTAGATTCAATAGGGGACTGAATTTGTGGTGGCTTGTGACTCTACTGACTTCTTTTTCTTCTTTTGGCATGACTGCGCTCAAGAAAAAGTTATGTCAGAGTGGGTTGCCCACATAACGTTTTGAGGGATTATTTGTGGATTCCTGATCAGCCCTACTATTTGTGAGGATGTCATGAGTGCATAACCCATCTCTGAAGTAACTTTTTATTGATGGGTTGGCTGCTGTTCTGGGAGACTTGACTGAAGAGTGGGGTAAAAATGCTTCAAGTAAACAAACAAATAACTTGTCTACATGCTTGTTTTTCAAAGATCATGTCAACTGATCATCCTGTCAAGGCCCAGTGTTGAACTGATCTATTTATTATGTACAATAGAATCTGTGGGTCATGAATATTGCTAATGTGACTAACATTGCAATCCAAAGCACACTTACTTGGGACTAAGTTGGGACCATTGAACTTAAGAGGACTTACTTGTAAGTAAATATGCTTAGGTTTGCACTGTTAGACTGCAGTCCTAAACACAAAGAAGCCCCTATTGTCATGGTAGGATTTAATTCCAAGTAAACATGCACAGGATTGTGCTGTTATATGGTATAACTATGCTATCTGAAAGGTGTCTTTCACCCAGGTCATCAAACCAAACCTGAACTGAATCTTTATATATTCCTGAATTGGAAACAAACTCAACGCTTTATTTGAATCTTTCTCTTCAACCAGAACAGAACCCTACAAAATCACTGGGTTACTGGTTCAAAATAAACATTTAATAGGAATACCTTTGTGGTAGTATACTCACTGGCCGTAGCCAGAATGTATCATGAGCAGGAGTGTTTAATGTTTTGGGTTTGTGTGGGCTTATGTACTCTGTTCTTATAAAATCAGGGATGAAAGACCTACTGTAAAGGGTGAAATTTACTGTAGTTCAATAGTATTTTTAAAAGTTACAAATTTACTACTTTGTATTCTAGGTTTTTTTTTATTTCCTGCATGCAAATGCTACATTTTACTTGTTGAGTATATGGTTGGTAATGATAAGAAACTGGATTTGTTCTTACTGTCAAGAAGTTTCTCCTAATGTTCAACTGTAATCTACTCTTCTGTAACTTGTTCCACTCCACTTGTAAATTAGCACTGGAAGGTTAATGACTTTAAAGTTTTTTCATGGGAATCAGAACTGAACCATTGCCCAGCTGTTATTGAATCAGAACTGAATGGAACAACTTCAGTCATAGCTGAACTGGAACCATGCCAACAAATAGTGGTTTGGCCTTGATAAATGTGGAAGATTTGATAGGTGATAGGGGATAAGAGGTTTGCAGGTGAGGTATTTGGGGAGAAAATCTTTTATAAAAAGGGAAAATGCAAAACATTCTGCTTTAAGTGACTTTTTAATCATGTATGTTTATAAGCCCTGAAATGAATAATTCTGTGTTTTATAGATGCAGGTATGGAAGTAGTAGGGTTAATAATAGAGGCAAAGTTGTCAATCTGTGTAGGTCAGATTTCTAGAAAATTCTTTTAAAATGTTTTAATATACATCACTTGTTCTCTAAAGAACATTGGTGGAGCTTCTTCTAGAATTAATTACCAGAATTAATTGATAGTCTGTTGCCACAAAAACAACTGAGGATCTTGTGGCATCTTAAAGAGTGACAGATTTATTATAGCATAAGCATTCGATGAAGAAGACTGTAGTCCATGAAAGTTTATGCCATAATAAATTGTGTCAGTCTTTAAGGTGAGACCTGACTCTTCCTTCTTTCCTTGTTTAAATTATTTCTCAAACCTATTTTGTTTAAAATAATGAACATCCCCAAGTAAAGAAACAAATAGTTTGAGCCACTTTCAGTGACCTGGTTGGTTCACAGGACACAACAGCCAGTTGAGGGTTAATTTACTCTTGAGGAGCAGCTGACTGCCATTATGAATATGCAACCCCCAACTGGGTGTGTGTGTGTGTGTGTGTGTCATGCAAACCCAACCAGCGGGGTTTATTTGAAGGCTAAATAACCCTTGCATAACCCGTGGTTGTTTGTAGGGTTATGTGAAGGTTGTTCAGCCCTCAAATAAGCCCCATCGGCCAGGCTCCTGGCAACCCCCAGTCAGAGGGTTGCCTATTCATAATGGCAACTGGCACACAGTGCAGCTCCTCAAGGGTAAATTAACCCTTGATAGGCTGTTGTGTTGTGTGAACTGGCCCAATATAACACCAACATTACTGGCTGTCAGAGCATTATCTCTACACTTGGAGTGAGGCAGACTAATGGGGAAAAGAGGCAGTGTGGTAACATGGGCTCATGGTGTGTTTTCGGAAGGAATGAAGGGATTGCCCCCCACTCCAACTTCCCCCCATTCCAGCTACCAGTCAAAAGTAGTTTTGGTCATAAACCTTCATAATCTTCCACCTAGTTTCTACACATAGGTCTCATGCAGGGAAGCTTCTCCATCTCTTCACCCATCAAAATTCTGGCCAAGGTTCATATGCAAAATACTAATGAACTCGCCCTGTACAGTCATTTGTAGCTAGAAAGGAAAACAACAAATGTATTTAAAGCTTTGTTGTCTGGTTAACTAGCTAGGCAATTGTCACCTGCCACAGACAGGCAGGAAAGTCAATATTTCCAAGCCAGGAATATTGGATAAGTCAGCTGGCATGGGAGGTGCAAATGGTTTGAGGAAGGCTTTGCTGAAGAGGTCAGTCTTAGGAGAGACTTAAAGTGCAAGAGCAGGTTTAATTCAGTTTGACCTTTCAGAATAAAGATTTAAAACTGTAATAGACTTCAACATAATAAAAGCAGCCAAGCTATTAACTGTGTAATATTTTTCATTATGCACCAGATATAGCAGCACTGCTTCTATGGCAGATGTCATGCTAATTTTAATGAAAGTTTGGCTGTATTGCTATGAGGCAATTAGTGTCATAAGGCCTCGCAAAAACATCTCATTAAGAGATTACACCCAAGATATTTTGGATATTGGATTTTTCCAAATACTGAGTAAAATAGTATCCATCATCATCATCATCATCATCATCATCATCCTCATCATCATCCTCCTCCTCCTCCTCCTCCTCCTCCTCCTCTATCTCTGTACTGCCCAATAGTCGAAGCTATCTGGGCAGTTTACAACAATTCAGTAGTAGCGCTTAAGAGTAAGGGTCTGTTTAAATTTATTTAACAGGCTCTTCTCTTTATTTTTGTGTTTAGATGAAAATCTGCTAATTAACATTCAAACTACAATTGGATTTATTGCACTTGTATTGATAATTTAAAATAAAAACAAGATTATCAAGTATCTCATTTAGGGCTTTCCTATGGAGATATGCTGTAGTTTCCTTTTCATAGCTGAATTCAAATGAATTAATGGCCTTTATGTTTGATTTTTCAGCTAGAAGGGCACATATACTTCTTTTAGAAAGCACTAGAGCAGGTAGATAAACTGTATTGCAGGTTTCATTTGTAACCATTTGTTGCTTGAGATTGTTTAGCATATGTGGAGCTTCATTTAAAATCTGTTACAAAACTGGAGTCTAAAGAATTTTTTTAATCTCTCCCCCCCCTTTAAATCTGTTTCTCCATACAACAGAACAAAGCACATGTATTATAGAGCCTTTCTGGTTTTGCTTTATTAACTTATGCACAAACTAGAGTATTCCTAAATTTGAGTCATAAGTGAAAATGAGAAATTGACCCTTGTAAACATAGTGTTTATGAAGTGCCTAAAATAACTGCAGAATCAGATTTATTCTAGTGATTATATACAAAGGGTAAGTGACTCATTCCCTTCAGACTATGGAGACCTTTTCAGTTCAATAAATTGCCTTTCTGTGGGAATTTTGTAAATAGGAAATTCATATGTGTGATACCTTTTTTTAGCAGCAGTATTTACTTTAAAAAATCTCTCTCTGTAAAATTTGTCAGTGCTGGCATTAATAAATTTATCTTAAAATGTATAGACAGGACTTGTTTAAATTTTGTTGGTATCATCTTTCTGTGACATGAATTGATTTGCCGTGGTCTAGCTGGCTGGCTAGTTGTACTGGCCTGACTGTTGCCCACTTGGCTTAATATTGATGTCCGCTGTAGCCATAGTATCTGTTGAACAAATTTGTAGGAAGAAAGATATATAATGAAATCATAGATATAATGAAATCAACCTGAAGTGTTCAAAACCAGATGTCACGAACAGCAATAGTATAACTTAATCAAACCAGTAGTAAGCATTCCTCTTTCCCAAAGCAGTAGGTTCTGCTAGGTCAGGGATGGGGAACATGCAGTCCTCCAGATGTTGTTGGACTGCAACTCCCATCATCCCTCAACATTGGCTATGCTGGCTAGGACTGATGGGAGTTGCAGTCCATTAGCATCTGGACAGCCACATGTTCGCCACCTGTCCTAGGTTTTCCTGCTATATAGTTATCAGTATTAGTCACTTGTGATGAATAAATTGCTTTAAGGGGGGAAAAGGGAAACTGAAGAAGGCAATGGTTTTCAGTTTAAATTTTAAAATAGCTAGCTTCAGTGTGTAATGAAACTCCTAAGAATCCTCTGGCTCTTCAGTATTTTCTTCTTACTTTCATTATATTGGGCTTTATTGGGGGCCACAGGAAAGTGCTCCAGAAACCACCAATAGTCCCTAGACTACAGTTTGACAATTGTATTAAAAGATTAGTTTGAATGAGCTAAGCATTCAAAAAGATATTGGACTGCTTCTGGAATACGATCGGCATGCGTATGGAATGGGGGAAGGTTTTGGCTGTGTGATATAGCGCTTTATAAATTGTAACCAGTACCTTGAATATAGCTGTAAGAGCTTATAAGGAAGCCAGTGTGAACTGGCCCGGCCTGCACAACTTGTGATGAAGCAAGCTGAATTCAGCCCACCAGATGGATGGTGGCCATCAAGGGATTTGATAAACCACCTGTTTTTGTTGTCTGTCCATTTTTCTTAAACAGATGGTTGACAAGTGTATAGCATACCACAATATATGGCTGGTGAGCTGCATTTGACTTGATGGGTCACAAGTTGTGTAGGTTGGGTCTATAGTACTGGTGTAATGTGTGCCTAGTGACCACTGCTCATACATTTCATCCCTACTTAGGTAATGAGGGTTTCTGGCATAATGCTTTTTAAAGCCCCCTTGTGATTATTTCAAGATTTAAAGAGCCAGTGTGGCGTAGTGGTTAGAGTGTTGGACTGGGACTCGGGAGATCCGGGTTCGAGTCCCCGCTCGGCCATGAAACTCACTGGGTGACTTTGGGCCAGTTACTGCCTCTCAGCCTAACCTACCTCACAGGGTTGTTGTGAGGATAAAATGGAGAGGAGGAGGAGGAGGATTATGTAAGCCGCCTCGGGTTCCTTGCAGGAAAAAAAGGCGGGGTATAAATGTAATAAATAAAATAAAATGATAGCTCATCACATTTTCATAGGAATTGAAATGCAGCACTTCATCTCGGCATATAAGCCATGGTTATGATTTGCTAAACTAAGCTAGAATTTTTGAATATTAGGTAAACCAACAAACTGGGAAGAAGATGGTTGGGGAGCCTGGGATGAAGCAGTAACACAAGAACCTGTAAGCCTCTTTGCTTTCATTACTAATTAACACCTTTGGTAGACGAACTTTCTTTCCTTCTCAGAATAATTTGAATAATCCATTGAATAACTTTGTTGAAACATTCCACTTCAGTAATTAAACTGTTAAGATTGGATTCCTGCATCCAATTTGCACATTGATTATCGTACTTCCCCCCCCCCCTTATGGGAACAGCTAGCTTAATTTTATTATGTTAAAATATTTATAACTTGCCTTTGCACTAATGGCACTTCCAGGTGGCTAACATTAAAATCAAATCAACAAAATGAAAATAACTTTAATGTTGATAGCCATTGTACAGTGGAAGTTTCAAATGCTCATGCTGTTCCACAAAAGTTGCAGTCTCATGGAAACAGGCATATTTGCCTTTCCCCCTAAATGTTGCTACCATTTTGTGCACATTATTTTCTTTAAAACAGTATATACCTTGACCAGAAAATTAATAACTTCAAAAATCACTACACAGGAGGAAGAAGAAGAATCAACTTCCAAGACACAGGCAAGTTCTTGGCTTCAGGACTGTGTCTTATCCTTGTCGCCAACAAATGATCTCATGGTCATAGCTCGTGAGCAGAAAGCTGTTTTTTTTGTGCGTAAGTATGTTGTATGCATTTTATAGTCGTGCTATTGTACCCTGACGATCAATTGCAATCTTCAGATAAGAATTCATAAACTCCCTTGAGACATATTGATAATGTTATGAAGAGAGCCAGTGTGGCGCAGTGGCTAGAGTGTTGGACTGGGTTCTAGTCCCCGCTTGGCCATGAAACTCACTGGGTGACTTTGGGCCAGTCACTGGCTCTCAGCCCAACCTACCTCACAGGGTTGTTGTGAGGATAAAATGGAGAGGAGGAGGAGGATTATGTAAGCCGCCTTGGGTTCCTTGCAGGAAAAAAGGCGGGTTATAAATATAATATTATATAATAAATAAATAAGGTACAGGATCTCTCTTCACTCATCATTCCTACTACTCTTTTATGTTCCTTTTCCTGCTGGGTATATTTACAGCTACAGTGTAAGATAGTCACTGGTGCTTCTGTACAGTATTCACCATGAGAACTATAGGAGCAAGAGATTGTGTTACCTGTGGCAGCTATAGTTAAAATTAACCACTACAGTCACTGAGGGTTCTGCTATACTTCATGCAGCAGATACAGTTGTTTTGTGTACAGTGATGTTTCCCACAGCAAACACTGACATAGCAACCCTCATTCTTTCCTCAGTGTCCCCCCCCCCTTTTTTCTGGATACAATTTGATCAATTACATTTTGACCGATCTTCTACATATGTTGTATATCTGGGCTGAATCTGTCTCTAACACTGTATGCATCAAGTTAAAGGTTGGACACACGCTAGCAGGGTTAGATAGTGTTTTGATTTTGAAATAGTACTTGTCTCTTTCTAAAACATTTTTCTTTGGAAACTTTGGCCACTGTGAGATCTTTTCTTTTTGTCTATGTATAATATTTTGAAAAACGGCAATTGGACAATATTTAGCATAGAATACTAATGAAAAATATTTCATTTTATAAGGAACTTTGGGAGGCGCAAGATACAAAAAATGATTCCTTAGAGTAATGGGATAAATGTATTCACTATTGGAGGCATGAAAGATGAATTGTACCGAACATTTGTAATAGCCCTGATTTACAAATTTCTCTTTTTTGGTTTGTATAATAATCTGTGAAAAGTATTAGTTTGTTTATTTTATCTTGTTGTAGTTTTTTTTAAATGTCAATTAAAAAGTGGGCAGTTATCTTAGAAATCTGATGTAATTATAGCATTGACCTAGTCGCTGCAGATGTATATTGTGGAAAAAAGAGCTTTTTGTATTTTGTAGTTCTGGTTTTTGTAGTTATGTTCTATTGTTTCTTACAATGTAAAAATAAATGTTAAAATATATTGCTATATATATAAAGTGCCCTTTCTAGTTAGCAAGGTGGGGTATACGAATTAAAAAGAAGCATGTAGTGGCAGTAATACAAGTTTTCATCAGATTTCCTCACCATTTGGTAATAAGTTTTGTTAGCATGTAGGGGAGGTGGGCTGCATGGGGGTGGGCCCACCACCAAAGGGGCAGCACTCAAATGAGTTCCTTTTTCTTTAATTGGTGCTAGAGTTAAATGAATTGAAAAAATAACCCAAAACTTTTCTTGTGTGTTACTTTAAATTAAAACACGAAAAGATTTTGTCGATACATAGTTTTTTTCTTCTTTTCCCCTTCCTCCCCCCAGCAAAATGGAAACACAGTGAAAATGGGAAAGAAGAAATGCAATACGCTGTTGGCTGGAGTGGCTCTTTAAATGTTGAAGAAGGGTAGGTATGGAGGCTTGAATATCTTGTGTAAGATGTCACTGGTTTTTTACTCTGCTGTCAAAATCTATGCTTGGGAGATGATCCAAAGGTATATACGGATGATGCTGCCTAATACTGAGCCAGATCATTTATCTCAGTATTGTCTTCACTGAATGGCAGTGCCTCTCCAGGGATTCAGACAAGAAGCGGAATCCCAGGTTTACCTGGAGATATCAGGGACTGAACTTAGAACCTTCTGTAGGCAAAACGTGTGCTCTACCATTGAGCTACAGCCCTTCCCCAAGAAGCATCCACAGGTTCCTTGATCTCTCCAGTGAAGCAAATTGCTCTTCTTTAACGTGTATTCATAGAAGAGAATGGGAAAGCCTGTGAATGTGGAGCTGTATTGAGCTGTATCCAGTGGCTGTGCGAGCAGAAGGCAGCTGATACAAACAGTCTTTCCCTCCCCCTGCAGCTTCTGATATCCCCTGAAAAGCCTCTCCAGAGGGTATGGATGCCCTTCTGAACAGCATGGACTGCGTTGTATGGAATTGCAATGTGACGGCAGGACTTGCCTGAAATTGGACAGAGGGAATTTGCTGAGGTTTCTCCACCAACTTGGGTTGTGTGACACAACCCACACTGTTCAAGAGGGACACTTGATAGTCTGAAGAGGTTCTTTGGGGGATGGGGAGGGAATACAGGGGGCTGCATGGAGGTAGAGGGAAAGATTGGTTGCGCAACCTGCCTTCTACTTGTGCAATCACTGGATACAACCCATAGTTAAATACTTGGAAGAAGGAAACCGCCTTTAGAATAGCTATACATCGTAAGCTGCCAAAAGCTGTTAGGGGACAGCACATTTCTTTAAGGACATAACGATAGACTTATTTAAAAAATTTAATAAGAGCTATAAGCCTTAATCAATTGTGCTGCTGTTAAGTGATCAAAGGCGCAATCCTATCTACTATGTTTAGACAGAAAAAAGTCCTACGACTCCCAGCATTCCCCAACTAGCCATTGGGAATTATAGAACGTTTTTCTGTCTAAACATAAATAGGATTTCACCCCCAAATTTGCATTTGGAATTTCCCCTTCAGTTAATTAATTGCAGTGCTGCTCTGAGCAGTATTTGGAGTCTCTCTGATTTCCATTGCTGGATCTCTTTGGGTTTGTGTGAATTTCAGTTAGACACTGAGTGACCCGGAGAAGTAGGACAGGTAGGAAAAGGAGGGGGTGAAGATATTGCTGATTTGACAGCATCCCCATGATGAGATTCATGTGTGTAGCAGTTCACATTCTCTTATTCTGGATTAACATGAAATGTGCATCTCCTTGTTGGGTGTGGGCAGCAATACGTTGAAATAAACAGAGAACATGCAGTTGGAGGAAAATAGGAGCACAGCATATGCAGATAAATGCCTTGCATTGGAAATCCACCTCTGGTACTTTTTACTAGTTACACAGTTATATGGTGATTACTCCAGAAGAACTGTCATGTGTGAAAGAAGACCTATGTTAAACATTGCTTCAGCTCTGATAACCAGGATTTCTGGAATGCATCTTGATGTAAAATCCTCATGAGTCTTAGCCTATTCATAGCAATCAACTAAAATCCAAAGATAGCATGACTTTTATTTTCAGTGAGCCGTCTTGAACTCCTTGTTTATGCTTTTCATACCATAACAAACAATTATACAGGCTTCCTTTCCACAGCCAGTACTTTCTCATGCATGGTATGGTTTAGAGAGGCCAGTGGTATTTCACACACTGTACCCAAGGAGAGGAAGCAGTGTATACTGGGTGTTCGCACATCATGACAACCCACCTTGGCGATAAGCTGTGCGAGCAACCTACAATGTGCCCAACAGACAATTGGGCTCACTGTTGGTTGTTTGCCCGATCCCTCCCCCCCCTTCCCCTTTTTGAAGTAATCCATGCTCATTGAGACTCTTGGGACCAGACAAACATCAGGTTAACACTAGACAGTTTTGCACTGTTTTGTAATTTGGTTAAGACTGACAGTTTATGCTCTTCGTGACAAGGGTCTTGTATGAAGTGTTTAATGCCATTATATTTTCCCCCTAGCGAATGCGTAAGCAGTGCATTGTGCATCCCGCTGGCAAGTCAAAAGAGGTAAGAATTTTTTTAAATAAAAAAAAACCCTGTTAGAATTCTTTGAAGAGCCTAGTGCTGCTTTTAGATACACACATAATTTCATCAAAATAATCAAGTGTGATTTAACTGAGAATAAGACTTGACAGTCTTCTTTTCACTTTCTTTGTATGAGACAGGAGTTCCACAGGCCGACCTGACTGGACCTGTATCGTTGTAGGCTTCACCTCTGGCTATGTTCGCTTCTACACTGAGGTTAGTCTTGTCACCATGGTTTGCCTGCCTGCTGAAGACCTTCTCACACATCATGTGTTTCCTACATGGAGGTAGTCAGTATCGTTTTGGAGTTCAGTGCATATAGTTTTTGATACGAGTACCCCGAAAAGGCAGTTGTTGCTTAGATGCTTATTCATGAGTATTTGCAGCAAAAAACAAAACTAGCACTATGCTTCAAAATAATGTAAAGACAATTTTTTCCTATACAGAGAGTATGCTGGAAAAATGTATATGTGAGGTGGCCTTGAGGTTTTGTGGCTTGTAGCTTAACTTTTAGACAACACGTTTTTTTCTTCTTCTCCCTAATCACCAGTAACATGATGGCTTGTTCTCGCTTTTTAGAATGGAGTACTGCTCCTGGCACAGCTTTTAAATGAAGATCCTGTCCTGCAGCTTAAATGCAGAACTTATGAGATTCCACGGCACCCTGGGGTTACAGAGCAGGTATTATGGCAAATATATAAAATGTGAAATCATTATTGGACACAGCATGGTTCTCACATATTTAAATCTTTCAGAGCTGAACTTGCTTTTGGCAACTATTTATGAATGGTTTATGTGAATGAAATTCAGTGGGGCTATGCAGGCACAGTCCATACTTATGGTTAGGCGATTGGAATTGCTCTATTGGCTTGTGTGTTCTTGTGCAAATCCACCTTTCCATAGTCATGGCTCATTATGTTTTCACCATTAATCATAGTTTAGGCTAACCATAGTGCATGTTTAACCCAGGATTTGAAGCCAAGCTGGAAGCTGGTTACAAATCCTAGGTTACGAGTTTTTGTTGTGTATGTTGATCCGAGAAAATACAGGCAGCCAATTCTGCTCTGTTGTGTTAGTTGCAGAGGTGTCTAGGCTAGTGAGGTGGAGCCGTGCCTACATCCCTGAAAACAACCCCCCTTCCCCTTGTTTTGTGTTTCACTGGAACAAAAGTATATTGATACTAGGGAGGCAAAATTGCTCCCCTAGCCTTCAGAATGCTGAACACAGTTCCATTAGCAACCCTTTCTTATTTCCCACTCTTCATTGAGCTTCATAAGGATTGCTGTTGCATTGCATAACATTTTAACTTGTATTGATAGTGGCAGCTACCTCAGCTCCAGTCCAGGGGCTGGGTTCAGATCCTGGTGCTGCATCATGAATGAGCACAAGCTGTCTCCTTGGCTGGAAGCCTAGTGCTTGCTTAGAAACTGTAAAAACCAAGCAGGATAATACCTACAGTTACTTATAAACATACTTACTTGCTTTGATACTCTTCTTTTTATTCAGAATGAGGAACTGAGCATCCTGTATCCTGCAGCGGTTGTGACAATTGATGGTTTCAGCCTATTTCAGTCCCTCCGTGCATGTCGAAATCAAGTAGCAAGAGGTAGGTCAAGATTTGTGGGCAATGTTGATGGGGCTTCCGTCAGTGAGGCTTTTTGGTGGTGAAGGGATATTCAACTGTTTATTCCTTAGAAACATCTACAGGGAAGTTAGAGAACATTGTGTATTGGAAAGAAATATCTTTCCTTATTGGAAAGCTGACAGCTAAGGTTGCATCTCTCAGAATCCAAAGCAGTCTCACTTCAGAAAAATAACTGAATTGTCCATATAATTTAAATGTCCTGCTCTGATAGCTGCTTCAAGCTATGAATACCCTCTGAATTTTGGATGTCTAATGACCCACATAGTTTACATCTGATGAGGGTTTACCATTGCTGGCAGGTGAGCCTGAACACTTGTTGTTGCAGTGAATACTTGGCATATCTAGGTCTGGTTGCAAGTTTTACTTTTGCCATATACAACTGGCTGATCTTCATTCTTTCGAATGTTGTATTGTGTAAAAGGGGAGAAGCTTTAATCGCTCTTAATTTATTTCCTGAGGTCTGTTGCAGTAAAAAACAACAGTCTTGTGGTACCCTAAAGATGACCAAATTTATTATGGCATAGGTTTTTTGTGGGCTACAGTCCATTTCTTTTCCCATCATATCCCAAGAGCTGGGTTCAATATGTCCTTGCAGAAATCCCGTGGATTGCTGAAGACCACTGAGCTTTACAGCTGAACAGGGATTTAAATATGGATCACTCATTTCCAAATATACTGTACCATACTATCTATGAAAAATAACTTACAGTTCAGTCCTGTGCATCCTGAGTACTTCTACTCAGAAGTCCCATTGAGCTCAGTGGGACTTACTCCCACTGAGTAAGTGAGTAGGGAGCAGGGAACCGAAGTAGATTTGTATGTCAAAGAATTTGTGCAAGCTCCAGTTCTGTTACTGAAAACAAATTCCTGGGCTAAGGATAGGCACCTTGTTCCACAATTAGACATCTGTCTTCCTGAGCCACTGTTTTGCAACTGGCTCTGGTTGGTGGACATGTCAGGGTTCTAGAGTGAAACGTCCTGCAAGCCTTGGTAGGATTGTAGCCTTAATAGCGTTTCTTCTTCGATTAAATGTGTACTTGGCAGTATAGCAATAATATGCACAATACGATTCTTGTTATATGTTTTACTTTAAAGTAAGGAAATATTAAATAATTATGTCTGAACCTTTTAGCTGTTCAGTTCAACAGCACACACTTTTGTAAATACTGTGTGCTGGCCAATATATAATAATTTTATTCTAACCAATAGTTTTCTGTAATCTCTCTCTTTCTGTTCAATAAAATGGGCAGCTGCAGCTTCAGGCAATGAGAATGTTCAGCCACCTCCATTAGCCTATAAGAAATGGGGTCTGCAGGATGTGGATACTATAGTTGATCATGTTAGCATTGGTAAGTAGTATAAATAGTCCTGTTCTGTGAATCACTCTGTGTTTAAAGCATTTCATGTTACACTATCATGGTGATCCTTAGAGCAACTCTGTAAGGTAGGTCAATGTTATTTTTGGTTATCTTTGGTTTCTTACCCAAGTGCTCAAGTGTTTGGGTCTCGATATCATCAGGAAGCCCCAACTGATGGGTCCAATCCCAATTCAAGTGGTAGTTTAATAGCAGTCACCGCTATTACGTTCTTTCTGTCCTGTCTGAGGCACACCTGTCATCCAAGGGGCTTAAGGGGTAAGGTTGCTGACAGGTCCTTGCACTGAATTCTGAAGGGTTATTCCCAGAGCTCATGCCTTGGTGCAACCATGTACAAGTTTTTTTGTTTTTTTTTTAAATCATGGTTGACTATCATTAGATTACTTTTGTGTGTATGCTGTCTTTGGTTTATTATTAATGAAATATGAAATATCTACTTCAATAAAAAGCACCAGTTTAAATATCCATATCACAGGCCTGTTGTTGCTATCATCATCATAGTTATTTTTTTCTTAATGCTTTCATAAATGGAAGACTTATTCTTCTAAAATTATGAACATATTTGGGCCTGATTTCATGAATACACATTAGAATTTTAGAAACATCCTTTTCTTTCATTTTTAAAATAGGCATCATGACTCTGTCACCTTTTGATCAAATGAAGACCGCATCCAATATTGGTGGATTTAATGCAGCTATAAAGAACAACCCTCCTGCTATGTCTCAATACATTACAGTAGGATCAAATCCTTTCACTGGTTTCTTTTATGCCCTTGAGGTAAGTGTATTATGAATTAGTAATTGTGAAATGCAGTGTGCTGGCTAGGAGATTAATATTTGCTTTCTCTGTTGAGTCTCTTTTTAATTGTTTTTCTTTTGTTGACATTCTGAGCTTTTAACAGGAGCAGGTGGGGAGAGCAGCTCATGGGGGGGGAGCAAAACTGAGAGCACGATGTTTTATAACTCAGTGGTTTTAATAAGTGTAAAGATATGACTTGGATTAGAAATCTATGTTCCCTTTTGTTTAAAAGAAAAAAAAAACCCCTATAATGGTATCTTTTTCTTTCTTTTTTGGTAATGTGGTTTTAAGGAAGTAGTATGTCTGATTATGACATTTTGATACAAGAATGGAAAATCTTTCTATTGGACTGAGTGGCTGTCTTTGGGTTGTAACATTAAATATGAATGACCCTTGGGATCGTGAGCTTGCCCCTTCCTTCTCTAGTGTGGTCATAAGGAGATCAGAAGCTTTGCTTCCATTTTCAACTAACCATGGTTGCTTGTTTTGTCTGAACCCAGGCAAACTGTGGTTAGTCTTAACTATAGTTTAAGTTAAGGTGCGGGCAGAAGGGATCTACTGGTAGATTGGGTGATCTGTGTAGATCAGGAAAGGTTTCCCACTCCCAATGGTTTAACAGTAGTGACAACAAAAAGCCTTTCCCCCTTCTAAACAAAGCTGCTGAAATCAAGAAAGGGGGGACGACGACAGAGGATGGGATACCAAAGTAGATTTGTATGTCAAATAATTTGTACAAGCTCCAGTTCTGTTACTGAAAACAAATTCCTGGGCTAAGGATAGGCACCTTGTTCCACAATTAGACATCTGTCTTCCTGAGCCCCTGTTTTGCAACTGGCTCTGGTTGGTGGACCTGTCAGGGTTCTAGAGTGAAACGTCCTGCTAGCCTAAAATCTTCCCACCCCTAAAAGAAACAAGCCAACTTCAAACTGTGGTTTCTGATCCTGGCTTGTTTCTCAAAACCATTGCTAAGATTAACCACAGTTAACAAACCACGGTTAGTTGAAAATGGAAGCGAATCACCTTTTGGTCGGAAGAGGAGGAGGGCGGAACACATGAAAGTGGAGCACATGAGCTCATTCGTATAATGTTATGCTATGGTTTAGTATTATGCTAAGAACAAGTCACTATCATTCAGAGAAGTTAACTTCTTGCAGCTATCACTTCTTCAGTGTCTACTCTGCTGTGCCAGCAGTTGGCCATGCTTTATAAAGGGGAGAGTTTCAAAGTATTGAGCGCATCTTCTAATAGTATGGTTGCCATTAAGGGCATTTGCAGTTGCATTCATGTTTGTGCAGAAAACTTCTCTCTTTTGATAATTCCATTACTTGGTGTAATGATTACTATATACAGTAATACCTTGGATTACAAGTAACTTGGTTTGAGAGCGTTTTGCAAGACAGGCAATTTTTTAAATATTTATTTAATTTTTTTTGACTTGATATACAAGCAACGTCTTGCAATACAAGTACTGTAGTACAGCTTAAATTAAAAATCTCTGTGCAAATTTTTTTGGGGGGATTTCGTTTTGATATAAGAGTGTTTTGGATTACAAGCACGTTTCCGGAACGAATTATGCTCTCAATCCAAGGCATGACTGTACAAGGAACTTTGTTCATAACCTGAGTTCCTTGTTCTATATATATTAATCACTGTTACTTACTCAGTTTGATTCCTTTTCTACGAAATGACAGTGTTCGTTGTTATCAACGACAGTTATATCTGAGTGTCTCTAATTTATCAGGAAAACAATATAATGTAGAACTGAAGTGCCAAGATAGCATTCTTTGGGCAAATTGTACATTTGCAAGAACTGCAAATCTCTAGACTTCCAAAGCTTATTTATGTTGTTAAAATATTAACTAGTCTGCCAGAAAGAACAGGGAAAAAAATCATTTTCTTGTACTGAAATGATACAAAATTTAGCAGATCTTTCAAGATTTTAGTTAGTCATACATTAAGAGCAGTCTTCTGTCTGTGAACAAGGTACTCAGAATGAAAGTTTCTAAAGAATTGACTATTCTGGTAATTTATAAATAACTTCTTATCTTTCCTTTAGGGTAGTTCACAGCCACTGTTGTCCCATGTTGCTTTAGCAGTTGCAAGTAAGCTGACGTCGGCATTATTTAATGCTGCCAGGTAATGTAAAATAGAGTGAAAATTATAGTGAATTCATTTCTTATGTGGAGTGTTCTTTAAATTAAGGCAATGATTGTGTTGATTTTTCTGTTTCAAGCGGTTGGCTGGGCTGGAAGCACAAACAGGAAGAAGAGCCTGTGCAGAAGCAGAAACCCAAGGTTGAGCCTGCAACTCCTTTAGCTGTAAGGCAAGTGTTCAAAAGAACAGAGGTTTTTCAAGAGACACTATGCAACTATGTTCTCATTGTTTCCCATATTGCCTACCTATGAGTGAGATGCATGCAAGGGCCAAACGTTTTATCCAAGTGTACTAACCAACAAGTGTACTAACTAACAAGTGTACTAACTATCACCTTGGTGCACTAACAAAGCTGCCTCTACTTTTCTCCTGCTGTAATTGTCCTCTCACCTTGCCATAGGCTGACTACTGCCTAATTCACCCTGACCTCCTTGACAACATGTGGGACTGCTGGCAGGGTTATGCCCAGGTAGAGGTCACACAGGCATACTCAGGGATGGTTCAGATATAATGCCAAACCATGGTTTAGCTGTATGTGAATGATCAGTGAGGAGCCTCAGGGTCACATGCGTCCTCCTCCCCTCGCATGGTGTAGTTCCCCGCTATGATGCTGGTTTGAGCAAATGTTTTTGTTTGAACTGGCAAACTATAGTTTGTGCTTGCCTCAGTCTTGATCTTGGCTTGCGGGGCAAGCACAAGCCATAGTTGACTGGTTTGCTGCAAACTATGGTTTGTCTCAAACCAAGATCATGAGGAAGAGAACACATGCAATTACATGTGCTGATTTGTGTAAAGCCAACCTGGCCAACATAAAACCATGTTTTGGCATTAATGTCTGAACAACCTTGATGTGTGCGAATTAACACCTTTCCATAAGGGGTCTATTGATTTCTCTGTGATCTGTGTGATTGTGATTTCTTGAAGAAGAATTGCTGCTTGTCTGGCCTACTCCCCACATTTCCATGCTATCTTCATCACACAGTGCAGACTCTGATGACAGACCTCAGTGCATGAAACCTACTGCATTCCTTTGGAATACAAGATGATTCTGGGTTCAGACTAGTTGTAGAGTCAGACTAGTGGGAATATCAGCAAGTGTGGGGAGGAGAGAAGTGTATAATATATTTGCTTTGATAATGTTAGAATGTCCAGCCTAGATTCTTTAAGTTGTGTTGAAGGGAAAGCTGGAGAATAAAAACATGATTTACTGAAATTATTTAGGAAGTTGAGAGGCAAATTTAAGCCAGTGTCTGGATCTAAGTTCTGTTGCCCTTCAAAAACATGTCTAAATTTGACTCGTAACCAAGTATTGCCTGTTTTGTGTCATCTACATTTCTGTTTTAAATCTGAATATATTACATCAGCTAAATTAAAGATTTTATTCTTTGTAATTGTTAATGTGATAGGACATTTATTGCTAAAGTTCTTGCACGATATGTTATGCAGTGAAGCTTAATAGCATAAAAACATATAATAAGATATAGTAAGAGTTAAATCTTATGCATGTTTAGACAGAAAAATGTCCTACAACTCCCAGCATCCCTTCAGCCAGCAATGCTGGCTGGGGCATGCTGGAAATTGTAACACTTTTTTCTGTCTACACATGCATAGGATTGTGCCCTAAGACTTCTTCTGCTAAAGAAGCTGTACCTTGAGGGAATCTTCCAAACATGAAAGTATTGATTACACTAAGTTGAACTGAACTAATTTACTGTGAAAGTTAATCCAGTGTTAGGAACTTAAGATAAGGCATGACAGCATATTTTCTAATTTTGTGAATATATGATTGTATTATGAAATCAAGGATGTCATTTCTGGAGATTGCTTTATATGTTTAGTTTTATTTGGTTTTAGGTTTGGAATTCCAGATTCTCGTCGTCATGGGGAAAGGATATGTCTTTCTCCTTGTAACTCTTTGGCAGCAGTAACTGATGATTTTGGAAGGGTGCTTTTATTGGATGTTGCAAGAGGACTTTCTATTCGTATGTGGAAAGGTATAATATACTGATAGATCTTTTGCAACAATATGGTAGCTTATCTACTGGAGAGAAGGGGTCAGTTTGCACGATCAAAATAAGCTACCGTGGCTTATTTTGTGTATAATTTAAGCCACAGTGGTTTATTTAAAGTGTGGGGCGTGATTTCCATAATCACTGCCTGGGCACAGTTTGTCATGGCTTACTGGAGGGGGAAACAACCCTTCAATAACCCTACAACAGCCCATGGATTATTGGAGGGTTGTTTCAAGCTTGATGACGTACTTCTGATATACACACCGAGAGCCAGTGTGGCGTAGTGGTGAGAGTGTTGGCCTGGGATTCGGGAGATCCGGGTTCTAGTCCCCGCTTGGCCATGAAACTCACTGGGTGACTTTGGGCCAGTCACTGACTCTCAGCCTAACCTACCTCATAGGGTTGTTGTGAGGATAAAATGGAGAGGAGGCGGCGGCTTATGTAAGCTTCCTTGGGTTCCTTGCAGGAAAAAAGGTGGGGTATAAATATAATAAAATAATAATAAAATAAATAAATAAATAAATGCTGTGGTACATTTCAAGAAACCCCAACCCCTCATTTCTGAATTTTAGTAATACCTCCTAGCCCTTGATTGGGAACCTCCAGCCTGCCTAGCCCCCTTGGATTTCTCCAGGGATTGAAG
Organism: Shinisaurus crocodilurus; assembly: GCA_021292165.1. NCBI lineage: Eukaryota > Metazoa > Chordata > Lepidosauria > Squamata > Shinisauridae > Shinisaurus > Shinisaurus crocodilurus. Next base: position 42,802,352 of record CM037879.1, on the reverse strand, counting down.
CTTGGCCTTCAAGCCCTGCCCCCTATCCAATTACAGATAGAAGATACCAGCAGGGATTCCCCTTAGAGCACAGCTCACCCTCCTAATTGGGAGGGGGAGTGGTGCACAGGGGAATCCCTGCTGTTTTCTCTGATCACAGATTGGAGATGACAGCAAGGATCAGGCTTTGTGTGCCAGTCATCATCCCAAGCTGCATGACGAGTGATACATGAAGTTGGTGATTCAGCCAGCACTTTGAGGAGCTGTTCGTCCAGGCACCTGCTGAGTCTGTTCGTGCTCCGCTCGCCACCCCGGGTGGGTGCATGGCAAGTGAAAGAGGTGCCTGGCTCTGCCAGCGCCTGGAAGAGCTGTTCTCCAGGCACCAGCCAAGTCCCTTTCTCTGTGCAGAGAGGCAAAGTGGGTGGGATGGGACAGAGGATGTCAGGCGGAGGGGTGTGTGGTTTTGTGGTGTAGCTGCCCCTTGACTTAATCTGGCCCACCTTGTTGGGCCAGTGACGGGTGTGTGTGTCCCCAGACCAAAATAGGTTCCCCATCTCTGCTTTATTGACAGGGATAGCCCAGCATAATGAGGAAAGGCAGTGGAATTGGTGAAGAAACTATTTAGAGAAGAATTAAATTGTTGAAAGATGCCAGAACAATAGTGATTGAAGTCGAGGAGCAGGACTGACATATCTGAATGATGAAAGTAGGCATCCCAACTTGCAGCCATGAAGATGGGTGATGGCAATACATGGAGAATCACTCTGGCTCCCCCCGATTGTGGAACTCACTGCCTTTCCCCTTCCCTGTAGCTGCCCCTGTTGTTTCTAATCAGAGTATCATAGCACAATAGTGGCATGTGTGCAAATGTACACTATTTCTCTATGTACTTCTTAAAAGTCTGGAGTGTGGATTGTGTCATACACCTTTTCCTATGCAGATATCACTTCCCTGTGGAAAATAGCATGCATGCAATTGCTTATGACAAATGTGTACATGTCTGCTTAAACATGTATGCACAATGGTAGCATTGTTTCTACAACTGACTAGAAACAGGGAAAGCAGCAGTTCTGGGGATCGGGGAAGGTAGCGAACACAGCAGCAGGAAGAGGGTCAGGCAGCAGCAATAGTAAGAGGGTGCCTGTGAGGTAGGGAGTGACAGAAGAGGAAGAACTGGGAGCACCTGCTCCAATCTTATTGAAAGGCTGATATTATCTAATAACAAGGCTTAACTTAGAAAGCCCAACTGAGCAAATGGTTACAGTTTAGGAATAACAGAGTGAACTTGTATATGTAGGGTAGTTAATGACTTACTTTGACTCGCAGGCTACCGTGATGCACAAACTGGTTGGATTCAAATTGTGGAGGATCTACATGAAAGGGAAGCTGAGAAGATGGATTTTTCTCCTTTTGGCACTCCTCAGGGGCCAAGCAGGGTGGCTCAGTTCCTTGTGATTTATGCTCCCAGGAGAGGAATCTTGGAAGTATGGAGCACACAGCAAGGTCCCAGGGTTGGAGCCTTCAATGTAGGGAAACACTGCAGGTAAGAAATCAAAACCGTAACATGATCCAAGAAGCTCAGGAGAGTAATTCAGGAAAGGACTGTGCCACTATCCTCTACTCCCAAATGTATTTTCTCATCCCCCCCCCCAAGCCTGCCACAAAAAGGAAGCAGGATTAAGCATGAACAGATAGCTCAAGAGGGAGTCTTAGTTCTTGTCTTCATTTATTAGACTTGCCCATGCCTTGTATAGGGGTGTTATTACGCTGGAGAAGACTGATGAATGTTATCATATGGTCGTTTTAAATTTGCCAGCCGATTGACTCCATAGAAATTGATTTTAAGAGGAAAAAGAATATTGCCATATTGAGCCAGGAACCACTACTAACTGCTACAAAATTTAAGTCTTCCCTGTCTTTTAAAAAAAGAAACTAGTTGTGCCTTGACCGTTCAGAGGTTTTTCTTTTCCCCTGTGCACAAAGTATCTGTTGATGGTTCTGCTTTTCACTTTCTTTATCAAACTTGTATTTAGGTTGCTGTATCCTGGTTATAAAATCATGGGCATGAACAACGTAACAAGTCAGGGTTGGCAGCCTCAGACTTTTCAGATCTGTCTTGTTGATCCAGTGTCAGGAACAGTAAAAACGGTTCATGTACCTTTCCATTTAGCACTAAGGTAAGGCTTGTTGAGCTTCACGCTGTATAATTGAACTAACTTAACACATGTTTAGATGAATGATGCAATACTTGAAGACTGTGGAGAATGTATTCTGCTATTGGATAACTCAGCATATTCTGCTTCTGTTTCAGATAAATAGTAAAAAAATAATAATCCATAGATGGGCAATACCTTTATTAGGACCAAACAAAATTCCATAAAAGTGTGCAAGTTTACGAGTTCCTCAGAACTCTTTATCAGTCTAGGTGGTACAAAAAGTAGGGGATGGGGGAAGGAATAGTTCCGTCCAAAAATTTGGCCAGATGTTGTGGCCATGCAGTCTGGCCAAATTTTTGGACTTCGCTATTTCTTCCCCCATCCCCTACTTTGTGAAGAGATATAGTAGAAGTCTGTCTAGGAGTCTCTTTGTACTTGCTACAAATGGGCAGTTATTATTCACTTTTAATAACCGCACATTCTGGGGAACTCAGACTCCCCCCCCCCCCTTAAAATAGTGCTGCACTTGCATGGATGTTGCATTTTCTCATTGCTCAAACAGCAATATTTTGTTGCTGGAAAAATACAGTCCTCCCTGCCCCCTATCCATTGCTGCTGTTAATAGTTTTTGGAATGTGGCTGCAGGATGGTCACAGGCAGCTGACAGCTGATTGAAAGATTATACCACCCATGTAGGAGCTGTAGGGGCCAAGCTTTATGGTAGGCAATATGCAAGCATTATGGCAGCTTCCATGAAGCACCCATGATCTGTGTTTGATAGCTACCTGATGTAACCTTCTCCCCAGTGTTGTTGTGTGAACTCAGTACAGATTTATTACATAACTTTGTAATTAAGGAGGCTGAGCACTTCACTCTAAAGAGCACTCGTATAGTCATTTAAATATATATAATCAGTGAGCACTAGCGTTGACATTGAAAGGCAGCATACCTTCGATGCTTGAGGACAAACGAGAGGGAATGGTATGACTTTAATATCCTTATAGGCGCAGGCGCATCTGTCTGACTGCTGTTGGAAACAGAATGCAGGACTGGATAGACCTTGGCCTGATCTAGGAAGGCATTTCTAATATCTCTACTTATCCCCCATTGCTACAAAATCATGGACATTTTGCTTTTTAATTAGTGTTTTGAAGGTTAGGTTCTCCCTTTGCATACATAGCATTGAATTCAAACAATTTCATGTTGTGTTAATCCTTAAAAACATCTTCCAGTGATAAGAAGAGTGAGCGAGCAAAGGATATGCATCTAGTGAAGAAGTTGGCTGCCTTGCTGAAAGCGAAAACATTAAATCTGGGTAGGCCTGTTTTTGTGTTTTGTTTTCATTTTGGGGTCATAATACGTTGTCCTTTTGAGGGCCACTGACATCACAGAGGGAAAAGGGTTCCAGTATGTTTAAAGTTTATGTTTTAGAATTGAATTAAAACAAACACTAGTTAGCATAGTGCTGAATGATATTGATAACCTTTGTAAAAAGGATTATCTGCATAATTTCTGTTAGTTCACAGTTGATTGAAAGATTATACCACTCATGCAGAGGCTGTAGGGGCCAAACTTTATGGTAGGCAATATGCAAGCATTATGGCAGCTTCCATGAAGCACCCATGATCTGTGTTTGATAGCTACCGCATGGATGGTGTAACATTTGAATTGTCTCCCAATTCCCTGGGAACTTTTTCTGTGCAGAACCTTTTGAAATGGATGGGCTTCCATTGCTCAGCTTCCATTGAGTTCAACGTTGATGGAGACATAGTTTTGAAAAATGTGATTCCTACTGTTTCTTGGTATGGCTTGATACTGCTGAAGATGCCTTTGCGCTGTGCTAGAGTCTCAATAACAAAATGCCCTTTACAATATGTGTAATATGTATTACACAATATGATGTCAGTTAAACTGACAGGAGCTTCATTTTAAGGGAACCATGGTCTAAAGATATCAGCAGTGAATTGTCATGGAGAGGTAGTTGGGTTATTTGCTCAGGTAATGAATTTAGCAGACCTGTGAACACCTATAGGGCAGTTGATTCTTGACTCTCTTTCCCACATTATTTGGAGGCATTATAGGATTCTAACATTATTTTAAAATGGCCCTCTAAAAACAAATATAGTGAATGGAGCTTTCTTTAAGAGAGAAGACCATGAAGCAAGCAAAAAACAACAGCCTAAGAGTCTATCAAACAACTCCTTCTGTCAGTATCCTTACTTTTTGTACCCATGGGGTTAATGTTATATTAAGTAACACTTAAAGCACAATCCTATGCATTTCTCCTCAGAAGTCAGTCTCATTAACATCAATAGGGCTTACTCCCAGGTAAGTGTGTATAGGATTGCAGCCTTATTTGTGTTAGATTTGATTCATTTATAGGGCACGTTAAAAGATGCACAGCTGTACTGCAGGTTGCATTCTGCAAAAGTGGCTTGAATGAATTAGGCCACATCTTCTATAAATAGTCTGCATTTCTGAGATGAATGTATGGGTGTGGGGAAGAGGACCATGATGAGTTGAATTTATCCCTTGCCTATGATCTTATCACAAATTCTTGACAAAGAGGCCAAATTAAAGCTTAACTAGAGACTGGGCATTCTTAATGGTGGTGCTTTCCCCCCTGTGCATGATCAACTTCATTTCAACTCATTTACATGTTGTTTCAACAAACTGAATTTGGGTAGCAGTTTGTGTGTTAAACTCTAGTAAATGTCAAGTCATGAGCATAAGACATTCTGACAACACCTTGTAAATTGAGAGCAAATGATTGAGGTTGCCAGTCTGTGTAGCATGCATGGATCTGAAGAGTAGCAGAGAGGAATGCATCTTGAAAGCCTCAGGAAATGTTCACATCCCAAAATGCAAGCTTGTCTCCTTTCATTTGATTTTGCTTCACATCACTGGATTCCTTTCAATGTAGCCCCCTCTGCTATCCATTTATGAGCTGAGATGCTGCTCTGTTGTAAATAAATAAGTTGCACAGCACCACAGAGAAGTAGAATTCTCTGTTCAGGTATTAAAAATCAAGGTCCTAGCTGCTTAATTCTTACTTGCAAATGATACTTCAGCTGGCTGTGCAAATATATGCTCCTGGGAATGTGTAACATGAAAAATTCAGCTACTTGTTTGCCATTGGCAAACACACAAACAAGTGTGTGTGTGTAAGTGCATGTCAAATGATTTTGACATGCACTTACACTTAACCTGCAAGTCTCATTCCAAATTGCCACTACAGTGGAGCAGAAGGAAGTTGGGGGATGCATTTGGGTGAAGTGAATCATTTGACAGACAACAGACTGGTGTGAAAAACGGGCCATAGCCTTAACTGAAAATAATTCCAAAACTCTATAGAAAATTAGATAGATGTTATGCCTAACCCATCTGTCTTGGTGTTCTACTAAGAGGCAGTATTGCAGAGCTGTGACCGGTGTAACTTCTTCTGGTGTTTGAAACCATCCCAGTATTGGATCTAGCAACTATTAATGAAGCTCTTGCCAAAGAATACCTCACTCTGCTGTCGTGCTGGACTTTCTGCTAGCTGTGACAACAGTTACGGACTCCAGTGCTGCAAGTCCCTCTGACGGTTGCCATGAAGGCAGGCAAACAAACATCCCAAGATGTTGGCAAAACCAGTTTTCAGCCCTGTCAACTGGTAGCCAGTTTATGCCCACTTTGAACCTTGAGCGACCCTATGATGGAGAAGACTTTGAAACAAAGGGCTGGAAAAAGAGGCAGCACTCTATTTTACTTTTAGGCATTGACTAGATTGAAGTACATCCTGTGTTGATTGATGTGCAACTAGGTGAAAATCTCCATGGTGTGGTCTGTCACGGAGGCAAAGCCAGAGAGTTTTAGATCCTACCAACCAGAAGTGCCTGGCATTGGCCCTAGGTGGTGTGATGCTGGTACTCTACCTCCACTTATTTACTATGGGTCAAACCTCCCCCCACATCCTCTTGAATATAGGTGCCCCCAATAGCTAAAGTGGACATTCTAACTAAAGCTTATTAAGGGTGCAATCCTATGCATGTTTAGACAGAAAAAAGTCCTACAACTCCCAGCATTCCCCAGCCAGTATGACTGGCTGGGGAATGCTGGGAGTTTTAAGACTTTTTTTCTGTGTAAACATGCATAGGATTGCATCATAAATTGCTTTTCCTAATCCTCTTTTGTAATACATACTTGTCATCTTCCTTTCCAGATGTGTTTGAGGCTGAAGTGAAGGAATTAATTCTCGATATTAAATACCCTGCTACTAAAAAACAGGTAATTAGCCAAGAAGAGCTTTATTCTGCAGATTAGTACCTTTTAATCAGAATTAGGTAAATGGTTTGTCATGGCTTCCTGCATACCTGACACCGCCAGTGTAGGGTAGTGGTCAGAGTGCTGCAGTACGACTAGGGAGATTTAGGTTCATATACCCACTCAGCCATGAACCTCACTGGTGACCTTGGGTCAGTCACTCTCCCAGCCTAACCTACTTCACAGGGTTGTTGTGAGACTAAAACGGCAGGATATAAACTTAAAATAACTTCATTTCCATGTGCAAGCATTTTAATTCTCTGAACTGGGATATGGACTGTCAAAATGAAAGGTGGTTCCATTTCCCACCAACATGCAGAATGTATAGCTTCCTATTTAGTGGTGGCATTCTTTCCTGTCTCTACCAAGAGATTTGTATGTTGGGTGAGTGGGGTCTTGACTCTCAGCAGCTGCCTGTGCCTTTCTAAGTAGACCTACCTGACACTTTGGAAAATGATGTTTTAGATAATCTCTGAGTGGTTTAACTTACTCCCTGGAATTCGTAAAGCTGGCTTGTGAGATCTGATTTATTTCTGTAGTAAGATGAACAATAAAGGACTAATTTTGTAGGCATTTTTTTCCTTTACAACCCTGTTCCTTTACAGGTGGCCCATTGGCCCAGTTTAGGTCCAGCAAAGCTTTCCAAGCTAAGAGGGAGTAACATTAAACAACTTTGAAAACTGTTCTGATTTCTATCAATATGGAACATTCATATTAATTTTTTAATAGAAGCATGAAATTGAGGAGAAATATTTACTCTATGGATATTTTACTCACAGGCTTTGGAAAGCATCCTTGCAAGTGAGCGTTTGCCGTTATCTTCTATGACAAACATTGCACAGACGTTGATGGATACCTTAAAAAATCAGGGTAAGTGAACATTTATTTTGTAGCTCTCTGTTCTGTTGCAAAATTCAGAGAGCAAAAATGGAGGGGAATACAGTTACTCAGTTTCCTTGCAGCATAAAATGACGATCGGACTACCTCTTTCTGCTTTTATTGGAAAGGTAACTGAATTTCACATAAAAGAAACAAGTGCGACCCTGCAAGGAATTGAGGGAGGCCTCTTTCTGTTTTCTCCAAAAAACAAAACTACTATTGTGGTCTGTATGCTTGGAGAAAGCTTTCTCAGAGCCCAGTATCTCTCCCCCCCCCCTCCATACAATTGCGTTGTCAAAAGTCATCACTGATACAGTGTTTGGAGAGAGGAAATTGGGTTCAAAGACAATGAACCAGTTTGCACATAACTCTTCATAGGTTGTTTAAGCCATGGGTTGTTAATCATGAGTGGGAGCAAGCAGGCTGCTTCTGGTGCACTCCTCACTTCTGTTTCAGTGAACAACCTATGATTGCCCCGTTCATAGGTGGTGAGTGTGATGTCCAAACCAGGACATTTTGGGTTATTTAGGGGTTAACCCAGAGTTAACCCACAATTTGTTAATTCTGGGTTGTTTAATCACTAAACAACCCAAAGTGTCTGGGATCGGATGTTATACTCACAGCCTACAAACGGGGCGATCGTGGGTTATTTACTGAAAGCAGAAGTGAGGAGTGTGCTGGAGGCATCTCACTCGCTTCCTCTCACTCCCGCTCATCCCCACCAATTTGTGGGTTAAATAACCCATGAATTGGTGTTATAGTCATGCCTTGGATTGAGAGCATAATTCTTTCCGGGAACATGCTTGTAATCTTATATCAAAACAAAATCCCCCCAAAAAATTTTGTACAGAGATTTTAAATTTAAGCCGTACTACAGTACTTGTATTGCAAGATGTCGCTGATATATCAAGTAATAAATAAATAAATAAATATTTAAAAAATTGCTTGTCTTGCAAAACGCTCTCAAACCAAGTTACTCGCAATCCAAGGTATTACTGTACGTGCAAACCAGGTCAGTGTGCTTATCTCCAAGCCCAATTTCCCCCCTATAATTGCTTTGACAGTGAAGGGAGAATGAGACTCTCTTGGTTACCACAAATACAGAACCAACTGTGTTGCCACTTCCTTGCTCCAGTGGGTGAGGAGCCTCTGCTTTGAGGGATTCCAGGCAGCATTAGGGAAGCAAACGTGTTACCTGTGTCCTTGATGGTTGTGGTTGTTCCAGTCCCTTGTCCTTCTGCATGGTTTTAATTTCATTTATTACATTTCTATGCCACCCAATAGCTGAAGCTCTCTGATAGGTACTCTATCAATAGAGATCACCCTCCACCACCACCACCATTTGGAACTCTCACAGTCCGCGTGCAAACATCAAATTTACAGATGGATTATTTGGTGGGAAATCCCTTCAATGTATTAGTCACAAGATGAATAATTCAATGGGAAAGCTTTTTGTTGCATTGCTTTTTAATACAAGGTAAACTAATTACTGTCTAGTGTAAATCAGAACTTGCTGCTAAACAGTTCCCCCGCCCCTGGACTGTAACATAAGCTCCAGTCTGTGTTCAGAAGAACACTTTTGATTTTCTTTCTCCTGCACCCTAGCTGTTGTCCCTACTCTTTCATTGATTTTAGCTGCTCTTCATATCAAGAAGTCTATTGGGCTTTTGACCATGGGATAGAATTCCTGGACTTCTGACAGTGGGAGAGTGTTCCTGGGAGCAGTTGTGTCAATTGCCAGATTCTAGTGAGTGACTAGGACTTCAACATCTCAGCTAAAAATCCCACCAGGGCATTCTGGAAACCAATTGGATCATTCAAATAGGGCCCTGCAGCAGCCGCAGACTGCAAGTTGCCCCCAGCATCATCAGTTGATGGGTCATTTCAAGTCAATGGAGTAGTAATAAACTTTTCCACACCTTGAACATCTTCACCCCAACCTGTGAGAAATACCAAATTGAGGTTATGACCTGCGTTGTGTTGGTCCAGATGCATATTGAGACAGCCCGTGCTCGTTGCAGTGAAGTCCTGAATTGCTTCAATAGGATGGGGTCACAGTATGGATACTGAAGTCTCCAGAAAGTAAAAACCTGGGGGAACCATACAACTAAATTTTTGTTTTCTGTGTGTATGATATGTGGGACAAATGTGTGTATCCAGTTTGCTGTGTTGACTGTGGGCTTTCACTTGTCAAAATGGGCATGATGAAATGTTACCTGTGTAAGAAATTTATCTTGTATATATGGTTGCTGTGAACAGGAGGGTTACTTAGGTTTATTACAATACCCCCCAAACAATAATAAAATAACCAAAACAATTACTATAACAATGAAAATATTAAAATATTGTGTGTCAAGTCTTTCAAATATTGTTTTATTATCCTTTGTCTTGATTTCAATGGCCTGTTTAAAATTCTGCTTACAAAGAGAAGTTGACACTTCCTTTGCCTCTAGGCAAAACTCAGCCAGAATTTAACCTGATAAAACAGAATCCTCATGCAAGGAACTGTGCACCAGAAATATTGCTTAACCGCAAGTTTAATGAAGCTGCAGAGAGATTTTACAGCTCCACTGCACATTCATTGAGACTAATGTGCATCTTTTTCTCTTTCTCTCCAGAGGTGGAATGTATTGATGAAGGGCTGCTACATTTCTGTGCAAACAAACTGAAACTATTGCACCTTCATGAGTCAATCAACAAACTAAATTCTCTAACTGTACAGTCTGAGACAATGTCATCTGATAATGTGAGTAGTGTGAAAACTTGTTTTTGTGAAAAGAATAAATATAGAATCCATGGAGAGTGTGTGAGGAAAGGAAAACATACAGGCAAAAAGCGTTGCTTTTATAAAGAGGACAAATAACTTAAAAAAGAACTTTTACTAAATATAACTTGAACTAATCTATTTTTCTATAATTTGGGCTGATAGTATTCTTCATCAAGGAAGCTAGATTCTTTACCAAAAAATGATCATGTTGCTCAGGTTCATATTGTTAATTTCTACCCAAAGTTTAGGGGTGTACATGTTTTTCCTTGCTTGCTTCAAGCAGTGAATGTATGAGTTTCATAATTTTATAAGAGAAAAATGTATTTTAACGGTGGTTTCTCAAGCTTCTTCACTTAAGTAATATTCAGTTATGTATTATAAGTCAGGGTCGGTCCAGCTGCCCAAGCATTCTGGGACAGTGTTTTTTTCAGGGGTACCAATGAAGCAGCATGTGATCTGAGAGGATTGCAGTGTGAGAGCTGTCCTTCCAGCATCCTCTGTCACATTGCCAGGGATCCTGGGAGATGCACCTCAGATCATCTTGCATCTGCCCTGTTAGACAAGGATACTGCGATGGGTGGAATTGTGTGATAACATTTCCAGGTTAATGTTATCTTTGCTGTTACATGTTTTAACTTATTGCTTTTAAGGACTTGGCTAAATTACTCCGATTAGATGAAAAAGAGTTTACTAGGCTGCAGATGTTACTGGAGAATTACAAGCAGCAGAACACCCAGCCGTCTGTGCGTTTTGCGGAGGATAAAGATGGCGTGCTGCCTGTGAAAACTTTCTTGGAGTTTTTGGATTATGAAAAGGATGTGATTAATGTGAAGAAGCTAGATGAGAGAGAATATGTGGCTTTAGGTATGAGCCTTTAAGGGTTGATTGTGTCTTGGGTGTGGGGTGTCCAATATGCACATGACACTCCCCTGCTCCCAAGAGCTTCTCCACTTACGTAATGGAATATCTGGCCAAAGCTTCACCTTCTGTAGAAATAAATTGGGACATTCTTTCTGCTAGAGCTTCTTCAGAACATTGGAGTGAACCAAGGCCTCTGGATCAAGGTGGTACTATGACTTGCATGAAATTGGCTCAAGGGTTGCCTCAACATGCTGAGCTGTATTACTGGAGTACCCTTGATCAAATGCAGTAGCAAAGCGGGGTGTCAGAAGGACGAGGGGCAGAATGTATGTAACTCCTGTTAGCATTATTTATTGCCCATCTGAATTGGCCAAATCTGCATGCGTTGCTCTGATAGGTTGCTTTATTTGCAAGCAGAGAGTCCTCATTGGGTGGAAACCTTTAATGACTAGGAAAACTCTATGCGTTTAGGAAGCTTTTTTTTCTGGAAATGTTTACATGGAGAAAGTTCAACGGAGGAAATGTGCCAGATGTTGGAGTCTGCAGGATTTAGCCCCCAACTATTATTGGTGAGTACTAAATTCACTTTCCTGTTTTACTCTTCATAGTTGTTATCAGATCTGCATTCTAGCTGCTCTCTGCCAGTGAGCTGTTGCTATTCATCAGCCAGTGTATGTGAAATGGGGATCAGTCTCTGGGTAGAAATGGTAACTTTTTGGAGTGGGAGGATAGGTGAGAACATGGAAGATGCTGTTGGGGAGAAGAGGTGGCACAGTGTTGAGTTACTGGATCAGGGCTATTGCCTGATTTTGTGTGTTTGTGTGTGAAACAGCTTTTAGCATAATTCATGTTAAGCTGCTACTTAGAACAAGATGGCAAATCTAATAAAATACTGCTGTCGAACACCTCTCATTAAAATCGGATGCCCAACAAGCTAAAATGTATTAGGATACCTCTGTATGGACTGCATATGGGGAAGGACTTGAATTTTGTGAAGAAGGTGAGAAAGAGAGACCTAACTAATATGAAGCAGCAAATTTAAAATTCAGAATACTTTGGCACAGTGCAGTAATGCTGCAGAGAGCTTATTGCCATAAATAATATGGAGGCCAATAAAATAACTTTGTAGTTATTTCTCATTGTCTTTAGAACTGAGGGCCTGATCATCAGTAGTTTTAGTCAGGGTGCTTTGGAGAGCTAATCTCCTGAATCGATTCCCATTTAAGGGAAGTCTCCTAAATCCTCTCTCTCTCTCTCTCTCTCTCTCTCTCTCTCTCAGTCCCTGCTTCTCAGTGTGTGGCTTTCTAAGGAAAAAGATATTCTTCACAGAACACAATCAATTTGCTGCCTTCATGCTGCACTGTCTCTTTTGAGCAAAATGACAGGTGAGATAAGTTTATAGAATGGAAATGGCCAGTGCTCTTTTCTTGGAAACAGGCCATTGACCTGACTGTTCAAGCCATAATTGTGAACAAAGGCAAATTTAATGTTGCATGTGAATGTATTTCAAAAGAAGTGAACCAATGAACAGTTTCGAAGTTGTTTAAGGGCCATCTGTGGGTATGCCAGTGGTCTCATTATGGTACTTAGAAGACCTGAACTTCTACACACTTGGATGCAACAGAGCTCTCAAATACTACCTTGTCAAGTTGAGCTGACTGTGGAAATGTTATCCTCTCCCCACCTTTCTTCCCTCAGCCCGAGTGCAAGGTGAAAGGGAGAAACGTGCTAAGCGAAAAGCACGTCAAATGAATCCCTTTACAGGACCATCTTCTATCTGGTAACCTGTGTCCTCACTGTGGGAAGCTGTGTGGATCTAGAATTGGCCTCCACAGTCACTTACGGACCCATCGCTAGAGTCTACACAATCTTCTTTAGAATTTCCTCCTTTTATCCCGGAAGACAATCTTACTCGGTCACGAGTGATCGCCTGATGATGATGATGAAATACTGGCATGGATTACATCCTGCCATTCATGTAGCATTTTTAATTTGTTCAGAGTCTTACCAGTTTCTTTTTCTTCTGCGACACATCATTCCAGCAAAGTAGATCACAGTGATGACTGTTTTACAGATGGAAAGACTAAAGCTGTACCAGTGATAGAATGCCAGAGCTGCACAATTGGATCTTTAGAGAAGGTGCAACTTGGTCCCAGGTCTCCTGTATGCGAGCCCATCTTTGTACCACTGGGCCACACTGATGGCTTTCCTTCACTACCGTGTTTGGCTTTTGAGGGGTTCTCTGTATCATTTCATCCCTCTTCCCTGGCTCTCCTTCTGCCCTGCTTAACACTTTGTTTTGCTGTCTGATAAATAAAGCCAGGGCTTTAATTATTCTAGATCAGCTTTACACAACCTAGTGCCTTCTGGATGTTTTGGACTACAACTCCCAGCATTCCTTACCATTGGCCATGTGGGCTGGGGCTGATGGGGGTTGAAGTCCAAAACATCTGGAGGACACCAGTTTGAGAGAGGCTGTTCCAGCCTGTACTAGTATGGTAAAACTGGGAGCCAGTGTGGCGTAGTGGTGAGAGTGTTGGACTAGGACTCAGGAGATCCGGGTTCTAGTCCCCACTCAGCCATGAAACTCACTGGGTGACTTTGGGCCAGTCACTGACTCTCAGCCTAACCTACCTCACAGGGTTGTTGTGAGGATAAAATGGAGAGGAGGAGGAGGATTATGTAAGCCGCCTTGGGTTCCTTGCAGGAAAAAAGGCGGGTATAAATATAATAAATAAATAAATAAAACTATAGCAAAACACGCCCACCCTGCTCTGCATGTTCACGTTATTGGGTGAGGTGCCTTAGAGCCCTTTTCTAAGACTTTCTCCTGGGGTGTGTGTATGAATCTTTATCCAAGGAGGGATTTTCTTAAAAACACAAAAAGGTCTTTCTGATCAATTTCCTGCTGTGCATTTTCTTCCTATTTATATTTATACCAACACCATTTTAATTGATCCCTTTCCCAAAACACCTAAAATGATTACCTTAACAGTATATTGGGATTTCTGTATAATTATTGATTGAATACTGAGGGTATTTCAAGGCAACCTGAGCTCAGCATGTTGTGGTGGTCTACTGTCTGATGAAAGTGTACAGAATTCTTTGTATTCATAGTGTTATATGACCTGGTACAGAATATTACTGTAAGGGCAGAATCCTGTGTATGTTTAGACCAGAAAAAGTCCTACGTTTCCTGTCTAAACATGCATAGGATTGCGCCCTAAGAGTACTAACTGGGACTGGATATTATGAACACATTACACCAGTCTTTCACCATTTTCACTGGCTTCCAGTCTATTTCCAGGCCTAATTCAAAGTGCTGGTTTTGACTTTAAAGCCCTTCATGGCTTGGGGCCACAGTATCTGAAGGATTGCCTCCTCCCATATGAACCTACTGATGCCCTGAGATCATTAGCCAAGGTCTTTCTCTGTATACTTTTGTAAGCTGTGATATGGTGGGTGGGCTTCTTCTCAGCAGCGGCCCCCTCACCAATGGAATGCTCTCCCCAGAGAGGCTCGCCTGGCATGTACTTTAATGTTGTTCCAGTGCCACACAAATACCTTTTTATTCTCACAGGCTTTTAAAACTTGATTCTTTTACCCTTTTTTTTTTTTTTTTTACTGGGCACATTCACTTGCCACGACAACCCACCCTGGCAATAAGCCAAGGTGAGTTAGGTAGTTGTTGTGTGAACAACCCACGGTGCACCTGACAGACGATCGGGCTCACCGTGGGTTGTTCACCCCCCCTCTCCCCCTCCTTTCTCCTCGATCCTCCTGCAGGTATCCCAGGGGATCCTGCAGCAGGACCGACTTGTTTCCCCCATCCCCACTGTGATTGCGAGCTGATTTCAGCTCACCATGGCTTTTTCTCCCTTTACCCTTTTTTCCTGGAGGTTGCGTAGTCCAGCTTGACAGCCGGCTTTTCATGATCCCTGTTTTGGCAGCCACTAACAGCCCCTTCAAAGTGCCTAAGCTGCACATTGGAGGGACTGTCAGTGGCTGGCAAACATTTTTTAAAATTTTGTTTGCGCACACAATGTGCACAAATATTTTCATTCAAAAACACCCATTGTCCTGTCAAAACTCCATTTTAAAGGGGACCCAGAGTTTTGACAGGTAGCTGTCAAAACTCCTTTTCCACCTCCTTTCCCCCCCTTGGAGGGGCTGCCAGTGGATGGCAAACTTTTTTAAAAAATAATTTTTGCACATATGGCTGTATATGTCCCAAGCAAAAAACAACAATACCCATTGCCCTGTCAAAAGCCCCTTTTAATAATAATAATAATAATAATAATAGTAGTAGTAGTAATAATTTATTTATTACCCGCCTCTCCATCTAGATCGAGGTGGGGAACAACAGAAAATATAAAATACCTGAACTAAAACAACACAATATATACTATTAAAACATCTTAAAACATCCTAAAAACATCTTAAAACATCCTAAAAACATCTTTAAAACATCCTAAAATTCCGCCGGATAGGCCTGCCTGGAAGAGTTCAGGCTTTTTTAAATTCCAAAAGACTGACAAGTTGACGTATCTCCTCTGGCAGGCCATTCCATAATCTGGGAGCAGCAGAAGAGAAGGTCCTCTGGGTAATGCTTGTCAGCCTAGTTTTGGCTGACTGAAGCAGATTCTTCCCAGAGGACCTAAGTGTGCGGGGTGCATTGTACGGGAGAAGGCGATCCCGTAGGTAGCCTGGACCCAAACCATGTAGGGCTTTAAAGGTAATAACCAACACTTTATACTTCGCCCGGAAACTGATTGGCAGCCAGTGGAGTGCTTTTAAAACTGGTGTGATATGGGCACCCCTAGGTGTACTAGCAACCAGTCTGGCTGCCATATTTTGCACTAATTGAAGTTTCCGGACTAGGTATAAAGGTAGCCCTATGTACAGCGCATTACAGAAGTCGAGCCTCGAAGTTACCAGTGTGTGCACTACCGTCTTTAGGTCTTCCAACTCTAGGAAGGGGCGCAGCTGGCATATCAGCCGAAGCTGATAATAGGCACTCCTAGCCGTCACATCTATCTGGGATGTCATTTGGAGCGACGGATCCAGGAGCGCCCCTAAGCTGCGAACACAGTCTTTCAGGGGGAGTGTAACCCCATCCAGAACTGGTTGACATACCTCCAAACCCAGGTTGTGGCCTTTGACAGCAAGCACCTCCGTCTTGTCTGGATTCAATTTCAGTTTATTTTCCCTCATCCAGCCCATTACTGCCTCCAGGCATTCATTCAGAGGAGACACACTATCCTTAGCTGATGCTGTTGACGAAGGCATAGAGAAATATATTTGGGTGTCATCAGCATACTGATAGCACCCCGCCCCATGCCTCCGGATGATCTCTCCCAACGGTTTCATGTAGATATTAAATAGCATTGGGGAAAGAATAGCTCCTTGTGGCACGCCACATAGCAGCTCCTTTTTGGAGGAGCAGCTATCCCCAAGCATCACCATCTGGAACCTACCCGAGAGGTAGGACCGGAACCACTGAAGCACAGTGCCCCCGATTCCCAGTCCCCTCAGGCGTTCCAGAAGGATACCATGGTCGATGGTATCGAAAGCCGCTGAAAGGTCCAGAAGCACCAACAGGGACACACTCCCCCTGTCGGTACTCAGGCGCAGATCATCTACTAAGGCGACCATAGCAGTCTCAACTCCGTATCCTGCTCTGAAGCCAGTTTGAAATGGGTCTAGAAAATCGGTGTCATCCAAAACTGCTTGGAGTTGGAAGGCAACCGCCCTCTTGATCACCTTGCCCAAAAATGGAAGATTGGACACTGGTCTATAATTGTTACGGTCCAAGGGATCCAGGGAGGGCTTTTTCAGAAGCGGCCGCACCACTGCTTCTTTCAAACATGATGGAAAATTCCCTCCCTGGAGAGATGCATTAACAATACGCTGTACTTGTAGTCCAACTGCATCTCCTCCTTGGACAGCCAACCAGGAAGGACAGGGATCGAGAGGGCAGGTAGTCTTCTTCACTCAGCCAAGCAGCTTGTCCATGTCCTCGGTACTCACCAACTGAAACTGATCCAGTGTAATCCTACTTGCGGAGTTGCTGGACACTCCATTGTCTGCTTCTGCTACAATGAGGGCGTCTAAGTCGGCTCTTATCCAAGAGATTTTATCTGTGAAATGATTGTTAAAGGCATCACAGCGGACAACCGTAGGCTCTAAAATCGGGTTCAGGGGGGAAGGTGTCTGCGTTAGACCCCTCACCACCCTGAACAGTTCTGCTGGACGCGAATTCGCAGACGCAATGCGTGCAGGGAAGAAAACTTTCTTCGCTGCACGTATTGCCACCCCATAGGAGCGAAGATGCTCCCTATGACGTGTCTTATCGGATATGAGTCGAGTTTTTCGCCATCGGCGCTCCAGTCGTCGTCCTTTCCGCTTCAGTTCCCTGAGAACCCAGAGGGGTTTAAAGGGGACCCAGAGTTTTGACAGCTCCTTCAAAACTCCTTTTCCCCAGAAAAAGGGGGTGGGTTGTCAATGTGGCTTGTTGCCTTCAAACAAGCCACCCTGTGGGAATCATTGTGTCGTGCAAACCCAGTCACTGTGCCTTATGAGGCTGTTCTGACTCTGGGATTTTAAAGGTTTGTTATGCTTTTAGCTTTCTCTCTATTTTATATTGATTGTTTTAATGCTTTTTAGAATTTTATTTTATATTTTAGCATTTTAATTTATTTTTATATTGTGTATGTTGCCCAGAGAACTTTACTTATTGGGTAGCTAACAAATACATGTAGGTAAAATTGTAAAGAAAAACAATCTGATTGCTATTGTAGATTCACAAAATCGTGCTACACTAATATGGATCTCATTTAAGAAATCTTAGTTGATTGTATGAATTGTAATTAACTAAATTTGCAAGTGCCAAGTGGAACAGAGAGCTTATGGTAGAGGTTTCTTTTGCATGGGGCCTAGGAAACTGTCTGGTTCTGCATCATTATGGAACACCTGCAGATGGCAGACAGAGTCTAAGAAAGACACAGTTCTCCTTTCTCTTATAGAATTATCTGGGAATGCCTATTCTAAGAATGGCACCAGCATTTGCTGGAGATGCTTGATGGTGTGTGCGTGTGTTGCAGCAGGCCCCATTTTAGAAGAGGCATTCTCTTTTGTGTAAGTGAGGAGGCATTCCCTAGAGGAAACCACCCATAGTTTTTGTGCAAAAATAAAAAAAAATGCTTAAATTGATCAGAAGATTCTTAATCATGCTCATTTAATCTATTAAACACGATAGTCCTACAAATTTATGCTGTATTTAGCCAGCTTGGTTTCTTTTTAATGCAGTTAACTTTTTATTTTAGGTTGTGGTTTAATTTTGCTAATGTTAATTGACAACTTATACATCAGTTTCCTGCATTGAGCAGGGGTTGGACTCAATAGCCTTGTAGGCTCCTTCCAACTCTATGAAATCTTAGTTTCCCCCTTTTTATTTTAGTTGCTGTAGATGAGTCATGGGATTCTCAGTCAGTCTCCCCCTGGTGGCAGCAAATGCGCACAGCCTGTATCCAGTCTGAGAATAATGGAGCTGCTTTATTATCCGCTCATGTTGGGCATTCTGTAACAGCACAGATAACTGACAGCATAGCAGAGAAAAAGGTAAGTAACTTTGATTTCTTTCCCTCTGCCATATAGTGATTGCTGAAAGAAAACTGTAATATCTGCTGCTAAAGAACAGACTTTATACTCACAGCTATTGGAAAATTATGATGAAAGTTGTTTTTCTAGGTATATGAGACATACAAGTATTGGCCTCTGGTTTGTAAATATAGGCCATACTGCCAACTCATGGGAAATGAGCAGCATAAAACTAAATGCCACATTCTACTTACTCATTGCAAACACCATGAGCTGTTTGTAGTTGTTGTGTTTCTTCTCGACAGCTGAGTATTAAACTTAATTGTATTTTGTTTTTGCTCTTTCTCTGCTCTTAGACCCCTAAGAAATTCAGCTTTCACATATCCCCACCCCCCACACCTCTTAGTGTGAAGATGATAATGATGAAGATGATGTATTGGTTTACCCATTTTATCCTGTGTTCCCTCCAAGGAGCTCACACTGGCATGCATGCCTCCCCCCCCCCCCCCCGTTTTACCTTCATAACAACCTGGGAAGGCTGGGAAATGGTGACCGTTTCCTTACTTAAGGCTGAGTTTTAAGATTTTTTTTGAGTATAAGTTGATATGTTAAAACAGCATTTATTATACGCATGTTGAGTGATGAAAGACTTTTTGCTGAGGTATTCTTCCTCTGTTCTTTCTTTCCTAAGGTCCACTTCATCTAGAAATGTAAAATGTGCATGTAACAAACATATGTATCAAACAAACACATTCATCAGGGAACTTTCTGTTGAGTGTAGATTTGGTAGATCTGGGTTTTCCTCTGTGTAGCGTGTGAAATAGACTTAACATAACTCTTACTTTGCTTCTTTAACTCAACATTGCGGAGACTTCATAAACCATGTTTTTTGTTAGCTTTCCCAGATAACTGTAGGTGCTGATACAGACTCTTGGGAAGCACTCTCACTCGATACTGAATACTGGAAGCTTCTGCTGAAACAGTTAGAGGATTGCCTAATACTTCAGACACTGCTGCATAGTAAAGTGAGCAAGAAGACAAACCAAGTCTCATCTCTGCAGGCTGAACCACTTGGCAGACTCTCTGTAAAGAAGCTGCTTGAAGGAGGAAAAGGTGATCTTGCCAAGAGATCTTGGCTTAGATCCAAATATGTGTGAATGGAAGGGGAGGGAGGGGTCTTTTTGCTGATTCCCCTCTCACCCCGTAGCCCATTGTGTCCCCTGAAAGTCTGCTCCAGGGGACCCTCCAGAGCAGGGTGAGAGATGGTGCAGGAGGTTGCAGGGGGAAGGGGGAATCGGGGGAAACCACCCCCACCCTTCTGTGAATTGAGTAGAGTTTATTGAATTAGTCCAAATACCATATCAAAAAAGGACAAGTGAAATACATTTGCAATTCCATATTAAAGATAACAAAATAAAATACATTTAAAACTACAGATAAAAGTATATATAGGACAGAATTTAGTATTTGGACTTCGCTAGAACAAAACTCAGAATTAAGATTTAAAGTATTCAAAAAAGAATACAAATTAAAAATTGAACAAGTGCATACCAACATGAGTTTATATCCAGAACCCATAGCTCAGAATCTCTACCACAGTTAACTGAGATGGATTCCAGATATCTTTTTCTAGGGTTGGAGGCCTTTACTTCAAAGGAAGCTACTCTCCAAGTTACGTACTGATTAGTTCCTTGTAGTAGAAGGTTTGATTTTTCTTTCAAATTCCAGTACTTCATTTTCTTTAATAAAGGTTCTAGATAGTGTTCTCCAATATCAGAGTATATAACTGACATTCAAAAATGCCATGAGACAAGTCCTCCAATACTGCTTCCCCACAAATGCATAATCTCTCTTGAACTGATCACCCTTCTGTGAGTGGGAACCTCTACTGGATTGCAGCAAATTGAAGGACTTCCATTCATAAAAAGGCTGTGCTGAATCCAGCCCTTTGGATATTTGTATTCAGCTTTCATCCTCACTAAAAACCAAATTGTGTGAAAAGTAGCCAGGCACTCACTACTCTATTTACTTAAGTTTTGGGGCTGTCATGGATCCAAACTCTATTTTGCCATGTAGGGCTTGTGACGCCTTCTCCATCTGTATCTAACATTGGGCTGATTAAGAGAGAAAGAAGCAGAAGCCATGGAATCAAAGATGTGTGAAGATTTTGCTTGTCTTTGAGATGCCTCTAAAGCTATGTGGCTAAGTCTGAAGGAAGAGACAATAGGGAATGCATCAAATCATAAGCATTCTTGAAACTGAGCAGTTTGTAATGTCAAAGGTTCTGATTTTTTATATGTGCAAACTCACATGTATTATATATATTATTCAGTTGTTAACTTGCCCCAAATTCCTTAATGTGTCTGTAAAAATGCACAATTTTGGACATCCGGGCATTACAGCATTTAGTCTGAGATGGAAAGGAAACCAAAGGTATTAACATTCCAGTTAAATATGAAACTGAAGTAGCTCCAGTACAAGCCCTATTCCGTCACTCCATGCGGTTTAAATATTTAGCATTTTATGGCAAAGAGTCAGAAAGGCACATGTATTCTATTAGCCTTATAGTTAACAGGACAATTTCAGGTTCAATGTGGTAAAATCTGATAATAGGATTAGTGTCAGCTTATGTGGCTTGCATCAATGTTCATGCACCAGCAAAGGAAAAGGCTAATAAACAAGAATTGACTTTTCTTCTGCCCAGAGGCAGTGCATGTTAAAATTGTCCCAAGCAAGATACTAGGATTGTAAACTTTCTTCCTGTAAAAAATATGTTATAAACAAAATATAAGGAAACTTTATTGATATGATTTAAGCAATGACAGTAGCATCTGAACTGTTGAATGTTGTCTTCTAGACATGTTTATTGAATTAGTCCAAATTCCCCGCTGGCTGGGGCATGCTGGGAGTTGTAGGCCAAAAACATCTGGGGACCCAAGGTTGGAGAACACTGTGCTAGACGGTCATTTAGACCAGAGGCCAGGAGTGCATACAGCTTACTGCTTACCGCACATTTACAACTGATGTGGTAAAATTCTTTTCCCCACTTTGCAGGATAACAGACAACCAAGCTAACCCAAGGTGAGAGAGCTCAGTCTGAGGCAGGCAGTTTATATGTTCTTATAAAAGCAAGCAGGTTTGGTTTTGTGAGAATTCTGGAGAATCTAGTGAAAAAAATTGGGAGTAGTTTCATGGCTGAAATGAAAGGAAGCTCTGCAGAGTCTGTATGCATAAAAGCTCTTACTGAATCTATAACTTGATTTCATCCCGTTTAATTGCTCAGAGAGGTGCTAAAACTTCATTTTCACATGTCATATTGGGCATGAAATGATGGGCCATTTTATACATTCAGCTGAATCGAGTCAAGGTTTACGTGGATACTACCTGTTTCAGCCTGCATGTGGGCAGTTGCACATTTGGATGTTGTCCCACTGTAAAAACACACAACGTGCATCACTCTGCATGTCTAAAAAAACACACACCTTAACACGGGGAGGCAAACTTTTTGGGCCGTGGGCAGATTTGACAATTTGAGAAAGTGTCCTGGGCACCACCACAAAATGGCTGCCATGGGAGGTGTGGCAAAAGACAACCCACCCCAAAGACTGAGTACAAGGCAGAGGTGCGGTCTGGGCCCCACCATACTAAATAACTCCTTTGAACCTAGTTTTCAGCACCAACAGAAACCTATTTCACAGCAATCCCAGCTGCCAGTAAGAAAATGTGTTCCTTTTATTATTATTTTTTTTAAAAGTAGGTGGGATAGGGTCTCTTGGTGCCCAGAAAGGTGGCTGGGGGCACACTGGTGCCCGCAGGCACTACATTGCCCACCCCTGCCCTACCATGTTAGAGAGAGGGCTCAGTCTAGCATTCTCCCTGATGTGCTATTTCTCTATCTGCAGGAAGGGGCTTGTTACCACATAGGAGTACAGTCATGGCTTGGATTGAGAGCATAATTCGTTCTGGAAACGTGCTTGTTGTAATCCAAAACACTCTTATATCAAAACGAAATTCCCCCAAAAATTTGTACAGAGATTTTTAATTTAAGCCATACTACAGTACTTGTATTGCAAGACGTCGCTTGTATATCAAGTCAATTTTTAAAAAATAAATATTTAAAAATTTGCTTGTCTTCAAAACGCTCTCAAAGCAAGTTACTTCAATCCAAGGTATTACTGTATTAAAAAATGCAGCCCCTCACCTGCAACCTGAAATTATGCTATCCAGGAAGATGGTACTGCTTTATTTTTCTGTATATATGACGTGAGCCTAGGCTCGTTTTCAAAGAAAAATTCCTGATTCTGGGCTGCATTTTACTTTTGTTTTTAGGAGGCATCGCTGACAGCGTAGCAAAATGGGTTTTCAAGCAAGACCTTGGCCAACCGTTACTCAGACTGGGGCGGCAGAGAGAAGAATCAGAAAGTGAAGATGAAATGCCACAAACCAGCATCAGTTTTCTAGCTGAGGGTGCAGAAGACCAGCCGGGCTTGGAAACCATACTAGGTAAAGATACAAAACAAATGTTTGAATGAAAAGCTACTTCAGAAGCGAACTGAAATGGCTGAATAGTTTCTAATTGACAAACAGCAAAGAAATAGAAAAAACAAAACAATATTCATGGTCTTTTATTACTTATTTTTTAGAATTACTGCATTTAGCATATCAGCAATTTCCTTGTAGCCTAGAGATGGATGTACTCCATGCGCATTGCTGTTGGGAGTATGTTGTGCAGTGGAACAAGGACCCAGAGGTAATGGGGCATTTCTGTTTCTTATCCCTCATGTTTCCTGTTATAGATATTGCTGCTGTGTAATGTAAATAATGTTAACTGGGTTTTGCTTACCATTTTATAGAATTGTCATTGGAAGGCAAAAAAAATCTGCTTTGACCAATTTTATGTTTGAAAGTTAGTTTGGCACATCTGTTGCAAGCTGTAGGACACCATTTGCATTATATTTGTACACACTTGGTTCTGCTGTCATAATTTTTAGAAGCTGACAGCATATAAATAGCTACCGTACTAAAACCACTCTGTTAAACTGTGCATGTGTTTTGAGGACTAAAGCTAATTAGTATATCTGTATATCTATATCTGTATATCTATATATCTGTATATCTATATATCTGTATATCTATATATCTGTATATCTATATCTGTATTAATACAGATTGAAAAGCTTGCTCTGTGGGAAGATGAGGCTGTATGTTACAATACAAACTGGATTTAACCAACGTTATAAATTGTAGGGTAATTGAAAAAGGAAGCAGCAATATCCCAAATCCACTTTGAATAATACATATGAGAAACTAGTTGACTCTTATTCTACTTCACAGATTATTGTTTCCAAAAGCATTTCACATTATCTCTTTCATTTTTCACCTTTATCTCTTTCATCTTTCATTTTTCACTACCTATTTTTAAAGGTAGAAATCCTTGTCAGTGGTATCTCTTTATCAGCTGCTTTAATGTTGTTATACGTAATTGCTCTCTCAAACTCTTAAAGAGACTAATATTGTTCTTCTCATCTGAATAACCTTTTCAGAACAAAGCTTTTGAAAAAATACAGAACTTTCCCTTCTCACTGAGGTTCCTTGTTCTTGTTGTTTTTAAATAATACTCCCCCCCCCCCGTGTGTGTGTGTGTGTGTGAACCTACAACATATAGTAATCAGGGCCGATAGATAGCAAAGCCCGTATCATTGATATGTGATTAAAGCCTGAAATGTTAAATCAAGGCCACACAGTATTTAACAATTAGCTTAGGAGGCAGCTTCTTTGCCTCATTGCATTGACCCATTTTAACAATTGATTTCTCTCTTCTCTTTAATCTTTTAATACAAGGAAGCACGTTTTCTCATCAGGTCTATAGAACATCTCAGATGCATTGATAATGCTCATGTTCAGCATGGTAAGTGCAAAGGACCTGTTAAATATCTCAATAGAATCTTAATTTGAGTAGATCAGGGGTAGGCAACCTGGTGCCTTTCATATGTTTTTTTTTGGACTACAGCTTACATAATGCCTGCCTGTTGATCAAGCTGACTTTGTCTTATGGGAGTTATACTTGAAAACATGGAGAGCACAAGATTGCCTACTCCTAGTTTAGATTGTGCAGTTTGTCAATGACCTGGTTCTCACAACACGATAACCCATCGTGCGTAACTAGCCATGGTGGGTTTTCCTGTTCTCCAAATCCAGACTGCTTCTCACAGGGTAGCTTATTTTTCGGCAACAAGCCACCCTGACAACCCATGGCTTGTTCTAGAGGTTGTTCCATCTGCGATGTGTTGTGTTGTCTGAACCCAGGAGAGCAATTTCATCGTGGGTTGTGGGGATTGGCTAGCGAGCCGCTTAGCAAGAGTGGCAAAACCCCCTGCTGCTCTTTACGATCTCAGTCATGCCGCCACCAGTGGCAACCTCTCCACTGATGCCCAAGCAGCACTTTGGAGTGGCCATCACTGATTTGCCACCTTTTTTTTTTTGGTCCCAGAAAAATGCTCAACTGTGTTTTATTGTTATTGTCTTTAATAATAATTGTCTTTCACAAGTGTGTCCTTTCGGCTGTCTGATATGTGTAGTCTTGCCTGGTCAATTTCCTTGCATGTTTCACCTTTCAAAAGGAGTGGCGAAATAATTGCTCTGCACTCTGTTGGAGAGGATGTCAGGAAATAGGTACATATGCCCATATGTGGCGGAGTTGTAAAAATGTACTGGAATTTTGGCAAGAGGTTTTTACAGAAATATCAGAAAGTCACTTGTGTCCAAAATACGAAGGAACTAATTGTAAACTTTTTAACTACGGCTAGGTTAATGATAGTGAGGAAATGGAAAGTACAACATGTTTTTCTAGTAACTGATTGGTATAAGGAAGTTTGGAATAAAGCCCTAAACAATAAACTAACTTGTAGTATCAAATGCAAAAAGGGACAATTAAAAAAGAATAATTTTATGGGTATATGGAATCAATTATTAGACTATGTATTAATAAAGGGGAAGGGGAGTATGCCTTGTCAGGACATGTTGGTACAGCTCAAGGATGTTGACAAGGTGCGCCTTGGACGGGTTCGTCTGTTCTGGATCCTTGCCCCTCTTGGCTTATAAAAACTAGCAGGGAGGGAACGGCCGGCTGGGCCAGAGAGGTGATCAATGCCTCCTTGCGAGAGGGAGTGGTCCCATGCCACCTGAAACAGGCGGTGGTGAGATCACTCCTGAAGAAACCCTCTCTGGACCTGGAAGATCTTAACAACTTTAGGCCGGTGGCGAATGTTCCTTTCCTGGGCAAGGTCCTTGAGCGGGTGGTGGCCAACCAGCTCCAGGTGCTCTTGGATGAGACTGATTATCTGGATCCATTTCAGTCGGGGTTCAGGCCTGGTTTTGGCACGGAAACGGCTTTGGTCGCTCTGTATGATGACCTATGTCAGGAGAGAGACAGGGGGAGTGTGACCCTGTTGATACTCCTGGATCTCTCGATGGCTTTCGATACCATCGACCATGGTATCCTTCTGGAGCGGCTATCTGAGTTGGGGGTGGGGGGCACTGCATTGCAGTGGTTTCGCTCCTACTTGGATGGCCGGCTCCAGAGGGTGGTGCTTGGGGAATGTTGCTCGGCCCCATGGACTCTCCAGTACGGGGTTCCTCAGGGGTCAGTCTTATCCCCCATGCTATTTAATATCTACATGAAACCGCTGAGTGGGGTCATCCGGAGTTTTGGAGTGCGTTGCCATCAGTACGCTGATGACATGCAGCTCTCTTTCTCCTTTTCATCTTCAGCAGGTGAGGCTGTGGATGTGCTGAACCGGTGCCTGGCTGCGACAATGGACTGGATGAGGGCTAACAAACTGAGGCTCAATCCAGACAAGACTGAGATGCTGTTAGTGGGTGGTTCCTTTGACCGGATGGAGGGTGTTCAACCTGTTCTGGATGGGGTTGCACTCCCCTTGAAGGAGAAGGTTCGTAGCTTGGGGGTGCTCCTGGAGCCATCTTTGTCACTTGAGGCTCAAGTGGCCTCAGTGGCAAGGAGTGCCTTTCACCAGCTTCGGCTGGTGACCCAGCTACGCCCCTATCTGGACAGGGATAGCCTGGTCTCAGTAATCTACACTCTGGTGATCTCTAAACTAGACTACTGCAGTGCACTCTACGTGGGGCTGCCTTTGAAGACTGTTCGGAAGCTGCAGCTTGTGCAAAATGCAGCAGCCAGGCTTCTTACAGGGACTGGAAGGTCCAAGCATATTACACCAGTTCTGGCCCGCTTGCACTGGCTGCCAATATGCTTCCGAGCCGAATTCAAGGTGCTGGTTTTAACCTATATAGCCCTACACGGCTTAGGACCACAATTCCTGACGGAACGTCTCTCCCAACCGCAATCTACCCGGACACTACGCTCAACATCTGGGGCCCTCCTCCGACTGCCACCTCCAAGAGAGGCTTGGTTGGTGGCAACGAGGAGGAGGGCCTTCACGGTGGTAGCCCCCCAGTTATGGAATCAGCTTCCCACTGAGACCCACCTGGCGCCAACCTTACTATCTTTTCGGCGCCAGGTTAAGACTTCCCTCTATGCCAAGGCATTTAGTTAGGAGCTTGGAATAGCACGGAGGGGATTGTCACCTGTAGGCTCAGTTTTATTGGCTTTTGTATTGTTATTTTAAACTGTGTTTTTAAATTTGGTTTTTAATTTTTAAACTATTTTGTATGTTTTTTATTGTTGTTTTTATGTATAGAGTGTTGTGAACCGCCCAGAGAGCTTCGGCTGTGGGGCGGTATATAAATGAAATGAATGAAATGAAATGTTATATTTTTGGAATGTGGAATTCAATTGATTAAGGGGATGGAAGTAGTTGGTCCCTAGGTGGGTGGGGGGGTGCACCTTATGATTTACTGTAGTTGAATGTTTTTGTTTTACAGTGTTGTATGTAGTTTATAATAATTAAATAAATTTTTTAAAAAAGGAGTGGTGAAGTGGAGTAGGTAACATACATGGAACATACATATGTTACCTACTCCAAGGAAATGGACCAGGCAAGACTGCACATATCGGACAGTCATGGGAGCACATTTGCGAAACACCGACAGAACTGACAGATGGTGATAATTTAAAAAAATTATGAACACATTTGCACAATTTTCTGGGGCCAAAAATATATAAAAAAATACGACCCCAATGGCTCATTTTTGAGGTTCTGAAAATTAAAACAGAAAAAGCGGCAAATGAAAAGGGGTAGCAATGAAGCGGGGAGGGGGAGAAAAGACGGGTTCTGCTGCAAAGGACACTGGGATACTGGCTGGAGGACCAAGGGGGAGAACAAACCACAGTGAGCTGGATTGTCTATGGGGTGCAAAATGGGTTGTTCTGCAAACAACCCACACTGTGTAGCTTATTCACAGGGCGGCTTAGCATGTTGTGCGAACCCACCAAGGTGAGGTAGAGAGGCTGGCTTCAGAGTTATCAATGTGCCATGCATGGTGAAGGGTCTGATCTATCTAATAGATAGATCAGACTATGTAATTATAATTGGGTGAGTACCATTAGGAACAGCATCCACTTCCTTGTGAGGATGCTGGTACCAGTAGTATTCACCCTGCTATCTGATTGATCTGTGGAAGTCACTATTTGCAAACTCTCACTGACAGAAGTTTTTTGTTGTTAACAACCAGTTCATACTCATACTATCTAAAGTCAGTTCCAAGAGGAAAGCACCTTCCTATCCTATGAGTTTACCTAACAAAATACATTTTTGACATTGCCTTCTACTGGATCTTATGTTCATATAATAACTGTTTTCAGGAATTGCTCTAATGATGTGGAACACGTTCATAGTGAAAAGGCTTTCTGCTGCTACCTACTTAATGGACAAGGTAAATGTGAATGAGTGCATGAACAGAAGGAGGAGAGAAGATGCTTCTTCTCAGAAGACGCCTGATCTTTGTAGCTTTTTCAAGTACTTACATTAATATTTTTAATTGTTCAATTAAAAAGATTAAAAATCTTTTAATCAAAAGATTTCAACTAGACTAATAGATTAATTGGACAAATGTTGCAGTTGTATTTTAGATACATTTCAAGCCAATTTTTACCATTTTTCAAGCCAACCGCCCAGAGAGCTTCAGCTATTGGGCGGCATAGAAATATATTAATAATAATAATAACAACAACAACAACAACAATAGATTTTGATTTAGCTTGATTTTATATTGAAATTTACCAGAAGAAAATATTATTAATATTTCAGAAGTCAATTTCATTTGTTTGTTGTGGACTAGCCCCTAATTTTGAAGAACTTGTATTTTTCAAGTTCCATCAACCAGTTGCCTGAATCAGCAGCTTCATCTAATGTTGTGGCCCCTGTAGTTGGCTTTTGCTGCTGCTCTGTGAAAGTTGTACCTCAAAACACTGGAGCAACACTCTAATCCAGGGAAGTGGGGGAAAGAATTGCCGCAGTTTGCTGAGGCTTGCCACATCTGCATGTATTTCTCTTGATTACTCAACCCTTCATGACTGGCAAATGAAGGTGTGAACTGTTTGAAGTGAGTTGTGCTTGAGTGAACATCAGGAGCTACATTAATCAAGTGATGGAACGTGTGTATGAAGGGGAAGGGGGGAATGAGCAGGGACACCAGGGCTAGTGGTTAGAGTAACAAGTGTCTCCCCCCATCAAAAAGCATATTATCCAAGGTTGGTCAGCTTATTTTGGCACCTGAGTCAGAAAATCGCGCAACTGACTCTCCCTGGGATTAAAAATACAATAAAAATAAATAAATTAACAACGTGCTTACCCTTTCATGATATTCAAATGCCGCTGCTCGAGGCGGCTGTCTCATGCTGCCTAATGTGGGACCTTCAGTTGTTATTGGAGAGAGGAATTTCAGCAGATATAGCCTCTTCACCCATGTAGCATTAAACAATGACAAGGAATTCCCTTATGGTCCGACTCCAGAATTTTGGCTGGGGTTGGGTGCCTGTGCCAGCTCAGCATCTTATGAAAAGCAAATTTACCCCAAATGGAAAGAAGGGATGTATTTTTGTGTTGCTGAACAAAGGTCAGCCAGAAAGGAAGCATTAAAAAACTGAGCTAATGGAATAACGCCTCTCCTATTTACATTTTGTAGGGAATGATGGGAGGGAGAGGGAAAGGGAGATATCCCCCACGTTCACAGATGGGACCATACCAGCATGTGGTGATGGTGGTTACTTTTTTTTACCTCAATTCACTGAACTAGAAAACTTTTCCATTGTAGGTTGGAAAAGCACCAAAGGACAGATTATGCAGACGGGCAAGTAATTTTTTTTACTATTTATTTATTGAAGAAATGTGTAAGAATGGCACATATGATGATTGTGTTAACCTGAAATGGGGGATTTCTGTCAATTTAAACTAAGATCATAGTTCTGGCCTCACTAATGTAACAGCTCTTCTAGGCCTTTAATTTTACCTTGCTGCCAATTTACCTGTTTTTGTTTAATCTAAGCACATGCTTATGATAAAGTTAAGTTTTCTTGAAACCAAGGGGACTGAGTGGCTTTGCATTTATCCATTCATCATGTTTTTCTCCGCTTTTGCTTTTGCGCTGATACTTTGCTTTGAATAAAGAGTCTTGTAGCACCTTAAAGACAGTTTATTTTTGCATAAGGTAAGCCCGCTTCATCAGATGTATGGCGTATTATAGAGAGTTTCAATTTTATATACAGTACATATGGAGTGTGTGTGCAGGGGAGAATTGTAAATAGTGCGGTCAGAAGGAAATTAAATTCCTTGCTCCTACAGTGACCACTTTAAGTTTAATGACAGAGTGTCCTGGAAGGCTAAAGTGTTCCCCTGCTGGTTTTTGAATGTGGTGGAGCAAAGAGGACCAATGGTGGGGCAAAGAAATTTCAAGTGGAGATAAGAGTGAGAGACTGCTGAGTTAGAATTCAACCTGTTGATGAAATCTATCACCAGAGGCTTGAAAAGGGTTTCTTTTTTATCACACGTCACGTGTTACTTGGATTACCTAGTGCCAGAATGTTTGTGTTATCAGAAGAAACTGTACTGTAAGTGACCACTGCTAACAATTAGCAGTATCCTATACTGCTGCTGGACCTCTGCTAGTTCTGTTGCACCAGCGGAATGGACTTCTAATGCACCAGGAACTAGTGGCTCCTGAAGCAACCCCAGAAACTAATGGAAACACTTGTTTTTGGAATGGGGCAGGTCAGCGGAGCTTCCTTATGTGAGCTTCATTGTTTCCACTTGTTTCCGGAACCACTAGTTCCTGTTGTGCTAGCAATCTGTCCCATTAGCACAGGGGCAAGGTAAGATACTGCCCAACGTGATTGTCACTTTCAGTACTTTCTGCATTTGACATCCTTGTGACCTCACTATTTACAATCCCCCCCCCCCACAAGCCTTATGTACCATGAAACTCTCTCAAGCATTCCATGCACCCGCTGAAATAGGCTATAGTCCCCAAAAGCTTGTGTCAGAATAAATATGTTTGTCTTTAAGGTGCCACAAGAATTTTTGCTATTTTTGCTGCCACAGAGTAACATGGTTACCCTCTGAAAATTCTGCTTTGAGTGTGCACCTTTTATATCCAGAATAACAAACCATTTTATTCTAAAGCCTGCCAAAATTGCTGGCCAATTTGTCATCTTGCATTTAAAACACAAATCATTTTTGTTGCCTGTTTATTTCACGAATTATGCAATTTTTAATAGAGGAGAACCTTTTTTTATCTCTCCACAATTTTAGCACATTCTGCATAGCATTTATTTGAGTAATTGGGGTACAACTTTTTATTTATTTAATTTTTAACCTGGCCAGGGACTATTCCCATTGAAAATGATTCCATTCAGATTTATATTGAGCACTTTGATCCTTTATTTAATTTGAATTTTAGCTAGATTTAATTATCCTATTTGAATAATGATGAAAGATATGGGAAAGTAAATATGAATTTTAGTCTGAGGCACCAATTCTTCATGATCATTATTTTACTTAGTTTCAACAAGGAGCTCTTTTGGGTGATGGATATATTTTATTGGTTTGGAAATGTCATGATCTTCAGGTATATTATTTAGAAATATGTTTTGGCATGTATTATCTGCGTTTGTCACACATTCATTCACTGTTCAGAGGTTTGTTTCTAAATTAACTGTAATGCGTTTAGCTATGAACATCCAGAAAACCAGAAATGTGTTAAAATGTTTTAAGGAGAACAGTCACATTGCACAGGCTAACACCTCTTTGTCAAATAGGACGTAGGGATGAGCGACACTGCAATGACATGTTTTCTTGGCTCTTGTTCGGATCTTCTTCAAACTCTCATGGAGGTAACAAGTCCCCACACAAAACCCAAACCTCAGATTGTTGTAAAAAGATGAATAATGTCTCCTGTATCTGGGCACATTGAGACTAAATTTGTCTGCAAAATAGAGGAAATTAATGCTTCTATCCCATAAAGGTCCTTCTGTCTCTTCAGAAGGAATGTTAATGGATCATTCCTGAAAGGCAAAGGTAACGATGTAACACAGAGATTTTTAGACAACTGTGGCTTTGAATTTGTTCTAATTTTTGATTCCTTTGAAATGCTATAGTTTTGCAGGCAAGCCTCCTTGATTCCTGCTTTTGCATATTTAATAATAAAGACTCTGAATATCTCTTAACTAGACTAATTCAGAATTAAATTGCAGTTACTTTTAAAAAGCCAATGTTTCTCTGCTTTACTACACCAGGCTGATGTACGGAGTGATGAAATGCAGTTTCCTGTGCTGGACACAGAAGATGCCTGGGTGTCTGTTGAAGGACAGATCTCATTAGTGGAACTAGCCCTCGAACAGAAACACATCCATTACCCCCTTGTTGAGCACCAGTCTGTGCTCTGCACTATCTTGTATGGAATCATGAAGTTTTCACTGAAGAGTGTGAAGCCCCTCTCTCTTTTTGATAGTAAGGTATGTCTATAGGAGAGTTGCTGTGAGCGCCTGCCCTTGCGCTTGCAGGGGTACAAAATCAACGTGAAATGTATCTTCATGTATTTAGGAGAGGATAGGCAGTTGGAAGACTTAAGTTCAGATGCAGAGAACTTTTGCTGGCTGTTCAGGGTCCGCATTCTCACTGCAGCCCCTCGTGCCCCCTGAAATAATGCAATGCAAAAAGCTGCACCTGGAAGGGAAAATCAGAACCAGCACACACACACACACACACACCAATAACCTTTTAAATAAATACACACACACACACCAGTCCTGAATGATATATATATATATATATATATATATATATATATGAGAAAGGTTATTGTTTTTGTTCCCTCCATGCAGGGTAAAAATGCCTTTTTCAAAGACCTTACTTCAATTCAGTTGCTGCCTAGTGGTGATGTGGATCCAGCTCTGCTGTCTACAAGGCATCAAGTAAGTTAAATTCTTGGGGGAAATCAGTATCAATCATGTGTTTGTAAAACTAATCCACTGCTGACATGGTGATCTTTTTTTTTTCTTCCCCCAAGTTCTTAACCAAACTAGTGAGTGCGGTGGCACAAGCCCAGTCATCATCCCAGAAAACAAAAGACAGCCCAGAAGAGTTGGTGGTTCTGTCCATGAAAGACCGAGATTGGCCAGCCCTGGCTTTGGATTTGGCTCAGCACCTGCAGGTCACAGAGGATGTTATCAAACGGCACTATGTGTGTGAATTGTATAATTATGGTCTGGATCAACTTGGAGAAGAGGTAAAAAGATCATGTGTGGCAATTTCTGTCCCCTTAGGGCAACAGCAGATTGGCAGGCAAAAAGATGAGTTTCAGAACTTTAGACACTTACTTTAGATCCCACCAGTAGATGGCATACCCCTTACCTGTTTGAATTTAGTTGTAGGAAATAGCCAAACCTGAGCAGGAATTCAACTGCTGGATTGGAGAGGGTATTTGCTGCCATTGCCGGGCCACTGCTCCCCCTGCCTGCCTGCCTGCTTGCTGCCGCCACTAGACTGCCCCCCCCCAGTGCTTTCTGGCTGTGGAGGGGCTCCTACCTGCTGCTGGCTCTCCCTCCCAGGTGCAGCTGCAGTGAGAAGAGTGTGGAGCAGTGGCTGCTGGAACCTTGCTGGGACGCTCTTCGAATCTTCCTCTGTTGGATTGAAGCACAACCCAGCCAGTTTCCAGTGGCTGCTGCATGTCACTGTTGCTCTGTTTGCTGCAGCTGTACTTGGGAGGGGGCAGGATTAGCCTCAGATCACCAGCTTGTGCCTCCCCCTGTCCTTCTCATACACAGCAGCCGTGCAAAGGACACCATGAGCTCCATTCTGCTGGAGCAGGACCAGCCTGGAAATCCTCACTGGCCCATGCAAGGCTGCTGGGGCTTTCTCCAATTGGGATCCAGTGATATTGGGGGCAGAAGGACAGGCTGAGGGAGTGCTCTCTCCAGTGGCTAAAGTAAACTTTTGGCAGTGGCAAAGATGCCTACCCTGCCCCTCCCAGTGTGCAACAACACCCCAGGTCAGGTCTCTAAGTAAGTGTGTTTAGGATTGCAGCCTTTTGTGCCTTATGGCAGCCTGAAGAAAGGTGCTAGTGGTGTGATTAAATAGCAAGTCTCTGTCTCTGTAAGTTTACAGTGCAATCCTGTACATACCTACTTTAAAAAAAGCCAAATTGAGGTCAGTGGGACAACAGTTGTGTATAGGATTACTGCCTTCGTCTCCATGTGGGGTAGTCAATGCATCTTGTCTCTCGTGCACATATATGTAAATGTATGCACACAGGAAGGGACCATGCAGTGCACAGCTAGCAATTTTACATGTTAGTGAGACTTACTTTGAACTTTTTGTAAGATTGTTTTTTAAGTATATTTTTTTACTTTTTTATATCACACAGTACCCCTAGGTCAAGGTGACATACGTGGCTCTTCCTTCCCGTTTTTATCCTCACAGCAGCCTTGTATGGTAGGTTAGGCTGAGAAGTAGCAACTGGCCCATGGTCATCTAGTGAGCTTCGTGGCTGAATGGATATTTCAGCCTGAGTCTCCTCCTGTCCTAGTCTGCCATAAATCACTGCACCGCACTGGCAACAGAACAGAAACTTAGAC
The DNA here is from genome assembly GCA_021292165.1 of Shinisaurus crocodilurus. Taxonomy (NCBI): domain Eukaryota; kingdom Metazoa; phylum Chordata; class Lepidosauria; order Squamata; family Shinisauridae; genus Shinisaurus; species Shinisaurus crocodilurus. Next base: position 42,767,758 of record CM037879.1, on the reverse strand, counting down.
TGGAAATCAGTGTGTGTGAATAAATATACAACAGGTGGTGTAGAGCCTTGTGCAGTAGTGTGTACAAGGGGTGAGGGTGGAAGGAGCTCAGGTAGTGATCCTTGGGATTGAGTGTTACAAGGCATGTCCCTGTCTTCATCTGTGAAATGAAGGACAATCCAGACAAATATTGGAGCAATCCCTAACATTGCTATTTTTGAGTCTTGGCTCTAAGAGTTTTGCAGCAGTGTAATTGGCTAGAACAGCATTTTGGGTTGGAGTGCACTGTTCCACCTCAGGCAACAATTGCCAGTTCAGGGAGTACAATGCATCTGGGGTGGGGGGCATTTGCCGCTCCACCTTAGGCAGCAAAATGTTTTGGGCCAGCCCTGCATGGCAGTTTGTTCATCATCATCCGGCTTCTGTTTTGAGTACAATTGTTTCTTGTGGGTGTTGGCTCTACGGAAGAGATGAAAGGCATTCTTTGGATATATGTATATTAAAAAGTCTTGGATTACAATCGACTATGTTAACATGTCTTCTGCTATGCAGGCTATTCTTCAAGTACATGACAAAGAAGTCCTTGCATCTCAGCTGTTGGTGCTGACAGGACAGAGGTTGGCCTATGCCTTACTGCACACCCAGACCAAGGAAGGCATGGAGCTGCTTGCCAGGCTACCTCCAACGCTCTGCACTTGGCTTAAAGCTATGGCAAGTTCTTTTGGACTGAAAACAGATCTTCTTAACCAAAGAGCACAATAAGAAATACCGTAGTGTTTCAGAGCCCTAATCTAGTATTTCCTTACACTAAGCACAGTACAAAAGTTGAAATCTTTGGAAAAGCATTTTACAACTGAAAAATTCTGGAGTAAGACAGTCTCTGCTGCTATCAGCATGGAAAGAAGAAGCAGCAGCAGCTCATCTGCATAGGTTAATGTGGGTGCACAATGCAGGGACCAAGATCTCTACTTGAAATGACTATAGTGGCTAACAGACTGTTAATCTTTAGCTAGAGCATGCCATGTGGCATGGAATCTGGACTTTGCTACAGATCTGGATCCTTGAGGATATACTTTGCTTCCATTTTTTGAAGAAAAAATAATAGCACGCTAGCTTGTATTGTGTGGACACAGAAGCAAAAAGGAACCAGATGACTGCAGGCAGCCTTTGGTTTCCTTCTCTCCTCTCAGAACTCATTTTTCTCTCTCCCTTTCTAAAAAAAGCAAAGCAGCAATTTAGGCAGAACCTGATCCTAGGTTTTCTCTTAATTTCAGAGTAATGCCTGCTTTGTTTAATGGTACTGCCTTATGATTGCAATCTAACGGAATTTGTTCACCTAGCATAGTAAGTAGGGCCAACTCTTGGCATAGGATTTTTATTTCGGATATGTAGGCATTGAAAGAGTGGCCCAAAGCGTACATGACTTTATTTGATGCTAGTATTTTCAGTATACAAATGGCTTGCACCCATCATCCAGGAATTACTGGCCCATTCACACCTATACTAGGTGTTCAGTTTGGAAACTGGAGTTTACTTCACTCCAAAGGGGAGAAGTAGCAGTATATGTATGCTTAACCAGTCCCTGTCCCCCCCCCCCCTGTAAATCACTCTCTAGCGGTTTGTAGCAGATAATCTGTAGCCAGAGTTCCTACTCCCAAATTAGCCACCAGCCATTGTTTGGCCTTTATTTCTGGCACACTGGTGGCCTGAAGGAGAGAGGACTAAATTCTCCAACTTACAAAAGCGTTCCTGTTTCTAGGAAATTCTTTCTTGCCATTGGGTATCAGGTTAGGGAATATTTACAATTATCTTCATGACCACCCCAAGAGGTAAGTTATGCTGAAGGTTCTGTAAGAGGGATTGGAATCTGGGCCGGCTACATCCAAATACCACTTTCTCCATTGCACCAAAGCAGCCTTCCCCATACCTGGTGCTCTCCAGGTTGTTGGGACTACAACCCTCCATCTTTCACAGCCAGCGGTCCCAACACACCTGGAGGGCACCAGATTGGTGAAGGTTGCACTTCCAGCGGTAGTGTTGCATTTTTAAGAGTCCAAAAATGGGGAAGAAACACTCATTGTGAGTACTATTATAGAAATTGGAATTGCAACAATGAATACAATTACCATGACATGTTCCTGTAAAATATTGCACAAAATTGGAACATGTGTACCAGTTTAGACTGAAATTCTCTATTCCTGTGTTGCTGCCTAGAAAAGTAACTTGAAAATGGCTTTTATAGGTGAATGATTGAAGGCTATTTTTCCCCTTCTCCACAGGACCCACAGGATCTTCAAAATGTAGAAGTGCCAATTACCACAACTGCAAAACTAGTGGATAAAGTGATAGAACACTTACCAGAAAACCATGGGCAGTACAGTGTTGCCTTGAATCTAATTGAGGCAGTGGAAGCAATGTCATGATGGCATCATTACCAATTCTGCTGATAGTTTCAAACAGTTCTTTAGCATAAATTAAGTGCATGGCTCCTGTACATACAGAAGCACAACCATCTAGAGGAAACTATTCCAAGTGACTTTGATAAACGAACACTTAAGACTTTTATGAGACGGTATCTGTGTGAAGTTCTACCTTACTGTGGTGGGTAATACCAGCAGTCTGTCATCTTTGTATATTTGTCTATAACCCAAAATATTTATTTTTAACTTCCAAGCATTTGTGCAGTAGTTTAGGTTTAAGAACAGTGTTGGTGCTGTTCAAATTAACACATTAGAAGTTTTTCATATGCTAAATGATAAGACTGCTGCTTTTTAAATGTTAAAATGACAGGAATTTAATCAGAAGCTAAGAAAGCACAGCTCCTACATATGTTGCTTGACTACTTTAACAAAGAGGCAGCTGCTTACAGCATTAAAGGACTATTTCATACAATCATGTTAGGCCAAGTGGCAGCTGCGTTTGCTGTTAATGCTCTCTTAAAATAAGAAAGTCCCCTTGGGAGAAGAGAGCAAGTTAACTTTTAGAAGGAAGTATCAGTGTAGAAACTGAAATTGATGCTGCCTCTTGGGTGCTTTGATAAGTTATCAGAAATAAAATCAGGAATCTTAACTGAAGCTGATCAAGTTCTGTAGAAACATTTAGTCTTTTTGTAACAACTTCCATTGTTGTACAGTCTGTTGTAAAAACATTGTAAATTGTGTGTAGCTCTAGATTCCCTGTGTTGAAATATCTGCTTTCTGTACACAGCTGTCCAAGATATGAAGCATTGAAATTAAACTTGACATTCTTCTGTGGTGTGCGCAGTCTTGTATGTAAACACCTATTTTGGTTAAGTAATCTCTATTTATTTATTTATTACACTTATTAATCATCCATCTGGCCGGTCACCCTGCTACCCTGGGTGATGTACAATTTAAAATAATACAATAAAATATAATAATTAAAACAGTATAAAAAATTGTTTTAAAATCCTAACCCACTCCATATTCCCGCCTGAAATACCATGTTTTTAATGCACGGCGGAAGCTCATTACGGAAGGGGCATGGCGAAGGTCACTAGGGAGGGAGTTCCATAACGTGGGGGCTGCCACAGAGAAGGCCCTCTTCCTAGTCCCCACCAGCCTGGCTGCTCTGGCTGCTCTGGCTGATGGGACAAGGAGAAGGCCGTCCGTGGCAGATCTTGTTGAGCGGCCTACTTGATGTTGCTGGAGGCGCTCCTGGAGATAAACTGGGCCAGAGCCGTGTAGGGTTTTAAAAGTCAAAACCAACACCTTGAATTCGGCTGGGCAAGCAACTGGTAGCCAGTGCAACTCCTTAAGCACTAGCGTGATGTGATCACGCCGGTGGCTGCCCTTAATCAGGCAAGCCGCCGCGTTCTGTACCAGCTGAAGCTTCTGAACCGTCTTCCAGGGTAACCCCATGTAGAGCACATTACAGTAGTCTAGGCAAGAGGAGACCAAGGCATGAACCACTGATTGGAGCAGATAATTAGGAATGTAGGGGCACAGCTGCCGTATCAGATGGAGTTGATATAGCGCTGCCCGGCTCACAGCTGACACCTGAGCCTCCATGGACAGCTGGGAGTCTAGAATAACCCCCAAGCTGCGGGCCTGGTCCTTCAGGGGGAGATGTACCCCATTCAGCACCAGGTCAACATCCCCTAACCTCCCCTTATCTCCCACCAGAAGTACCTCGGTCTTGTCGGGGTTCAGTTTCAGCATGTTCCTTCCCATCCAGCCATCCACTGCCTCCAGGCACTTGGACAGGGTCTCAACTGCCAACCTCGGTGAGGACTTGAAAGAGAGGTAGAGCTGCGTGTCATCCGCATATTGATGACACCGCACCCCAAACCTCATGATAGCCCCCAGCGGCTTTAGGTAGATGTTGAATAGCATCGGGGAGAGGATGGAACCCTGCGGCACCCCACAAGTGAGCAGCCGAGGGTCTGAAACCTCCTCCCCAAGAACTACCCTCTGGTACCTTCCAGAGAGGAAGGACCGGAACCACTGCAATACAGTGCCTCCCAAGCCCAACCCCTCCAGGCGATCCAGGAGGATACCGTGGTCAACGGTATTAAAAGCCGCTGAGAGATCAAGGAGGACTAGGAAGGAGCGTTCACCCCTATCCAATATCCGCATATCATCCACCAAGGTGACCAAGGCCGTTTCCGTCCCATGTCCAGGCCTGAAGCCCGACTGGCATGGATCTAAGTAATCGGCTTCATCCAAGTGTGCCTTCAACTGAGCCCCCACCACTCACTCAATCACCTTGCCCAGAAATGGCAAATTGGAGACTGGGCGAAAGTTGTTCAGGACTTGGGGATCTAAGGAGGGCTTCTTTAAAAGTGGTCTTACTGTGGCCTCCTTAAGGACTGGTGGCATCACTCCCTCCCCGAGGGAGGCATTCACCACCCCCTTGATCCCCTCACCCAGTCTCTCCCTGCAGCTCATGATGAACCAGGACAGGCAAGGATCAAGCAAGCAGGTGGTTGGCTTCACAGATGAAAGCACCTTGTCCACTTCATCAGAAGGAAGAGGCTGGAACCGATCCCACAAGACCGGTCTACCATTGGCCTCTTCCCGCTCACTTCCTGTATCCACAACGCACGACATCCCACTCCTGATCCGATTGATTTTATCTGAAAAGTGCTTCGCTAAAGCCTCACAGGCTTTGGATTGCTTCCGGATCCGGAGCAATCTCTACCTACAGTCTGTATTAAAATAGTCACATTTCCTATAGATAAGTTGGAACAGGTTCAGAAAAGGACAATGAGTATGGTATGGAAAACAAGTCTGAGGAAAGGTTGAAGGAACTAGGTATATTCAGCCTGGAGAAGGTGGTGATGGGGAAGAGCATGATCACGCTCTTCAAGTAGTTGTCACATAGAGGGCAGGCCTAGATCTAATGGGTAGATGTTAGGGAAATAGTTTGACAGTAAACCAATTCTGTGGAGTGGGGACTCCCTAACTCGAGGTGTTCAAGTAGAGGCTGGACTGGCTCCCATTGAGAATGCTGTAGCAGTGATGGGAAGGGGCCCTGGCTGCCCTCTAATCCATCTGTATGATTCTTGAAGTAATAGGTATTAATTGTAAAACTCATCCTAGACAGGGCTAACCTCATAACCTGCCTGTTCTTTCATATTTAGCTGAACTACGACTGAGTTTGTCTCAGTGTGTAGACTTGGATGACCACTTCTCATGAGGGCGATCGGCAGAAATCTACCTCCTTAATCCTAATTGAGTGATCAAGCCCAAGCTGGTGTATGTATTCCCTTTTTCCTTGTGGTAATGCTAGACAAGGGCTGAAGCTCGTTAGCACTGGCAGTAGGGTAAGAGCATGCAATCCTACAGCCAGGAATAAGGCTGCACCAACCCAGTACTAAAGTCCAGAGTAAATTGTTTCTGGTTACATAAGCTAGCTGAAAGATCTGTCAAAAAAGGTCTTCCAGCAGGTCTTGAAACAAACCTGCATAAAGGCAGTTCATTTCTGTACTTGAACTCCTCATTCCAACAGGGAAGCTAATTTCTGAAAAATGATTACATGTCAAGCTAAGAGAAACTATAGGTGTTAAGTACATCAAAAGAACATTAGGCATCTGATAAGCACTTTATTCAGTGTACAAGCTTAAGTATATACACTCGAATTTTCATATTACGGTAGTTTTCCAACACTTGCCCCCACAGAGATAGTTTGTCTTCATATAAATTTCTACATTTCTTCAGGTTTTCCAAGTACCCTATAGCTGCTTCAAAGCACACATCAAGACTTGACTGTTACTTGAACATGCATCATTTCCCACCAAGTATTTCCATACAACGTGCACATGGTGTCTCTGCTGAATCAGCAGTGTACTTTCGACAGCGGAGGCATTTTGATTTGGCAGCTGGTAAAACAATGACTTTGTAGGATGACTCTTCTCGGATATCACCACCTATTTTTAAAAAATCAGATTGAGAACATTTGTAAAGACCATGTCAGCTATCCCACCCTTGAAACAAGAGAAGTCCTTTTATAATCTGCCCCAAATATATAACCCTTCTTGGATGGACTGAACAGGAATTACCTTCTAAGTTTATCAGAAAGGTCCCTTTAATTATGTCATCAGTGATCATATCTCTAGGTACTTCAGACAGCAGTGTTGTCTGCGACGCCATCATGATTTCATTTAGCTGGGATGTACTAGAACACTCCTCATGTTGTAGCACCTGGAGATGAGTGATTGTCAGAAGTGACCAGTTTTAAAAATCTGTATACTGAAAAAAAGGGACTATAACTAAAGTTAAGCAGGTCTGCCTCCAAGGCCTGTCTTAGAGGAATAATGCCTAAGCCCCTTAGAGAAACAACAACGTACAAGTGAATAGCATATGACAAATAATAATCTCTGATCAAGGGGAAAAGCAATGTTCTCACTACTTGTGCCACCCAGTGGTCCAAACACTGGGTGCTCTCCCCTTTGCCCAGCAGAAAGCAGGATCATCTAATTTATTTATTTAATTGAATTAGACTAACTGACAGGCTGGGCTAGGAGGCACTGCCCACTTCCTCCCTAAAGCCAGAAACTCTTTAAACCAGCCTGACCCCTGACACTGGGCCTGATGGTCTGGACATGTTTCATGCTGTTCCCAGCACCCATCTTCATTGGTAACAGTGCAGTCCAAAGCTGAAATGCATTTCTGTCTGTACATCTTATTCTATGAGAGTATAGAAGCCAGTTATAAAACTAGCAGGGACAAAGGAAGTCTAGATTGTGGAGTTGCATCAGGAAAACCATGATGCTTTCAAAATTGAAGACTTGAGTGGTGTTAAGATGAGATATAGTTCTGATCATTTGGTTATGGCTACACGTCCAAAAGGAAGTCCACAGCCCTCATAAGAAGCGTTGGGTAAGCAAGGGTTCAAGAGAAAAGAAGCAGCCTGCTCACCTCCCCAGCAGGGCAGAAGGCAAAAGGTCATGACTGAAGGCTTGAATGGAAGAGTGAGTGAAGCCTAGAGGCATGCATAGGCAAATGAGTGGCAGGCTTGCATTGATTAAGACCTGAATATTGCATATCGCCTAAAACACAGGAGGATTTCTCCTGAAAAGATATGGCTCCCCCCCCCCCCCCCACTGGGCGAATACCACCAGAAGCTTACTCCAAAAACAGTCCCATCAGCAAGAAGACCCAAACCTTTGTACACCCATCAAGAGCTATCAAAATACAAAGAGTAAGGTCGTTAGCAGGGTTGGAAGACATGGGTGGGGCAAAGACCACCCCCACTGCTCTCATTCCCTCCAAAAAGGCGGGAAAGAGACTATAAGAACCAAGAGGTTTTAGCAAGGTAGTGTCGGGAGAAAGAGCTGAGGGGCAAGATAAAGCACCTTCTGTGGGCAGAAGGTGCTTCTGCTCAATTTTCAGGATTCCTTCCAAACAGCTCACCCCATTCAGAATCAATGTAACATTCTCAGGGGGCTGGAGGAGGCAAGTCCATGTCCAGCAGCCCAGCTGCACGTGCCTAAATGTGGATCGAACCCATCATTTAGAAGAACTAATTCCCAACGTTCACCTTGGAACGTGGACTGCAGGGCTACAGCTGGAACCTCATCACAGCAGACAGGTAGTAGCTGGGACTTTGCTTTTCTATCCTTCTAGGCTGGGAATCCCCCCCCCCCCCCTTTTTCCTATTCAGGCTTGTCAGGGCAAAAGGGACTCTTTCTCCTCTCCAGAATACAGGGTGTGTTTGAACCATAGCGTAAGGATATTTTGCTGCCTGACATCACTAGGTTTGCTTTACCAACAAGTAAGATGCTGTACCTACTCTGTATTCTTCTTCAATAAAACCACCCTTTTGTTTCTAGAGTCTGTGTGTGTGTGTGTAGGTTTGTCTAAATATAAAAGGAGCAAAGCGCACACTTTCCATCCCAGCAGCGCAGGTTTTACCCCAGCCAAAGATCCTAAACCTTTCGTAAGAGTGTGGGGTTAGAGGGAATCTAGCGCCCAGAATGATCTGTCATAACAGTGGATACGCCCCATGAGGCAGGTCCCTTGCCTTGTGTGCCCTCTGCAGTGACCAGATTTTATATCATGTTTCTGTTACATTTCTAATTCTATACTTAACATTCATTCCTGTAACACACAGCACTGTCAAGAGTTGCATTGGATATTTACCATTTCTATCTTAAAGTCTGGTTCAGGAACTAATTTTTGGAAACTCAACGTTTTATTTTCTGACAAGAGATGTTCTTAGCCATTCTTAAACACACAACATGCAGTTGGAAGTTTATATTATGATTTTCCTGCTTACCTCCATTAATTCAAAGAGCAGTCCAGGCTCAATTGCAAGGAGCACCTGATGTTGTAAAGCATTTTTGCCAGGAATGGAACCAAGGAAAGCATCTCTCATTGCACACGCTCCCTCCACGGCTTCCTCAAGGCCTGGTTTCTTCCATACAGGACTTGTATTCACCCACCCAGAACGAAACACACTATCTGACTCTTACAAAGGAAAACAAAAAGGTTAATACCTAATGCAGCTGTGATAGCTCCATAGTACTTTCAAACACAGAACACTACTAACTACTCTGAAAACTGCTGATTAAAGTTTTACTGTTAACCAGTCACTGAGACATCCTTAAACATTACTTTAGCTCCAGATCATCAACACATGAGATAGCAAAGACTTGCCTTTATCTATGATTGTTTAACGTACCCACTCCATAGTTTTTAATTATTAGGCTGCCCAAAAGGTTGTATGTGCACCCAGTTTTACTTCAATATTGATTTAAGCACTCCGCTATGATGGGTTAGGTTTATACGGCTGGAAGCAGGTTCTGCTTTCTGTGGGCAGAAGGTGCTTCTGCTCAATTTTCAGGGATCCTTCCAAACAGCTCACCCCATTCAGAATCAATGTAACATTCTCAGGGGGCTGGAGGAGGCAAGTCCACGTCCGGCAGCCCAGCTGCACGTGCCTAAATGTGGATCGAACCCATCGTTTAGAAGAACTACCGTAATTCCCAACGTTCACCATACTGTAGTTTGGCAATGAAAGAGATCCTACAATTTGGGGTCACCAGGACTAGAAAGCAGGTTAGCCCCAACCTTGATGGGACTGGTGCACCCTTTTACTTTTTCTGATAGTGAACGGGGGGGAAATTCAGCACTTTACCTGGGGGCCATATTATAATAACAGGAGAGTCATTTATTTATAATACTTTCATACTGCTTAATATACTAAAATCTGTAAGCAGTTCACATTCAAAATACAATATCAAAAGATAAAATAATACATAATTAAAACATAACAAGAAAATAACAAGAAAACAGGGAAGTAACAATCATTTACAGGTCAGGGAATACCTGCGTGAACAAATTGCAGCGTTTAAAGATTGCCACCATTTCGGCCTTGAATCACATGTGGGAGAGCATTCGTGTCAGGGTGCTCTACCTCTGGGACTGAGCTGTTTGGCCCTTACTGAGAGAAGATTGACTATTATTGCATTTATATCCTGCTTTTTCCCCTTCTTGCAAGGAACCCAAGGTGACTTACATGGTCCTCCTCTCCATTTTATCCTCACAACAACGCTGTGAGGTAGGTTAGGCTAAGAGTCAGTGCCCAAAGTAATTTGGTGAGTTTCATGGCCGAGTGGGGACTAGAACCCAGATCTCCGAGTCCCACTCTAACCACTACACTACAGGACTACATTTAGCCTTTAGCTAGTCCATAAGTATCAGCCTCTTGAGTATTATCATCCTGTAGAGGAGAATTACTCTCTCATGAACCAGCTAATAGCTCCACCTTGCCAGCCCATCTGCAAACAGACTATTAGTCTTTCAAACAAAGCCCCATGGAGTCTTAAACCCACTGCTAAGGGTTGTCGTGTGTGAAGAATCACTTGACAGGCTGCAGAGGCTCAATGCCCTCAATGGCTTCAAAGCTCTCTCTTACCTTTCCTATAGGGAAGGTACTGGAATACTTCTTCAGCCAGATGTGGTAGGATTGGTGCAAAAGAACGAACCAGAGTGTCCAAAACCTCTGCCAAGGCTGTTTGACATGAACGGCGTTTAGGATCTTTTTCTTCTTCACAATAAAGTCTGAATTGTAGGCAAACATTTAACATTTACATGCAGGTAGAAATTAAAAGCCAGGAGGATGCCATTTTAAACAAGTTTTTACACTTCTAATTTAGCGTTTGGAAAGAAAAGAAAAAAATCTGTCTAACACCTCTGGTGCAAGTGGGCTACACTAAGTTTATATATACTGAACACACGTCCTATTTGGCAGTGTTGGATTGAAGGTGCTGCCAGGGCACAGATGTTTCTGCCAGTCAGTAACCATGATTTCACACACTGTATGTGTGAGTGCATATTCATGAAAAACCAGAACCTCTCCTATGGGCAAGCAACACAGCAACATGATGATATGCTTTTATCATCATTTTGAGGCTTCCTCAAGACAAGCTTCCTTAACCTAGCAGTACAGGGAAGTGAACAAGGAGGATCACATTAGTAAAGAAAGGCTATTGTACATACCTGTCCTTGATTATACTAAAGTAAAAACTAGACAGCTCTCTAGTATGGAAGGCTTCCAGTAATCGGATGACTTTGCCATAGTCATATTCTTTGTATGCCTGTGTAACCTAGGGAATGACGTACAAATAAAAATAGCTGTATAAAGATGCAAGTAATACGGATTCAGAAGTAAAATACAGGAGGGAGACATTTGTGGCAGGACAAAAACCTGGGAGATTAAGTGTGTGTTAAGATGTCTATGAACAAAGTCTGGTCTATTGCAACCCACTGACTTGACTAGCTGTTGTGCAAATTGGCAGTACTAGAACCAAGCCATGGTAAGAAAAAAGGCTTATAGTATGACCAAAGATTTCCCCATGTGGCATTCATCTTTCTCGATTTGTCATATCACCAGACTTCAATAAATCTGCCCACCATGGCGAGGAAGGTGCGGTCGTCTGGCCAGCGTCAGCAGCAGTCACCCTCACTCCCTAATCTCAAACTGCAGGGATGGGTGGAGATTGGGCAGTTGCCCGGCAACCCCACCACCTCCAAAATTGGGATGAAGGCTGGGGATTGACAGCTGTGTGGCCAAGTTACCGGAAGAGCCTTGGCCATGCAAGGCCAAACTAGCAAATACCCCGCACTGAGCAGAGAAAGGAGGGTGGGTCGGGGTAGTGTTGGACACCTAATGCCTGGAAGTACACAGGCAGTGGGACCCAACCGCATATGCTCCTAAGCCCAGTCGAGTGGGGCTTGACAGGTGTGGGGCTAGCAGCTACCATTTCTGGCTTGGCCAGCAAGGTAACCAAACATTGCAGATCCCTGCATATTACTTTTCTTCTTCAACAAACCCCTTTCATGAGCCACCATTACCCTCAACTGCCCTGCCCGTCCATTGCAACCTGTGATTTCCCCGCTTCTAATACGTTAACCCTAACGGCTTTCCCCGCTCCCGTTTTGCTAATGCAGATGGGAAAGCGTCACTATGTTTTCTACAGAGGCAGCACAATGCTCAAGCAGTTGCTTGAGACACCATGTTGTGGTGAGTAGCAATGAAGCAGTGAGATGTGCCCTTTCATTCACCAGCACATCTCAGGTGTGCCCCTCCATCCTCTGCAGCACTGCCAAGGTATCCTGGTGCCAAAGGATCAAGCCTCCTGGGGAAGCAATATTATTTAGGGAAATTCTATCTGCATAGCCCCAAATAAATAGTAGGGAGATTTATTAGAGAGTGGAATTGTTGACCCCAAAGGTTTAAAGACAGAGGTACAGCTGGAGGAAAAAAATATGGCCCAAGTAGTCCTGATTTGCTCATATACACAGAAAATGCCTTGGTTAGATTGGGATCACTAGTGCATATTTGAAATTATCTGTGTTTGTGCATTAAATGCTATACAAAACACATCTGTATGCCTGTATGCCTCTTAGGATCCAAACTGGCATTTACGGCAAAATGTCGTCCCACAATTCTGTCCCTAGTTTAAGCATAATCAAATGCAACAACTTAATGAAACTTATTAAGCAGCAGTAAAGTTAAGAAATCTCCCCTCAGATTATCCACACAGCCTCCTCACAGGCCCACACAGCCCACATCTTGCTGCCACAAACAGCTCTAATTGCACCACGCTCCTACGGCTTACCTTGTTTGCATAGCCCTGCAGCAGGTGGAGCATATACTGGTCAATTACATACATCTCTGCCGTGGGGATCGAGTCCGTTTCTGGATTGAAGTCAGTCAGATTGCCCAACAAAAAACGGAGAGTATTCCGAAGCTATCAACAAACCAATCAGTAACATGCATTAAACAAAACGGTGCCCCACGACCTCCGGAACGATACAGGAGGAATTGTGTAAGAAGGTTTGGCTGTCAAATACAGGCAATACAATTTCAATTACTTTTCTAATTTTAGAAGCAGAACCCTTGAGGCTCCCATCAAGTCACTTTTCCATCACAAGATTTGTATTGAGATTCAGGGTGGGAAGCAAATATACCATGTACAGTTGTCTGCAAGTCACCTAAGGTAGCCCCACCTTACTCCAAAGTGGTTTGGGATCATGTCAAGGAGTTGCTACACAACCTCCAAAGGCTTTCACCTCCCTCCTACCCAAAGCTGTATGTTGCGATGATGTACAATGGAGGGATCCCCCCAAAGGAAGGGTTGCCTGATTTTAATCAGTGCCTAGGCCCTAAGACTGAAACAAGACATTGGGCGGGTTCGGATGACATGACAACCCACACTGCAGAACAAGCCATGCAGTGTGGGTTGATCGCCCGAGGGCCCACGATATGCCTGACAGACAATCAGGCACATCATGGGTCCGTGTCCACCTCCACCCCACCTCTTCTTCCTTGCTCCTCCCCCAGGTATCCCAGGGGACACCTTGGGAGGAACGAGTCTTTCCCCCGCCTCCCTGCTGCTGTGGCGACCCCAAAACAGCTCGCAGAGGTGGCGGGGAGGAGGGAAGCAGTGATTGCTGAAACCAGCTATGCTTAGCTGGCTGAAGTGATCTCCTCTTCCCTGCCGCCAGCTGTCTTGGGTTGGTGGCGGCGGCGGCGGTGAAGCAGTAATCACTTCAGCCGGCTAAAGCAATCTTTGCTCCCCACTGCCAGCCCAAAGGGCTGGTGGTGGGAAGCGGGAGAAGCCTCTGACAGCCACCACCCAAGTGCCACTTGGACACTTTGGGGGCGGCTGACAGCAGCGCTTGCCCACTAGCCACTTGGCAAGAGCAGCAAGGGAATTTTGCTGCTCTTGCTAAGCAGCTCGCTTATAGTTGGGCTTGACCCACGATGGGTCATGTTGTTCAGGATTGGATGGCACGGCAACCCATCGTGGGTCAAACAGCCCCAACTATAAACCATGGGCTGTCAGGGTGGCTTATAAGCCAAAAATAAGCCACCCTGACAAACCCGTTGGGTTCGCACGACACAACAACCCATTCTGGTTTATAAGCCATGGTGGGTTGTCATGTCATGCGAACCCAGTCATTATGGCAAACACAAGGATGGCAGACCTCAACGCCTACACACACTCTTCATTATTGGTCTTTGTGCCAATAGTTTCCCCACCCCTGCAAGTGGTGAAATCTGCAGTATGACAACATCAATAAGCGAGTATCCTGTTAAGGGGCAAGAGAAGAGTAGAAGTTATGGGGCTTTGACAGCAGTCTTGTGTTTGCCATAACATCTACTTCTACTTTAAGAGACCCACTGAAATTCCTGTGCTGAGAACAAGCCAAATCACAAGGCAGATCTTGTCAATCCCATAAACAAATAGGGTGAAAAAACAACTGAATACAGACATTGCCACAAGAGATTTCGTTATCCTGTCATATGCAAGCCCAGGACCACAGCAATGCTTACTGCAGGAAATTCATCGTAAAGGTAAAAGCTTAAATAGGTTATTTCCTGGTTATGCACTCTAAAAACCAAACTAAATCTAGAATGGCTCCAACTCAAGAACAGGCGCCATTGGTGTGTGTTTTTTTGCTTCCTACCTTGTTGATGTCGTCTCGTGCAGAGTTAAGCACAGCAGGCCCAATCAGCACTTCAGTAAAGACGTTCGACTCCGCTACCCACCAGCGTAGGATATCGGCACCATATGGCGGTTCTGTGCTGTGGTCCTGTGCATTGACAAGATTGCGGGGTGGGTGGGAGGGATTCCCTTTAGTACTCGTAACTGCTCAACTAAGACATGATGAGTTTGTCTCCTGAATAAATACGGCACGCTTTGTAATTTTGCCTAAAAGCTGACGACCAGCACATTTCTCTGAAGTACATACGGTACCAGATGTTTGAGGGGTCATAGCAGAACATTCCTTATGGCTTCCGCAAACCCTTGAGCATGATGCTATCAATGATGTATGTTATGCTGTCTGGTTGAAGGTTGGGGGGCAGGGGAGAGTCAAACCACATTTGCTGCCGGCTGGGAGCCATGGAGGAGAGTGGCAGGACAAGCATTGTCAAGCACCAGGATTATCTGTTAGTTGAAAAATATTCAGTTTGCAGAAAAAAAGGGGGGGATGCATGTTTGCACTTTCCTGAGCACCTAGAGTCTTGGGGAAAAGTGCCAAAGTGCATCACCCTGAGGACTATCACAGCAAGAGAGAGAGAGAGAGAGAGAGAGAGAGAGAGAGAGAAGAGGATCTTGCCGTGAAGGGGGTGTAAATTCCACCACCACCCTTTTTATGAGCAAAAGATCACTCGTGCCTTTGGTCTGGCTTGGCAGCTCACCTTTAGACAGCTGCCAAAACAAAGGGGGAGGAGCCTCTTTGGGTCAATGCCCAGGGTTGGTGGGGAAAGAATAATTTTTTTAAATTGCCAGCCGTGGACAGCTGCTCCAAGGTGCTGCTCAGGCACTTTGAAGGGGCTGTCAGTGGCTATCAAAACAGGGATCAAGTTGTCAAGCTACCTTTCACAATCTTCGGATATTTTTTTTTTTTAATGCACAAAAGCTGCAGAGAGCCGAAAATGGCTCTCGATTATGGCGGGGAGGGCAGCAAACTAGTGCCAGCCACCTCCAAGTGCTGCTTGGGCACTTGTGGGGTGGCTGGCACTGGTGGTGGCTAGGGCAAGCTCAGGCAGAGCGGCAAAGGGTTTTTGCTGCTCTTGCAGAGTGCCTCGCTGGCCACTGGACACTACCTATGGTGGGATTGGTCATCTGGGTTCAGATGACAAGACAACCCACTGTGGGTAAAACAACCCCTGGAACAGCCCATGGGTTCTCAGGGTGGCTTGTTCGAAAAAAATCAAGCCACCGTGGGTAACCTAGGCTGGGTTTAGACAACATGACAACCAATCATGGCTCGCTGTCTATGGTGGGTTGTCATGTCATGCGAACCAGGTAACTGATATCTGATAACAACCCCAATTTGAGCATTTTGAAACATCTTCCTACATGAGAAGCAGTGCAGTGGTTAGAGCAGCCTCACCCCAGCCTGGTGTAGCCGAGATGTTTTAGACTACAACTCCTAGCATTCCTGAGTAGTAGTCATGCTGACTGGGGCTGATGGGAGTTGAAATCCCAAACTAAATTTGACCTATAAAGCCCTACCGAGCTTGCGACCGGCCTACCTGAAAGACCGCCTTCTCCCATACAAGCCTGCCCTGTTCCTAAGATCTCCTGGAGAGGCCCTTCTTTTGAGACCGCCGCCTTCAGAGGTGTGTTTGGTGGCGACCCAAGAGAAAGCGTTTTCAGTGGCTGCTCCCAGGCTACGGAACTCCCACACAAGATTAGCCTAGGTCAAGTTTAGATTGGTATTCATTTACTTTCGGGGCTCAGCTCCATTAAGCAAAATTTCCTTACTGAACAAGGCACGGGACAGCCTGAACAGAATAATCAGTCAATTTAGGAAAGTCTTAAGCGTCTACTGAAACAGTATATATTTTAAAAAACACACACAGAGAGATACATAGATGTAATGACATGTATTCTTTGTCACTACAGCAAAATTGTGGGATCTTTAAAAAGTCAAATGTAAGAGCTATCTAGTAGTGTATCTGAGGTTCAACAGCCCCAGGGTGTAACAAGGACATTAGTTCACATGTGTCTCAATGGTAAAAATAAGTCCTGATAGGGCTTCTTTTTGCTTCCTTTTGCCATCTTGCTCTAACTCACTACGCCACCTGCTGTCTGGATGGTACTATAAATAACAGGCAGAAATACCGAGTGGAGTGGAGAGGAAGAGGAATGGTATTGGAACCATAGCATGTCCCAGCCTTTCCCATGCTGACTGGCTGATGATGGGAGTTACAGTCCAACAATCGCTGGGGACTCAAAGTTGGGAAAGGCTCTATCAACTAAGAACTTCCTTCCTATACACTAGAACAGTGTTCTCCAACCTTGGGTCCCCAGATGTTTTTGGCCTACAACTCCCAGCATGCTCCAGCCAGCATAGCATAGCTGGCTGGGGCATGCTGGGAGTTGTAGGCCAAAAACATCTGGGGACCCAAGGTTGGAGAACACTGCACTAAAATCTCACATAAAGTACCATTCTGATCTTCAGAATATGATTTCAGAAGTCCTAAAACTAAACTCGAGCAAGAGGGTGGTATGTAAGAGAGTCCAGTCAACATGCTGAGCATTACGTCATGATGGACCCTTTGTGATAAAGATCTGTCAAGAACCCAGAGCAAGAATGTTTCTATATAATAGCTGGAGGGTCGTCTAGGGTGGAGATCCAGTCACGGATCCCCATTCGAAAATGTTCCCTCTCCTTGTCTCCCTCCTCACACAGTTATGGTGCCAAGGAGCTAAATGGGCCGTACTCCTTTGTTCCTTCAGTGGCGATTCCTCCACTTCCGGGTGCCTGTATGGCAATAAGTTATGGGTAGAAGAGAGTTAATTCTCAAACAATTGATGATTGGGGTATGGGGGTTTGGGATACGGCCTGGATGATGAAATTAACTAATATGATTAGAGTCAGAGAGGATGATCGGTAAATAATTTGTTTATAGAAAAATGGAGTCCCTTTATTTTATACTGGAATGATAAAACTCAGGATTCGGTACAATCTTATTTATTGTGCGGGGCAATTGAACTTGGTATGAGTTTGATTATGTTTATAACTCTTCTTTGTTATTATTTGTACTTATGAATCAATGTAAGGTGAAATGTTCTCCTTTGTTGATCTACTGGGAGCTTCCTCTGTAATAGGTCCCAGGGCATGGTCTGAAGGCACATGAGGCAGCCATCATGCTGAAGCTAATTAGGTCTGGGTCTGGTCAGTGCTTGGGAGGGGAGGCCACCTGGGAACTGCATGTAGCCACCTTGAGTTCCATGATGGAGGAAAGGTGGGAATACAAATGAAATAAATAAATAAATAACAAATTACAAAAGAATGAATGAACGAATTAATTAATTAATTAAATTCAGGGTGCAACAAATCTGGCCAGAGGAGCTGAAGGGTGAGGGAAGGCTGGACACAGAACACAAATGCGAGGACATAAATACACAGATCTCCCAGCTGAACAAAAGCCTCAAGTCAAGTCCAGGCAGAGCTTAAAGTCACCAGGCATGGAAACCGCTCCCGCCCACACAAGGCAGGCACTGATAAGCAAGGTAAGGAGCAATAAAAGCGCTGTTTGTTTATGATGATTCATAGATGAAGGCGATGCTGACAGGGCTACGTTTAAATGGCTGTTTTCAGATTCAGAGGAAAGTTCAGCTAAAAAAAAAAGACACTTTGGGAAGTTTGTCCATTGGCAACAATAAAAATCTGCCCTTTGAAACAATTGGAGCCACTGCAGTTACTTTGAGAAACTACTGGATTGTGTTCTTCGACTTGGGAAGATGACTGTATAATTACTCACATTGCCTCCGTTGATGACTACGTCGGGGTCAACCACATTGCCAAT
This sequence comes from Shinisaurus crocodilurus, assembly GCA_021292165.1. Classification (NCBI taxonomy): domain Eukaryota; kingdom Metazoa; phylum Chordata; class Lepidosauria; order Squamata; family Shinisauridae; genus Shinisaurus; species Shinisaurus crocodilurus. The sequence goes on along the minus strand of CM037879.1, from coordinate 42,749,476 downwards.
TGATTTAGACATCTTTTCTCCTTTTTCACCAAGAGTGAATCCATGAACCATGAGAGCCCTAGAATAAAGACCCCCTTGTAGTGTAAATTTTTTCCTTCGATAGTCAATAAATACATTGGATAATTTTTTTACTGTTCAAGTTGTCCAAATGAATGGCTTCCCATTATAGCTTGCTCCAGAAGTATCTATTATTATTATTATTATTATTATTATTATTATTATTATCAATTACAGCATTTGTATACTGCTCCACATGAAGCAGATTCTGGAGCGGTGAACAATAAAAAGAAAAGAAAGAAACAGATAAAAGAAACAAAAACAATATGTTGAAAACAAACTAAAATTACATTGGTGGTTGAAGAGCAGACAAGGTCGTCTTCAGCAGGCGCCAAAAGCAGCACAATGTTGGAGCCTGCCTGACCTCCAGAAGCAGGGAGTTCCACAGAAATGGAGCCACCACATTGAAGGCTCCTCTCCTGGTGGACCAAAATCAGGCCAAAGGTCCATGAGGAACCACCAGGAGCATGCCATCTGATGACCTCAGTGACTGGGCAGGTTGGAATGGGAGGAGGCGCTCTCTCAGGTAACCTGGTCCCAAGTTGTTTCGGGCTTTGTATACAAGTACCAGAACCTTAAACCTGACCCGGTAGCAAATAAGTAGCCAGTGCAGTTTCTTCCACAAAGGAGTTGCATGCTGAAAAGGGGCAGCTCCTGACAATAGCCAAGCTGCTGCATTTTGCACTAGCTCCAGCTTCTGGAGCAGCCTTAAGGGCAGCCCCACATAGAGCACATTGCAGTAATCCAGTCTTGAGGTTACTAGCACCTGTATCACTGTGGCCAAGCTATCCCTGTCCAGGAGAGGCCGTAGCTGGCAAACCAATCAAAGATGGTAAAAGGCACTCCGAGCTGCCAGAGTCACTTGGGACTCCAGCGACAGTGATGGATTTAGGAGTACCCCGACTACAAACCTGATCTTTCAAAGGGAGTGCAACCCCATCCAGAACAGGCAATGAGCCTATCTCCTGGACTTGGGAACCACTCACCCACAGGGCTTCCATCTTGCCAGGATTTAGCCTCAGTTTATTGCCCCTCATCCAGCCCATCACCGAGTTCAGGCACTGATCCAGGACTTGCACAGCCTCTTCTGATTCAGTTGTCACAGGAATATAGAGCTGTGTGTCATTAGCATACTGATGGCACTTGGCTCAAAATTCCCTAATGACTGGCCCCAGTGGCTTCCTATAGATGTTAAACAACATTGGGGACAAGATGGTACCCTGTGGAACCCCATAGCACAGTTGTCAAGGGTCCAAGGAATAGTCACCCAATCTTACTCTCCGAAATCAACCCCGCAGGTAGGACCGAAACCACTGTAACACAGTGCCTCCAATGCCCAACTTACCGATATGGCGCCTTTTTTCGTGTTGCCACACTAGTCAGGAGAGAAGACTGAAACCACCCTCCCAGCTGGTCTTTTCCTTCCAAGTATAAATCAGCCCTTTCACCTGCATCTAAAGACACAGAGGAAATTGGGAACTTTAAAACAATCTTACTGCTTCAGTACTGAACTACGGTATATTAAAAAAATGTCACCCATATGTTAGATGTATGGCAAATTTACACAAATACCTTTAAAAAAAAGAATTAAAAAAGAACGAACTCAACACTCTTCAGAAATAAAGTGACATGCAAAAATTTTAACTGGATTAAAAAATAACTGAAGGGACTTCAGATGCTGTTAAACAAACAATCTGTTCCCAGTAATCAAACAAGGGTGCTCTTATTCCAGTAGCCAGCTTCAATATGACTCTTGTGCCTTCAATGGCAGTAGAGAAGGTAGAATTTTGGCAGGTGCGATTCTCATATCCCTGCAATCTTATGCAAGGACTTTATTTAAGATGCAATCCTATGCATGTTTAGACAGAAAAAAGGCCTACAGCCATGGCTGGCTGGGGCATGCTGGGAGTTGTAGGACTTTCCCCCCCGTCTAAACATGCATAGGATTGCACCCTTAGTAGATTTATATCCCACTTTTCAAATAGCATCCTCAAAGTGGCTTACAGTATTTATAAAATACAACACACCAAGAGCCACATGTTTTTTTGTGGCCAAAGTTCTACCCATGAACATTTCCTCCTTCAACCAAACTATGCCCCATATTCAATCTGCCAGTGTGGCGTAGTGGTGAGAGTGTTGGACTGGGACTCGGGAGATCCGGCCATGAAACTCACTGGGTGACTTTGGGCCGGTCACTGCCTCTCAGCCTAACCTACCTCACAGGGTTGTTGTGAGGATAAAATGGAGAGGAGGAGGATGTAAGCCGCCTTGGGTTCCTTGTAGGAAAAAAGGCGGGGTATAAATGTAATAAATAAATAAATAAATAAATAATAAAAATTCCTGTGAAGATGAGGGGGGGGATCCTCTCTCTCTCTCTCTCTCTCTCTCTCTCTCAAATTCTAATTTGCCTTATGATGGCAAGTTCAAACATTTCAATTTTTCAGGGTCGTATTCAGTTGCTCCTTTTGCAGATTCTTTTGCAATCCCCATTTTTACAGCCTTCCGCTGTCCATTTAACTTTAAGGAAGTTTTGATATTTAGACCCAGCCGTAACACACACAAGGTGACAGAGGTCGTAGAGAGTGATTTACTATTATCGCATACCTGTAAATACACTCCCCGATCCAGTGGGTCCCGTGCACACAAGTACAAGGCCAGTCCCATTCACTTTAATGGCAGGGCATTGCCCTGGTTGTTCAACCTTGCAATCACTGCCCTGACACTGAAATGAATGGGCAAGCCCTGCACATCTGGCAACCCAGAGGGTACACGCAAGAGACTTCCTGCAGAGATTTGGACTGGAGGTGGGTTGATGAAAATCTCAAGCCTTCCATTTTAAAAAGAAAACGTTTTCAGCTCATTAAGGCTGCAATCCTATGCACACTTACTTGGAGTAAGTCCCATTGAATAAAGTGAGACTTACTTCCGAGTAAATGTGCACAGAACTGTACTGCAAGAGCATCTCCTCTGTGTGCCCATGCAGATGTGTGCAGGTGGCAGAGGCTTTTTGTGGCCAAAGAACTGTGGCAGTCTATTCCACTGGCAAGCAGCTCTTAACCAAAATCTTATCACAGCAGGTTTTTAGGCTGCACCATTGAAGAAGAAGCCAGGCAGAGAAAGTGGATAGGGAGACATTTTTCTCCCTCTGTCATGATAATAGAACCCACTGGGTTCATCCCATGAAGCTGATTGGCGGGAGATTCAGGACAGATAAAAGGAAGGACTTCTTCACACAACAGATACGTAGTTGTGTGGCTCACGCTGGCTCAGTTGTCTCAGTGTGGAAAGTTAAGCAGGGTCAAGCCTGGTTATTACTTGGATGGGAGACCCCTCCTCTAGTTTCCTGCATTGAGCAGGGGGTTGGACTCGATAGCCTTGTAGGCTCCTTCCAATTCTATGATCTATGAAAACTATGCTTGGCACCTTAAATCCCTATGAGAGAAGATGGGGGAAAGGGCATGGGTGGGTGGGTGGGAAGCAGAGGGATAGCTGGGAAAATATCTTCACAAAATATGAAAAACATACCATGTAGGAAAAAGCATATGTAATGTAGTTATGAAGCTGTATGCAAACACTCATTGATTAACAAGAAAAATCTGGCATTCGTATTAGCAATCAGTGTCACCTGCCTGCATCGGTGCAGATTCTCTTTCGGCTCGAGGGCTGAATTCCATTTCAAATAAGCTTTGGGGGCTGCATTCCAGTGGTGGGCAGGGCTACAGGCAAAAGGGGTGGAGCCAAAGTACCAGCATATTGCAGCTTAAAGCTCTTACTGCCAGGAACTAAGCCTTAGGAGAGGCATTTCAACTTTTAGAATCAGGGGAAAACTGCACAAAAGCTGAGAAACCACCAATCAGTGCTCAGGGGAAAGGTGGCGAGGCCTTTTGGGGAATCCCAGAAGACTGGATCTGGCCCCAGGCCTGAGGTTCTCTCCCCCACCCCTGCCTGGTCTATATGTTACCAACATGTATTATACCATTTCATTGCTCTGTTCAAAGTAAGATTCAACATCTGTTCTCAAACACCTTATGAGAACAGATTGGCAAAAATTAGGATACAAGACCAAGTTTATTCAAAATTAATAGAGAACAACTCATTCTTATTTGCACACACATCTTACTGTAGATACTGCCACCTCTTCCCACAGTCATCTTGCAGTTTACAACATTTCACAGGCTTGAAAAAATGGATAGGAGGCTTTGATTGGGGTTATTATTTACAGTATGAGGGCATAGGTCTTTATGATCCTTTTTTTGTTTTGAGTGCCGAATTTCATATCTTTGATAATAAGAGACTTTAACCCATAGATTAAACAAGTGTACTTTAATGGCAAGTACAATTACCCAGGGCTCTTCCTTTAAATATGCTGTCAGCACAAACGCTCAAACAAGATAGGCTTGTTATAAAACAATAACATCCTTTAGTTAAACATTAGTGCAACAGGTCCACAGGGAATTATGTGGCTCAATATTACAGTTCTGGAGAAAGCCATCTGAGAGCTGACCGCAAGAAGACAAACCAGTGCAGGTGCTGCTTTGACTAGGTGCCCCCACAGGTCGCATCTTTCAGTATGGCTTAAGTATACTGGTAGTTCTGCATATGGAACACAAGCTATGAAAGTGCAGTATTTCTAGACCAGTGTTCTCCAACCTTGGGTCCCCAGATGTTTTTGGCCTACAACTCCCAGCATGCCCCAGCCAGCTATGCTGGCTGGGGCATGCTGGGAGTTGTAGGCCAAAAACATCTGGGGACCCAAGGTTGGAGAACACTGGTCTAGACTTATAACACTCAGGCCAGTGTTAAAATTTCAAGAATCGACAGGAAGGTAGATCAAGAGTGGTGTGCTGCAGCAGCAACTAGGTCCATGTTGTGCCAAACACCAGAGTACGTTTCAACCAGTCATCTCTACATTTACATTCAGTTCATGCACACAAAAACTCTATTTCTCCTGTCAGTAACAAGGACAAATTAATTCCCAAAGTTTTGCAAAAGAGTCCAGCTCGCCAGTTGTTTTTAAGAACACAAAGGAACTGTGCCTATTAAGTATCTTCACCCAAAATGGAAAGTTATTTGAGCATTTAAAGAATGAGGACAACCAAGCAACACATTACAGCAAAGGTGCAGAACTTCAGGCCCCGAGTCCAAATCCAGCCCTCCAGGGTTCCTCAGAGGGACACGCCCCCTTTCCCTGGCCGAACCCCCTTTCCCCAACCACTGATTGTTTCGTGGTTTCCTAGCTTCTGTGCAGTTTTTTCCCATTCTACAAGGCTGACATGCCTTTCCTAAGGCTTAGTTACTGGTACTAAGAGCTTTCAACTACAATATTCTAGTATTTTAATATTTTTGGCTCCGCCTCTGTGCCTTTGGCCTAGTCCCCTTTTGCCTCATCTACCACTGGAATGCGGCCCCCAAGAGCTTCTCCAAAATGGAATTCAGGCCTTGGGCTGAAAGAGGTTCTGCACCCCTGCATTACAGTGAGAGGAATACCACAAGAACCACACTGCAGCAACCCGCGTGAGCAGGTACTGCTGAGCATGGATGGCATGTCCAATTCTTAGTTGAACCAGGACAACCTCCTGTCCTGCTTGCATTTCCATAGAGTTCACTGCATTAGAATCAAAAGTATTGATTTGAACCCAAGGGGGTTTTATTGTTGTCCTTGCTTTCTCCACAATTCTTGACAGTGTACCAGAAGTTTAGATTTAAACATGGGAGTCAAATAACAGTCAAGATCCTTGTGCGTCTAAATGGCAAGTTGGCCTCTCATCCTGATCAGCCAGTTCATTGTCTTCAATTCCAAATATGTCTGGGAAGTCTCTATAGAAATATGAATTATTTCAAAATGGTGGTATAGGAGCCTGGCAGACAGGTCAGTGTGTAGCTGACATTGGGGATAACACCACCAATAACACCAATACTAGGATTAGCAGGACTCCTGGTGTTGCTAGTCCCAAATGTTCAAGATCATGCAGGTGAGCAGAAAACCTAAGTATCCATTTACTATTTAAAGATCCTTAAAACATGGTAACATAAGGAGCTGCCATATAAAGTCAGATCATTACTTCATCTAGCTTCTTATTAGCTACACTGGCTGGCAACAACAGCTCTCTGGGGACTCAGGCAGGAGTTTTCCTCAGCCCATCCCGGAGATACCTGGGACCCTTTGAATCCAAATTATGTGTTCTGCCACTGAGCTACAGCCCTTACCCGAAACAAATGAACATATTTCTAACCTTCTCTACATCAAATATGGCATGAGAATGCTTGAGTAGCAAAAGGGAGGTGGACGTGGCTTACAGTATCAGTAATTCAAATAGCATTTCTCCATAGATGTCCTTCCCAGATACAAAAGTAACAAAGATTTAACACTGAAGATACCATAGTATCTTTGTTTATATATAGTATACTATATGTGAACAAAGTCTTTGTTTCCCAATTCTTTTTTTTTTTTTTTTTTAATTCATTGGTAGCCTCTCATTGTGTCCTGTTTGTAAGTGGCAAAACAGGGATTCTGACCAGCACAAGTCATGCTAAAGCCACTTGTAAGCTCACTGCATGGCTCCAGCAGCCAGGAAGGAAGGCAGTTATCTGTAGCCTCCAACAAGGTGGTGAAAATCAGCCATCCCTTTGCAACTCGAACCCTCCGGGAAGTGGAGAACTTTGCAAAGCTGGGTTGGCGGCTGCCACATAGTCTGGGACTACAAACAACAAGGGCCTCCTCTTATGGCTGCAGGTGTCACATGGTAGCTTTCAAGCAGCTATCACATGGCTTCTGGTCATCTGGGTTCACCCAAAAGGCATGTGCAAGGAAGGTAGAATATACTACCAACACACCATGTAATGTGTGAACCCCATCTATATAAACCATTCTTGGACAGAACATAATTGCATCTCTCTTTCAGTTTCTTTAAAAATCCTGTAAGGATTTTACAACTGCAAATAAGCTGTGCAAAATTCACTATCATTTAACTGAGTGGTTTCAAGACAAAGTGCAAAGAGCTCTTAGATAAACTGTTTGCTGGTTGATACTATTGCTTCCTTGGGTTGCTAGGAAATTTAAAAAAAAACCCACCTGGGCCAACATGTTTTACAGTTCAACAAGATTGCTATCAGACATTTGTGTACACCTGGTTTAAAGTTCAAAAGCACTTGCTGCCCTGTGCTAGACTCCGACTCAAACAGCAACCCACATTGGTGCTGGGATATACACGATTGAAGATGCTGGTTGCTCCACTTCCCCGCTGTTGTATTTAAGTTGATCCTGCAAATACTCAGAATCTGCTGTATACAAATTAAACTGGAGACATTGTGCACCCACTGATTCATTCACAAAGATCCTACAAAGCCACTGTTTGCAAGCTACTAATCTGTACATAAATACAAAAAAAGGAAAAGGAAAAGTCAGCTTTGTTGCCTGGTGCAAGAGAAATATTCTGGAGCACACAAAACTTAGCTCTGCACTTAGTAAATGAAATGTGATAGTATCCATACACGTTTAGAACTTCTAAGCCTTTCAGGCTCTCAAAAAGTTTTTAACATTCACTGTGTTACACAAAAGTTGAGTGACCCATATTGTCAAGCTTAAACTAACTTATCTCTTCGGACCATGACGATACTGCACAATTGAAAACATTGGTGAATGTAGAATAATTCCTTACCTTCCAAAACATGAGCCCAGGATGTTCCACTGTCAAACCAGATATCCAAGACATCCTGTCCTTGTATGTAATCCTGGACATCATGGTTACCAGCCTGATTGAGAAATATATGGGAAAAAATCATGAACTAGGAGAACAAATTAGGATTCCACAACTCAGACAACTTTTGCTTCCATTTAAATGCAGCGGGCCAGTGACTGCATAATCCTTTGTCTTTATGGAAAAGGGTTGCATAACCAAAATGGCAAGATCACTGATGCCCATTTGTATGTCTGTTCCAGAGTGGTAGCCATGTTTGTTGTTTCTGATGCAACTAAGAGTATTGTAACAGCAAGGCGACCAAGACATTTATGACGTACCTGGATTAGAGTCCAGTTCATCAGATCATCTGTGACATACACGACCTGCCAACTGAGGACATCACTTCAAGCATCTAATGCAGTGGACTCTTCATGTGGCATTTACGGCATAATAAATGTAGTCTTTAAGGTGCTGCAGGACTGCTTGTTGGTTTTGCATGTGTATTGTCGGTGGATTCAGACAGTCTCTTTCACAGGACTAGTTTCTAGTGCAGCATTCTAGGTTGGCCTAGCTCCAGGCTAATTTAACCTATCCTGCTCACTTAGCCCAGCCTACCTCTATAGATGGGATCAGAGAACCCCTGGCCTGCTCTTGGGCCTCCTGGATCCAGGGCTCATCAATTCCAGACTGCAGCCATTTCCTACAGAGACCAGGCCTTCACAGAGGGACTCCCACCGGCCCCGAATTACCTGTGTCAAAGCTTCACTGGGAAGAAGCTGCTCAATAGGAAGAGTCCACCAGGCATCACTGCCATGCTGCTCCACTAGCTTAATAACATGTTCAATGCTTTTTCTGTGGAAAAAAATGCAAACCAGTGACAGTCAGTCAGCCTCAGGATACTACTTTACCAGCCTTTCCCAACCAGGCACTCTCCAGATGTTATGGACTACAGCTCCCAACATTCCTGACCACTGGCCAGGGCTGACGGGGAGTCAAAAGTCAAAACATCTGGAGGGCACCAAGTTGAAGAAAGTTGTACTGAATGTTCTTCAAAATAATGCAAATCAGTTGAGCAAACTGGGACTCCACGGTTGAATCTGAAGCAGCGGCTAAATAAACTTTAAATATATATTTAAAAATAACAGTGTGCAGATATGTTACTGACTGACCTTCTTTAAGGAAACTTTCAATAAAAGGACTGAGAAAGAAATTCCAAGTAATTAAATCCTTGTATTGTCCTAGAAGGAGACATACATAAGCTACCATTGCAAGCTTGTTCATTGGCCAAAATGCTTCCAAATCACATCATGCCCGATATTAGGACTGCTTGAACTTTTCTTGCTGTGCTCCAGCTGTGTTTATGCTGTTTCCTATGCTACTAACTAAAGCCACATATCAGCCACCACAATACATATGGGGCTATAGACCACAGAAGTCACACAGCTGAGTGCTAGCTAGGACAAGGATGAAGGAAAACAACAAAGCTTAGACTAAGGGTGAGGGTAGGAAAGGATTATCAGCAGACAGTGAAGATATTATGGTGGTTCAAGAAACATGCCTGATTTGGGCCTCACTCATAAGAGTAAAAACAGATCAGATTTTGACTTTCTACTGAGTGAATCAAATGTACTTTCGTGGAAGCCATTTGTTCATGCTTATATATAAAAATCTTAAAAGTTAAATTGGAGCTTGGTTTCACAATGAAAAGGAATACTTTTATTTGAAGCCTTATGGTTCTTACTGTGGAGAGTGGATATCTCTACTGTCATGTTTTGCTTGCAACTGTGCAATTATTATTGTGAAAAAAGGCATGTGTGGATCTGTCTTTTATAAGAGCATACCTTGATTCAACATGTATTGATAAAAAGTTGTTATGTGATAATGAAGCCATGTTACATTCCAATAAATATCACATTCTCTGAGAAATCCAAAGGCCAATAGCAAATTAATTAATTAATTTTTGATATTTATATTCCATTTAAATATTATAAAATCCCTAAACAGTTCACATACAAACATTAAAAATCACATGTAAAATACAATATTAAAAACAATTTCAATTATAATACAATTTCAATCATGCAATACATGAGCAGTAAAAAATGGGGCAGCATGATTAATTTAATTATAAGCCAGGGAAAGCCTGTGTGTTTTCAGGAGGTGTTTGAAACATGCCACATTTTCTGCCTCCCGAACTGCATGGGAGAGGGCTTTCCAAAGAGTAGGTGAGGCTACCAAGAAGGCTTGCCACTGAGGTATTACATGGCAGCATTCCGTTAATTTCAGAATGACCAGCAAATCCTCCTCTGATGATCTCAGATGTCAGCTGAGCATATAAAAGGGAAGGCGGTCTGCTAGGTATCCTGGTCCCAAGTTGTTTAGGGTTTTGTATGACAATAGCATAACCTTGAACATGGTTCAGTAGCTAATAGGCAGCCAGTGCAGTTCTTTTAACATAGATCTTATGTGAGCTTAGCTGGGTGTTCTGCACCAGCTGCAGCTTCTGAACCAGGCATAGGGGCAGCATAGAGCGCATTACAATAGTATAATCCTGAGGTTATCAGTGCAAAGATCACCGTGGCTAGGCTATTCCTATCCAGGAACAGGCGTAGCTGGTGTACCAGCTGAAGTTGGTAATGGGTGCTCTGGGCCACTGAGGTCACCTGGGCCTCCAGTGACAGAGATGGATCCAGAAGTACCCCCAAACTACAAACCTGCTCCTTCACAGGGAGTGCAACCCTATCCAGAACAGGCAAACAGCCCAATTCCTGGACCTGGGAACTGCCAACCTATAGGGTCTCTATCTTATTGGGATTCTGCTTCAGTTTTTGGCCCTCATCCAAGCCATGACTGCATCCAGGCACCGATTCAGAATGTGCATGGCCTCTCCCGATTCAGATGTGACAGAGAAACAGAGCTGGGTATCATCAGCATACTGGTGGCAACTTGCCCCAAATCTCCTGATGACCACTCCCAAATGCTTCATACAGACATTGGGCACAAGATGGTCCCCTGTGGCAACCCACCGTTCAGCTGCCATGGGGCTGAGGCACAGTCACCCAATGACATTCTCTGGAACCGTCCCGCAAGTACGAGTTGAACCACTGTAGAACAGTGCCTCCAACTACCAATCATGGAGGAAGTCCAGGAGGACACTGTGGTCAGCAGTATCAAAAGCTGCTGAGAGATCCAGAAGAAGTAACAGGATCACACTCCCCGTCCCTCTCCCAAGGAAGGTCATCCATCAGGGCGACCAAGGCAGATTCTGTCCCAAAACCAGGCCTGAACCCAGACTGGAATGGATCCAGATAATTTAGCACAACTTGATGAGATTTTATTTATTTATTTTTATTTATTTATTATATTTATACCCCGCCTTTTTCTCCTGCAAGGAACCCAAGGCGGCTTACATAATCCGCCTCCTCCTCTCCATTTTATCCTCACAACAACCCTGTGAGGTAGGTTAGGCTGAGAGTCAGTGATTGGCCCAAAGTCACTCAGTGAGCTTCATGGCCGAGTGGGGACTAGAACCCGGATCTCCTGAGTCCCAGTCCAACACCCTAACCACTACGCCACACTGGCTCTTCAGTCTGCAATTTGATCAGCAGTTGAGCACTTGTTCAAATATCTATCTTTGCACTTTATGGTTAAATAAAATTAATAATCTGCATATAGTAGGCTTGCCTAGAATAAATAAAAGTTGCCTCCCGGAGAACAGGAAGGAAAAATATACAATGTTCAATGACAAACAGATGTATGGGTGAGCATGGACATTTGTGGACTAGAAATGTTTCTATAACTATTCGCATCTTTTTTAAAAAAATCTTACTCCAAAAAATAGAGCCATGTTTGAGAATCCCCACCTCCACTGCTTCCAGCCCTTGCTTGGGCAGTTTTGCTATCGTATTTTTTGCTACTGCAGAGACTAGATGTTGACTTTCAAATAGTAGCACAAACAACTCTTTGGAGGGTACATACCCACATTAAACCTTCAGTAAATAATTACCTGCTAATATAAACTGAATCTGAAAGTATTGCATAAAACTACCCAGCAATTCTTTAAGAGAGAGAGAGAGAGAGAGAGAAGGAAATCAACCAACATGATCTGACCCATTTACTTACTAACCAAAATGATTAGGAGCTTACTGTTCTCGTAATTTACAAAACTAGTAACAATTTTGCTATAACAGTTTTACAGAATGTGATCTGGCCTCTCAGGAATACACATATCCTTAAAATCTTTCCAAAGCCTGAAGCACATTCCTGCTTATTCTTTCTTAGAAGCCACTCCTGTGGCTTTGGCCAAATGGATATGACTACTGAAAGCATGCTTCCTGTTTTCATCTGTACAGTACCTATCTTGAAAAGACTAAGGCAAAAGTTCTCTCTACAGTGTACATTCAACACCTTCCTCAAATAACTATTTATCACTCTACAAACGGCAAGCTTCAGTTTGAGAACCATAATTCATAAAGCAAGCAAAAGAAGCCCTGTTGTAAAACTTTGCCCTGCAGTCATCCGCCATGTCGAATAGGACTTGCATTACGTGTCATTCTCTAGGTTTCTAGCATGAAAATCCACAGGGCAATTCACGCTACAATGACGCCAACCAATCATTTTGAACCCTGATATTGATTACGCCAAATGCTTATTTAGTGGGAAATTAAGCCGCATTGAGATGCTTTCCAGGCAAGGAAGGAAACGGTTGCTGATAGTCTCTCCTCTTTCCTTGTGTGCAAGGAGTGCCAGGTAACTTCGCTTTTACATAATTTATAACTTAGCTTTTGAGCTATTTAAGCAGAGGGACATTATAAATTTACAGAAATTAACACGTATTTTGGATCACAAGAGAGATCTATGCATGTTGAAGGATTAGATTATCCAAGGTGATTTAAGATTTTTTTTCTTAATTGAATAAGGATAACCAATCCAGCTACTAGGAAAAATCAGAAAGATAAGATCCTTTAATTCATATAGACTGATCTTCAAAAATTTAAACTGGAATACTAGGAAAACATCTGATTTAACAAGGGGATTAATCCAGTTAAAATCAGAGTCATGCAGATTAATTGGGACTGTCAATCAGAAAGCATTTCTCTTATTTTAATAAATTAATTAATTATCTAGTGTACAAAATTAAAGACAAGTAGCAAATATATTCACTGTACTGGTTTTGTATCTAATGTGTTATTTTTGTTTTGTTGAATGCTGACATAGAATACTCCAGATTGTAGTTTAGGATTTCATATTTTTAACCTAGTTTAGTCACAGGGACCATTGCTTCTTCCCTCAGTGGCAAACACTTACCTCCAGTACTATGCTTTCATAGGTGAAGATTGTTCATCTGCTTATAATTTTAAGAAACAATTTTCTCTAGTTTTACAAGTAACTCCTTAACAGTCAATAATTCAATTTCAAAACTTTAAGGATTTCATCAATAAACTTTCATTTACCTATTGTGATAAACTGAAAACCTAAAAAAAACCAAAAACACTCAAACCCAGAAATTTCAGTGCCCCTCATCTCAGCAATACCGAGCAGAGAACTGCTTTTCTGAAAAGGTTTAGCTACACTCAAACACCAATTCCATCATTTCTGAAGAGTCCTTGATGGGCTACCACAACTTGTTGCCACATACTCCAGTTGTATACTATATGTGCAGAGTGCCAGTGATGCACCAGGTTCTCAAAGAAACATAGCACTGGATATAAATACAGGGCAGGGGTGTGGGGGGAGAGACTACAAACTCCTCATTTTCAAAATTCAGAGGTATGCCAGAAGTGGACAATTAAAACAACCCCTAGTGAATGTTTTATGGGTCACGTAACACAGTCCAATTTTACCTCATTCAACTTGCGGGGGAAAATGTCCAGACATTTATTTTAGACTAGAAGCAATAACAACATTTATGGACAAGACGGTTGTCAGGAAAAAGACACTCGAAATAAACAGTGTTGTCAAGTGTAACAGCAACTCCATGTGGACTAAGCATATTTCCAGTGGAGGTGCTGTTACTTTTGAAGGCCACTGACCAAACTGTGAAGTGGATATCGGCTGAAGATCATCTCCACAGCATTGTGAAGTGTACTGAGAAGAACGATAACCCAGATCTGTTATTCCAGCTATTCATGATCTACAGCTCATCAGCTCTACTGAAAATACTGTTTTTTCTTTCCAATTTTATATCATTGCAGTAATTTGAGCATTATGTCTAGTTATCCATGTAAAGGTACCATGCGTTAAGCAGAAAATGCTGTGAAGATATAAAGAACTGATCAACTTTTCTCTTCAAAACTGAGGTTCAGGGTAATGACCTATGATTTGACAGACTGTGCTTTCTACGTCTGCCTGTCATTTCTGTAGGCCAATACTCTCCATACCTTCACTACTCTCCAAGGAACATTTAGCAAAATTTGTAAGATCTGTATGTAGAGTAAATGAATGTATATACAATGAAGAAAATAAATGAATTTTAGAAACACTTAAAGCCTCTTTCTATTACACTTTAATCTAATTATGCATCAAAGTACAGTTGTAATTTAATTTGTAATTTCAAGAAAAAAGAATACTTATTTCAAATACTTATCTGAAAATGCCCTTAGCCTACATCTGCAACCGGTAATAATAAAAAGGTACAAATTTGGATCTGTTCTTGGGCCTTTAAGATATCAGCAACAAAAGTGGAGTTGTCCCACAATACTCTTCAAAGTTCTCTAAGGTCTACTTTAATAAATGGGATAACAGGGTAGCTGTATTAGTGGCATATATATATATTATACATAAGCAGAGGAAATATTACATAATTTTGTGTTGCTGCTTATTAGACAACTGCTTACATTTTTACTTTAAGACTACAATAAATACAATTTTGGGGTTGGACCCAGAGTTTTCCCTCTTATCAGCACACTCCCAAAGCAGAGTTCCGCTCAGAATGCTTCGACCACTGGGAGGTTGGGGGTGGTGGAGGAAATGATTTTGCTGATTTCCCATTCCTCCTGAAACCCCCCAACACCCCCCCCATGCTCTTCAAGGGTCCCCCAACCCTCCAGAGCTGTTTTTAGGAGGCATAAGGAACTGCAGAGGGAGAGGGAAATTCACATAAGTTGCCTTCTCCCATTTTTAAAAAAAAACCCTGAAGCTAGCTCCCTTTAGAGCATTTTCCCTTTCCACATGTATGGCTGAATGAATGTCCAAGAATCTGATTCAGAACCCAGAAATGCTTAATTTGCTTTCCGCCCTGGTTGTGTGAAAGAAGAGACCTTATGACCAAAAGAGAGTTTTATTCAGTGAATGGAGTCCAGTTACTTCCTGGAATATGTGAACCCTAAGTACATGATTGCAGATACCATAAAAAGAAAGCAGATAACATTAAAGATTATTTAGAACTTACAGAGCCCATCATCTCTGGCACAGGTCTTTCTCACCCATTATCTTTTTTACTGAAGATGTTGAGGACTGCATCTGGATTTTGTACATGTAAGATATATGCTCTTGAGACCAAGCTATGGGCCTCTGAGCACTTGCCTCCTTTTACCTGGTACTACCAGTGCTAAGCTGATGGGCTGAGCAAGTTTAGGAAAATAGTTGGGTTCACCTTACCTAGGGTTAGTTCATGTAATGTCAAACTAACTAGTAGAGGGAGCAGTGGAGTTTGCAAACGAGAGAAGATGGAAGTGGAAAAGGCATGTATGATAACTCACTCCCAAAAGCTTATTCCTGGTTCCAGAGCTCTAGCCAAACTGGACCCATCAATATTTGCTTGCCCCATTAGGGAATCCTATGTGACAGGAGATTCATCTGCATTCCACTGATCTAAGATGCTCTAAAGCAGAGACAGGATGACTTCAGTCTTGTGTGGTCTACTCTTTGTTACTCGCTTCACCAATGCATTTTAAAGACTTCCATACCTAGAGTGCATACTCAAGTTGTCTGTAACAGTCAAGATATATGACTATTCTGACTTAAGTGATCCTGAGTATGTACTCCTGCGTGAGAACGTAAGAAGCCCCTTCCTGATCAGGCTAAGACACACATAATCCAGCATTCTTGGCAAGAATCCCAGCGACCAGCAGGCAGTAGATAGTTCACCGGAAATTGATCTACCAGTGGACTGTGGTCTACCTCCTTGTCCCACCTCTGCTCTAAAAAACCCCACAACTTATCTGTATCTGTTGCAGAATGTTTGCACAGGGAGTAGTTTAGGCCGTCATCCAACGACAAATAGTAAGGTGTGTTTAAAATCAGAACACTGACAGTTTACACAAGCAAATCAGCAAAACTAAACCTCTACAAAACCAATTTGATGTTCTAACACTGAGATCCCCCTCTAGTTCTCCAGTTGTTGGGCCACCATATTGCACAACACACTGGGAAACATGACTTTGGACAGGCTTGAGCCCCGTGCCTCTCCTTTCAGCAGTTAACCACTAGCTCCATTCTTTTTCCTTTGCACTCAATCAAGATCAGGCCTCCCACGCATGACCAGGTGGAGAAAGCTTCTTCCCTATCCTGCAAACTGGTATGCCCCTTCCTGCCACCTTTCTTCTGGGGAAGCTAGGCAGGATAGATTAGGATTGGGTTACACTGGAAGTTGTTGAGAGTCTTCCGATCACATCTCAAGCAGGGATGCATAACCTTTTCGGCCCCGAGGGCCATATGTGACACTGCTCAGGGGTCAGGGCCATGTGCTTGCATACACACACTTGTGCTTGCATGCACACACATTCCAGAGGTCTGTATGCAGATCTCTTGGGGAGGGGGTGGAGACCCTTCTCTTCATTCCCTCCCCCAGCGATCCTGATACAGATCACTCTTTCCTCCCTGCTAGCAGCACCAGAAAAAGAGTGATCTGTTATGAGGATCTCTGGGGGAGGGAGTGGAGTACAGGAGGTGGGGAATCCAGCAACATGGAGGTGGGGAACAGGGCTCCCCGGGTGGGGCTGTGAAGGCCTTGGGGGGCTGCATACATCCCCCGGGCTGCAGGTTGTGCTCCACACAAATGCTGGGAGTTGTACAACTTTTTTTCTGCCTAGACATGCATAGGATTGCACCCTTAATGAAGGAATCTGGAATGAGAAAGGAAAACTTCTAGAGAACTAATTCTTTACTCTATTTGGAGTAAAGTAAAGATCTCACAAAGTACCCTGTCTACCAAGAAGTTGCTTGAGGGTTCCTCTCTTCCAGGCATTTCTGACACTAGAACTAGGGTTGGAGCCAGCTTCCATTTCCTCAGCCGTCTCTCCCTGAATTAGTTCACCCAACCACAAGCATTCTAACACACATACCTCAGTTTGGAAGTCTCCATCTTTGTTTCAAGTAGGCATGCTCAGAAGTTACACACGCTAATTTCAACATTGTGAAGCAATAGCCATTTGCCATAGGGAGAACTTTTGCTCTTTGTGGACGTTTTACTCCAAGTTTTACTTTTTTGAAGCTTCACTGAAGCCGTGAACCGAACATGGACAATCTTATGTCAAGATTAGACATACACAAAGCCACAGTTTGGTATTAGCATACAATGGGGGTATACAGTTCAGATCATTTGGAGGGCCAGTTTTATACATTTACAAATTCTAGAAGAATGTTCATCGCATTAAAAGTAGGAAAGCATTTTTGTTACCATCTCAACTGCATTTTCTTTTTAACCCACTCTCTATAACCTGACAGTGTGGACTCTCTTCTCACTGAGCCACTAGAGGCAAATCTGAATCCCTTTCTGTTAGCCTTCCCTCCTGCTGTCTCTCCTCTCTATGCACCCCCATGGTGTGCTCTCTTCTCTGCATCACCACAAATCTGCACCATACCTATCTGATCATTTTCTGATGGTCTCTGCATCCCCGGATCTCAAGCTATCCCCCTCCCTCCTTCTTTCCTTAATAAGGGCCTCTGCACCTCAATATCTCAGCTACTCTCTCTTCATAGGTCTCCTCGCATTCTGTTACCATTTTTTCCTCTTCACCCCCACCTGCCAGTTCCCCCCTTTTCTTTATTCAATGAATATTTTCTTTTGCTCTATTTTTGTGTTTTAAACACACACTCTCTCCCTCCTCCTCCTACTTCTCTTCTCTGAATTAGACAGCAAGAGCACACATATCTTTCACTGTCCTAGCAAAAATCCCATGCTGAAAGAATCTTTGATACAGGTGGACTATATGGCATGGCTCTCTGGCAAGAGACTGGGAGAACTGGCACCAACTCCATTACACTCTTCTGAATTCAGGGAGATGAAAAGCAATGCAGATGAAATGAAGCACACTTTCTCCCAGCCTCACTTCCACTTTTGATGGGCTTGAGCAGGTTTTCACTGCTTCCACAAAGATGTGAGAAAGGCCCATAAACAATGGGCAGAATCCAACAGAGCACTCACGCCCCCACCGATTCCTTTCCACCCGTTCGGATTACCCACTTGGGACATGGTCCACAGGAGGGTTAACACCAGCTCTCCACCTGTAACGCTGGATGGCCCCAGTCTGCAGTCCCCAGTGACAAGGATCCTGCAGTCGGGTGCAACGTGCATAGCCTTGCAATGCACACAACCGCCCCCGCCCCTAAAATGATGTGCATTTTGCTAGCAGAGAGTAGATGCCAGTTAGCTGCTTGTGCCCCATCTGTTTCGCTACCACACTATGCAGGGTTACTTGCATAGAATTGGCACTTGTGTAGGCGGGAGCTCCAATATGCACACAAACTCTTGCGCTACCACAGCTTCCCCATTCACTTCAATGCTGGAGACAGCTCTGCACACACAGAGGCCATCCCATGCAGACCCTTACATCCAAACAAACAGGGATAGCACTTGCTTATACCACTCAAGCTCCTCAGAGACTTTGAACTGGCACAGCAAACTGGTGTGTGTTTGCAGGCACATGACCATTGCGGTTCCTACATTGACATTATTTCCACAAAACATCCTTTACAAGAACAACAAGAACAGTAAAGGGCAAAATACATTGCAAGCCTTCACACATGTGCTTTGCCAATTATCTTTCTGCACAAAACCAAAAGTCACACTTCCAACAACGAAACAAGTTACTTTTTGCAGTAAGACTGAAGACCATAAGACACCTACCGATTTATTAAAGATTCTCCTGTTGTCCTATGGTAAAAAACTGGAATGGGGACACCCCAACGCCTCTGTCTCGATATACACCAGTATGTTCTTCTGTCTAGCATTTCTAGCATTCTGTTCATCCCTGAAGCTGGAACACATTTTACTTTCTTTAATGCCTCCTGTGAAATATACAGAAAGAAACAGAATTCAAGCTTGACAAAATTGAGATTTTAAAGGGAGGTGGAGGTACTATTTAGATCTTCTCACTAAAAAAAGAGGTTTTGTCAAAATGAATGCTAAAAGAATACAAAAACCCACACAACACAGCAGGTTTGTTTGACAGCATTGATCCCCTCCTACCCAAATGAGTATTCATTAGGAGTATTTGTGAAATTCTGTGAATCAAGCAATGACATTAACATTTACAGGTGTGGCCAGTGCAACAAAATAGGAGACCAGCACTGTATGATTCCAGCAGCCATTCCAACGGGCTGTGCAGAGGGAGATGAGAGGGAGCACAGAGCCATCCCACCAGCCCTGCCAGAATTAATTCTCCCCCCTCTTCCCTTCCCTTCCCATTCCTTTTTCCTTGTGAGTCATGTCTTTTTAGATTGTAAGCCTGTGGGCAGGGACTGTCTTGTTTAATTGATTATATGTAAGCCACTCTGGGAGCCTTTTTGGCTGAGGAGCAACATAAAAATATTTCAAATAAATAAATAATAAATGATTCCTAATGTATATCTCCTGTGTTGCATCTAGACATCAACTCTGACCAACTGTAAATTCTCTTTCAAATGCTTTAGCAACCAGCAACTAGTACACATTTTGATCTGACAGGAAATTGGATATTACGCACTTGGATACTGGATATTATGCTCTTTGTTGCTACTCGATATATACATCATACTGCAGGATCACAGCCAGTGGCACCCAGAAAAATGACTGTTACATCTGATAATTTAATATGAACTATACAGTATTTCCACATACTAAGGAGTGAAACGCACAGAAATCCATACACATCTGTTTTGTACCTGGGCAGCAGCCTTCAGATTTGCTGTATTAATGAACCATTGCTTGCTGGCACGAATAATCACTGGTTTTTTAGTCCTCCAGTCATAGGGATAGCTGTGTATGCATTTCTCTTCTTTTAATAAGCTCTTTGCCGCTCCGAGCATCTGAATGACTGTGGAAAGTAACAAAAGGTCACTAAGCTGGAGGTCACTTGTGAATTGTGTAACATTTCTCCTGGCATAAAAGGACAATATCATTTGACAAGCTCTACTTTATTTTTGAATACGAGAAAAGATACAGACCAGCTTCATTGCCTTCTTCAAGAACAGCTTTATTTTGAAGCTCAGAACCTGCAGCCTCCGTGAAGCGTCCCTTTCATCCACCAGACAGTCCTAGGAAAAAGAAAATATACATCTGAGTTATGCTAAAAAAAAGAAGAAGAAAGAATTGAGGAAACTTTCTTTGGTATCATTCTACAGGATTGTGATTAACCTAATTACTAGAGCAAGAAAGACTACATCTGCTTTTCTGTAGGGTGAGGCACAAGGCATTCATCTTTCATAACAGAAGCAAAGTTTGATTTGGCAACCAAGACATTTAGGGAGCAATCCAGTGGGGATGCCCGTAACCTCGGAACGTGGAGGTTTACAGGCATCCTATGCAGGGCAGGAGGAGCGCAGAGGCAATCTTTGCCTTCCTGCTCCCCCCCCCCCCTGCAAATCAGCTAGATGGCAGATTTTGACCATCTAGCTGCGACACTTCAGATGGGGATGGAAGGACGCTGCAGTGCTACCAGGATACGTCGTCATATACTGGCAGACCTAGTCTCCTCCCTTCCCCGCCCCCTGGAATGCCCTCTTTATCCCTTCTCCAAGGTTGCTCTTACAACCTCGGAGAAGCAGCTGGCACGGTTCTTTCCATGCTGGCTGAGAGGGGTGTGAGGGGAATCAGAGCGCAGATCCCCAGCTCTGAGGACAGAGCTCTTTTCCAACCTTGGACCTGGGAATCTGAAGCATCCTGTGGCCTTCTAGACACTGCCTAGGGGTCATAGGATCCCTCTGTCTATCAATGTAGAAGAACAATTTCCTATGGTTTTAGTAAAAATAACATTAGCTCACTTGCTCAAAATGGTTACTATCTGTCTATTCTAATACAGGGGGAAACAATCTGTTAATGCTCATACAACTTTTTACAACCCAAGTTCAATATTCCAAA
The DNA here is from genome assembly GCA_021292165.1 of Shinisaurus crocodilurus. NCBI lineage: Eukaryota > Metazoa > Chordata > Lepidosauria > Squamata > Shinisauridae > Shinisaurus > Shinisaurus crocodilurus. The sequence goes on along the minus strand of CM037879.1, from coordinate 42,728,461 downwards.
AATAGATGCATAGTCCCAAACCCCATATACAGATATATATATACACAGACCCCGGGGGATCCTCTGAAGCAGACTTGGAGTGGGTGCAGAGGATTATGGGGGAGGAGAGAGAGGGGAAATCTGCTTGTGCGACTTTGGATGGAATGCAATGGAGCCCTAGTGAAAGTGCTTGCATGGGGAACATCTTCAGTTTCCACCGATTCCTTCCCCGCTTCCCGAAGAGTTGCAGCATCTCACACTGCACCAAATGTTATTCTAGATGGTCTCCAACCTTCAAGAATGGCATTTCAAGGCATATAGGGTGAAGGATGAGGTGCAAAAGCCTAATTCTGCAAGCAGGGCTCCATTTGTGGTTCTTGGGATCTAAGCCACTGTATTCCAGGTATCCAGATATCACAGCAACCCATAGATCGTGCTAACAGATCACTGCAGGACCAGTACAAAAGCACCCTATTAAGCATTTCCCAACCACCTTGCATACCATGAACCTTTAAATATAAGAAATGCTGCAGATGCTTTCTAGTTGATTCTCAGACCTTTTTTTGGACTACAATGTACAGATGAGTTTAGCTACTGAGCTCCAAATGCAACTATTGCTCCAATCCAATGCTGAAAATATTCCATTCTACCCCCATGCTTCTAAGGGCCCATTCTCATGCAACCTGGCAAATCGTGGGTTAATTAACCCATGATTTCTGCCATTACATGCGGCATTAGATTTTTATTTTTTATGTAGCAGCTATCTCTCCAGATAGCAGATTTCAGAACCTTCTAGTGTGTAACCCTCTATCACCGTTTTCCAAGTTACTAGCAACAGGATGTCTGGAGAATGCTATCTTTCCTTCCCACCTGTAAATGTTTTAAACATGATATTTTTGGTGTGACTAGGGGGGAAAACACCATAGGTTAAAAACAAAGGAAACAAAACCACAGTACCATGGATAGTTGGTGATGAGAAGCTACACTGTAATCTTCCATACCATGAGCTGGGGCTGTATGAACTAATCCTGTTCCTTTTGACATGGCCACATGGTTTGCAGGCAAAAGGGGAGATTGCTTTCCAGGAATTGTAGGATGTGAGCAGACACCACTTTCCAAATCTATACCTGGGGGAAAAAACAGCAGGAAAACACATCAAATTTGACCAGGGAGAAAACTGCACTTCATATTTAGGGGATAAGGAAGAATCAGGCTGCATATTTTAAAAAGAAATAGTTCTAATACAAGTAATTATACAAACTGCTGATGGCAAAGACCATCTTGAGAGGCACTCTCCTTTCTCTGTCTAAGAGGAGAACTATCTCTAAGACAGGTATGTGGAACCTCCAGACTGCAGGCCAGAAATGGCCTGCAGGTTTCCCTCCAGCCCACCAGCTTCTTCCCCAGGCCCCACCCCCTCTCCAGGTAGGGAAAAGCTCTTATTTCTGATGAGCAGCTGATCAGAGATAAGAGCTTTTCCCTGCTGGGGAAAGAGGCTGGGGAGGAAGCTCCTGAGTGATTCAGTCATGCTTACCTCTGAGCAGACATGCCGAGGCTTGCGCTGCTTACCTCTGAGTAGTCTTAAAATGGGTAAGAATTACATTTTGGCTCCAGCCACAGATAGAATGCAGCCCCAAGACTGGAATTCAGACCGTGGACTGAAAATGTCCCCCACCCCTGCTCTAAGATGATGTCTACTATGACAGAAACATATAAAATCCAAATCCCAAAGACTTTTTTCTTCTGAAGTAGTGTTTTTACTAATATGCAAATTTAACTCAATCGATTAATATTCATTTAAATAAGGCAACAGCCCTAAAAAGGCAAAACAAATGCTGTAGTCCTACCCCCTACTCTGGCCAAAGTCTTAAACATCTCACTAGCAGAAACTAGGGTGTTTGTAAAAAACCACAAATATAATGGTCATATTTCAGGATGACTTTCTTTGGCTGGACTATTATATAAGCAACTCAAGCTACCAAGCCAGGAACTTCAACAATACAGGAGTCAAAGGTGTCCTCATAGCCAACTGAACTGAAGCAGTAAGGAATAAGAACCGGATTGCAGCTCCAGTAAAAACAGAATTGTAAAATAAATAAAATGTTCAGCGCCTGGTAGCAAAAATGCCTTGAAGTTTGGTGTTGACCGTCTAGGAACCTGAAATCATTCACTTGTGGCTGCATTCCTAGGGGAAAAAACTCAATTCCAATATGAGTCTTGAACCCTCACTATGGAGAAAAACAAAAAGTGTACACAAGGCTGCATAGCAGTATATCTGAATATGGCATCTCCCTCTCTGCCCAGTTTAAAGCCCCCATTCTTTCCAAGAGCAGATCAAGTAGCCAGAGGGATACCATGTTCAAATAAATGTGGAACAGCCTGGTTCACTCAATTCTTTCTCTTGCCAGAGACGTGGGGGGGGGAGGTAGGTAGGTACGGTATACCAAAGCCTGAGGCTCTTACCAGATTGTGCCCCCCCCCCGAAAAGCAACACATGAACAGCCCCACTGAAGGGGACACCAAGAGCTGCCTCATGGGTAATTTAAAAAATTGAAAAGATGGGTTTATCTTCTGAGATTAACTATTGTTTTGGGTTTCAAGATTTTTTTTTATTTCTATATAAAACAAACACATAATATCAAACATATAACAATTAACAAAACAAAATAGACCTCCGTGAGATTAACTATTGTTTTACAAAGTATTCTGACCAAGCTACAGAAACACATGCAGTGTGAACAAAGTTACTTAGAAAATGATAATCTATCACTCAATATTATAAATATAGGACTAAATCCAACGTTATACGGAATGAACACAACAGGAGTTTCTCTTCCCCTCCACCCTCCTGCAGTCCCCTGTGCCACTCCCCCTCCCAAATCTCCATTCAACCTCTGGAGCAGATTTGGGGAATGTGCAGGGAGCTGCAGGAGAAAGGGGAATATGATCCATCAGCGGTGCCTGTTCCGCTGGCGGAAGGAAACCATTGGGTATAATGCATATAGGTTTCTTAAATTATATATTCAATATTTTTTTTTACCTTTAAGAGTTGAAATCACATCAAACTGTGTATCCAAAACAGCAGCTATAGACTGAACTCTGTCCGCAGATATTATAAAGTGTTCCCCAGTATTTGCACACTTCACAACGGAATACCTACAATTTTATTTATATCTTTTAGTTTTTTTAAATTTAGCACTAACCAATGCAATATAAAAATGCATGAAAACTTCACAAAGATCCCCCCAAACATAACACATATCATCTGCATGTCATGACAATTCATATAATCAACAGTGCCGACAAGGAAACTTTAGTCACGGAAATGAAAATGCTAATACCACATCATTGCATTTTAACAGGACTCATCATGGTGATCAGAAAAATCCTATTCTGTTTTTAAAATCTGCACTGAATTCAATTATGTTCATTTCTCTAAGGTGCAATCCTATGCGTGTTTAGACAGAAAAATTCCTACAACCCCCAGCATTCCCCGGCCAACCATGATAGCTGGGGAATGCTGGGAGTTGCAGGACTTTTTTTCTGTCTAAACATGCATAGGATTGTACCCTGAGGTAACTTTTTTCATCTTCCAATCATTCTTAGAAATTTTTCAGAATTTTTTTCTGAATATTAGGTGTTCTCCAAATTCTACCATTATGTGCTTTGTGTTACATGCTTCTGTAGCCATGCATCTAAAATTGCTGGAGTCTAGGACTTAAAAGATTTTCCAAATACCTTTAATTGAAACCTCCTAACCTACGGCTCAAGTCCACCGGCCACAACACAGCAAAGCTAACAACACATATGCATGTACACTTAAGGCTTGCTCTCTTTTCCCTTTAGCAGGTCTCTGTGCCAAACTACAAAGCACTTTCAGACTTTGGGGGAGGGGGGGCTTGGTTAAAAAACTGGTTTGGGAATCAGGCAACTGAGTTGGTGGGAGAGATGACCAGAAATCATTCACAAGTGTACAGGTCTGGTGTGCCCAAAACTATGACCACATCCAGTAGGTTGCATATAATATTGCCCTTCCATAAACAGAATGATTCCTTTCTTTCATAGAAAGAATCTTGAACTAATGGAGGCATCCACTAATGGAAAGGGAAGAGGTGATTTTCACTAGTATCACCTCCCCTCTGTGCCCCAAACCCAAATCTGCTCCAGAAAGTTTGCAGACACTCTAGAACGTGGGGGGGGGGGAAATCAGGCAAAATTGCCTCCCCACCTTTGATTAGCGGAAGATCTGCTAGATCAAAAGCCTCTCTGCAAACCACAACCCAGTGTGTAAATGAGCTTTACATGTGTGCATCCTTATGAACACACGTTTTTTTAGGCGGAGATCAAAAAGGTTCCAATGGAATAAAGGCAGGCTAGAACAGGTCTTATTGTATCACTGCTTTTCATGGCCAGGATCCATGGGAAAGCAATCACAAGCAGATTTACTCTTTTGGATCCACAGCAGAATGTTATGCTTGCCAGCAGAACTTCATACTAAGGCTACAATGCTGAACACACTTACTTGGAAGGAAGCCCTATTGAATACAATGGTATTAACTTCTGAGTACAAATGCATAGGATTAGCCTGTGTATGTAATAAGGCAGCACAAATGGCTAGTTCAGCCCTGATCCCTAGTATCAGCCATGATGTGCTGCATGGATTTCAAGAACTTCATGTACCAGAGATAAATTAAAAGCAAATAAATACATACTCTGAGTTTGGCATATAGCAGACTGCTTGATTGGATGGAATAGTCCAGGGTTGTGTGGTCCAGATAATTAAACTCACAGATGGTAATCCATCTACAGGTAAAAACATCTATTTAATAAGCATTATTTTAAGTACACTGGAAGTACATTATCAAAAATGGAATTAAGAACATGCATGACATATACCTATCACAGAAGCCAGTTTGGGTGGTGGTTTCAACAAGGGAAATCTGATATAAACAGAGCGACTAACGTGCTGCTGATTGTATTCAAGTTCAGCTTCAGCCAAGGCTGTACTGGATGAAGAGCAAGCATGAATTAAATATGTTAGCAAAAAGGTCTTCCATCCCATCTCAAATTACATCCCAAGGATAAAAAGTATGGTTGCTACTTACTTTGTTGAAGGAGACCAAAACACTGGTTTATAGTCCTGATAAATATAGCCCTAGAAGAAAACCAACAGAATTAAGTCATCAAAACTGATTAGTTTTCTGTATAGTGTAAGTCTTACCTTATCAAATGTTAACCTACCTTATCGTGCATTTGGTGAAAAATACTCAGTTGTTTTGCTTCATACTTCCTGTCAAACGTGTGGTAGCAGTTATCCCAATCTGCCATTACACCCCAACGAATAAAGGCTGATTTCTGTTTTTCAATTATCTTTTCTGCAAATATTTTCGCTGAAGAGAGAAAAGGTGTTGCCAATATCAATTTCCCTAATTTTAGGTAAGTCTTACCTCCTCCCACCCCACAGCTGAAACTGAGAAAACAGTATAACGTATAAGCATGATCACAGATCACATTTTCAACTTTCAAATTCTTTCACAAAGTCCTAGAACTAGGAACAATGTTTACAGTTCACTCTCTTCAAGTGAACATCTGGGCTTCAAAACTCACCTAGCAAATACTAATGAATAGAGGGAGTGAAATCCAAGGCCTGCTATTAAATAGCATTTGTTTGGCCCTGTATCGTCAAACCTAAGTTCAAACAAGGCAACTCCATTTTTTAAATTTTCATTATATGTTTCATTATATTAATCATCATCATCAGGCGATCACTCGTGACCGAGTAAGATTGTCTTCCGGGATAAAAGGAGGAGATTCTAAAGAAGATTGTGTAGACTCTAGCGATGGGTCCGTAAGTGACTGTGGAGGCCAATTCTAGATCCACACAGCTTCCCACAGTGAGGACACAGGTTACCAGATAGAAGATGGTCCTGTAAAGGATTCATTTGACGTGCTTTTCGCTTAGCACGTTTCTCCCTTTCACCTTGCACTCGGGCTTCTTCAAAGTCCATGGAACCTTTGTGAAAGGCCAACCTCCATTTAGATCGTTCATGGGCCAGAGCTTCCCAGTTTTCGATGTTTATATTGCATTTTTTTAGATTAGCCTTATGAACATCTTTAAACCTCTTATATTGACCACCGATATTCCGCTTTCCATCCTTGAGTTGGGAGTAAAGTAACTGCTTTGGGAGACGGCAGTCAGGCATTCGAACAACATGACCGGTCCACTGAAGTTGGCGTTGAAGGATCATTTTTTCAATGCTAGTAGTCTTTGCTTCTTCCAGTACACTGACATTTGTTCGCCTATCTTCCCAAGTAATTTGCAGGATTTTCCGGAGGCAACGTTGATGAAACCTTTCAAGGAGGTGGAAGTGACGTTTATAGATAGTCCATGTTTCGCAGGCATACAATAAAGTTGGTAATACAATGGCTTCATAAACCAGTGTTTTGGTCTTCTTACAAATATCCCGATCCTCGAACACTCTATGTTTCATTCGAGAAAATGCGGCACTTGCGGAGCTCAGACGATGCTGGATTTCACTGTCGATGTTAGCTGTAACAGAAAGATAGCTGCCAAGATAGAGAAAATGATCGACATTTTCCAGTATTGTCCCGCCAAGCTGGATAGATGGCATCACCAAAGGATTGGCTTGCACTTGCTGATGAAGCACTTTGGTTTTTTTGATGTTAAGTGAGAGACCAAGTTTTTCGTATGCTTCTGCAAAAGCATTTAGGATAGTTTGGAGATCATCCTCTGAATGTGCGGAGACCACATTATCATCAGCATACTGAAGTTCCACAACGGAGGTTGTAATTACCTTACTTTTTGCTTTCAGCCTGCTGAGATTAAAAAACTTTCCATCTGTTCGATATATAATTCCCACACCGGTGGGAAGTTTCCCCTCGACAAGATGTAAAACCATGGCGATGAAAATGGCAAATAATGTTGGGGCGATAACACATCCCTGTTTAACACCTGATCCCACTTTAAATGGAGCACCATGAGAGCCGTTGTTGTCCAAAACCGTTGCCGTCATGTTGTCATGGAGAAGTCGCAAGATATTCACAAATTTATTGGGGCATCCAATTTTCATAAGGATAGTCCAGAGAGCTGTACGGTCTACAGTATCAAAGGCCTTAGCCAAATCGATAAATGCCATATAAAGGGGTTGATTTTGCTCCCGGCATTTTTCTTGGAGCTGACGTGCAGTAAAAATCATGTCTACTGTCCCTCTAGAGGGGCGGAAACCATATTGAGTTTCAGGGAGGATCTCTTCTGAAATAGATAGAAGACGGTTTGCGAGAATCCTAGCAAATATTTTACCTGCGGTTGCTAAGAGAGAAATGCCCCGATAGTTTCCACAGTCTGTTCTATCACCCTTCTTAAAGAGGGTGATAATTATGGCATCCCTGAAGTCTAATTGGGATCTCTTCTCTTATCCAGATTTTTTCGATGAGTTTATGAAGATGTTGTACAAGTTCGGGCCCCCCTTCTTTAAAGATTTCAGCAGGAATCCCATCTGGTCCACTAGCTTTGTTGTTCTTCATTTGATTAATGGCTTTTTTTACTTCATCCAAAGTGGGGAGTATTGCAAGTTCCTCTTTAATTTGTTTTTGCGGGATTTGCGAAAAAATCTCATTATCCACCTTAGACTTACGATTTAAAAGGTCATAATAATGCTCTTTCCAACGCAGTGCAATAGACTCTTTGTCTTTTAAGAGTTTGGTGCCATCTTTTGATTGTAAAGGGTTTGTACCATAGGTTTTTGGTCCATAAATGGCCCTTGTGGCCTTAAAAAAGCCCCGTGCATCATGAGATTCTGCAAGTTGTTGAATTTCTTCAGCTTTCTTTTTCCACCAAGCGTTCTTAAGTTCTCTTGTTCTTCTTTGGACCTCAGCCTTTGCGCTAGCGTAGGTTTTTTTCTTGGCAGCGCAGTTAATATCATTTTGCCATATTTGGAAGGCTTTCCTTTTTTGGTCAATTATATATTTAATCTCATTGTCATTTTCATCAAACCAATCCTGATGTTTCTTAGTTTCATATCCAATAGTTTGTTCACAAGCTGCAGTAATGGAGGTTTTCAGCTTAGACCAATGGTCCTCAATGTTGTCAGGAGGTTCCGTAGGTAGATGTTCCTTAAGAAGTGATTGAAGGTGAGTTTGCTTAATAGGATCTTGAAGGACTTGGATGTTCATTTTACGCCTTGGTTTCCTTCCTTGAAGCCTACGTTGGGGAGCAATGTTGATAACCATAGTGGACCGGATTAGTCGGTGGTCTGTCCAGCAGTCGTCGGCACTCACCATGGCCCTAGTAAGAAGTACATCGCGGCGATCTCTAGCACGGACAATTACATAATCCAGAAGATGCCAGTGCTTTGACCGTGGGTGCTGCCATGATGTTTTAAACTTATTCTTTTGTCGAAAGAGCGTGTTTGTGATAGTGAGATTATGCTCTGCACATATAGACAAAAGTAAGAGTCCGTTCGGGTTGCTATTACCAACTCCGTCTTTTCCAATAGTTTCTGGCCATAAATCAAAGTCACGCCCGACTCTTGCGTTAAAATCGCCTAGGAGGATAATTTTATCCTCCTTAGGTATCTCTGACAGGAGAGTGTCCAACTGGCTGTAAAAACTTTCCTTGATGTCATCATCAGCATCTAATGTTGGTGCATAAGCGCTCAAAATAGTTACCTGTTGGTTATTGGCGAGCTTTAATCGAAGAGTTATCAGGCGTTCGTTAATGCCAGTAGGAACTTCTGACAAAGAGTTCACTAGTTCATTTTTGATGGCAAAGCCTACACCATGTATTCGTCGGTCCTGCTCAGGTAGTCCTTTCCAGAAGAAGGTATAACCTCCTTTTTCTTCTTTCAGCTGTCCCTCTCCTGCCCTTCGAGTTTCTTGAAGTGCTGCTATGTCAATTTTAAACCGTCTCAGCTCCCTTGCAATAATAGCAGTCCTACGCTCAGGGCGTTCACTATCTATGTTATCCAGCAATGTCCGTATATTCCATGTTCCAAAATTCAAATGTCTTTTTCGACCGCTAAAATGGTGACCCCACTGGACGCGGTAATCCAGTCAGGGGAGAAAGAGGTAGACTATGTTTAGGGCACCTTTTCTAGCCCCCTCCCCATACGGGGTGAGCAGAGTGGATCCTAAATAGGGCTGCTCAGTCATGGATACAGCTGCCGAGCTGCTCGACTACCTCGTTCCTTGAACAGGGCGACTGAGTCTGCATCCACCGCCCATGTGCTGGTCCATGACTAGGGGCTTCCAGATTCACAGTCCTGCCCCCGTTGCCATTCGCCAGTCGCCATGGGACTTTTGTTTGTTTGTTTGTTTGTTTGGTTGGGTTGGGTTGGGTTGGGTGGGTTGGGTTGGAAGACGCCTGTGCGTGAAACTGTTTTATGTGGGGAGATCGGTGCACAACGAATCACCACACAAACTTGACAGAGTACGGCAGAGATCCAATGGCACGGTTACCCTGACGATTGGAAAACCATTCTCTGCTGCAGCCTTCATCCGCCTTCACAGCCGTTGTAATTTAGGTTTAATTATCTTCCGCCTGTTCTGCCGTTGAGGACTTTATGTTTTGGATCGTTCTTTGTCTGGTTCCTCTCCCCGGACCTTACCGCCATGGGTGACCCTACTGGGAGTACATAGCTCCCGACGGCATTGCTCACAGGATTCATCGGAACACGCAAGCCCACTCACCACTTCAAGGTGACGATCCGGCGAGGGTATTATATTAATACAGACATACTCACTGAGTACTTACAAGTGAGTATAGGAAAGAGCAATCCTGTGGTCCTTCAGTAAGCGTCCCAGGGACGATAGGATGGCTCAGAAAACCCCTTCCGAGGTTGGAGACAGTGCTCCAGCCTCTGAAGGAGGAGTTGGAGATCCACCCCCAACTCTGACCCCTCGCAGCTGGCATGGAGAGAACCATGCCGACTTCCTCTCCGAGATTGGAAAATCGACTTCAGAAATGGGGGAAAGGGGGCATTCTGGTGGGCGGGGCGGGGCGGGGACGGGAGGAGACTGGAGGGGCCAGGATACAATTTAGCCTAAGCCTCTTTCCCTCTCCCTCCAAAGCAACTACACTAGATAGGTTGAAAAGCCCGTCTAGTGAAAATATAGGAGATTGGAAGATGGGGAGGCAAAGATCACCTCTGCTGCTACTCCTCCTGCCCTGCTGCCTTCAGCCCAGTAGGACATAGGAATCTTGGAAGTCTCCAAGCAGTGAGGGCACAGTTCATAGGATTGCACCCTAAATGACTGACAATACAGATTAGGACAAAACTATTACCTTTTCCAACTTTTTCCCCACCAATTTTCGCTGATCTTCACTTGGTAAGTATGTTTGCCTTATTTACATCTATATAGGCCTGAACATTTGGGAGGTTAGAAAATCTTTTAAATCACACACCCCTATTCTAAGAAGTTGCCTCCCAATTGCTTGAGATTCTGCCGTCCTCATAAACAAGACTTTGCCACAGACTATCACTAACATAGTAATTGCATATCCACATCACGAACAGAGTTTGCTGGAATTTGCAAGGGGCAACATACCTTTCTGTCTTATTTCCATGGGTGAAAGATGTTCAGTTTCCCCATTTTCTGACAACGCTCTCAACTCAATGGGTAATCCATGGCAATCCCAACCAGGCACATAGTGCACCCTATAACCTCTCATAACATGAAATCGATTTGTGATGTCTTTCAAAATCTGAAGGGAGAACAAAAAAAGGAGACACACATGTTATGTTTTCAGCTCACTCTTTCAGTTTCCAAGAGTCCTGCAATATTTCATTCATTCATTCATTTCATTTCTATACCGCCCCACAGCCGAAGCTCTCTGGGCAGTTCACAATAGAATCATAGAATCATAGAATCATAGAAAAGTAGAGTTGGAAGGGGCCTACAAGGCCATCGAGTCCAACCCCCTGCTCAATGCAGGAATCCAGGTCAAAGCATCTCTGACAGATGTCTGTCCAGCCGCACCTTGAATGCCTCCAGACTGGGAGAGCCCACCACCTCCCTAGGTAGTTGATTCCATTGTCTTATTGCTCTGACAGTCAGGAAATTTTTCCTGATGTTTAGGTGAAATCTAGGTTCCTGTAACTTGAGCCCATTATTCCGTGTCCTGCAAACTGGGGTGAAGGAGAAGATAGTAATAGTAAATGTAAAATATTTATTTTACATTACAGCAGTTTACTCCATATGGGAACTACTCTTCCCGTATTTCCTTTCTAATAGCATGTGACTAGGACCGCTTGAGCAAAACCACACAGACTTGGCACAAAGAAAATAAGTTTCAAGGTTTTTATAGTTGGCTTATACTGTTTTATCCTGCTACAATTCTGATCAAAGCTATAGACTCACAGAGACTAGATACGCTACTAAATTCTGACTTGTATCAAATAGCATTTAAATAAGGTCACAGTTCAACAATGACAAGCAACTGAAGATGAAAGCACATTTGCCACTGCTCTTAATTTAATGTCACACTTTATGTGTGTGCATATATATTAGCTGTGTTCTCACTTATTAAGCTGAGATCTTTCCCGCACATGCAGCTCCTTTGCAGTGATCAAACCAGGAAGTCTCTAATTAACCACAGTTTCCCATGTCACTAGAACTAAGAAACTATTGTTACCAGCTTCTGAACAAACCAGTGTCTTAAACCAACTTCAAACTGTAGTTTACGATCCAGGCTTGTTCTGAAGTTTGGTTAATGACAGCATCATAGTTGGGATGATACAGGAAACAATAGTTAATTAGAGGCATCCTAGTTTGATTGCTGTGAGCTACAAAGGGGCTGCATGTCCAAGGGAACCTTACTTAAATGCACCCATAGCTCCAAAGGAGGGCAAGCTTGAGGGCTCTATGAGGGGAGGGGTGTGACACACCCAAGTTTCAATCATCTACCATACCAAGCCAAAATCCATGTAACTGAAGTAACTGCATATTCTTATTTACCCCATCTATGTTTCCCTTTGCTTCCTTTATTTCCCTGGGTCTATTCTTAGATTGTAAGCTCCTTAGGGTAGAGACCTGTCAAGCATGTACTTCGTAGAGAAAGCTCCATGTACATAGATGATGCTGTATTAACATCATCATCATGATATAAGATATGTATGTTTCTTGCTCAAGGGTATTTGTTTCCTGCAATGTCTGTAATTTTAATATGTAGGCCGAAAGTTAACTTATGTACCCCAAATCATGATATAACCAGGTGCCAAAAACATAAAAAATTGTACACTGTCTTCTCAACAACAGCCTTTGAACAAAGTTGAACAAGTTTTATTTGAACCACAAAAAGACTCTGGGTTAAATCCAATGCCACATGACCAGCCTTCTGCTCACACAGCAAGACTTTCCCCTTCCTCACCTCCCCCCTGCAGCCCCACCCCATCTGCCTTGGGAGTTGGAGGGCTCTCCAGAGCAGATTTGGGTGTGTGTGCTTCATGGGAGAGAGGAAATCTATTCTGCCAGTGTTTTCTGTTTCTGTTGACAGATGGCCAGTAGTGGATACAACCCTCTTGTCAGTATGCTGTATGTGCATCTGCCTGTGCTTCCATAAGGAGAGAACTCTATGGATGCAAATTGGGTAGTCCAAAAGACCCATGAGAACATACCAGCTTTCTAACATGAAGGGCAAACCCACAAAATATTTCATGTTTGAAGTAGTTTATGTCTCTAGAATAAAGGAAACTGGCATAATATTTGTTTCTGCCATTGTTCCATGTGAAATCTAAACTATAATACTGAAAGATTTTATAGACCTCATTGTGTATATAATAAGCACAGTACCATGGAGCCAACACAAATTTAGGAAAGTAATACTCACTTTATTCAAAGCATGACCAACATGTGGGTCGCCATTGGCATATGGTGGTCCATCATGAAGACAAAATTCTTGCTTTGTTTTTCTTTGTCTTTGCCATGAATACAATTCTGAAAAGCCACATTTCTAAAGAAACATACCATTATATGCATTCAGCTATGGCACATTCAAAAAATGACAATTTATTCTAAAAATAGGAGGCTGATACATGCTGTCACAGTAAAGTCAACAATCTAAAATCAATGTTCAAGCTACTATATATTAGATTGCTTTCCAATAACAAATAAAGGGTTAGATCCATAGAACAAGAAGTAGAACTCCACTTGCACAGTGGGAATTACTGACTCCTCTCCCTCAAAGGTGACTCCTGAGGGTTCATGGACCTGGTGGAATGGTTGTGATAGGGTTGCAGTGCAACGGGAAAATCAGAATTCAGCAGAGCTGCTTTGCACATGCAGATGTCACTTTCCACTCAGGGAAAACTTCTCTAGATCCAAGCCATTATATTTAACATCTACTGGTATGTGCTAGCTTATATTGATTTGATTTTTGTAAAAACGTTCCTACCAGAACTAACACACACAAGACCCAAGTAAAATTTAAGGCACATCTATGTTACACAAGCTTGCATCAGTTTCATACCAGCTAATAACTTGTTCCCCTATGAAGCTGTACTTTGGTAAGGGTGATTTGAATTCGGCTAAGAGATCTTCAGCTCCTTTCAGCAAAATAGTTTTATTTTCAGGGTCCCCGGTGGGGGACTAAAATCAAGCCAGTTTGAGCTTGAGGAATAGGTATGCATTTAGCATTGATACAGTGCTGGGGGGGGGGGGGGAACTCAAGACTGCCCCACATATATTTATCTGACTAAGGGCGCAATCCTATGTATGTTTAAACAAATAAAAAGTCCTACAATTCCCAGCAGTCCCCAGGCCAGCATTGGTTCATGGGGAATGCTGGGAGTTGTAGGGCCATTTTTCTGTCTGAACATGCTATAGGATTGCATCCTAAGAGTGCAACTATCTGTGTTATGTGCATTAATCTCCAGGGTGCTGACAGTGAATGCAGAATTTTGACATGAGTGAGACTTGACCTTCTGGCTCTCATTTCAGTAAGGATCAAACTAGAGGTGACATCAGCTGTATGAATGTGAATTTTTGTGTTGTGTAAATAGCAGCCAGAGGAAGTCATGAACAGCCTCAGGACTATGGCTGCTGGTCATGATGGCTATATATTATTTCCAGTATCAGTACGCTACTCTCAATGCCAGTTATTGGGGGAACATGAGGAGAAAGATGCTGTTGCACTCATGTCCTGTGTGTGGGCTTCCTATAAGCATCTAACTGGCCAAAGTGGGAACAGAATACTGGACCGGACAGGCTTTTGGTCTGATCCAGCACGACTCTTTCGAGGTTCTTACGTTCTTAAAATGAAACGTGTACGTTGATTGCATTCACGCAATTAACGTTATGTCTAGCTTGATAATAGGCGCAACGAACCTTCCCCCCTCACCCCACCCTCAGGCCAGGTATTCACACGGCCGCCGCTTCCTCCTCCTCCTTCTACCTGCTGTATCTCCAACTCAGTTTCGGGTTGCAACCGGCCCGGCAACTGGACAGGGAAATCGCTTCGGGGCAACAACACCGTGTCACGGTATCTCGAGTCCGGGCTCGCCTTTTGGCCCCGATTCGGCCCCGCGGACGCCGCCCAGCGTGCCCAACACCAAGCACGCTGGGGGCACCTGAGCAACGGAGGCGCCCGCAGCGCCCACATCTTCCACACTCGGCCCACGGGTAGTTCCGGGTGCACTACGGTGAGCAGTGAGGGATTAACGGGGACCGGGAAGGGACATTACACCCTACTCGAACGTTTTTCGCATCGCTTTTCGTATCCGGGCTTGCTTCTCGAGCGCCCCCTAGAGCTCGGTCCTCCTGCTTGCAGCAGCCAGAGAACAGCTCATTTGAGTGTAAAACTAATCAAGCCGCAGTCCAGGAGCATGTTTTAACCGGAAAAAAGTCCTACAACTTCCAGCATTCCCCACCCAGCATGGCTGGCTGGGAAATGTAGGACTTTTTCCCGCCTAAACATATTATAGGATTGTGTGCCAAACTTAAAAGTGCCAAACTCTTCTCTTTTGAGGCAGACCCTGGAGATCTTTTTTAGACCATATGCATGTTTACTCAGAAGTGAGTCCCAGAGCACAATTCAGATCCTTTAAAGTGGTGAGAGAGTCAGAACTTGAAAAGCCGCATACAGAAACAAATGACAACAGTTTGAAGCGGGCTGGGCAACTTATAGCCCTCCAGAGGTTGTTGGACTGCAATTCCCATCAGGCCTAGCCAGTGTAGCCAAAGGTGAGGGATAATGGGTATTGCCGTCCAACAACTGGAGGTCCACATGTTCCCCAACTTTAAAGAGACGAGAGGATCGGAGGGAAAACCTGCCACGATGCTGCCTGCATCTTGCAGATCCATCCCACTCCAAATCTATTATACTGTAGAAGCCCCCAAAAGGCAATAATCCTGATGCATTTCAAAGACTGATTTATTATGAGCCGGGATGTGCTTGTATACTTACTTCATCATCAGGCGATCACTCGTGACCGAGTAAGATTGTCTTCCGGGATAAAAGGAGGAAATTCTAAAGAAGATTGTGTAGACTCTAGCGATGAGTCCGTAAGTGACTGTGGAGGCCAATTCTAGATCCACACAGCTTCCCACAGTGAGGACACAGGTTACCAGATAGAAGATGGTCCTGTAAAGGATTCATTTGACGTGCTTTTCGCTTAGCACGTTTCTCCCTTTCACCTTGCACTCGGGCTTCTTCAAAGTCCATGGAACCTTTGTGAAAGGCCAACCTCCATTTAGATCGTTCATGGGCCAGAGCTTCCCAGTTTTCGATGTTTATATTGCATTTTTTTAGATTAGCCTTATGAACATCTTTAAACCTCTTATATTGACCACCGATATTCCGCTTTCCATCCTTGAGTTGGGAGTAAAGTAACTGCTTTGGGAGACGGCAGTCAGGCATTCGAACAACATGACCGGTCCACTGAAGTTGGCGTTGAAGGATCATTTTTTCAATGCTAGTAGTCTTTGCTTCTTCCAGTACACTGACATTTGTTCGCCTATCTTCCCAAGTAATTTGCAGGATTTTCCGGAGGCAACGTTGATGAAACCTTTCAAGGAGGTGGAAGTGACGTTTATAGATAGTCCATGTTTCGCAGGCATACAATAAAGTTGGTAATACAATGGCTTCATAAACCAGTGTTTTGGTCTTCTTACAAATATCCCGATCCTCGAACACTCTATGTTTCATTCGAGAAAATGCGGCACTTGCGGAGCTCAGACGATGCTGGATTTCACTGTCGATGTTAGCTGTAACAGAAAGATAGCTGCCAAGATAGAGAAAATGATCGACGTTTTCCAGTATTGTCCCGCCAAGCTGGATAGATGGCATCACCAAAGGATTGGCTTGCACTTGCTGATGAAGCACTTTGGTTTTTTTGATGTTAAGTGAGAGACCAAGTTTTTCGTATGCTTCTGCAAAAGCATTTAGGATAGTTTGGAGATCATCCTCTGAATGTGCGGAGACCACATTATCATCAGCATACTGAAGTTCCACGACGGAGGTTGTAATTACCTTACTTTTTGCTTTCAGCCTGCTGAGATTAAAAAGCTTTCCATCTGTTCGATATATAATTCCCACACCGGTGGGAAGTTTCCCCTCGACAAGATGTAAAACCATGGCGATGAAAATGGCAAATAATGTTGGGGCGATAACGCATCCCTGTTTAACACCTGATCCCACTTTAAATGGAGCACCATGAGAGCCGTTGTTGTCCAAAACCGTTGCCGTCATGTTGTCATGGAGAAGTCGCAAGATATTCACAAATTTATTGGGGCATCCAATTTTCATAAGGATAGTCCAGAGAGCTGTGCGGTCTACAGTATCAAAGGCCTTAGCCAAATCGATAAATGCCATATAAAGGGGTTGATTTTGCTCCCGGCATTTTTCTTGGAGCTGACGTGCAGTAAAAAATCATGTCTACTGTCCCTCTAGAGGGGCGGAAACCATATTGGGTTTCAGGGAGGATCTCTTCTGAAATAGATAGAAGACGGTTTGCAAGAATCCTAGCAAATATTTTACCTGCGGTTGCCAAGAGAGAAATGCCCCGATAGTTTCCACAGTCTGTTCTATCACCCTTCTTAAAGAGGGTGATAATTATGGCATCCCTGAAGTCTTCTGGGATCTCTTCTCTTATCCAGATTTTTTCGATGAGTTTATGAAGATGTTGTACAAGTTCGGGACCCCCTTCTTTAAAGATTTCAGCGGGAATCCCATCTGGTCCACTAGCTTTGTTGTTCTTCATTTGATTAATGGCTTTTTTTACTTCATCCAAAGTGGGGAGTATTGCAAGTTCCTCTTTAATTTGTTTTTGCGGGATTTGCGAAAAAATCTCATTATCCACCTTAGATTTACGATTTAAAAGGTCATAATAATGCTCTTTCCAACGCAGTGCAATAGACTCTTTATCTTTTAAGAGTTTGGTGCCATCTTTTGATTGTAAAGGGTTTGTACCATAGGTTTTTGGTCCATAAATGGCCCTTGTGGCCTTAAAAAAGCCCCGTGCATCATGAGATTCTGCAAGTTGTTGAATTTCTTCAGCTTTCTTTTTCCACCAGGCGTTCTTAAGTTCTCTTGTTCTTCTTTGGACCTCAGCCTTTGCGCTAGCGTAGGTTTTTTTCTTGGCAGCGCAGTTAATATCATTTTGCCATATTTGGAAGGCTTTCCTTTTTTGGTCAATTATATATTTAATCTCATTGTCATTTTCATCAAACCAATCCTGATGTTTCTTAGTTTCATATCCAATAGTTTGTTCACAAGCTGCAGTAATGGAGGTTTTCAGCTTAGACCAATGGTCCTCAATGTTGTCAGGAGGTTCCGTAGGTAGATGTTCCTTAAGAAGAGATTGAAGACGAGTTTGCTTAATAGGATCTTGAAGGACTTGGATGTTCATTTTACGCCTTGGTTTCCTTCCTTGAAGCCTACGTTGGGGAGCAATGTTGATAACCATTTTGGACCGGATTAGTCGGTGGTCTGTCCAGCAGTCGTCGGCACTCACCATGGCCCTAGTAAGAAGTACATCGCGGCGATCTCTAACACGGACAATTACATAATCCAGAAGATGCCAGTGCTTTGACCGTGGGTGCTGCCATGATGTTTTAAACTTATTCTTTTGTCGAAAGAGCGTGTTTGTGATAGTGAGATTATGCTCTGCACATATAGACAAAAGTAAGAGTCCGTTCGGGTTGCTATTACCAACTCCGTCTTTTCCAATAGTTTCTGGCCATAAATCAAAGTCACGCCCGACTCTTGCGTTAAAATCGCCCAGGAGGATAATTTTATCCTCCTTAGGTATCTCTGACAGGAGAGTGTCCAACTGGCTGTAAAAACTTTCCTTGATGTCATCATCAGCATCTAATGTTGGTGCATAAGCGCTCAGAATAGTTACCTGTTGGTTATTGGCGAGCTTTAATCGAAGAGTTATCAGGCGTTCGTTAATGCCCGCCCCCCAGAAGGCTGCAATCTGGTGCACTTTTAGGGTGCAAGCCAATGCACACCTACCTGGGAGTAAGCCCCAATGATGAGAGTAGGACTTACTGCTGAGAAAATTGGGTAGGATTATTTGCCTTGTTACTTGCATTGAACTCAGTGGGACATTCCTGCAAGCCCACAAGGATTCCAGCCACAGGTGCTTGTCTCATAAAATGCATTAAGACAGAGTGCAATCTTATGCATGTCTACTCATAGGTAAATCCCACTGAGGCCAAACAGTCTGATCCTCCAGTAAAAAGTAGCCATTACTTTACGGAATTTTACTTTTGTCTAAATGTGCAGAGCATAATCTCACTATTACAAACACGCTCTTTTGACAAAAGAATAAATTTAAAACATCATGGCAGCACCCTCGGTCAAAGCACTGGCATCTTCTGGATTATGTAATTGTCCGTGTTAGAAATTGCCGCGATGTACTTCTTACTAGGGCCATGGTGAGTGCCGACGACTGCTGGACAGACCACCGACTAATCCAGTCCACTATGGTTATCAACATTGCTCCCCAACGTAGGCTTGAAGGAAGGAAACCAAGGCGTAAAATGAACATCCACGCCCTTCAAGATCCTATTAAGAAAACTCGTCTTCAATCATTTCTTAAGGAACATCTACCTACGGAACCTCCTGATAACATTGAGGACCATTGGTCTAAGCTGAAAACCTCCATTACTGCAGCGTGTGAACAAACTATTGGATATGAAACTAAGAAACATCAGGATTGATTTGATGAAAATGATAATGAGATTAAATATATAATGCCTTCCAAATATGGCAAAATGATATTAATTGTGCTGCCAAGAAAAAATTCTATGCCAGTGCAAAGGCTGAGGTCCAAAGAAGAACAAGAGAACTTAAGAACGCTTGGTGGAAAAAGAAAGCTCAAGAAATTCAACTTGCAGAATCTCATGATGCACAGAGCTTTTTTAAGGCCACAAGGGCCATTTATGGACCAAAAACCTATGGTACAATCAAAACCTATGGTACCCTTTACAATCAAAAGATGGCACCAAACTCTTAAAAGACAGTCTATTGCACTGCGTTGGAAAGAGCATTATTATGACCTTTTAAATCGTAAATCTAAGGTGGATAATGAGATTTTTGCGCAAATCCCGCAAAAACAAATTAGAGAGGAACTTGCAATACTCCCCACTCCATGGACTTTGAAGAAGCCCGAGTGCAAGGTGAAAGGGAGAAACGTGCTAAGCGAAAAGCACGTCAAATGAATCTTTTACAGGACCATCTTCCATCTGGTAACCTGTGTCCTCACTGTGGGAAGCTGTGTGGATCTAGAATTGGCCTCCACAGTCACTTACGGACCCATCGCTAGAGTCTACACAATTTTTTAGAATTTCCTCCTTTTATAATTTTCTTTTTGTAATTTTATCCTGGAAGACAATCTTACTCGGTCACGAGTGATCGCCTACTTTAAAAAAAATGGCTTACTGAAGAACGTTAGGAGTTGTTGTGGGACATTTTTTTCTGTCTAAACATGCCTGGGTGGGGTTGCGCCCTAAATGTGTCTAGCAGCTTCGTCTTCCTCCAGAGTAGGCGTAGGAGGCCCAGTCCGGATCTCGAAAGCTGCCGCTCTCCCACACGCTAGGGTCCCGATGCGGATCGACCTCCCTGCACCTACTTCAGATTAAAAATGAAGACAGGAAAAAAGATGTAGCTGCTCGACGCAGATTTAAAGTCATGTCTGTTTTGGACTCCAGAAGTCTGACTAAAAATAGTATCTGCTACCACCGTGTACATTTCGGCAAATGGACCAAACTTTGTTGGCGTGAATAGCTGTTCCTGCAGTAAGAAGTAAGAACATAGTCAGGCTACGCATGCACGTAATATATATCCGTCTATCCCCACCCGCGCAGCCCCGGAAATTTAGCGATCGCTGCATAACGTGTGAGTGAGCCGTGAAACATGGAGTTTAGGACCCAGTAGGTGCTGGTAGGCGAGGCCGAGGGGGAATGGAGTAGGTAGAGGAAGTCAGGGGAGGATTTAGCGAGCGGGAGTTAGCGGTGGATCACTGTTGCAAGCGTGTTCGAAGGGCTGCTGTTGCAAGCGGAGGTATGCTGTTTTCATGTATCCCTCGGCCCCTTCAGGGATGGGGAGGGAGATGGGGTAGCGTTCGTCCCCCCCCCCCCCAGTGAAAATTTCTGCGATTGAGCGAGAGAGACATTACGAGGGAAAAGAAACGCTGCCTATTTCGCTGGGCTATCCGGATGGAGCTTTCCTAGTGAAGATCACGTTATAGTAACTTGAATGAATTGATGTGGAATAACTATTGCGCCTTGCGTCTGTCGCAGTTATTAATGTAGCTTAAAATCCCCGAACCACACTAAAATATGCATTCAGTGAGGAAAAACAGACCTTTCCCCAGTTTCTAGCCACCCGGCTTGTATATCTTTAAGGGTGGCTAAGGCTGCAATTCTGTACAGTGTACACACCTATCTGGGAGTAATCCCTACTGAATTTATTAAAGCTTACTCCTGAGTAGATATGCCTAGGATTACACTGTAAACTGTGTTTAAGGGGTGACTAACAGTGCAGTCCTATTCACGTTTAGAAGTAGGCCCCATTGAGTTCAATGGGATTTACCTCCAAGTAAGATAGGATTGCAGCCTATGAAAGTTAACTGATCTTGAATAGTTTATCTACATGCTTCTGTAGAGACAGTCAGGATGGTAGTTCAATAATAAATGAGTAGAATTTCAACAGTTTCAATATATACTTATGGCCGGAAAAGGAATCCTATAAAATTGTCAGGTGGTGACTGATTCCACATTAATATGTCAGTATTATTAGTTATAAACAAGGGCTTATCTTCCATTCACTGCATCTGAACACATGACTATATGCTTAGGCCCTCATCTGGGTTGTATCCAGTGTTAATCCTACTTAGAGTAGACTCATTGAAATGAATGGGAAATTAGACTAACATTAGACTAACAGCACTTCTTTCATGTTTAATTTCATTTCAGAGTTGCCTCTCATGCCTGAGGAGAATATTGCAATCCTATGCTTACCTGGGAGTAAGCCTCATTGAACACAGTAGGACCTAGTCTTGAGTAAACGGGTAAAGGACCAGACTGTGTTTCCCATACATAGCAGTGAGAGGAGGTGAAATGTCTGCTAGGCACACACAAGCCCTTTCAGGTTCCATAAGGTGCAATCCTATGCATGTTTAGACAGAAAAAAAGACCTACAACTCCCAGCATGCCCCAGCCAGCTTGAGATGTAGGCCTTTTTTCTGTCTAAATATGCATAGGATTGTACCTTTTAAGGCTCATGGGATTGTCACCTATGACTTTTAAATATAATGTTTTCCCGTAAATAGTTGGGCTTCTGCTGCTTCTTTTTTTACATATATGCAAGCTAAGGAAGCACACACTATCATGTTCGGATTTTTATTTTTTTTACCTGAGGAAAAGAGGCAAACCACCCCTATTTTGAACAAACTTAGCAAATCTGTAGTAGTTTTAAAGGAGTTCAGTTCTCATATGAATTGAGGAGGAAGTTCCTCTTTAAAAGAAGAAAAGCAGGTAGTTGCATAACTGGATCAAAGGTAATGAATACCACAGAGAATAAGGAAAAAGCAAACAAAAGGAACCCATGGGCACATTTCTGTACAAAACAATAAAGCCAGTTTAAAGGTTGCTAGCTCTTGGCTTTTCCGTCTCTGATCAAGCTGAAATGTTCTGTGGCGTTGGGATTTACCCTTCAGCTTTTCACAGCGATGGCATCACTTCACAGTACTATGGCTTTCTTTTAACCTTACATGAGAGTTTTCAGTATTTATTAACTTTGTCACATGTATACAACTTTGAGAGTTTGAACCTTGCCATATCTAATGAAAGTTGGGTTTCTCAAGACTTGGGCCACGAGGGTTACAGGCTACCATGTACATCAGGTGGGCAGTCTGTGCCCCCCCCCAGATGTTTTGGCCTACAACTCCGATCAACCCCCACCATTGGCTTTGATGGCTAGGGCTGATGGGAGTTGTAGGCCAAAACATTTGGAGGGCCCCAAGTTGCTCTCCCCGATGTACAGCTTGAGTGTAGCTTGGCTACTGCTGGCCTCTGGGCAGTCTCACAGGAGCAGATGAAACTTTATCTGTGTTTACTCTGTTCATATCCTGAGGTAAAGGCAAACTGAGAGATAAATCCACCTCTTCACACATCTCTTCTACAAGAGTTGTGTAGTTCAATCCTGTGCGTGCGTGCTTGCTTAGAGGTATGCTCCGCTGAGGAGCCTTGGTTGCCAACGGAAACAAAATGCATCCAATGAGGTGGGCTTTTGTCTGTGAAATCTTATACCATGATAAATTTGTTTGTCTTTAAGGCAAGGGTGTTCAACCTCTTTCAGCGCAAGAGCCAAATTCTATTTCAGAGAAGTTCTTGGGCCTGCATTCCAGTGATGGGTGGGGCAAAAGTGGCAGGGCCAAAAATGCTAGCATATTAAATCTATGAAAACCTCAGACCCAGGGACCAAATCCAGCCCTCCCAGGTTTCCCTTCCCCTGGCCACACCCCTTTCCCCCTGACCAATGACCATTTGGTAGTTCGCCAGTTTTTGTGCAGGGTTTCCCCCATTCTAAAAGGCTGAAATGACTCTCCTAAGACTTACAACTTTAATAGAGTTAGAGGAGCCTACAAGGCTATCGAGTCCAACCCACTGCTCAATGCAGGAAACTAGAGGAGCGGGTCTCCCATCCAAATAACAACCAGGCTTGACCCTGCTTAGCTTTCCACGCTCAGACAAGCTGAGCCAGCGTGAGCCACAGGCCTGTGTCCTAAACCCCTGATCTAGAACTTTCAGAGAGTGACTCAATTCCCCCCCCCCCCTTTGATGATTGCCATTTCAGGATAAAAATGTTATAGAGTAAGTGCAAGATACCCACAAGCTGTAGTTTGACGTCAGCAGTACTGGGATATTTCTGATGTGTCCTGCTGAAAAGTTGCCCGCTCTTGACATAATGGATCCCCCATTATCTTCATTTTTCCCCACTGAATGTTATTGTGCCACTTCTGTCACGTGCCTTTGTTTCAGGAGAAGACCATGCCACTCACAAGACTCTCCTTGATTTTTCCCTGCTTTCTGTCCAGCAAACATGGCTTCCAGTCCAAGTGTAATGATGCGTCTCGTGGCTTCTGCATATTCTATCGCTAATAAAGCGGGAACGATTGTCAGGAAAGTGATGGCTGGAGGGGATCTGGGTATAGTAGAGAAGGTAATTTGTCAGCACAATCCTATGTGTGTCTACTCAGAAGCAAGTCTCATTTAGTTCAATGGGAATTGCTACCAGGTAAGTGTGTATAGCAGGGGTGGGCAACACACAGCCTGTGGCCCCCATTCCCCGCCTCCCCCCCGCCATGCATTTTTCAAGTAAAAGCGGGGAAAGTCATGGTTTGCTGCCAGAATTCAGTAGCAAACCACTACGGAGGCTTAGAATGGACAAATTTAGCTTGTTTTCAAGGTAAATTTGCCCAGTATAATTAGCCGGCCGTAGCATGCCACTGAATTTTAGTGGCAAACTGCTACTTGTCCCCACTCCCTTTTTGTGGTGGCAGCTGGAGTGACTTGTGGCAGGTCCAACGAGGGAGGGAAATTGGCCCCCGGACTGCTCAAACTTACCCAGTCCGGGTGCATAGGATTGCAGCCTGTGCTTGATTCAATGCCAGTACATGTGCAGCTCAGTCCTGTGCATGTTTACTCAGAAGCAAGCCTCACCCTGTTCAGTGGGGCTTACTCACTAGTACATGAGTGTAGGATTACATTTTCAATTATTTTGGGCCAGACCCATTGATAGAAAAGCACATACTGGTTGCCTGAACCATTAAATCTTTCCTGAAATAATGTCCCACATGTCTGAGGCTGTATGTCCACTTTCACTTCTGAAATAGTTTTGCTGGCATGGAAGAGAAAGGCTCTATAGTTTCCTGCTTTCCCAGCTTGCATTCTAAACTGTTAAAAACAAGTTGACATAACAGGATCCAGTCTGTTTAACTGGCTAGATCAGGGGTGGCCAAAGGTAGATCTCTGGGTGATTTGTGAGGGTTTCCATCTTTCTGTTGTTTAACAATAAAAAGTAAAATTTCCAGTTAAAAAAATAAATCTCTGCCATGGCTGGTTTAGTGCTATTTGCTTATCTCTCAGCTGCAGCAAGCCTTGCCTGTAATATGAATACAGTATTAATTTGTCTGTAGTGACTCAGATGTAGATTTGTACTTGTATATGTAGGTTAACTTCATGAGTGCGGAGCCACCATTTTCACCTGGTTCCAATTAGTGGGCCTTGTGATTCTGCTAACAAAAATAGATTCTAGTAAAAAAAGAAAAAGGTAGATCCTGCAAATCTGAACTCTGCCTGCCTCTGGTCTAGATGATGATCTAGGCAAGTAAGAACTCGTGAAGCCCAAACATTCTCCTTTTCTAGTCCATGCCACCATATTGATTTGCATTGTGATGTTCTTGGTCCTTTAATTGTTTTGTGCACACCGGCCTTCCCCAGCCTGGTGCCCTCCAGATGTGCTGGACTACAGCTCCCATCATTGCCCATGCTGGCTAGGGGATGATGGGCATTGTAGTCTGACACATCTGGAGGGTGCCAGGTGAAGGAAGGTCTGCCTTCTTATAGTCATGTGACTGCATTACTGCACTGTTTGTATAAAGCAGTGGAAAATGGTATATTGGTATGTTTAAAATTGGTGCCAAATATTTTATTTATTACATTCTTATTTCACCTTTCCTCCAAGGAGCTCAAGCCAGTGCACATGGTTCTCCCCACCCCCGGCCATTTTATCCTCACAACACCCCTGTGAGGTAGGTTAAGCTAAGAGATAGTGATGGACCCACAGCCACCCATTGAGCTTCATGGCTGAGTGGGGTCCTAGTCCAACACTCTAACCCAGGCTTCCCCAACCTGGAGCCCTCCAGATATTTTGGACTTCAGCTCCCATCAGCCCCAGTCAGCATGGCCAGTGGTCAGGAATGCTGGGAGTTGTAGTCCAAAACATCTTGTGGGCACCAGCTTGGGGAAGGCTGCTCTAACCACTATGCCACGTTGGCTCTGAAGCATGGCTAAGCTTCAGGATCTTGTTTAAAGGCCTGAAGTTTTACGTTAACCTACCTTCTCCCACACCTTCAACAAATTTGCCTTTACAGTCATGCCTTGGATTGAGAGCATAATTCGTTCCGGAAACGTGCTTGTAATCCAAAACACTCTTATATCAAAACGAAATCCCCCCAAAAAAATTTGTACAGAGATTTTTAATTTAAGCCGTACTACAGTACTTGTATTGCAAGACGACGCTTGTATATCAAGTAAAAAAATATTAAATAAATATTAAAACATTTGCTTGTCTTGCAAAACGCTCTCAAACCAAGTTACTTGTAATCCAAGGTATTACTGTACATAAAACCCTATTTAAAAGTTGATACCAGAAAGCATGATCAGTACAGGTTAGTCACTAACTTTTATCATAAAGGGAACCTGTCGTTCAGGAGTCTGAAAATTAGTAACTTATTCCTCAGTTGTCACACTGCTCTAGCAGGATACCTTGAAGCATTCACTAGATACCTGCTAGTGAGATGACACATACCAATGTGCAACTTTATCCAACCGTGAAGCTCTTTAAGAAAGGCACCACTGGAAAATGGTAACCTTATCTTGGCCTCTTGCGATAGATGGCATCAGCCTTCCCCAACCTGGCGCCCTCCAGATGTGTTGAACTACAACTCCCAGCATCCCCAGCCAGATGCTGGTAGTTGTAGTCCAACACATCTGGAGGGCGCCAGGTTGGGGAAAGTTGGACTACAAGTTCAGAAAAGTCTTTTCATGGATATCAGTATCTTTCTACTGGGAACAGGAAGGAAGTGGGCATTTCTACTGAGGGCATTTTATTGCTCTGACTGTTGACTGATTGGTTTTCCTTCCAAATAGTGCGGAGCTAATGACCTGCAGACCAAAGCTGACCGGCTGGTCCAGATGAGCATTTGCTCCTCCTTGGCACGGAAATTTCCGAAGGTGACGATCATAGGGGAAGAGGTGAGGACTCCAAACTCCAGCAGTGCACCCGTGGATATCCTGTCCACTGTGCTCCTCCCACCCTCAGTAGGACGTCCATTTCGGAGGGTTGTGGACAGCTTCATAGGATCGCGCTGTTAGTTTCATTGCATTTTCATTTGTAGGCATGGAGCCATCCTTGTGACTCAGAGATTGGGTTAAAAAAGCAGCCTTGCAAATCACAGAAATTCATGCTAGACGCTGTCTAGATGGCCATAGGATAATTTGGAGTCCCAGCTCCGACCTTGGAAACTTGCTTTGCGGTCAGAGCTGGGACTCCGAATTCGGCGCGCCCGCCCTTGCAGCCAGTGTGGAAAGAACTACGCCGGCTGCAGCTCTGAGGGTGCAAGGCTAACCTTGGAGATGGCATTGGATAGGTGTTATGGGGGGCAGGGGCGGGGAGGAGTGTGGCTCCACTGGGATAAGATGTCTCCTGGTGGTGCCTCAGCCTGTCCGCCTTGCGAGCAGGCCCAAAAGACTTCGTCGACCAAAATCTAAATGAACTGAAATTGGCTGTCTACGTCTTTTGCAGGGCAGGAGGAACATGGAGGCGACTTTCGCCTCTGCGCTCCTTCCATCCTTGATAGGAAGCCCGTATTCTTCTGAGTTCAGAGGGTTAGAGGCAGCCTCATTGGATTGCGCTATAAAGCTATTAATAGCTTCTAGTCCTGATGGCTATATGCTACCTCCAGTATCAGTATGCCTGTGAGAACGGGAGTTGCTAGGGAACTTGGGTGGAAGGTTGCTGTTGCACTCATGTCCTGCCTGTTGATTTCCTGTGGGCAGCTGGTTGGCCCCTGTGTGAACAGAATGCTGGACTAGATGGATCCTTGGTCTGATCCAGCATGGCTCTTCTTATGTACTTAAGTTACAAGCCAAGAAAAAAAAAATTCTAGCCCACCTGCTCCCACATACCTTTGCTAGTAATTTCTGGCACATGGAAGCACTGAAAGCAAGAAGAAAATAACACCCCAGCTGCTATCCAGTTTGCACATGTTTCCCTTCTGGTCACCTTGGGACTATTTTTACTCACCTCTGATGAACAGCCAAGTGCCTATTTACATGAATGGGTTAACATCATTGACTTTAGCTGTGCATATCAATTCTTCTCACCAGGATCTTCCCTCTGAAGAGTTAGATGAAGACTTACTTGAGGATGGCCAATGTGAGGAGATACTGAAGAAAACCTGTCCAAAGCAGTATACTGCCATCAAAGAGGAAGAGGTGCTCCAAGTGTTTCTCTGTTTATTATCTAATTTTTCTGGTTTGGGTGAGTCCATGCTGTCAGTTTCATGCTGGACATGCCCTGAGCACTGGTGTGAAAATTTTGGCTCTCCAGATGTGTTAGCCTACAACTCCCATCAGCCCTAGCCAGAATAGCCAATGGTGAGGCATCACAGGAGTGGTAGACCAAAACATCTGGAAGGCCACAAGTTGGCCACCCCTACCCTAGATGTATGGGCAGCCGTCAGGCCATGTGCAATCTTTTGCGGCCTTCTGTGGCACCTGCGACGGGTGCCCACGTTGCTGCCTTCATCACTGAATTCAACCCCTGCATCGCCGTGATTGTGCTGGGGAAGATGGTGCATGAGGAGTCATCTCAGTCTGCTGCTTCCCCAGCACACTTGCGCTCCTGACAGCTTGAGTGTGGGTTATTGTGTTGTCTGAACCCAGCCATTATTTAGAACAGGTGTGGGGAACCACATGGAAGCCCAAGGGGGAGTGAAGTGTCCGAGTCTGAGGGGTCAGGCTTTGGGGAGGGGCGAGGAGCCTTGCCTGAGGCTGGATGGGCTGGCCAGATTTGGTCTGTGGGCCAGAGGTTCCCCATTCCTGATTTGGAAAGTAAACTCTTTTGTTTCTTTTCTAATGCTACTGATCTGTTGACTCCCTCATCCCTTATATCTCTATTCCTAATCTTAAAAACAATCCTTAATTGGCTTGCAATCTTTTGACAACCCAAGGACCTTTCTCCTGCTTGCCAGTCCGCGTTGAGGTTTCGCAGGCTGTCCATAGCCCCACAGCAGCTGGGCAGCCTCCGCAGCCTTTTCTTCTTTCATGCTAGCAACGCTTTTATTTCCAGCCAGCATCTCATCTTGAAACCCTACATTTGGTTTTTGTTTCCTTTCAAAGCTTGTGATATGGGTCGACCCTCTGGATGGAACCAAAGAATACACTGAAGGTTTGCTCTCTTTTAAATATATATATATATATTTGCATTGAGATTTCTCGAACACAATGCCAAAGCCACCTGGAGTAGTCCAGTTTTTTTTAATGTGTGTGACATTCACCCATGACCATTGGGCATAGAGAGGTCACGGTCACCTAAAAACGTTGTGGCAAATTGGGCTTGGTAGTACAATAAAACTTGCAGTGTGAGAGAAAGCCATTGCGTGATTCATTCTTCGTTAATTGACTAGCAGTGTGTTCGCTACCAAAACAGAGTCATTTGGGTGCATTTCTGTGCTGGAAGCCATTCAGGGGGCCAGAGAAGACAGAGGGGAAGTTTAATCCTCCTCTCCTGGAGCACGGTGGTCCCATTCTGAATTGGGGCCATGCATGCTTGCACTAGAATAAATCGAAAGCTAACCCTGAGCTACATGCTGTGTGATTAGCATGATGTGTATTTGGCTGTACGTGGTCTCAAGTAGACATCTAAACACTGAGATGATCTGTAACACATGGGACAATAGCAGAATCCTAGAAGTCTGTGTGTGCATTATGCTTTTATCTTCCATATCCCTCCCTTTCCAGCTCAAACTGTGTATTACCTCTTTCAGGACTTCTTGACCACGTAACAGTTCTTATTGGAATTGCTTATGAAGGAAAAGCTATTGCAGGAGTCATTAATCAACCCTACTATAACTATGAGGTAAGAAATGCCTCAATTTGCAGAAAAGTATCTTCACCTAGTTTGGGCACTTATTTTCTTTTACCTAGATACATTCCTCTCTTCTAGGTAGCTGAATCTATGTGACCTGTTTGGAGGGGAAAGGCCAACTTGTTTAATTCTAAATTCCCCCCAGTCAAATGCCCACAACCAATGCTTACCCGTAGACCTTCAGCAGAATCATGGCAGATATGGGCATACTTTGTTTTGGGCACCAGGCACAATAATCCTTCAAAATTCAAAATGGGGATTTTAATATATATGTAATGCAGAAATGCTGGGTTGTTTTAATGTCATGCACTGCAGTAATGCTGGGTTGTTTTAACATCATGCACTGCAGTAATGCTCTGCTGTGATGGCACTTGAATACAAGAAGTTTTTCTGGATGCTTTTCAGAGATGACCTCATGTTAATTAGAGGGATGTACCTGTTGCCCTTTACAGCCAAAGTAGCCAAAACAGACATTACTTTTAAATTTGTATCTAACAACTATGTATTCCCCACCCCTGCTTTTACTCTAGAGTAGGCACAGGGCACTAGGATTGGCACCGTAGTGTGGGGAGGGTTAGGGGGGCTTTTAAGATTCGACTCAGTCCTCCTGCATCTGCTCTAGAGTAAAAATGGGGGGGGGGGAAGAAAGATAAAGCAGTTAGAAACATGTTTAAGGTAATGCCTATTTTGGCCCTAGGTTCTAAAAGTGGGGATATGTCTCATTTACATTACGAGAACCAGCAGTGTTGGTTCTAGCCTTGATGGAATACGCACCTGATAAATGTGCACATTCATAGAGCGGGAGTGCAGTAAGGCTGATGGTACAATGAGCAGCAAGAGGAAAAGTTGAAACATTTGGGAAAGCCAATAAGGATTTCATATAGAAAAGAGAAAGGGTTGACTTAGGCTGCAATCCTATGCCCACTTACCTGAAAGTAAGCCCTATTGAACTTAGTAGGGCTTACTTCTGAGTAGACATGTATAAGATTGCACTGTTTAGAGCCATTGGTGGGATTATGCTTCTCCTTAAGGGATTCATACAAAAGGTAACGTTCTCTTACCAAGAGTTCTGAGAACCTTATACCCATATTTTGCTACATGGGGAAAGTGAAGCTTATCCAGGAACACGGAATCCTGAATTCATTTCCTTCCTAATATATAACATACAATCCTGTATGTTGATGGAACTCTCACTTCATCAAAAGAGAGAGAAAATTACAGTAAGGGTGCAATCCTGCGCACGTTTCAACAGAAAAAAGTCCTACAACTCCCAGCATTTCCCAGCCAGCCATTCTGACTGGGCATGCTGGGAGTTGTAGAACTTTTTTCTGTCTAAACATGCATAGGATTGCACCCTGTAAGTTTTATCTTCTTTCAACAATAAAACTTAAGATGCCGTCCGTGTTGCTCTCTTCTCTTCTCTTTTCTTAAAGCCATGCTGAAAGGCATAGCTACCATGTCTTGAATGTTTATACCTTTTCTGCAGGCAGGTGCAGATGCAGTCCTAGGCAGGACAATCTGGGGAGTCCTGGGTTTGGGTGCCTTTGGATTTCAGCTGAAAGAGATGCCAGCTGGGAAACATATCATCACCACCACACGGTCACACAGCAGCAAGCTGGTCAATGACTGCATTAGTGCCATGAACCCTGATAGTGTGGTGAGAGTTGGAGGTGCGGGGAATAAGGTATGGAGATCATTTTATTTTAATTTTGTAAATGATTGATCTTTATGATCAGGGCATCTTTTCCAGGAGATGAACATTGGGATTAAACCACATGTTGCCTTTCCTCCTGTGAAGGGAAGGGGTGCCCTAACTCCCAATAGTGTAGTCAGGGGCAAAAAATTGCCAAGGTAGGCTGCCACCACCCCTTACATCCCCTTAGCCTGAGCCAGGGGACTTTCAGACCTTACAGGACACTCTTGAGGTTTAGGGAATAGGGGTTCAGCTTCACTTCACCTTATTCACAAGCTTCGAGCCTGAAACAATAAACAGTAACCAAGTGGAAGACTCTGGAAGGCTTACTTGGAAGGAAGCACACACAACTCTAGATGTAGGTGTTAAGTCTATCTACAGTGGGGGAAAGGAGAAAAAGGAATAAAAGGCATACAAAGACCAGAGCAACCTTTGGAAACAGCACTTCAGGAAAAAATAACAAGAGATACCTAAATCTGCCCTGTACATTACCTAAGTACGGGTCTCCCAATAGGACAGAACCCAATCCAGGATCCAAAGAATCAAGGACCCAGAAGCAAGTTGAAGCATGAAGATGAAGACAAACAGGTGGCTCCAAGCCCCCTCTTTTTATGCTCAAACCCCTAACAGCTCAAGGAAGTTCTTTGCTAGCCAGTCACAGGCTGCCTGGAACAGTGTTCCCAAACCCCACAGGGGAGGGTGAGAGTTCCCACAGGAACACAGCTGAAATCATTCCATCCAGTTAACCGAGTCTCTCTCGCCTTGAAGGCTAGAGAAATCTCAAGATAATAGACACACAACACAGGAGCTTGCGTCATTATGTGCTACTTCAGTTTGGCCAAATGGAGTTTTATACACAGAGCACAAAAAGAAAATGGAGTTCTTGACACACCCCCATTACACAGTGGGGCATGTGAGGGCAAGAAAAGCTTTGTGAGTTCTTTTAGCTTCTGGTGGAACTTTGGGACATGGCAGTCCTTGGTGGAGCAGAGGTCATTTAGAGCAGCCTTCTCCAACCTGGTGCATTCCAGATGGTTTGGACTACAACTCCCAGGCTTCCTAACCATTGACCATGCTAGCTGGGCCTGATGGGAGTTGTGATTCAAAATGTCTGGAGGGCACCAGGTTGGGGTAGGCTGCTTTAGAGATTGACCCCGGAAATGAACTACTGCCCCTAATAATGCTTGTTAGTGGCCTTTAAGAATGGGAGATGTGGAAGAAGGGTCCATAAAAACAATAACCCCCTTATGACTCTGGTATAAACCCCCCCCCCCCAAGCAATGCAGCTCTGGCTTTCTTAGGCAAGTGAATCAAACTCAGCCCACCCATCAGGAATTCTCTGTTTTTCCCCTGTGGGCTCACTGTTCCCGAATCTTATATCTCCTATACAATGGCCATCATGCAAAAATGACAAATGAAAGTTGTGTACAAGTTTGTTGCTACTACACACACATTGAAGTACAGTAATACCTTGGATTGCAAGTAACTTGGTCTGAGAGTGTTTTGCAAGACAAGCAATTTTTTAAAATAAATTTTGACTTGATAAACAAGCGACGTCTTGCAATACAAGTGTAGGGATGTAACCACTCGCCTCGAGCGGGCGTAGCGGGCCAAAATCGGCCCCGCTCACGCCCGCCAGAGACTCACTTTGATATAAGAGTGTTTTGGATTACAAGCACGGTTCCGGCAGGAATTATGCTTGCAATCCAAGGTATTACTGTAGTAAAAAAAATTAGTAGTGTGTATATAGTGACCCATAACTGATCAGTATATAGCCCCGTCATTGTAAAGATTTGTAGTGTGCATGTATGCCTATAACATGTCTGTGAATTCTTCATTTGTATCAGATCATTCAACTTATAGAAGGCAAGGCTTCTGCTTATGTATTTGCCAGCCCTGGGTGCAAGAAGTGGGATACCTGTGCACCAGAGGCTATTTTGCATGCTGTAGGAGGTGAGTTAACTGCTCCATTAGAAGAACTGAAATAATAGTGGTGCTCTGCTTAAGGGACTACCCCTAGGTTGCCCTTGACGATAACTAAGAAACTAATATTTTCATGTATGTACTATTTTTGAATGCAACCCACTAGGCATTCAAGTATATCTACTGTTTGCATTTACTTGTTATTTTCCAGCTGATGGCCATTCTCTGTTAGTTTTCTTTTTTAATAGGATGATTGCTTAAAACTTCCCATTTTAGATTGTAATAGTTTTATCACGTGTTTTTATAGAACACATGTACATTATCTATGCTAGATTTTAAAATGATCATTTCATGGTTGATGTTCATGTCAAGATACTGTGTGCTGCTTCTAAATTCTAAACTCCATGCCGCTTCTAAATTTTCAGGTAAAAATAAATAAGGCGCATTCCTATGCATGTTTAGACAGGAAAAAAGGCCTACAACTCCCAGCATGCCCCAGACAGGGCATAAGATTGTGCCCATAAGCAAGCAAGGAGGCAAAACCTGGTCTACATGCTATTACAAACATTTCAGTGCTTCCAACAGTTGGTTGAAATGTTTGTGTGAAGAAGGACTGCCAACCGGTCCTTTACTCAAGACCAGAGATCAAAGGTGCAAGACTGCCAGCCTTAACTCTGCAGTCTTGACCTGAGTCTCTCAGGGCCTTGCCCTTGTCTATACTCTGGATTTAGCGCTGAACCACAGAGGAACCACACACGCCGTGTGGGGTAAAACCAGGAAAGTTTATTTCAGGTAAACAGATTACAACAAAAGATGGGAAATGAGGGAAGGAGACAAGGTGGGGAGACACTTTGGTATACACAGTAGAGGTACAAAATAACAAAGTTAGTTCCTTTACCATATCACTACCCAGGCCTCACTCTTTACCTGGGGGTTGGTTGGTCCTCTCCAGGGCTTGCCTCAGCCAAAGCCCTACCCCGTGCTTCTTCACGTGCAGACCCCAACAACGAAACCCAAATGCCACGGCAGGCAGTATAGACTCTCCCCCCCCTCCTTTCAGCAGCCTAGGTGTTTTCAGCCAATCAGGACGAACTTCTGTGGCAACTCTCCGGCCAACGTGCCTGTCTTCCAGCCAGCGCTGCTGTTCTTGAAGCGTTCTCATGTGCAGACAAAGGCTCCACCAGCTGCCATCTTGAATGCCGACACGGTCCCCGCCCTGCGATGCTCCTCGTGCAATCACGAGCAGCCAAGTGCCTTCTCTCGGGTTTTGGCTACCCTCTCCGACTTCTGTGCATCTCCTTCCCCACTGGGCCTGCCGGCTCCTTTGGAAGACACAGGATTCTGCAATCCTTTCACCCTGCGCATTCCACTAACCCTTTGTCTCCCGTTTGCCAGCCTTCGCTGCCTACAGGTCGGGTCCTGGCTACAGAGAGCCATTAAGACAATCAGCTTCATTGCTTGCGGGTCACTTCACAAAGCACAGATTGGTGATGTGCTTGGGGGCAAAGAGGAAGGGAATTTGAACGCCAGCCTTTATTTTATTGGCGACCACCAATGTCTGTAATACAACTGGTTTCCAGAATTTAGTCCACGCGTGTTTCTGTGGTCTGCTGTAAAGGCCGAGCACTCAAATTTCCCCCAGCGTTTATTTATTTGCAGTATTTATATACCACTCCATATCTAAGTAGATTCCAGAGCGGTAGACAATAAAAAAGATAAAAACAGATACAAGAAACAAAAACAATACACTGCAAACAAACTCTGCACTACACTGCACTGGCTACCAGTTGCTTGCCCAGCCGAATTCAAGGGGTTGGTTTTGACCTTTAAAACCCTACACGGCTCCGGCCCAGTTTATCTCAAGGAGCGCCTCCAGCAACATCAAGTAGGCCGCTCAACAAGATCTGCCACGGACGGCCTTCTCCTTATCTCATAAGCCAGAGCAGCCAGGCTGGTGGGGACTAGGAAGAGGGCCTTCTCTGTGGCGGCCCCCACGTTATGGAACTCCCTCCCTAGTGACCTTCGCCATGCCCCCTCCGTGACGAGCTTCCGCCGTGCATTAAACCATGGCTGTTCAGGCGGGAATATGGGGTGGGTTAGGATTTTAAAATAATTTTTTATACTGTTTTAATTATCATATTTTATTGTATTGCTTTAATTGTACATCACCCAGGGTGGCCGGGTGGCCGGCCAGATGGGCGATTAATAAATATAATAAATAAATAAATAAATATCCTCTGCCACTCCCACTTGCCTTGATTTTTGCCTTGATTTTTTCAAGCGGCCCGAAGAAAGGTAAGGCCTCGGCGGGGCATGAGCGGGGCCATGTAAAGCCTTGTTCTGCCCTGCCGAGGCTTTATAGTACAACTCTCATGACTACAGGGCTTGGACCACATTTGCATGCCAAAGGGCCTGGCATACATTGAGGCAGTCAGTCAGGCGATCACTCCTGACCGAGTAAGATTGATCTTCCAGGATTAAAAAAAAAAAAAAGAAAGAAAAGAAAATTTACAAAAAGGAGATTTTAAAAGGAGGTCCACTGAAGTTGGTGTTGAAGGATCATTTTTTCAATGCTAGCAGTCTTTGCTTCTTCCAGTACACTGACATTTGTTCGCCTATCTTCCCAAGTAATTCGCAGGATTTTCCGGAGGCAACGTTGATGAAATCTTTCAAGGAGGTGGAAGTGACGTTTATAGATAGTCCATGTTTCGCAGGCATACAATAAAGTTGGTAATACAATGGCTTCATAAACCAGTGTTTTGGTCTTCTTACAAATATCCCGATCCTCGAACACTCTATGTTTCATTCGAGAAAACGCGGCACTTGCAGAGCTCAGACGATGCTGGATTTCACTGTCGATGTTAGCTGTAACAGAAAGATAGCTGCCAAGATAGAGAAAATGATCGACATTTTCATGAAAATGATAATGAGATTAAATATATAATTGACCAAAAAAGGAAAGCCTTCCAAATATGGCAAAATGATATTAACTGCGCTGCCAAAAAAAAAAATCTACGCTAGTGCAAAGGCTGAGGTCCAAAGAAGAACAAGAGACATTGAGGCATCAGGGCCATCATAGAACTATGTACCTTTTGCATTTCCAGGCCCCCAGCTGGGATTATACTTGTTTACACGTGAGGAGGTGTGTGTGTGTGTGTGTGTGTGTGTGTGTGGTGCAGGAAACTCTTGAGGCTTTTTCCTTCACAGTTTGGTCAAACCAGTTGCATACCCAGGTGACTTCATTTTCCAGCTAATCCAATACTGCTTTGGTGGGGAAAAAAATAAAAGGCCAGACCTATGTGCTAACTTCGTTTTCATGGTCTATTGAGTTTCCTTGATATCAGTCTCTCTTGACATAGAAATAACGTTCGCTAGTAACACAGGCCAGGTACAGTGTGTGCTTCCCATTGTGGTAAAATGGGTTAAATTATGAGTGAATTCAAGTTTAAAAAATCAAGGTTTGGAAAGGGAGAGGACATTTCCTTGAACCATAATTTGCTATATATTATTCCTTTTGTAGAAATACAGCTGCTGTGTCTAAATGAATAAAGGTGAATACCTTGTTTTTCTTTTTTCTCCCCTGCCCTTTTTTTTCCAGGCAAGCTCACTGACATCCATGGGAATTTCTTTCATTATAACAAAGAGGTCAAGCATATGAATTCAGGAGGTGTCCTTGCTGCCTTGAAAAACCATGACTATTATGCCAGTCGAGTTCCTGAGACAGTTAAGCAAGCCCTTGTGCCTTGAAATACAAAGGACGGTAAATTCCACTTGGTTGGGAAAGAGCTTGAGATACTATATTTTTCTTAGCTGGAATTGGTAATGGTTTATGGAATTGGATAAAAGTGTCATTGGAAAGTTGCCCTGCCCTATTAATATGTTTAGTATGTTTATTCCATATTCATTCCTATTAATTAAAACCCCGTCCTTTCCCATTTCCTTGTTAACCCGAGGAAGCGGACAAAAACTGTAATTGATCCTCGGTTACCTTTAACATTGCAAATGAGTAACCTTAGTTATAGGTCCCCTTCACATGGGAATCAATGTGAAGGGAACATAACACAACAATGACCAGGGAGTGCTGCTGGGCCCACCATTCACAAGTAGACATCTGGGGGCTGAGCCGGTAGTGTGCCTAACCTGTGAAGAGCCCTGCTCTTCACATGATGCTCTCTTTGGATGACTCGCACCTGAAGGAATCTACAGATCCATTTCAGCTTTTCTACCCTGAAAACACACAGTGGTGCTGTTCGCATGTAACGATAGCCCATCAGTTAAAATCTAGCTGATGGGTTGTTGGGGCAGCATGCCCGCTTCTTCCGCTTTTACTCAGCAACCCACGATCGGCTCCTGCTGAGCAGTACATCCCAGCTCACACTGCTGGGTTGTTGAGGGGCTAAATAACCCAGCAGTTAACAACAAACCATGAGTTAACTGTTGGGTCATTTAGCCCCTAAACAACCCAGCGGTCTGCGTTTGGACATCACACTCAGGAGGGGCCGATCATGGGTTGCTGAGTAAAAGCTGAAGAGGTGGGCACACTGCCAGCTGCACACCTGCTCATCCCTGCTCGTTTTTTTAAACCAATCAGTTGTCATTATATGCCAACCAGGTCCGTATATCTTGTAAATATAATTGAGAATAAAATTATAATTCCTGCTTCTTACTTTTGTCAGCTTTCTGTGCATAAGCCCTTTGCAGTTAGGCCATAGTTTCCCGGTTCACAAAGGGGAAGGGGAGGGAGCACTCAAACTTGTCACTTGTTCTTAGTCTATCAAACTACTTCTGAAACAGGCCACTGTTTGCCCTACCTTTGTCAGACAGGTGAAGTGCCAGACGACTGGAGGAGGGCAAATGTTGTTCCCATCTTCAAAAAGGGCAAGAAGGAGGAACCTGGGAACTATAGGCCAGTCAGTCTGACATCAATCCCTGGGAAGATTTTTGAGCAGATTATAAAGAAGTCAGTCTGCAAGCACCTTGAAAACAATGCAGTGATTACTAGAAGCCAGCATGGATTTGTCAAGAACAAATCCTGTCAGACTAATCTGATCTCATTTTTTGATCGGGTAACCTCCCTTGTGGACTGTGGGAATGCTGTGGACATTATATATCTGGACTTCAGCAAAGCTTTCGACAAAGTGCCTCATGATATCCTGATTAGTAAGCTAGCTAAGAGTGGGCTAGATGGAACAACTATCAGGTGGATCCACAATTGGCTAAAGAATCGGACTCAAAGAGTGCTTATCAATGGTTCCTTCTCAAACTGGGGAGAGGTAACGAGCGGGGTACCACAGGGCTCGGTCCTGGGCCCGGTGCTCTTCAACATTTTTATTAATGACTTGGATGAGGAGGTACAGGGAATGCTTATCAAATTTGCAGATGACACAAAGTTGGGTGGAACAGCTAATACTCTGGAAGACAGAAACAAAATTCAAAGTGACCTCGATAGGCTGGAGCGCTGGGCCGAAAACAACAGAATGAAATTTAATAGGGATAAATGCCAAGTGCTGCACCTAGGGAGAGGAAACCAAATGCAGAGTTACAGAATGGGGGACACTTGGCTCAACAATACTACAAGTGAGAAGGATCTTGGAATTGTGGTAGATCACAAACTGAATATGAGCCAGCAATGTGATGTGGCTGCAAAGAAGGCAAATGCTATTTTGGGCTGCATTAATAGAAGTATAGCTTCCAAATCGCGGGAAGTGATAATTCCCCTTTACTCGGCACTGGTTAGGCCTCATCTTGAGTACTGCGTCCAGTTCTGGGCACCTCACTTTAAGAAGGACATAGACAAACTGGAGAGGGTTCAGAGGAGGGCAACAAGGATGATAAAGGGACTGGAAACAAGGCCCTATGAGGAGAGACTGAAAGAACTGGGCATGTTTAGCCTTCAGAAGAGGAGACTGAGCGGAGATATGATCGCACTCTTCCAGTATTTGAAGGGATGTCACACAGAGGAGGGCAAAGATCTCTTCTCGTTCATCCCAGTTTGCAGGACACGGAATAATGGGCTCAAGTTACAGGAACCTAGATTCCACCTAAACATCAGGAAAAATTTCCTGACTGTCAGAGCAATAAGACAATGGAATCAACTACCTAGGGAGGTGGTGGGCTCTCGCAGTCTGGAGGCATTCAAGGTGCAGCTGGACAGACATCTGTCAGAGATGCTTTGACCTGGATTCCTGCATTGAGCAGGGGGTTGGACTCGATGGCCTTGTAGGCCCCTTCCAACTCTACTTTTCTATGATTCTATGATTCTATGACTCTGCTTATGGTTACCACACTAGGTTTCTTTGCACGATGTATAGCTGTGGAACACTTTCCTATATGAACATAGATCGCTTCTTTTGAGCAGTATACTGAAATTATGTGGATCTCCCTTTGTTTCAAAGCAAATCTCTTATAATAAAACCAAGCCAAACCAAGTGAAATTCTTCTTCATTTGTCTGAGCTCCAGAAGGCAATGTTTGTATATATTGCTTTTATATATTTAATTTCTGTTCAGAACAGAATCCTTATGCATTTTTAAAAGAACTATTTTAGAAAATGTTATATTTTGTTAACCTCATCATCAGAATGTTTTTATTTATTTAAAATATTTCTAAGCTGCCTTTCCAGTTAATCAGACTGAGTTTCCCCGGGGATCTTATAGGGGGTGTTGATAAGGAACACGCCATGTTTGAAAGAAATTAAAAAGCTTTATTAGAATAAATTCCAGCAGAGATCATCAACCCCTCACTTCACTTACAGTAGGTTTGAGATGGGGTATTTACCACCCTAGACCCTGGCCTTAGCTACCCAAGTGAGACTTCAGCCCCCTGGATAGTTTGTATGAAATCAGTTAGCTTCCCAGGTGGAGAGTGAGGTCTATCTAAGCATTCATATTCAGACTGTACAATTATCGGCGGCCAACTGATAGTGGAACATAAAGATGTGGACTGGGGTGAAAGGTTGCCAGCACTCAGGCCCAAAGCTCCTGCTGTGTTGCTCCCCCTTTTGCTTCTGGAATGTCAGGGGTTTTATACTTTTCCAAGAGGGGCCAATTGTCCAGGGTAGGGGTCTTTTTAGTTGCTTTCTTTGCAAATGAGGCAGCAGCAGCATCCATCCAGAGTGAGTTCATGGGAATTTGCTGTTCTTTACAGCATGTAATCTTTCAAGGATTTTCCAAGCTGCCAGAGAAATTTTCTTACAATTGCAACTTCTTCTGCCACCAATCTGTTACCCCTCGTTCTCCTTGTCAATTTAGATTTCGTTCTGTGCCTTCACATACATAATTCTTCTCGTCAATTGCCATGTCCATATTTCCTTTCACCTTCGTGGGTTCCAAATAAAGGCGGCCGTTTCTCCCCTGAGAAAAATATTCACACAGCATTCACACCTCTACGCATTTACAGCTCAAAACAATTCACATAGGATTGTTACCAAGTCGTTCCAGATAACAATTCCACTGAGCAAGGAACGTTTATTCGTTTATTCGGTGTCTTTGGATACAAACTCTGCATTTTGCAAGGAGATACAGATGTGAAGCAAAGGATTCTGGGTTTTAGCCAGACTAACTCTAAGCCCCTATTTGGCCTAGTACAGCTAAAATACAATTGCCATACTACAATCCTAAAGCTATGAAAGAAATAAATGCTTAATGTAAAGAGCACACAGTTGGGCAAAATAAAGGGCAACATGTTGGGACAGAGCTGTGTGCCACGGGAATATAAAGTAAAGCAAAATCTGATCCATGACAGGCCGGCCCTACCATTAGGCAAAGTGAGGTGGTTGCCTCAAGCAGCAGATGCTGTGAGACGGCAGCAAAATGTTGGGACAGAGCTGTGTGCCACGGGACCTGCCCTGTGCCCCCTAACCTTGCCTGTTGCCTTCAGGTGCGGTGGAGGATGCTGTCCCATCATGAATGTTGAAGAAAGATTCAACTGCCAGTCCACTGTATATGAAATTGTGGAGAAAGCCCAAACACAAGTCTGCACTCACACACACACCATTTTCCCCTAAGGGAGGGGGTGAGGGAGGGGGGATGAGATCACCGGACAGGTCGTCATCCCCAACAAAGGAGGGTCTCCGTGGAGATCCACAAAAGTCCAGGAAGGACCATCAAGGACCATCAAACTATCAGGGCAGTCTCAAAGAGCTGCAAAGTACCAGTACGTCACCTTCTTCCCGGGCAGGAATAAGCCCACCTGAAACGAAGGGGCAGGCATAAGCCCCCACCTGACCTGGAGGGCGGGGAGAGCGGGAACTCCGGGGTAGAAAACCCCTCTCCCGGCAGAGGGTTGTTGGGAACCAAGGGTACTTTGGAGCCAGATCCACCTTCAAAACAAGCAGTCCGAGTACGCCATTCTCATCCACGGATCCCCGACCCAGAGACAGGCTGACACTGACTAGACGTATAGTCTTTGGTCTGAGGTAATTGACTAGATTCAGTCCGCTAGTCTGGGAGCCTGTTCATTGGCTAAGGCGGGGGTCAACTAAGGTTGTGTTGACAGTATAGTATTCCTGGAGAGCTGTTAGTTCCGTTCTGTGTTATTGTATAAACAATTAAAAAGCCTTATTTGGTCATTTAAAGGGCTGCGGTTTCCTTTTGTGTGCGAAAGCCTCGTAGGTGGTCGCTAGCGCTCGGGCGGGTGGTAACTCAGTGCCGGGTAACCCGTTCAGCGCCGAACTCACGCAAAGGATCCTGTTGGTGATCCTTCACAGAAATGTATGTGGGTGGGTGAGGGCTATCTTATTCTTCACCTCAGGCAGAAAAATGTCTTCGGCCGTCCCTGTTCCTAAACTTGAAGTCCCCAGATGTTGGCCTACAACTCCCATCATCCCAGATCATTGGTCATGCTGTCTAGGGATGATAAGCCAACACCATCAGGGGACCTAGAGATGGGAACTACTGCACTAGAGGATAGAGACCTGTGGTTCCGCGACGCTGACAGGCGAAGAGTAATTAAGGGCTCAATCCTGTGCACGTTTAGACAGGAAAAAAAGGCCTACAACTCCCAGCATGCCCTCAGCCAGCTATGCTGGCTGGGGGCATGCTGGGAGTTGTAGGCCTTTCTTGTTAAACATGCACAGGATTGCGCCCTTAGAAACTGGAGGTGTGCTGTTGTATCAGGGCTGTCCATTTTGGCTGCTGCAAGGAGGACGCGCTGGCGCAGTCGGCGCCAAGCTTTGTGACAAAGCCGGAGCCGGAGGAGGCGGCGCCGAGGCGGGAG
This sequence comes from Shinisaurus crocodilurus, assembly GCA_021292165.1. Lineage (NCBI taxonomy): Eukaryota > Metazoa > Chordata > Lepidosauria > Squamata > Shinisauridae > Shinisaurus > Shinisaurus crocodilurus. Next base: position 42,686,253 of record CM037879.1, on the reverse strand, counting down.
CCGAGCCTGGCCGGGGTAAGGGGAGGGCTCTGCGCCGCCTCACAGTGAGCCGCCGCCGCCGCGCAGTGTTGCCGCGCCGTCCTTCTGCCTGCCGCTGTCGGAATGGCGCTGAGCCTGACGGTGAACCCCGGGGACCTCCCACTCGGTAAGGACTGCCCGCCTCTGCTGCCGGGCTCCCCTCAACGCCAGCTGGGGCCACTCGACATTCCCCTCGTCGCCCTTCCCGCTCCGTTCCTCAGGGCCAGGTGAAGCGGGGCGTGTTGCTGCCATGTTGCATCAGGCGCTGTGCGCGTAAAGCGCTTGGCCGTCCATTCATTCCCCCCCCCCCCCCGTTGCTAGCCTGGCAGCGTCCAAGGGAATATTTCGAGAGGGGCCTGAGAGGGTGAAAAACGCGCCTCACACTCGCCCCCAAGGAGTTTCTGGGTCGGGGAGGACGAAGCTGACAAAAGGGACGGGGATGGCAGAAAGGGTCTGGGGGAAGGAGGCCGAGGAAGGGCTTTAGAGGTGACGGCGGGGGAAGGTATTGAAAGAGACACGGGTAAGGAGAGGCAGACGTGACTTCGGGAGGACAGGCAGGCAAGGAAGAGGACGGGATGGAGGGGGGGGGGTACAGGCTGAAAGGATTTGACACGTGGCGCGGATGGTGGGAGGCGCAGAGGTTGACAACTGGAGGATCTTCTGGGGCGTATGTAGGCCGCAAGCATCTGTCACTGTCCTGTCTGTAGTCTCTGGATTAGTGCTCTCTTAACGCCCTTTAATCACCTTGCTCAATTACAAGCAGGGTTGAACAGCATAGGTGTAAAGATTTTGTCCCCTTAAAGAATGGATGAAGAAGAGTGAGTTCTCCTCTGTAATAGTGAATGTGGAGCAAAGGGTGATAGTTCCCCTCTAGACTAATTATTATAGAACATAAGGATGGTTATGTGTTTGTATGCTGTCTCTTTTTCACTTAGACACACACACACACACACACACACACACCACTGCCTGATTCCCCCCCCCTCACTTTGTCAGTAGCTCCTAAATTGCTTCACCCTCCTACCATTTTGCATCATCTATTTGTTTCATTTATTTATGAAACATCTATACATTTATTTATGTATAGCTAGGTAAAGATTTCTGGGTTTTAAAGTGAATCTCAGGATTCTCTGTTGTTGCTGAGCATGTGGCATTATACATGATGTATCCCTCATAAGTTTCTGAATATGGCCATGTTAATTGAAGCTTTACATTTGTGGGCCCTTCAACTTTTAGCTTTGAGATTTTCTCTGTGTGTACTTAGCCAGGATTAAGGCTGCAGTCCTACATGTACTTACTTGGGAGTAAGTCCTATTGAACTCAATAGGAGTTCTGAGTCAACAGGCATAGGATTACATTGTAGGCCATCTCTCCCCTACACCACATCCACAAATATGCATTGTAATGATATGATGTGTAGATGTCATGTGAGTAAGTCCAGCGGGTGAGGAGTCTGGAGAAGGGTTCACACAGTGTGAGAAAAATGTAAAATGCACATGCTGAGGGATAAAAGTTCCTCCCACTATATTTAAATATAGTGGGTAGCATATATTTAAAACTTTTACATGGCACAACATGCTCTTCTTTAGAGAATTCTGTAAAGACTTAGTCCTTACTGAATTGGGGCTGCTTTTAGACATAGTAGGTAGGGTGTAGCTCAGGAGGATTTATGCCTAGTCATGGGATTTCTATATAGTAATTATAGCTTGTCATCCTGTCTCCAAAAATGACTCTAGTGTAGACTGAAATAAATAATGTGGACTTGCCTGCAGTAACACTCCTCAGTCACTGAAAATGTTGAACTTGCAGTATTGTATGCCATAAGTATTTCCCCCAAATTGCTGCAAACTATAAATTGATTTTTTTTTAAATGGTGGACTGTTTTCTAGTAGTAGAGCATTATGAGTTGAGTTCACATACACGTGTATATATGCAGAAATATCCGCATCTTGTTGATATGCAGCTCATGTATATTTGTATGCATGTATGCTTTTGGGATTTAATTGCCTGTCAAATTCTGCTTCTTTCATAGTACAAACCTTTCCTTTTGTGCTTTCATGCTATTTTAGTACCTTACTGTACAATCCTATACATGTCTACTCAGTAGTAAGCCCACTGAGTTCAATGGGGCTTATTTCTGAGTAGACATGAATAGGATTGCAGTTACGTACATATTTGTAGTTCTCGACTTCTGAGGACTTGATTATACAATCAAGATGGAAAGGTTTTATCTCAGGTTTGCTATGGAAATAGTGTACCTTTTGAATTTCAGAAGGACAATGTTTATGGATTAGGCTATTACAGAAACATAAAAGAAGATGTTGATATTTATACAGTAGAGCCTGGAAACGTAAGCAATTCATTCAATGAGCTGTCATGCTCGCCTAACTTGTCTCCAAAACTATTTCATACTAAGGTTTAAATTTACGTAACTACCATCTGTGGGGTGAATATACGCAATTAACCAAACAGCTAATCGTTGTTCCTGGTAGTCAGTATATGAGTGTACCAGAACTACTCATTGTGCTGTCAGTGTTTTTTAAAGTACAGATCATAATTATTTGACTAAAGCCTCCATTTATGTTAACTGGAATTCAGTCAATTAGTTTGAAATCTGTTTTATACAGTCTTTAACACTATACGTTAATGGAGCACAGTTGTTTCTTATAATTTTAATAATTTCAATAAATATCTGCCCTGTTTAGACAGACCCGTCTGTGACCCTAACAACCACCTTTGGAAGTGTGGCAATTTAGAAATGACTGAAGTGTTAGGGCATGATCCAGCCAAAGTGAATCACATTTTAGGTCCAAATTGATTTAGGCATAACTCTCTCCCATTGAAATCAGTGGGACTTAAAGATTGTTAAGATTTCGCTGGATCATGGCTTTAGTATTGTGTTGTTGTACAGCAATATAAATTTTACAGTAGTGCTAGGTAGTGAATTTAGAGCCAAATCCTGTTGAGGTCATGGCAGAAGATTATTCTTGGTTTTAGCCGTTCTCTTCTACACTAATTGCTTCCAGGAAAAAGATGCCAACAAATTTATACTGTATAGGCTTGAACTGATTTCTTTCCCGAGTGTATTGGTCTTCAGGTGGGAGGAAAATGTTGTGAGTTTGGTTTTCTTTTAAACTGTGACTATGAAATATTTCATCTTTTAATCAGAAAATATTGTACTTTTAGGAGCCTTGCTGACTGCAGAACATGTGAAGAATCATGTTAAAATTTCAGTTGAAGAAGGCAAAGAGACCATCCTATGGGTATCTGAGTAAGTACCTTATATCTCTGCTATCAGTGCTTTTAAAAGCCAATTGATATAATATTCATGCCGTTAAGAGGAGGGCAGAAGAAGGAATAATAATGATTAATGATCATATGTAGGATGGATAACTATTTAGGGCACAACTCTATCAGGTTGACACCCACCAGATGAAAGCTTTTGATCTCAGAGGCTTCCGAGATTCCTGTGCTCTGCTGGAGGAGTGATGGAGGCAATTTTTGCCTCCCTGTCCTCCTTTTTTAATTTTTCCTCTAGATGGGCCTCTGAGCCTGTCTAGAGGAAGTGTGTTGCTGCGGACGGGGCCAGTGCTGGAGAGGCCATAGGATTTTGCGGATACCGGCCTCTCCTCTGCCTACCCAAATACCCCCTTTTAGACTTCTTAAAAAAATTTTTTTAAATTTAATTATTATAAACTACATATAAAAACTATAAAACACAAACATACAACTAAAATAAATCATAAAGTGCACCCCCCACCCACCTACGGACCAACTAATATACATCCATCCCCTTAATCAATTAAATTCTACATTCCAAAAATATAACATATCCTGACAAGGCATACTCCCCTTCCCCTTTATTAATACATAGTCTAATAATTGATTCCATATATCCATAAAATTCTTCTTCTTTAACTGTCCCTTTTTGCATTTGATACTACAAGTTAATTTATCATTTAGGGCTATATCCCAAATTTCTTATACCAATCAGTTATTAGAATAACATATTGTACTTTCTATTTCCTCACTATCATTAACTTAGCCGCAGTTAACAAGTTTACAATTAGTTCCTTCGTATTTTGGGCACAAGTGACTTTATCGATAACAATGCAAGTTTAGGACAGACCTCTAGATTAATACCAATAATTTCCGATATTTCTGTAAAAACCTCTCGCCAAAATTCCAGAACATTTTTACAACTCCACCACATATGAGCATATGTACCTATTTCCTGACCTATTCTATTTAATCTTACTGGAGTTAGGTACCATCTCCATATTCATTTATAGAAATTCTCCTTTATCTTAGTTGACATAACTTTCACAATCCGTCTCTCCCATATATTGTTCCAGCCCACCTTCAAGGTCACCTCTTCAAATTCATTATCCCATACTGTCTTAAGATGGTCATCTTGTTCCTCTGCTTTTTGAATCAATCTGTATAAATCCCTTGTTATACCTCTTGTAGACGCGTTCCCTTCTAAACCATCTCTAGACATAACAATCTTTTGGACTTCTATGAAGTCATCCAAGGTCACTTTTCCAACCTTGAAAACCAAGTGCCATGGTTCTTTTTGTGGTGATTGTGTGTGTGTGTGTGTGTGTGTGTGTGTGTGTGTGTAGCGATTGGATCTTGAAGTCCTCCCAAAGTCGTAGCAGTGGAGGAGGAATCCGAAAAATCCTACTTCCCTGGGATACTCTCCCAGGGAGGGACCATAGCATTGTACCCTTAATCATTTTACTTTTTGACTCTTTTTTGCTATCTTCTTTCTTCTGTATTCCAAAATTACTTTATGATACATATATATGTTCGCACATAATGCTTTCATCTTTTTTTATTGCTGTTTTTCCTGTAAAGGCCCTTGATTATACATTGTTCTAGGCATTTTGGCATATTTGATTTCTTCTCTGTAGACATAGCTGTTGAACTGACTTTGGGGTGGGATGTTGTAGCTTCTTTCTAGGTTCTCTCTTATCTTTGACCAGTGAGGTATGTAGTGCTTGCCATGAGACCTGGTGGACGGACGTGGATTTTGTTGCGCATTGGAATTAGGGCTTCTATGGCTGCTGTGTTCCTGGTGTAGGCAGTTGTGTGTTTCATAGATCATAGAGTTGGAAGGGGCCTGCCCCCTGCTCAATGCAGGAAATTAGAGGAGGGGTCTCCCATCAAAGTAATAACCAGGCCTGTGTTGGGCTGTGCATCCACTGAGTCATTCTTTTTCTCTCCCACCTCTCCTATTCTGCGATGGTTCTTAAGGTGGATTGGGAAATGGAACCACGATGTTAGGTATTGACTAGAACCTTGAGTCGCCAGATGTTGCTGGACTACAGCTCCCAGAATCCCTTGCCATTAGTCATGCTGGCTGGGTATGCTGAGAGCTGTAGGCCAGCAGCATCTGGGGACCCAAGGTTGGAGAGCCCTGGACTAGAACTTTCTGCTTCATGTGACTGGCACTTTTCTGCTATACTAATCACTTGTTAGTACCTGTTGAACCATTTGAATATACAGTAGGCTAAAAGGAAGCATGCTGTATTGATGTTAATGTGAAATAATGTTACAGATCTTTTGACTGGGAAAGTTAACATCATGTCAGCACAAGTTCATTTTGGATGATAAGTGGGTTATGATTCCTTTGTAGACGTGTAAGAGGGTGTATGAGATGTTGGCAAGTTGTGAGTTTTGGGTAACAAAAAAGCAAGGCTTTATTACATTTGCGACTGATTTATAGATGTAGCTCATATTCAGCACATAGAGACATTTATAAAGAAAAATAGAATCAATTCCAAGATCTATGACCCTAAGAACTCCTTTAGGTGTGCACAAAATGTTGGGTAGCAGACCTTTTGATGTTTTTCTTGACAATCAGCGCTGCAGTCCCCACATGGGGGACACTTGGCTCAACAATACTACAAGTGAGAAGGATCTTGGAATTGTGGTGGATCACAAACTGAATATGAGCCAGCAATGCGATGTGGCTGCAAAGAAGGGAAATGCTATTTTGGGCTGTATTAATAGAAGTATAGCTTCCAAACCGCGTGAAGTGATATTTCCCCTCTACTCAGCACTGGTTAGGCCTCATCTTGAGTACTGCGTCCAGTTCTGGGCACCTCACTTTAAGAAGGACATAGACAAACTGGAGAGGGTTCAGAGGAGGGCAACAAGGATGATAAAGGGACTGGAAACAAGGCCCTATGAGGAGAGACTGAAAGAACTGGGCATTTTTAGCCTTCAGAAGAGGAGACTGAGGGAAGATATGATCGCACTCTTCCAGTACTTGAAGGGATGTCACACAGAGGAGGGCCAGGATCTCTTCTCGATAATCCCAGTTTGCAGGACACGGAATAATGGGCTCAAGTTACAGGAACCTAGATTCCACCTCTAAACATCAGGAAAAATGTCCTGACTGTCAGAGCAATAAGACAATGGAATCAACTACCTAGGGAGGTGGTGGGCTCTCCCAATCTGGAGGCATTCAAGGTGCAGCTGGACAGACATCTGTCAGCGATGCTTTGACCTAGATTCCTGCATTGAGCAGGGGGTTGGACTCGATGGCCTTATAGGCCCCTTCTAACTCTACTTTTCTATGATTCTATACTGCATCTCAAACTGCCTGACACCACCACCACTCAGTTTCAGTAGTGGGATGTTAAATAAAATAGGGAGTGGTCAGGAAAAAAAAGTCACTACATACCAGACTTGACTGTGTGTGTAGAGGTAACCAGGCAGCCAGTATTCTGGGTCACAGCCTATCATTGCAATATTTTGTAGTGTTGCAATATTTTCTTTGAGTAATCAATTTGTCCTTCAATATTGCATTTACCTTTATTTCTCTCCAGCTCTATAACAAATGTTAAAATTGATTTCCTATAGCAGCAGATCTCTTAAGAAGCATTTGCTGAAGCAGTTTCTGAGTTTACTAACGTTCCTGGTAAATAACTTCTATTGGACTGAGGAAATTAATGTATGCATTTGGTTTGTAATGTGCTGTATGAAATTCACTTCAAGTATTTCAAATTAAATTTTTATGAATTTTGGGAAAAAAACCTTTTTTTGAGGGGGGGGGGTAATTTAAGACAAGTGTCTAGCCCTCATGTTTTCTTATCTGTTCTGTACAATGCCAGGGTTTGTATCTAACGGTAGCTTTGCCTTAGTGGAAGGTGCTTCCACTCACATAATTCAGGGCACCCATTCCCCCCCCCCCTGATGTCCCACTACCTATTTAAGCTCCCCATCCTCTCTGAAAAGCTGTTTCTGAAGTTTAGGGACCTTCTGGAACAGAATGGGATATGGCACAGAAGGATGCAGTGTGTGTGTGTGGGGGGGCAGTTGGCAGAAATTGGGTGCCCCAACTTGTGCAACAGAAGCACTTTCCACTAAGGCACAGCCAACGTTGGATACAGCCCTTAATTTTTAGCACTCTACAACAAAAACAGTCAATACTATTGTTACTCTAAATCAGCTGTCCCCGGAGCCCGAGTCCAGCCCTCCTGGAGTCCCAGTTTGTCCCCACTCTGTTCCCTAGATGGCCATGCCCCCCTTCCCCCCCGACCACTAAACATTTGGTGGCTTCCTGGCTTTTGGGCACCCCACCCCCCCCCGCATTCTAAAAGTTGAAATGCCTCTCCTAAATCTTAGTTTCTGGCCCTAGGAGCTTTAAACTAAAATATCCCAATATTTTTCATATTTTGGCCTATCCCTTTTGCCTTCAACCCTGCCCACCACTGAAATGCACCCCCCCCCCCCGCTTCTCTGAAATGGTGTTCGGCCCTCAGGCTGAAAGGGGTTCAACTCCCCTGCTCTAAACGAAGGGTTGTATCCAACTCTGCCCCTCTGCCAGTGGAATGGACACTGCTGGCGGAACAGATTACCCATCCCCCTGCAGCCCTCTCTGCACTTCCCAGATCTGCCCTGGAGGGTTGGGGGACCCTCCAGAGCAGATTTGGGATGTGTGCAGTGGGGAGAAGAGGAAGGGGAAGTTCTGTTACGTAAGTAGAAGTCTGCTTGCATGACATTGGATGGAACCCTAGCTGATTAGAATAATTTTTGCATTCGATATTTCACTTTTTTCCCCACCCCCTCTAGAAACATGCAGTTATAAGCAGTTTGGTTGTTATAAGCAACTCTCTTATAGCTTGGTAAACACACAGGTTGTTTTGCTACTGCCGCCTCTTCACATTCATAGTAAAGGCAGGCTAACGTTGGTGCACTGCTGTCAATAAGCCAATTGTGAATAAGGTAGAGATGCCCCTCCTCCATCATACGGCATGGATCAAAGTTGAGCAGCATGTGCCTGATTGTTCCAAGTAGAAAATAGTACTGTTTGAGTATAGTTTTAAGTCCACAAAAATCAAAGTGAAGATTTCTTCAAACATGCTTCTAGATGTCCTTTTTAATAATCAGGAAGTACATTTTAATTTTGTCAACATTGGATAGAAAAAGTGTACTCTGAGAGCCCTAACAGTTGCAAAGAGACTTATACTCCAAGCCTGGAAGGATAAACACCCACAACCTATTATTCAATGGACTGAAGATCTTACTGGTCTCCGCACATTCAGAGGATGATCTCCAAACTATCCTAAATGCTTTTGCAGAAGCATACGGAAAACTTGGTCTCTCACTTAACATCAAAAAAACCAAAGTGCTTCATCAGCAAGTGCAAGCTAACCCTTTGGTGATGCCATCTATCCAGCTTGGCGGGACAATACTGGAAAATGTCGATCATTTTCTCTATCTTGGCAGCTATCTTTCTGTTACAGCTAACATCGACAGTGAAATCCAGCATCGTCTGAGCTCCGCAAGTGCCGCGTTTTCTCGAATGAAACATAGAGTGTTCGAGGATCGGGATATTTGTAAGAAGACCAAAACACTGGTTTATGAAGCCATTGTATTACCAACTTTATTGTATGCCTGCGAAACATGGACTATCTATAAACGTCACCTCCAACTCCTTGAAAGATTTCATCAACGTTGCCTCCGGAAGATCCTGCGAATTACTTGGAAAGATAGGCGAACAAATGTCAGTGTACTGGAAGAAGCAAAGACTACTAGCATTGAAAAAATGATCCTTCAATGCCAACTTCAGTGGACCGGTCATGTTGTTCGAATGCCTGACTGCCGTCTCCCAAAGCAGTTACTTTATTCCCAACTCAAGGATGGAAAGCGGAATATCGGTGGTCAATATAAGAGGTTTAAAGATATTCTTAAGGCTAATCTAATCTAAAAAAATGCAATATAAACATAAAAAACGGGGAAGCACTAGCCCATGAACGATCTAACTGGAGGCTGGCCTTTCACAAAGGTTCTATGGACTTTGAAGAAGCCCGAGTGCAAGGTGAAAGGGAGAAACGTGCTAAGCGAAAAGCACGTCAAATGAATCCTTTACAAGACCATCTTCCATCTGGTAACCTGTGTCCTCACTGTGGGAAGCTGTGTGGATCTAGAATTGGCCTCCACAGTCACTTACGGACCCATCGCTAGAGTCTACACAATTTTCTTTAGAATTTTCCTCCTTTTAAAATCTCCTTTTTGTAAAAAAAAAAATATATATTTTTATCCTGGAAGACAATCTTACTCGGTCACGCGTGATCGCCTGACTGACTGGCTCTTGCTGCATTTGAAAGCTTATCTCACAGTGATCAATTTTGTCTGGATGCTTATTTAGACCTATGCTGTGCTTAAATTAACATGTATAGTTGAAACAGAAGTGTCAAAACTTTTATTTTCAAATTGGTCATGTGAAAAGTCATTGCAATTGGATATGCTTTTATTCCTGTTTTTCTTAGTTCTTGTTATCAGTGTTATTGTTTCCCCCCTCTTTAGTTTTGTTTTGTTATGATTGCATATAATTTTTTTAAAAAGGTATGATAAGGCACATACCCTTCTGTTTATTGTCTTGGTAGTATGCCCATTAATACTTCTGGAAATACATTGCTAGGCCGCTTTTATTATCCATTCTAATGCAATTATATTTCAAGTGCAGATAAATTCATACATATTAAATCTTTCTCCAATAGCCAAGTCACCTTCACTGATGTGAATTCTATAGCTCGCTATCTGGCCAGAATTGCCACATCTGCTGGATTATATGGATCTAATTTGCTGGAGCACACCGAGGTGAGAAGCAGTCTTGTGTATTTGATATTAAATCATAGAGTTGGAAGGGGCCATTTAGGCCATTGTGTTCAACCCCCAGCTCTGTGCAGGAATCCAGTTTAAAGCATTCCTGACAGATGGCTGCCCAGTCTTTCCTTGAATACCTCCAGTGATGGAGAGCCCACTACCTCCCTAGGAAGTTGATACCATTGTCTGAATGCTCTGACCATTATTGCCTGGAACTGAATTTTTTTCTATTTGATGAAGTCCTTAAATGTTGCAGAATTTCATTCATTGAGTAGTACAGTAATACCTTGGATTGCAAGTAACTTGGTTTGAGAGCGTTTTTCAAGACAAGCAAATTTTTAAATATTTATTTTAAAAAAATTGACTTGATATACAAGCGACATCTTGCAATACAAGTACCGTAGTACGGCTTAAATTAAAAATCTTTGTACAAATTTTTTGGGGGGAATTTTGTTTTGATATACAAGTGTTTTGGATTACAAGCATGTTTCCGGAACAAATTATGCTCTCATTCCAAGGCATGACTGTACTTATTTAATTCTACTTCTTCTAGTAATTAATATTTTCCTAAGGACTGTGTATGAGTTTTTGTTGCCATAATTAATAGTTCTATGTAACTTGTTAGATATTATATAAATAGAAACAATTTTCTCCGTTTCCAAAGATTGACCATTGGATGGAGTTCAGCACCACAAAGCTGTCAGCTCCCACTGATTTTGCTTTAGCAATTCAAGAGCTCAATAACTCCCTTTCTTTGAGAACCTACTTGGTTGGGAACTCCTTGAGCCTTGCAGATTTCAGTGTCTGGGCAGCACTAAAAGGTAAAAGAATATAGTAACATGCTAAAGTTGTTATGTCTTGATAACTGCACATTCATGTATTTCATTGGATCATGTGCAGTAGTTAGTTCATACAAGTGATGATGCCTTTGAAATTAAAATCCATGAAATTCCCTTCTTATTTTTGTCTATTTTTTCTTCTTTTTATCATGAGCGGTGTGATAGATGGTGTGGCATCTAATGTTCTTTCATTTTATTGCTTTAATATAATTGTTCTACACTGTTGCTTTTAGTAGTCATTCTGAAAGTACTCTTAGGGTTGAAGAGCAGAATATAAATACCTGTAAATAAAAACATATTTTGCATAAATAAAATACTACAACATATTGAATTATATCCATCATTTTCAGTCCATGAACGGAAGGAGTTCCCATTCATGGAAGGATACCTTCAAATCATGGAAGGACCCCTTCCAGGAATGTAAATCTCTTTTGTGTACGGTACTCTTTCCATTCACAGGGCAAAAATGTTGGATACAACCCATTAAATCCACAGATCCATTAAATCTGCAGATAATAATTCAAACAGCTTTTCCCATTGTGTCATCAACATTTTCTTTAGTGAAAAATCTTGTTAGGTTTTCTCTTTAACAGCATATGATGTCTTGGGAGACCTGTAGTCCTGAGTGAATACCGCCATTCTCTTCCCCCAGCCAATAAAATCAAAATCTAGAATTGTATTCTAGCAGTGATTTCCCTAATGTCTGATTTATTTATTTATTTATTTATTTATTTATTATATTTATACCCCGCCTTTTTTCCTGCAAGGAACCCAAGGTGGCTTACATAATCCTCATCCTCCTCTCCATTTTATCCTTACAACAACCCTGTGAGGTAGGTTAGGCTGAGAGTCAGTGACTGGCCCAAAGTCACCGAGTGAGTTTCATGGCTGAGCAGGGAATAGAACCCGGATCTCCCGAGTCCCAGTCCAACACTCTCACCACTACGCCACACTGGCTCTTATCCACTACGCCACACTGGCTGTTTCATAATTAAGCTGCAAACATTAATCTGTCTTTCTGTTTGGTGTGAATAATGTCAGTAATCTGTCTTGTTAAACTGTTTCCTAGTTTTTAATAAAACACATCTGTTTCCCAACAGGCAACAATGTCTGGCAAGAGCAGTTACTTCAGAATAATTGTCCAGTTCATGTAAAACGCTGGTACAACTTCCTCGAGGCACAAGGTGTTTTTCAGTCAGTAGGTTCCAGGTGGACTGTGGGAGGTGCTATTCCGAAGACTAAAGTGGTAAGCTTTTTGCTGATTGAGCTCTGGCACAAATTCTGTCAAAACTTCTGGCATCTATGTAAGACGGGATACAGCTGATTTTATCTCCAAAGTGCTGACCCAAAAAGGTCACAATGAGCTGCTGCATAACTGAGATGAATATGGATGTATAAGATCTGAATCAGCAAATGTAGTTTGCACAGCTCCTAAAGAAATAAGTGGGGGGGGGGGGGAGAAATAGGTTGAGAATTGGAATTAAAAGCTGGCTAATTACTCTGTGACTTTTTAGTTGGTCCTTACAGAAGGTGTTACATTAGTATGGTGTTTTTTTCTAGTGGACCAGCTGTTTTTGTCTTTATATACAGTGTAAACTATATAGGGTGTAATAGTCAATGTTCAGTAAAAATGAAGTTAAAGAAAGAAACATTCAATTTTGAAGTGAGCAGCTGAGATACAAGGTTTTAAGTGATATAAGAGAGCCACTCTAATAACCTTGTCCTGTTTCAATTTAATGGATCTGCTGGGTAACAGAAATATAACACTGTAGCCTAAGACATTGTACTTGTGCGGAGGTTAATACAGCCTATCTCAAATAATTATTTAGTAGTACAGCTGTTAGTCATTTTTCAGAATACATCTTCTGAATTCCCCTATCCAGTTTGAGGTTTAATAATTTAATTGTTGTTTTAATTTTAAGGCAGCAGAAAAGAAACAAGACATTGGAAAATTTGTTGAGCTCCCTGGTGCAGAGATGGGGAAGGTCATTGTTCGATTTCCTCCTGAGGCAAGCGGGTAAGGTGACATGTTCTGTAATGACTTTTAAACCCAGATTTCTTTCACAAAATGAAAGCTAATGGAATTAAAAGATGTTTTTCTTGCAATAATCATAAAGGCAGGAGATGTTAAAAATCAGGTTTTGTAAATTAAACGTTTGTTCTTTCTTTGCTGTGATTTTGTTTCTAGATACTTGCATATTGGTCATGCGAAAGCTGCTCTGTTGAATCAGCACTACCAGGTCAATTTCAAGGGTAAACTGATCATGAGGTTTGATGATACAAATCCAGAAAAAGAAAAAGAAGACTTTGAAAAGGTATCTGAAAGCTCGTCATTTATAATGTCGTTGCACATTAAATTATCTAGATACTTAATTATGGTTCTAATTGCTTAATTTCTACATACGGTAGTTCTTTTAATGGGGAAGGGGGAGAGAATACAAAGGATATAGTTACTTTGTATGGCATTCACACATGAACTTGCTGAAAAGCAGCTTGAGGAAAAATAATTTATCAATTGCCACAGACCATTTAAAATTATAACCTTAAACAATACTAGTTTCAAGAGCACTAATTTTTATATAACAAAAAGAACAATTTCCTAAGGAAATTCTAGCTCAGGATTAAAGCCTCCTGTCACTCTTTTTGCCATCTAGAACTCAAAAGCAAGTCTGCCTCTCCATTAATTGCTGCTGGGCCAAGGAGCAACTTTTCCATGGCATCATCCATGGAATCTATTTATATTATTACGTTTCTATCCTACCTTTCTTTCATGGGATTGAAGTTGGCATGCATGGAGTTCTCAGGCAATCTCCCATCCAGGCACTCAGCAGACCCAGACCAGTTTAGCTTTAGCAAGGTTGTTGCATCATGTGTCTTAAGAAAATGCTCAGAGACCATGGATACTGGGCTAATTGTGCAAGTCTTTCCCAGTCATTTGTCACCAGCGGACAGTTGGATGAGAAGGAGCGTGTGATTGGCCTTGCCCATGTGGTTTCAGCCTTTCAAATGTCACTGTGGTGATGTGGGATGAAAAGAAAGGCTTGTGCCACTGAAATAACATGAAAGAGACTTTGTATGGATGTATGTCACTTAGAATGCTGAGTATGAAATAACATTATTATAGAGCCTGAGTGAGGATAGTCTTCTTTAAAAATAAAATAAATAAAATAAATGGCCACATTGATAGATGAGTTCCTTGTTGACTCTCTCACCCCATTGTACATTTGTTAATAGTGCCTGGCCGTGCTTCTTATATTATGCAGAGGATCTTGTGCGTCACTACTTTCTGTTCTCCCACATTGTATGGGATACAACTTCTGTATCTTGTCTACTTGGGGATACCCAGTATTGAAAAATCCCTGATATAAGAAGCATATGAAACTTTCAGCCATCTTTTGGGTGAACATCATCTGCTTTTTCTCTAGGCGTCACTCATTCTTGAAGGTTCTGAGCTCAAAGTTGCATTTCTCAAATCAGTCACTACTCTTTCCTCATTTAGCTACAGTGCTTTGAAATTGCACACTGTGATCTAGAATTCCTTCATACACAAAATAGAATTTTCTTGTCTTCTGACAGATCAAGTGTTTGAAAAGCAAAAGAAATTTGATATAGGTGAGAACTGGATTTTGAAGCTCTTTTGTAAAGGATTTAAACTCCTCCCCCTATCCCCAGTATTAATATTAACAATAACACCAAGATATCAGCAAAAGGTTTCAACTCCCTGAGGCAGAGCATGTCTCGGATGAGAAAATATAAAACAGACTACCATCAATGATACAACTTGATACTAGTAGAGGAATATGTCAGTCTGACCTTTAAAAAATTATATTTGCAGGTTATCTTGGAAGATGTTGCAATGCTGCACATTAAGCCAGACCAATTTACATACACTTCTGATCATTTCGAAACGATAATGAAATATGCTGAGAAGCTTATTCAGGAAGGGAAGGCTTATGTAGATGACACGCCAGCGGAACAAATGAAAATGGAACGAGAGCAGAGAATAGAGTCCAAGCACAGAAATAACCGTAAGATGTTTTATCTAGCTTCCATCTCCTTTTGCTTAATTAATGTAATCTCTCTGAAACTTGTTAATTACCTCATCAATATAGAATTGCAGAGCATGCAGAAGCCTTCAGTTGCTGAGAGTGTGATTAAAAATGGCCTCATTAAGTCATTGTGTAATGCCTGAGTGCTCATCCCCTAGTAATAGCAAGTAGTGGCAAGTTATTTCTTAAGGAAAGTCAAGGGCTCACTAAAAAGGATCCTGAGATATGCTGAGAGGGGCACATGCTTTGCAAGCAGAAGGTCCCTGGTTTGGTCCCCAACATCTCTAGCTAAAAGGATCTTGGATTGTAGGGTTGGAAAAGAGGCTGTTGCCAGACAATAGTAGGTAGGTTGACTAATAATTTGATTAAATAAAATGGAGAGGAGGAAGATGATTATGTAAGCCACCTTGGGTTCCTTGCAGGAAAAAAGGCGGGCTATGATAATAAATCAATAAATCAATATAAATATAAGGCAGCTTCATATATCCATATATGAATTTGATGAACAAAGATCTCCAAGAAAACATTTGGTAAAGACTGCAAAAGTATGAAGCTTCTCAACCCTGATGTAATGGCTGGCATTTTTTAATTAGGTGTTGCCCTCATTTTCCTTTAATTTTCTGGCACATAATGCTTACCTATTCCTGACATGCTTGTCAAGAATCCGTGAGAAAAAGGCCACCTACAGAATCACAGGAAAGGGCCATTAAAATGTTGCATGGAAAAAATAAACTCGTTAGTTAAAAACTATTGCCAACATATGTGCTAGAGTTGTTATTAGATTTACATCTATTCTTAATTTTGATGATTCTAACATTTGGTAAATAATGTATCATGGCATTAGATCTGGGATGTTAAAGTCTGAACTTAATGTTTGCAATTTTAATAGCTGTTGAGAAGAACCTGCAAATGTGGGAGGAAATGAAAAAGGGAACGGAATATGGGCAGACATGCTGTCTACGAGCAAAGATTGACATGAGTAGCAATAATGGATGTATGAGGGACCCAACTCTTTATCGTTGCAAAAACCAACCACATCCACGTACTGGAAATAAGTACAAGTATGTGTTATATTGAGGAAGACCTTTCTTTCACTTTCTTAGATTGTTTTTGACTTTGTCTTCTCAGATAAGTGGGGACCCAGCCCAAAGTGCTCCCATCCAGTGCAGTTGGAGTCGGGTGATGGTGACTGAACTGGGGAGATTCTACGTGCATTTGGACTTAGAATCTCCCTAACTGAGTTGTTCACTTCCATAAGCAATTGAGCACTGTAGGAAAAAAAATGCTTTACACTTCTTATTTAATTAAATACATAAAGTGCTCTTCTTTCTTGCTTACTTTCTTTACCTTCCCCGCTATCACCATGTTGATGCCCTGGCTATAAGCATTGATTATGTAACTTTTAAAGGTCATTGAACACTTTGGCTAAATGGATCCTGCTTTTCCAGTCAGTATGAAAAATTAGTGCATATACATAAGACAAAGTATTTAATGACAGATTGCCCCAGTTGATTGCTGGTTTATTTCCTGCTGCACTGTGTGATAAATTTAGAGAAGAGACACTGAACTGATGTTTTTATTTTTGCCTGTGCAGAAATGCTTCAAAGCTAAAAATTACGAAGGAACCACTAGTATGTTTAGTTGTGCTTTGTCTGGTGACAAATCCAAAGTCATGGATTTTTTTCCCCCCACAGCAGCTTGCAGTCAAGGCAATGTAGTTTCATTCAAATGAAAACTCTGGACAGAGCTAGATATTACAAGGGTGGCTTCTGATTCCATATTTCCATCATAACACTAATGTGGGGTTGGGGGGACAACTTCCAGAGAGAATTAGTTGGCTGGAGAGGTCCCTCTTCCACCACCAATTTTCTCCTGAAAGTGCTCCCCTTCCCAGCATTTTAAAAACTTTTATCCTCAGCCAGGCTTCGAAACTGGAAGTGAGCTGGTGGGTGGTGGGGTGGGGCACACCACCTTGAACAGAGGGCGTTTCCCTGAGCAGGGGATGGCAGGCGTGTAAGAGGTTAAGCACCCCTCCCTCGTACTGATCCTTCCCTGCATGTGCTCCCCTGATCTCCATATTCCTGTGGCAGCTTAAAAATAAATAATTAAAAACCAACCAACATGGGATTGGGCCTATGCATTTGTGATTTGTCTGGTTCCACCCTCTGGAATGTTTGCTCAAAAGCAAACTTGCTTTATTAACTACTGTTTAACAACTAGAGTCGGACTAAATCCTCTGCTATAAATGAGCTAAAAAGAAAAGCCTTTCTACTTTCACTTTCTCTCTTTCTTTCTGGTATACCAATTCCTGGAATTAACTTGTTTCCATTCTTACACAATGGAAACAAAAACCCTTCTCATTTCAAAGAGAACACAGTAGTTACCATGACTACAATATAGGCTGTCTGAATACAATATACAGTAATACCTTGGATTGCAAGTAACTTGGTCTGAGAGCGTTTTGCAAGACAAGCAAAAATTTATAATAAATTTTGACTTGATAAACAAGCGACGTCTTGCAATACAAGTAGTGTAGGGATGTAACCGCTCACCTCAAGCGGGCGTAGCGGGCTGAAATCGGCCCCGCTCACGCCCGCCAGAGACTCGCTTTGATATAAGAGTGTTTTGGATTACAAGCATGGTTCCGGAACGAATTATGCTCTCAATCCAAGGTATTACTGTAGTGTTCTGTGCTTCTTTTGTTATAATGTGTACTACACATTATAACAAATGCTGCTTTAGATATCTCTTATTAAATTTATTAATGGTATGTGTAGTACTCAACATTTCCCAGGTGTAGATGAAGATTAATTATATGTCTGCTTATGTTTCAGCATTTACCCCACTTATGATTTTGCCTGCCCCATCGTTGACAGTATTGAAGGTGTCACCCATGCATTAAGAACAACAGAATACCATGACAGAGATGAGCAGTTCTACTGGATCATTGAAGCCTTGGAGATAAGGAAACCATATATCTGGGAATATAGTCGTTTAAACCTCAACAACACTGTGCTATCTAAAAGAAAGCTCACTTGGTTTGTTAATGAAGGGCTAGTGGATGGCTGGTACGTTAAGGAACTATCTAGGTGTTTATATAACTGCATATGTACAACATTATTTGCACACTTTTGCAGTGTAATCAATCTAGATATTTAAAAACAATTATTACTAAAAATATACTCAAAAAACAAGTCTGGACTGCATTTCTTCTCTCCTTTTATGTTAACATATATATTTGAAAACCCTGAAGAACTTACAGGCTTACAGCTTGCTAGGTATTGTGCCAGTATTATTATCCTTATTTTGTTAATATATTTTTAAAGGCTCTTCTTCAGGAATTTTATTCAGCTAAGGGCGCGATCTAATGCCCTCCGATTTCCAACCTCGGGAAGGCAGCCGGCAAAGTTCTTCCCATGCCGGCTGCGTGGGGGCAGGGCACGGGCTCGGCGTTCAGAGTCCCAGCTCCGAGGTCGCAGGACCTCTGATCTGCGGCTCCGATTAATCCTGTGGCACACAGACAATGTTGGGAGGCCATAGGATTGCGAGCTAAGATATCTTATTTAATTACCTTTCCTTAACCACCAGCATTCAGCTTTTCAAACCCATATCAATAGTGTTTGAAATTATTGGCTTGTTTTTTCAAAAAAAGTTTTGAAAGGCAATTCTCTAGTAGCCATGCTTGGAAGGCTGACCACAGAGGGCACAGCTGCTAGAGCAGGGCTCTCCCACTTGGGCTCCCAGATGTTGCTGGACTACAGCTCCCAGAATCCCTTGCCATTAGCCATGCTGTGCTAGCACATTAGCCTGTGCTAGAGCAACATCCCACACTTCCTAGGAAGCTTAGTAAAAACAGGTGCCATTTGTGTGCATTTTTAAAAAATTAAGTTTCCTAGTACACAGAGGGTGATTTTCATGGGTGTCATGGGGGTGGTGGTGGAGGGAAGGGAGGCCCTCTATGTGTGTAAGTGAGAGAGAGCGAGAGAGCACTTTTCATGTGTCTGGAAATTGCTGTTGCTTTCTGAAACACTCTTATAGATATATGTTGCAACATTTCCCATTAAAAGCCTGCTGTCCTGATCAGCCTGTGCTTATTTGATACTACTTTGTTCTCCGTGGGAAAAAAAACAAGAACTAAACAGGTGTTAAGAATTAACCAAAGTTAGATATCACAACTTTTGCAGCATAAAATAAGGGTGTGTAGGATGTTAACGGGTCAAGATAAAAAGAAAATTTTACTATCCTGCGTTCTGAGTTCATACAAGCCAATACATAATTTTCTTGAAACTGGCACATTTCTGCAATGTTAAACTAAGCACATTTTCCTTTTTGTTAGGGATGACCCAAGATTCCCAACTGTGCGTGGAGTCCTGAGGAGAGGCATGACGGTTGAAGGATTGAAACAGTTTATTGCTGCACAGGTAGGTGTTTGTATTTGCATCCTCCCTTACCTGCTACCACAGTGTCTTTGTAGATACAGTAATCTTTTATGGATTGTGGCATTTTCCAAGAACATCTAGAAAATCTTCTTCTTGTGGCCTTGATTGTTCAAATGTCTAGTCATGTAAAGTGAAAGTGATGTGTGAAATACTTTTTTTGATGAGGTTCTCAAAATCTCCCAATAATGTCTGGGGAAAATAGGTTGGTTACACTAGTAAACAATTATTTTGTCAGCTGTGCAAGTTGAAGACTGAAAAATAAAGCCAGGTGAAACTACTTGATGTGATGTATTGCTGAGCAGTTTGGGCGGGGACACTCCTTACCTTCTGAAAAATGTAATAACTTCTGTATTAGATTAGCAAGCAGAAGAAGCTAGGAGTAGATTCAGTGTTAAGAATGAAATCTGATTATACCAGTCCAAATAAATGTCTTGCAGAGCAGTCCTAGGTACCTCAGGTGTGTGCGTGTGCGATCCACAGTGGAGCCAGCACTGCATTCTAAGTCCTACCAGCTCACAGTGGCTAGGGTGGGAGGTGGTGGTGCCAGTTTTCTTTAAAGGTCCTAAGTATCTTATGGCCCCTGGGCCACCCTCCCAAGAACATAGTATTGCTCTTTTAGAGACATTCCTGTAGAACTGTTAAATTCTTTAAAAGTTGGTACAGCTTGTTAACATTGCGAAAAACTGCTGTATGCCACTCTGAGTCTATGAAATAGAATGGGATATAAATCAAATACATAAGATCAATTGATTAGTCAGTCTTTAATTCAGATACCATTGTATACTTGAAACTCCAACAGCACATACGGTAGTTAAAGAAGATCACCTCTATACTGCAACAGAAAAAGATTAATTTAAATTGATTCCTTTCCCCAAAGGGAAATATATGTATATTGCCAGACCTGTTTATTTTTGGAAAGAAGTAATGCTATGGAAAAGGATGGTTAGAGTAGAAATGACTTAATTCAAAATTCCCATACAAAACCATTAATTTATCTTTCTGTGCAATCTGACGGATTTTTCCAATTTGTTATGTCATGTGTGTTCTCTGGCTTTCTGTGCCTGAATAAACTTTATGGTTTAAGTTCTATTGTTATATACTGTCACAGTTCTATTAATAAAAAATTATAATAGAAAAAATGTGACAGTGAGGACAGAATCTGCCTACTGTCCCTGACAGTGGGTAGCTCAGCCTCTATAGCAAGGACCCATGGAATATGTCATGTTTCTGTGCCAGAGTCATGTCAGTTTCCCATAATACCCTGGTGCACAACATAGCATTGCTCATAGGCACTGCAGGAAATTTAAAATGACAACCAGACAACCATTGGTATAGGAGGGGGCCCACCCTGTCAGTGCCCCCTCAACCCAGGAGCCAGCCACGTTATGTGCATTTTATCTCTCCACAGGCATACACCAGGGATCCTTGCAATATATTAACCTTCGCTCCATATACAGTCATGCCTTGGATTGAGAGCATAATTCGTTCCGGAAACGTGCTTGTAATCCAAAACACTCTTATATCAAAACGAAATTCCCCCAAAAAATTTGTACAGAGATTTTTAATTTAAGCCGTACTACAGTACTTGTATTGCAAGACGTCACTTGTATATCAAGTAAAAATAAAATAAAATAAAAATTTAAAATTTGCTTGTCTTGCAAAACGCTCTCAAACCAAGTTGCTTGCAATCCAAGGTATTACTGTATACCATGCCGTTTTGCTAGTTATTAATGTAGCTCTTCTCATATGCAGATCGATTTACAGTTCTTGTGTTTGGCTGACAAACCTACATTTCATAATGCACACTAGTGAAGGAAAATATATGTTAACTCATTATCAAGTATATACAATGCTGCATTGAATGCCAGTCATCAAGATTTAATGCCATTTCTTCTTCTTTTTTCTAATACGTTTTACAGGGTTCCTCTCGATCAGTTGTAAACATGGAGTGGGATAAAATTTGGTCATTTAACAAAAAGGTACATGCTCCTCCATTGTGATCTGATGATGTTTTGGTTGACACCTGCTCTCTTGTGCTGGTAGTGAATCCAGCATTCTTTGGAATGCTCGTCAAAGGCTAGTGAATGCAGTATGTTGCATCATCTGGCTCATTTTCAGGAAAATGGAATGTCCTGTCTTGCTAACAAGGCCTAACACTAATCTTACTTACTTTTTGCCAAACTGATATTGGATTGTTGTTCTTGGATTGTGTGGGAAGGTAATGGTATTTTGCTGATGTAAAAACTGATATGAAAACTCTGCATTTCATTTTTCTGCTTTCAAGCTGCGAGCTATCTGTAAGAAGGTATTCCTTAATGCTTTTTCTGCCTTAGCATATAGCTTACAGTATTGTAAGCATACATAGCATAAGCCATCACTATGCAGCTTCTCATAGCACAACCATGTTTGCTTACATAACAAGAGCTGTGTATATCCATCTTAAAATGCATTATTCCTATTCTAAAAAGGAAGTAATAAAGAATCTGAGTATTGATTTCTCAGCGGAGAAGAGACCATCACTTCGAGTTATGATGCTGGCCATACTGATCTTCTGCAGTGTACTGAAGGTTTTAACATTTTCTCTCTAACACAACCAATAAAGCTCTACTGATGTTCCTCAGTTGAAGGTCAAATAAGGAATACTGCATCTTGACATGGTTAGTTGCTTTTTGGCAGCAGATGCTTGGACACTATAATAAGGCGAACTGTTAGTGTCTGTCTGCACAACACCGTGGCTGTTCCTATTTTTTTTAACTTGTGTCTGGATTTTTGCTTCTTTTCAAAGAGGCTCTCCCCAGATTTGAGTGTTTGCTTGCCTGGCATGTGTCTTGTAATCTCCTATAGCCTTTTTTATTTGTTCTCTTCATTTATGCGAGGGATTATCAATTGGCTCTTTCTGTTGCTGCATAGATTGACTTTTTTGTACGTGTAATAAATTTACAAAACACCATAGTTTTACATTTAAGCTGTTGGACAGCTCACTTCTTGGCATTGTATACTGCCCTATATAATGCATTCTCATTGGGGCAAGAGTGAAAATGAAGGTGTTGAATTGCTCTGTAGCACAAGTATTAGCCATCAAGATAGCAAAATGAATGGGTCAGTAGCAGCACTACCAAAATCAAATTTTAACTATGAGATTATGCAAGGACACTCAAAGAATCCCTTTTCGTCAGTGCAGTAAACAAACTGCTGGTCTGCTATGGGCCAGTTAAGGATTGTTTTCTTGCAGAGACTGCAGATAAGAGAAGCATTTATACCTCTGCCCACTCACTAAAAAAAGTGACATGTCAGTTGCTGATACATAGATCTCATCCAGGGGCAAATTCCTGAATTCAGACTCACTCTGTAGTGCATGGATTAACGTGTCAGCAGTTTGTGCATATTTCTAATGGGTTGGCAGAGGCAAGAGTGATGCTTGTCTCAAGTACTTTTAAGAATTTAATATCTATATCAGCCGTGAGTGAACGAGTGCTTCTGTTTTTTTATAAGGGAATTCAGGTGTGAAACGTACTTTAGTAATTTTTTCTTGTTTAGCCAATTACTAGGGTAGAAAGTTGGGAATATAGGATATATCCTTAAAAGTAATGGTTTTCACACAGAATTTTTAAAAGGAAATCTTTGACTTCCTCCTCCGGTTTCTCTGGCAGCTAAGCTAGTGTTTTATAGGTGTGTGCATTGTTTCTTGCCTTAGATTTCCCTTTTTAAATTGTGTACTAGTCTTAATACCTCCAAATAGTATGAAGTAGCAATGCATTTCAAGAAAGATGGAAAAGCCAAAACCAGTAAAGTGATTGGTGTGGTAAGAACAAAAACAAAATTGCTGGAAGAGGCTGTGCTTGAATATTAAGTAGGGTACCAAACTAGTTTGGCAAGGATGCCAAAGAGGAGAGGCTGTTCTTGAGTTCAGTGCTGTGATGTTGCCTTATTATAGTGATCTAATGCTGTTGTATTTAAATCATGCTAGAAAACATACTCACAGAAAATCTCTGGATTGATTAATAAGAGAAGGAAAATAATGGCATTGTTCCTTGTGTAAATAAAGAACAAATCCCACCAGTGTGTTTAAAATTGAGGGTGGCTTCGAGTGTGACATTTGGCACTTACAAGATCACTTATTGAAATGTCTTGCTTAATTGCATATAGAACAATATTATATCAGAGCTGCTTCCATTAAATCTGCAAAGAGCATTCCACAGAAATATCAGATCCTGCTCATGGTTCGTTCTCAGAAAAAGTTACATTGGCATTGATTTAATGTTTATATGTAGATGTGCTTGTTTCAGAAAATGATCCCATGAGTGCCAAAAGAGTCTCAGATCCTAAATACCCCCCTGCAGATAATTATACAATAAGGCTGCAATCCTGTACACACTTACCTGGGAATAAGCCCCATTGCAACTCAATGGGGTTTACTTCTGAGTATACATGCATGGGATTACACTGTTAAGACTTGTGCTAAACTTAGAATTTACCTGTAGTCCTCCACACAGGTATGCATATGCAAATTCAGTTGAGATTACTGGGATATCACTTACCCTCCTAAACTTATAATATTGATGTTCAATTTTAGATGATTTCTAAAGCTGATTACCGATTTTGCTACATCTCCCTTTTTTAAAGGACCAGGTGCATAAACCCTTCTCAGGCTAAGCACCAACACCTAAAAACCTTAGGGGAGGGTCTAATAAAACCTTTCTCCTACCTATGAGGAAAAAGATCAATAACATCTCTTAAGAATCTATTTTGAATATATTATTCTGTGGGTACAAAGGTGTGTGTGTGTGTGTGTGTGTGTGTGTAGGCCCAACAGCAATGCAGGTTAATAATGCCAAGCTGACACGTAGGATTTGGGTAGATAACAAAATAAAAATAAGTTTATTTTAGTTCACAAAGTCTTAGTTCAAGAAGATAACTTTATTCCTGCCTATACCAAACACTGTAATTCTTTTAAGGCCCTATAACTCTAAATTCTTTCCTTCTTCAAACAAGCACCAATCTCTCTCAAAACTCCTTACAGACTAGACAAGAATATCTGTAAGAATCACTGTAAGAAGACTGTAAAACCTCTCTGACATCACTCACACACTCCTTATATACTCCTCCTCCCACCCTTTCTAAGACATCGCAAACCACACCCACTCAGTTCAACCTTCTATTCTCACTAAACATACTAACGCAGACATACACCAGGGAACTGAATTGTGGGGTTACGCCACAGTGTCTGCTTTTCAAATAAAGTTTGGGGGTTTAGGGGGGTTGAGAAAGGTCAGGAGAATTGCTCAAGAATTACTCTGTTTGACTTTATATTTTTGTGTTGGTTTTGCTGTTACAATTTAGATTGAAGCAAAATTTAGTTGCAATTGAAGATGCAGTAACACAAAGAATACCAGTTAATATTCCTAAATGATACTTTTAAGTTCACTTAACTCTGACTTTTGTCTGTTCTGGGAGCACTGAATAGTTGAAATCTTCCTTTGATTCTTCTTGGTATTTAGGTTATAGATCCAGTGGCACCTCGGTTCACTGCTTTGCTGAAGGATGATGCAATCACAGTGAACATTCCTGAAGCTCAAGAAGAGATGAAAGAAGTAGCAAAACATCCAAAGGTTTGCTAATTAGTTGTTTTAGCTGAAGAAATACTGTAATGCAGAATGTTGAAACTGAGAGCTAGTGTAGATCTTCCAAGTTTTGTCTGAAATGTTTGTTACAGTCTGGAATAATTGTAACAAAGAGAAGAGAAAGGAAAGTTAGCGTGTCTGGATATATAAGTTGTACAGATGGCAGAGCTAATAAAGGATAGGATGGGGTTAAAAGTTGACATGATATGCTTTTCAGGAAGGAAAGAGCCCATTAAAAGTAGGACTGTCTCTTTCCACCCCATCCCAGACCATTAACACAGTGATTATACTGCAGTGTGAGCTATGTGTATTGGTGTTCTGGGTAGTAGGGTTTATGGACCTTCCCAGGGGCTGTCCAAGGCACCTGAAGTTGGTGCCTAAGGTAAACAAAACTCCTGGATCTTCCCCTTCTTGTAGTAAAAGATGTGTATTGAGGAGAGGAAGGAATCTTCTGAGGAAGGGAGGCAGGTGAAGACAACATCAGGCTCCTGCTCCAGTAGGACTGGCTTCTCACCCACAGGGTTACTGTCACCAACTGCTCTGTGGGTTGGAATCCAAGAGAGAAAGGGGGAGGCAGGTGAAGTCAACACCAGCATCTGCTCCAGCAGTTTTGGTTTTTAAGTGTATGGTTTTTAATATATCCATGCATTTTATATGTTGTGAGCCTCTTTAAGGATAGTCCAGTAGTTATAAATGTACTAAATAAAAATATATTGTAAATTAAATAACTGGAAACTCTTTCTTATCATGGTATTGCTAAAGTTTGACAGTCAGATGGTGAGTGTCAGACATTTTTCTTTGCCTCTATCAGGAAACTGCTCTATCTCTTAAGTAGTTTTGACGTTTGCAATTCTCTCAAAGCTTCTTGCTCAGAACTTTTCTCCTGTCTATTATCATAAAGAAGAATTAAAACAAATTCTCAGTCTACATTTTCTCTTATGGAGAGACACAAATATTGGATTGAATTGGGTAGAGTCACAGCTTTTTAGTAATGTTGCACTTGTAAGTTATTGTTTTTATTATACTGAAAATGCTTTTCTATAGCTTTGATCGTGTTCAGATTAATGCTTAGTGTTTTGAAATAACTATTTTTAGGGCACAATCCTATGTTTGGCTATGAAAAAGTCTTACAACCCCCAGCTTTCCCCAGCAAGCCATGCTGGCTGGGGAATGCTGAGAGCTGTAGGACATTTTTCTATCGGAACATTGCACCCTCCGTTGTTTAAACCATCTCTTTGTAATCTAAAGAAGACAGAATGGAATATTCTTTAGGAGGAAGTTATTCACATTAATGCCAAACATCCCAGCCACACTCAGCCTTTCCACATTATTCCAGATTATTCTGGAATAATGTGATTATTCTGTTGTATATTATTCTGTTTGATCTGTGATTGATTATTCTGCTGTAATCTGTGTAAAATAAACACTTAACAAAGCAACTGGGGGTTAGCTCCTTATCCTTTTCCATGTTAACTTGCAGAACACCGAAGTTGGCTTGAAGCCTGTATGGTACAGTCCCAAAGTGCTTATTGAAGGAGCAGATGCAGAGACATTGACAGAAGGAGAGATGGTTACATTTATTAACTGGGGCAACATAATCATCACCAAAATACACAAGTAGGTTGCTGGATCTTGAAACAGGTTGGGATCTTGGATTTTATCCTTTAATGTTGCATTTGGAATATCAGACTTCTGGTTTCTTAAATACTGAAGAAAAGTATGTAATGGGTTGGATTGTAACAACTGCAAGCACAGTTCCAATATCTATCCCCCCTGTAGCCTCCTGCACTCCCACCTCCAAAGCTGCTCTTGAGGCTGAAGAATTTTTTGGGAACAGCATGGAATGTGGTGTAGGGTACTGCAGCTAGGGGTCGGGGTTTGCAGAAATTGCAAGGAGTCAGAAGTGCTATCTACTCACATAACTGTAGAGTTTTAGACTTCTCTGAATCTTGAAAAGTAACCTGCACGTCAGTAATACATCCTTGGTATGATTTCAGTAATTTCTTTGCAAAACACACACACACACATAACCACAATGTCTATTCTGCTTCTTTGTAGGAATTCCACTGGGAAAATCACATCCATTGATGGTAAGCTGAATTTGGAGAATAAGGACTACAAAAAAACTGCTAAGATTACCTGGCTAGCAGAAACCCCTCATGCTCTTCCCATCCCAACTGTCTGTGTCAACTATGAGCACTTGATCACGAAACCTGTCCTAGGCAAGGAGGAAGACTTCAAGCAGTATGTCAACAGAAATAGCAAGGTAGCCTGCAGCAAGCCACCTGTTTTTTAATTAATAATTATTGCATATTTTATCCCACCCTTCTCCAAGGAGCACAGGGTGGCATACCAATACTCCACCTTCCCTTTCAGCCTCACAATAGCCCTAAGAGAAAGCTGAGGCTGGGTGATACTGACTGGCCCTCAAGCTGACCCACTAAGCTTTGTAGCTGAGTGGAAATTTGAACTCAAGGTCTCCCTGGTCAAAGTCCAACACTCTAGCTCAGCCCTCTAGATGTTTGTGGTGCCCTCCAGATGTTTTGGACTACAACTCTCATCATGCTTGACTATGGGCCATGTCTGGGGCTGATGGGAGTTGTAGTTCAAGGCATCTGGAGAACACCATGTTGGGGAAGTCTGCTCTAACCACTATACCATATTGGCTGTAAACCTGCTCTTCCTTCATTTTTCATGCTGGGTCTCCAAATGAGCGGCCGTACTGTGAACTGAGGATTTTTAATATTCACTGTGTGGTGTGTCTTTTTGCCTGCATTAACTTTAGCCTTTCAATGCAGCTACAGTAATATGTTACTATGCAGTAAATTGTTACTATAGTTAGTATGCTACACGGCATATGTTGTTCTTAGGAAGTCATGCTGACTTGCCTTTTAACTGTTTTTACAGCAAGAAGAATTGATGTTAGGTGATCCTTGTCTTAAAGATTTGAAAAAAGGAGACATCGTACAGCTTCAGAGAAGAGGCTTTTATATTTGTGATCAGCCATATGAGCCCATTAGGTAAGCAGCTGGAAACTCGTTCCTTTTGTTTTTCTATTCAAGATGTTATGTAGCAGATTTGGAAAAGCTTGATATAGTGATTTAATAGTTTCACAGCACTAAACTTCTGAAGTGAAATTAACTTATTTATATTCATGCTATAAACATTCCTGTTAAACTGGCCAGCAGTCTGTGCAAATTTACAATTCCAGGCTTGTGGACTGCACCTTGCTAAATTGTATCAATTGTTTTGTATCATATTGTATCATATTGACCAAAAGGGGTGGGGTGGGGAAATTAGTGTAGCTCTAGTGCTGGGGTAGACAACCTTTTTGGCCTGTGGGCACATTGGGCACAACCATAAAATTGCTGCCATGGGTGGGCATGGCTAGTCACAAAGGACAAGTATCTTGCTCAGAGGCATTCATGGGAAATTAAGATGGCAGCAGATAGAGGATCCCACTTCACTTTAAAGCAAGCTCAGCTTCCAGTAAGAGAATATAAAGATATTTTTAAAATAAAAAGTGGGAAGAGTAGGGTGTCTCGGTGGGCACCAAGGAAGGTGTCTGGGGGCACATTGGTGCCCAGGGCCACCATGTTGCCTACCCTTGCTCTAGTGCATTCTTTTTAACAAAAATAGTTGAAAAGTAGGCAGCCTCTTCCTGGGGAAACCACCTAAGACTTCGGAATTTTCTCTGTTGTAGATTATGCTGGGAACAAATGGTTAGCCATGCTTATTATTTACCTAAACTCCATTTTGGTCTAGTATTGCTGCACTGAATTTTAATTAGGCTTGATTTTTCACTGCAGAAGTTGCAATTTTGGAGTGTGTGAAAGATTTGGAAGAAAATCCCTACCTTCCATTCTTCTGCACATTTTTTTTATCCCACACCAATTCACAGCAGTTGTTCCCTCAGTTTGCTGGAGGAACTGGGAATGCATCCTTGTTTCCTCAGGTAACTGGGCCAACACTCTCTACTATGTCATATTGTGCTGGTGGTTTCATCACCCTTCAGGGCTCTGAGGCAAAACTTTTATCCTTATCCTGTTCTAGGCACATATTGCTGCGTATGACTAATTTGGGCAGCATATGGATGGGGTGAAAGAAATGCAGTACAGAGGGATGACTGCACATTTTCTGAATGCAGATAATCATCCATCTGTACTTTATAAGTTTCAACTGAATATATGTTTTTATCCATATTCTGCTCCAATTGCTTAACTAAGCATGACTGGGTTGAGACAAAGGAGTGTCAGCTCACCTGCCTTGGCAATGAAGACAAGTTCCCTTTTCTTCTATCTCCTCTGTTCCTTCTTTTCACAAGGGTGTGCGAAAAATCACCATAAACAGGGTGGTCATGGTGATAAAAATCACCAATAAATGTTTTATTGCAGTTGAAAAGGTTTGTGAACATCTCTCAGATACTATATTTTGTTAGACAGATACCATTAGGAGAGCAGGAAAAATACAAACAGGTACAAAAATTACTGTTGAATCAAATCAAGGGTCGGGAACGTGTGGCCTTCCAGATGTTCGACTGCAACTCCCATCATCCCTCACTATTGGCTATGCTGGCTGATGGGAGTTGCAGTCCACCAACATCTGGAGGGTCTCACATTCCCCACCCTTGAATTTAATAATTGGTTTGGCCAATTGGGCTTTCTTTCTTTCTTCCTCTTTAAGTCTGCAACAGTATTTGTGAAATTTCCCCCCTCTTAATTCCTTTGGGAAAGTTATATGTAGCTGATTACTGTTCTTTTGATATGGATGAAGTTGCTATCAGATTGATGAGAACTATGGATACTTTTAAGGCTGCAATGCTGTTCCCATTTACTTGTGAGTAAGTCCTATTAACTTGGTGTGACTTACTACTAAATATGCATAGGATTAGGTTATACAGCCCATTGACTTCAGCTGGGAATTAAGCCCATATTTCCCTTTGGGAGTTGCGTGCTTGATTTTTATAGGTGTTCACATTTTCTGTATTATTCCAGAGAAAGTCATGAAGAAAATCCACTGACTAAGTCTGTGTTTGTAGCCCATACAGCTGTAAAGAAGCTCCATGCATTTTGATTTATATCCCTGATGGGCATACAAAAGAAATGCCAACATCTGGATCTAAGGAGAAGACCAAGGCAGAAACGGCAAAGAAAGAGGTAAAGAAATCCAGTTTATCTGGATTGTTAGTCAAGAGGGATATCCTGGGATGCTAGGCAGTGTTGCTTGGATAATTGAAATTGAACTGAAATTAACAAAATACAATTCAGCAGAGACAAACAGTTCTGTATTTGAGGGATGTGGGAATCAAATGCCGATGGGGGATACCTGGTTTGGCAACAGTACATGTGAAAAGGATCCCAGGATTGTAGTCTATCACAAGCTGAAGATCAGTCAGCAAACAATGTGATGCATCTACAAAAAAGATGAATGCAATTTTAGGCTGCATTAATAGAACCACAGTTTCGAATACATGAAAAGTAATTCTTCTACTTTATGCTGCATTAGTCCAATCTCATCTGAAGTACTGTGTCCAGTTTAGGGCATTGCATTTTTAAGAAGGGTATAAAGAGTTTGGGATGGGTTCAGAGGCAGACAATGAGGATGGACAGGGATATGTAAAACAAGTTCTATGACAAAAGGTTGAAGGATTTAACCTGGAGAAGAAAAGACTGATATCACTTTTCAAATACCTGGAGGTCTATCACATAGAAGACAGCAAAGACTTGTTTTCTGCTGCCCAAGAGGGCAGGAGTAATCTAATGATCTTAAGTTACAGGAAGGGAGACTTTGATTTAGGATAAACTTCTTGACGGTAAGAGCAGCTAGACAATGAAATTAATTGTTGGGGGCAGGGGGTGCTCTTCACTCGAGGTCTTCAAGGTGGCCACCTGTTGGGATGCTCTGAATTTCCTGCATCAAGCAGGATGTTGGACAAAAATGGTCTACAATGCCTCTTCCAGCTCTTCGATGCTATAATCCCATATTCTCACAAATTCCTAGACCAGACCTTGAACAAATTATTGCTGTCCCTTACTCCCACCTTAAGTTCCACATTTATATGCAGAATGGGGGAAAAGGTAAAAATTAGTTTATAAAGCCCTGTGGGATTCTTCTAATTAAAAAGGTTGAAATAGCCTAAGATCTACTTTTAGAACAATTATAGTTGGTATATGTGGAGAAAGCCAACCTAAAAACCCTTTCTGACACACACACACTCACCAAGGAGGGGGGAAGGAGACCCAGGGGGGGGGAGACAGCCAGTCTCCACAGAGACCAAAGGGGACAAACAACATCTGCATAGAATCACCCCAGGGGGGAAGGCAGGAAGCATCCCCAGGTTCGTCAATGCTCTCGTATATCAGCCCCATCTACATAAGACTTGAATGCCTTGCCAGAGCAGACACTTCGGCACCCATAAGAAAGGGCCATTCAACACCACAGGATGGGACCATTAAGCAAGTGGCTTCAAAGGGGTTACCGGTTACCACAGGGGGAAGGTGGTAACCCACCTGATTGGCCGCCCACCTGAGGAGGGTGGCAACCCACCTGATTGGCCACCCACCTGAGGAGGGTGGCAACCCACCTGATTGGCCGCCCACCTGAGGAGGGTGGCAACCCACCTGATTGCAGAGGGAAGGGCTACCTGAAACCCAAGGTATAAAACACCCTGCGCAAGGGAACTGAGTTGTTGGACCTGATCAGCAATCTTGCCCCATGCTTGGGGTAAGGGACGAAGGGATCGGCAACCCCGGGTAGCAGCACCCGGCGTGCTCCAGCTAGCTGAAATCACTGGCCGCTTGGGTTGACCGGACCCCCGGGAAACCAAGCTGAAATCACTGGCCGCTTGGGTTGACCGGACCCCCGGGAAACCAAGCTGAAATCACTCACGAGCCGCTTGGGTAGATCGGACCTCCGCCGGGAACCCAGCTAGCCGCTTGGGTAGACCGGACCTCCGCCGGGAACCCAGCTAGCAGCATGCGGTTGACCGGGCCTCTGCTGGAGCCCAAGCTGAACTAACTAGCTGAGAGCCCTGAAATCACGGTGTCCTTGAGACCTCTTGCTTGCTACTTTGTACCGTACTGATAAGCTGTATTGCTGGCGTGTGTCTGGGTTGGTGAAGGTAATTTTGTAAATAAACTTGTTTTATAAAAGATACTTTTGTGGCTATAAGTTATCCCTTTGTTCTGGGCTAAGGGTGATAGTCGCTGGGGGACCTCGGAGAAGGCCCGCCCCCAGGACTCGCTACCCCCTTAGCATTGAACCCACGCAGAAGACCAGGTTGTCGGTCTTCCACTTGGTGGCAGAGGTGGGATAACTTATTAGCTCAGAATATCTCCCAGACCCAAAGTAGCAAGAGCCTAAGGATCACCATGGGCGACCCAGAGCCTGACGAAGCGACTGGGGGAGCCGAGCCACGGCGGCCCCTGCCCGCAACCCCCATCACCCCGGGGTTGGCGGCGCTGATCCGGCAGACGGAGCTGCAGAGGGAGCTGCTGGCAAGTCTGGGCCCGGGTGCCCGACCCAGGGGCCGCCCTATCCCAGTTCCGACAGATGGGAGAGAGGATGCGGTGACCGAGGACCCCGCTCCCCTGGAGCCCCTGGAGCCCCTCGAGCTTCCCTCGGAATGGATGGCACACGAGCGGGAGAGGATGGCCCACGAGCGCGAAATGATCCGGATGCAGATGGAGCTGGCCAAGATGCAGCTTGAGGCGGGGAAAACTCCCCCGACTGTCCCCTCCGCTCCTTCCCCTCTGTCGTGGGACCGCAAGGCGTTCCCCTACTACAAGCCAGGGCAGGATGTCCTGATGTTTTTCTACATTTTTGAAATGGCGTGCCAGGAGCAGCGGGTCCCCGACCACTTGCGGTTGTCCGCCCTGCGAACCCAGGTCAGTGGGGACCTGGCTGACCTCCTCGGGGCTCATCTGCGGAAGACCCCGGCAGGCTACGAGGCGTTCAAGGCAGCGGTCAGGCAACACTTCGCCCTCTCCGCCGAACATTGCCGGCGAAGATTTCGAGAGGGTAGACCTTCCCCTGGGACCACCCACGTGGCATGGGCAGTCCAGGTGATGCACGTCTGCGAGTCCTGGGTGGAGGCTTCCCGGGCCTCCACCCTGAAGGAAGTTGTCGAGCTGTTCGCCATGGAGCAGTTCTTCACCACCATCCCGAAAGAGCTGGCCGCTGTCGTGAGGGATCAGAAGCCCCGTACCTGTGAGGCGGCGGGGATCATGGCCGACGAGATGGGGCTATACCGGACGGCCCCATCCACCAAGGGAAGTTCCGCAGCCGTGGCCGAGAAGAACCCGGAGCCGGAAAAGGGCCTGCCCCGACGGCGCGGGGAGGCCCCTCGGATCAAGGGGAACCAAAACCCTCGGTCTGGGGCCTGCTTCCACTGTAACGAGATGGGACACCTGCGGCGGGATTGCCCCAAGCTCCAACCCAAGAACCGGGATGCCCGTCCCTCGCCGAAGAAAGCAGGACGCGTCGCGGGTGCTGCAGCCGCTCAGGACGACAACAGCGACGACGAGCGACGGTCGGTCCTCTCCCTCCATGCAAGCATCCCCGAGGACCGCGGTGCCGAGGAGGACCTCCAGGAGTGGGA
Source organism: Shinisaurus crocodilurus (assembly GCA_021292165.1). Classification (NCBI taxonomy): domain Eukaryota; kingdom Metazoa; phylum Chordata; class Lepidosauria; order Squamata; family Shinisauridae; genus Shinisaurus; species Shinisaurus crocodilurus. The sequence goes on along the minus strand of CM037879.1, from coordinate 42,652,566 downwards.
TTCCTACCGTCCTGAACCCCGTGCATCGCTGTATCGCATCGCCTCCCCGGACCAGCTGAGATGGAGCCGCAAGCAATTCTGTGAGTCCATCTATATCAATAATGTTCCCAGGGTGGGGTATAGGGACACTGGGGCAGATGTAACGGCTCTGCCCCGGGACCGCGTAGAGAGGTCCCAACTTTTGTCAGGACGTACGTGTACGATCAAACCCTATAACTCCCCCGACATCACCGTCCCCATCGCCCGGGTCCGGATCAAGTACCAGGGGTGGGAAGGAGAGATGGACGTAATCATCCATCGCCAAAAGGAGTGGGGCATCATCATCGGGAACGACCTCGCGTTCCGGGTGGCCAAAGCTAAGATGGGGGTCGTCACCCGGGGACAGGCAAGGCGAGGGGGGCCGCCCGTAACCGCACCGGTCCCAAAGCCTAAGCCCGTGCCCCCTCCACCACCTGGGGTGACCCCATCCCCTGCGGGGCACCCCGGGGAAAACCAGGCCATAGCGGAGCCCCCGAAGAATGAAGGGTTTGCTCAGATGGCTAAAGACTTTGGGACACAAGCCCAATTCAAGGAAGCCCAGCGACTGGACCCGTCCTTGCGAGAGTGTCGCGCTCTGGCCAACCAAGACCCCGGGGTATCCCTTGCCACGGAAAGATTTGTCTGGGACAATGGAACTTTGTACCGGGAGTTCGAGCCAAAGGGGGAAGTGGCACCGGGGCGCAAGCAGAGGCAACTGGTGGTTCCCCAACGGTACCGCTGCGCCGTGTTGCACCTCGCCCACGACGTGGCATGGGGAGGACACCTGGGGCAAAAGCGGACCCAAGCTCGAATTACAGAGGGGTTCTACTGGCCCATGATCGCCTCCGACATTAAGGCTTACTGTCGGTCCTGCGATGTGTGCCAGCGAGTGGGACACAATCGCGATCACCCAAGAGCTCCCCTTCAGCCTTTTCCGGTGGTGGGGATCCCTTTTGAACGGATTGCTATGGACATAGTGGGTCCCCTGAACCCGCCCACCAAGACGGGGAAAAAGTTTGTACTGACGGTAGTGGACTTTGCCACCCACTACGCGGAGGCTTTTGCGCTCGCCTCCATCTCTGCAGCCAGCCTGGCTAAGACTCTGCTCTCTCTCTTTGCCCGCTTAGGAATGCCCCGCACAGTCGTGTCGGACTGCGGCACCGGGTTCATGTCTAAACTGTTCCAGAAGATGTGGGACCTGGGGGGGGGTTGACCATGTAACTTCGGTGCCTTACCACCACGAGACCAACGGACTGGTTGAACGCTTCAACCAGACTTTGGGGAAAATGATCCGGGCGTACGCTAGCCGTCACCCGGGAACTTGGGACCAAGCCCTACCCTACCTCCTCTTTGCCTACCGAGATGCTCCGCAGGAAAGCCTCGGGTTTTCCCTGAATGAACTGATGTTTGGCAGAGAACTACGGGGGCCCTTGGCTTTGTTGCGGGAGGAATGGGAGGGGGCTGCCGGCAGTTCGCCCGTGCCGGTTCACACTTTTCTGCGGCGACTACGGGACACCCTCCACAGCGTTCGAGAAGCCGCCCAACAGCATCTGAAAGCAGCCCAGCAGTGGCAAAAGGAGCTGTATGATAAAACCGCAGTAGCCCGGACTTTTGAGGTGGGTGACAAAGTGCTGGTTCTGCGTACCCTCAAAACGGACAAACTGTGTCTTAAGTGGGAGGGTCCGGGGACTGTAGTTGAGAAACTTGGACCAGTCAACTACAAAATACTCTTTGCTGGGACTCCTGGAAAATGTAAAGTGTTTCATGTGAATATGTTGAAATTGTATGTGGACCGGGGTGCGGGACTGGGCTGTGTGAAGGAACATAATGATAAGGATTTCGCTGATGGGGATCTGTTGGGAGAATGGGGGGATGGTGGGGGAATGGAAGAGATTTCACTGTCACCCGCCCTGTCCGAGGCTCAGCGGGAGCAAATGAAGCGGGTGCTGGATGAATTTGGGACCATGTTCTCAGACCGCCCCGGGCGGACCCCACTCATCTAGCACACCATTCAAACGGGTGACAGCCCCCCTCTGCAATCTCTGCCATACCGGGCAGTGGGACCCCATGCTCAAGTCATTGCTGAGGAGGTCAAAGCCATGCTAGACCTAGGGGTGATCGTCCCTAGTTCTAGCCCATGGTCCTCCCCGATTGTCCTGGTGGCCAAAAAGGATGGGGGGGTGCGGTTCTGTGTGGACTATCGGAAAATCAACAAGGTGACCGTCCCTGACCCCTACCCCATCCCCAACATGGATGTCTTGCGGGAGAAACTAGGGAGGGCCAAGTACATTACCACCCTAGACCTCACCAAGGGCTGCTGGCAAGTTCCGCTGGACGCGGATGCTGCTCTCAAGTCTGCCTTTGTCACACACCTGGGTTTATTCCAGTTCACCACTCTTCCCTTCGGAGTCCGGAATGGTCCGGCAACCTTTCAGAGGCTGGTGAATGGAATGCTGAACGGGTTGGGAGAATTTGCCTGTGCCTATCTGGACGACATAGCTATCTTTAGCTCCACTTGGGAGCAGCATCTGCAGCATGTCCGGCAGGTCTTCCAGCGGATCCGGGACGCTGGGTTGACAGTGAAAGCAAAGAAGTGCCAGGTGGGGCTAGGGGAGGTTGAGTACCTTGGACATTGCGTCGGAGGGGGGAGCATCAAACCCATGGAAGCTAAGATCGAGTCGGTTCAGAAATGGCCCCAACCCGCAACCAAAAAACAGGTGCAGGCTTTTCTGGGACTTGCAGGGTACTATCGGAAGTTTGTGCCACACTTCAGTCAGCTAGCAGCCCCTCTGACTGATCTTTGTAAGAAGTGCCAACCGAACAGGGTCCAGTGGACCGCGGCTTGCCAGACCGCTTTCGACGGGTTAAAAGCCTGCCTCACGGCAGCTCCCATTCTGCAAGCCCCAGACTTCGAATCCCCCTTCGTTCTACAGACGGATGCCTCTGAGGCCGGGATGGGGGCGGTGTTGTTACAGGAGAAAGTGGGAGAAGGGCTGCGCCCCGTTGCATACCTGAGCAAGAAGCTCCTGCCCAGAGAACGTAGTCTTGCCACCATTGAGAAGGAGTGCCTGGCCGTGGTGTGGGCCATCACCAAGTTGCGCCCCTACCTCTGGGGGAGATGGTTCCGCCTGCAGACTGACCATTCCCCCCTGTGCTGGTTAGATAGAGTCAAGGGCAACAACCAAAAACTCCTACGGTGGAGTCTGGCGTTGCAAGACTTTGACTTCGAAATTGAGCACATCAAGGGTAAGGACAATGTCCTGCCCTGAAGACCTGCAGCCCAGCCAGCATTTTGGGCTTCTCCAGGGAGGGAGGTAAGCTGGTGACTTCCACCACCTGCAGCCAGCTTTTTCCCCTCCCTGGTGGTTCCCTGCTGGACTGGGGCCCTGCCTCTGCACTGGACTGATTGGGGAGTGGTGCCAGCTGCCCAGCAGAGCCCACTGCTACATCTGCCGGCCTGCGGAGGAGTGGGGCAGCTGCCCTGAAGACCTGCAGCCCAGCCAGCATTTTGGGCTTCTCCAGGGAGGGAGGTAAGCTGGTGACTTCCACCACCTGCAGCCAGCTTTTTCCCCTCCCTGGTGGTTCCCTGCTGGACTGGGGCCCTGCCTCTGCACTGGACTGATTGGGGAGTGGTGCCAGCTGCCCCCGCAGAGCCAACATCTACCAGCTCCCTTTGGGGGAGCCACTTGGGGGGTGGCACGAGGGCGAGGGCCCTCCCCCCTGTCTGAGCTGGGTTGGGGTTTTGGGGATTTTAGGGGTTGGTTTTAGGGGTGGGTCTCCCGCCTGATCGGCGGAAGCAGGGGGGGCATGTGTTCATCTCAGGGAGATGATGGGGGGAGTTCCGGGGGGCAAAACATACCATTGTTGAGCGGCAGACGCTGGCAGAGTGCTAGGGGCAGGCCATGCCGATTAAGGGGAACAGGGGATCGATGCTTAATATCTATCCCTTGTTCCGGGCCTGCCCAGAGCCAAGGGATAACTGGGGTGTGTGTGGCTCCTTCCCCACCCTTGCATTTGCTGCTGTGTAATGCCAGGTCCGTTACCCAAAAAACATCGGTAATCCATGACATGATCCTGGATGAGGGTGCGGACCTGGCATGTATTACGGAAACCTGGCTGGACGAGGCCGCTGCTCCAACTCTGGCGGCCTTGTGTCCGGCTGGTTTCTCGTATGCCCAGCAGCCAAGGGTTGGGGGACGGGGAGGGGGAGTGGCTGTTATCTACCGGGAGTCCTTGGTCCTCACCAGACTCCCTCTCCGGGAGACCAAGTTTATTGAGTGCATGTACTGGAGGTTGGGTCCAAAGGGCAGTATGGGGATTCTGCTCGTGTACCGTCCACCCCGCTGCACGACAGACTCCCTGGCCGAGGTGCTGGAGGTGGTCTCTGATGTGCGTGTCTTGTCCCCCAGGCTACTGGTGTTGGGGGACTTTAACGTGCATTCGGGGGCTGCCCTCATGGGGGCACCTCGGGACTTCATGGAGACCATGGCTTCCTGGGAGCTGCACCCTGTATTAACTGGACCTACCCATGTAGCCGGTCATGCGCTGGACTTGGTTTTTGTTTCTGGAGAGGGGGGAAATGATCTGGAAATCGGGGGTATATCCACTACTCCCTTGTCATGGTCAGATCACTATCTGGTGGGGTTGGATTTCTCGGTGCCACAACCCCTCTGCAGGGGTGAGGGACCTATTAGGATGGTCCGCCCCAGGCGTCTTATGGATCCGGATGGATTCCTGAACGCGCTTGGGGAATTGGAGCACACAAACGGTAGCTCGGTCGAGACCCTGGTGGATGACTGGAATGCTGCAATCACCAGGGCATTAGACCAAGTTGCCCCGAAGCGCCCTCTTCGCCTAAACAGAGCTCGCGCGGCGCCATGGTTCACTCCGTCGCTGCGAGCTCTGAAACAAGAGGTGAGAAGGCTAGAGCGCCGATGGCGAAATTCCCGCTCCGAAGACGATCGAACACGGGTTAGAGCTGCATCTTCAGCCTACCGGGTGGCGGTGAAGGCAGCAAAAAAGAATTTCTATGCTGCCTCCATTGCGTCTGCGGAGTGCTGCCCCAGGAGGCTGTTCCAAGTGGTCCGGAGTCTGGTCGGTCCAGTCGCTCCGGACCCACTGGAACAGTCTAAAGCCTCCTGTGAGGCTTTAGCGAAGCACTTCGCAGATAAAATCGATCGGATTAGGAGTGGGATATCGTACGTCGTGGACACAGGGAGTGAGCGGGAGGAGGCCAATGGCAGACCGGTTTTGTGGGATCGGTTTCAGCTTCTTCCTTCTGATGAAGTGGACAAGGTGCTTTCATCTGTGAGGCCGACCACCTGCTTGCTTGACCCTTGCCCGTCCTGGCTCATAATGAGCTGCAGGGAGAGACTGGGTGAGGGGATCAAGGCGGTGGTGAATGCCTCCCTCGAGGAGGGAGTGCTGCCATCAGCCCTCAAGGAGGCAGTAATAAGACCGCTTCTAAAGAAGCCCTCCTTGGATCCCCAGGATTTAAACAACTTTCGCCCAGTCTCCAATTTACCATTTCTGGGCAAGGTAATCGAGCGGGTGGTGGGTGCTCAGTTGAAGGCACACTTGGATGAAGCCGATTATTTAGATCCGTGCCAGTCGGGCTTCAGGTCTGGACATGGGACGGAGACGGCCTTGGTCGCCTTGGTGGATGATATGAGGAGGGCTTTGGATAGGGGCGAATGCTCCTTTCTAGTCCTCCTCGATCTCTCGGCGGCTTTTGATACCGTTGACCACGGTATCCTCCTGGACCGTCTGGAGGGGTTGGGCTTGGGAGGCACTGTATTGCAGTGGTTCCGGTCCTTCCTCTCTGGAAGGTATCAGAGGGTAGTTCTCGGGGAGGAGGCTTCGGACCCTCGGCTGCTCACTTGTGGAGTGCCGCAGGGTTCCATCCTCTCCCCGATGTTATTCAACATCTACCTCAAGCCGCTGGGAGCTATCATCAGGAGGTTTGGGGTGCAGTGTCATCAATATGCAGATGACACGCAGCTCTACCTCTGTTTTAAGTCCTCACCAAGGTTGGCCGTTGAGACCCTGTCCAAGTGCCTGGAGTCAGTGGCTGGCTGGATGGGAAGGAACATGCTGAAACTGAACCCCGACAAGACCGAGGTACTTCTGGTGGGGGACAAGGGAAGGTTAGGGGATGTTGACCTGGTGCTGAATGGGGTACATCTACCCCTGAAGGACCAGGTCCGCAGCTTGGGGGTCATTCTAGACTCCCAGCTGTCCATGGAGGCTCAGGTGTCAGCTGTGAGCCGGGCAGCGCTGTATCAACTCCATCTGATACGGCAGCTGCGCCCCTACCTTCCTAATCACCTGCTCCCATCAGTGGTTCATGCCTTGGTCTCCTCTCGCCTAGACTACTGTAATGCGCTCTACGTGGGGTTACCCTTGAAGACGGTCCGGAAGCTTCAGCTGGTACAGAACGCGGCGGCTCGCCTGATTAAGGGCAGCCGCCGGCGTGATCACATCACGCCAGTGCTTAATGAGTTGCACTGGCTACCAGTTGCTTGCCGAGCCGAATTCAAGGTGTTGGTTTTGACCTTTAAAACCCTACACGGCTCCGGCCCAGCTTATCTCAAGGAGCGCCTCCAGCAACATCAAGTGGGCCGCTCAACAAGGTCTGCCACGGATGGCCTTCTCCTTATCCCATCAGCCAGAGCAGCCAGGCTGGTGGGGACTAGGAAGAGGGCCTTCTCTGTGGCGGCCCCCACATTATGGAACTCCCTCCCTAGTGACCTTCGCCATGCCCCCTCCGTGATGAGCTTCCGCCGTGCATTAAAAACATGGCTGTTCAGGCGGGAATATGGGGTGGGTTAGGTTTTTAATAAGAATTGTTTTATTGTTTTAATCATTATATTTTATTGTGTTTTTACTGTATTTTAATTGTACATCGCCCAGGGTGGCCGGGTGACCGGCCAGATGGGCGATTAATAAGTATAATAAATAAATAAATAAATAAATAAATGTCTTGGCTGATGCACTCTCCCGGGCTTTCTCAGGTGATGGGCAAGTCGATGGGAAATTGGGGTGTGGGACCCCAATGCCATCTTTTCCCCGGGGGGGAGATGTGGAGAAAGCCAACCTAAAACCCCTTTCTGACACACACACACTCACCAAGGAGGGGGGAAGGAGACCCAGGGGGGGGAGACAGCCAGTCTCCACAGAGACCAACGGGGACAAACAACATCTGCATAGAATCACCCCAGGGGGGAAGGCAGGAAGCATCCCCAGGTTCGTCAATGCTCTCGTATATCAGCCCCATCTACATAAGACTTGAATGCCTTGCCAGAGCAGACACTTCGGCACCCATAAGAAAGGGCCATTCAACACCACAGGATGGGACCATTAAGCAAGTGGCTTCAAAGGGACCCCACCCCACAGGGGGAGGTGGTAACCCACCTGATTGGCCGCCCACCTGAGGAGGGTGGCAACCCACCTGATTGGCCACCCACCTGAGGAGGGTGGCAACCCACTTGATTGGCCGCCCACCTGAGGAGGGTGGCAACCCACCTGATTGCAGAGGGAAGGGCTACCTGAAACCCAAGGTATAAAACACCCTGCGCAAGGGAACTGAGTTGTTGGACCTGATCAGCAATCTTGCCCCATGCTTGGGGTAAGGGACGAAGGGATCGGCAACCCCGGGTAGCAGCACCCGGCGTGCTCCAGCTAGCTGAAATCACTGGCCGCTTGGGTTGACCGGACCCCCGGGAAACCAAGCTGAAATCACTGGCCGCTTGGGTTGACCGGACCCCCGGGAAACCAAGCTGAAATCACTCACGAGCCGCTTGGGTAGACCGGACCTCCGCCGGGAACCCAGCTAGCCGCTTGGGTAGACCGGACCTCCGCCGGGAACCCAGCTAGCAGCATGCGGTTGACCGGGCCTCTGCTGGAGCCCGAGCTGAACTAACTAGCTGAGAGCCCTGAAATCACGGTGTCCTTGAGACCTCTTGCTTGCTACTTTGTACTGTACTGATAAGCTGTATTGCTGGCGTGTGTCTGGGTTGGTGAAGGTAATTTTGTAAATAAACTTGTTTTATAAAAGATACTTTTGTGGCTATAAGTTATCCCTTTGTTCTGGGCTAAGGGTGATAGTCGCTGGGGGACCTCGGAGAAGGCCCGCCCCCAGGACTCGCTACCCCCTTAGCATTGAACCCACGCAGAAGACCAGGTTGTCGGTCTTCCACTGTATAGAACATAAGAACATAAGAAGAGCCATGCTGGATCAGACCAAGGTCCATCTAGTCCAGCATTCTGTTCACACAGTGGCCAACCAGCTGCCCACGGGATCCCACAAGCAGGACATGAGTGCAACAGCACCCTCCTGCCCATGTTCCCCAGCAACTGGTCCACATAGGTATACTGCCTCTGATACTGGAAGTGTGCTAACTTTTGAACAGCATGGAACTAGTCATCAGCACTGGCAACCTCCTGTGTCAACCAAAGCTGATGCATTAAAAGATACTATATAAGTTTCTATATGCATGTTTGGACATGGCTGAGGGGGTAGTAACAAAATATTTGTGATAACCTTGTACTTATTGAAGTGAATGGGTTCTGCAGTACCAGGTAACTTTTTTGAGGTCATACTTAGAACCGTAAGCAATGACTTGTTTTTAATGCAATACATATTTTATTTCTCTGCTTTAATCCAGTTTGATTGATTAAATATATTGTGAAAATATAAATTTGCTTTTATTTTCAAAGGCTGGTACCGCACTGAAAGGACACTCTACTCCACTTGGGGATGATGTTTCTCATGGTACAGCCCCTGCTTCAGCTCAGGATCACTTAGCTCTTTACAGCAGAGTGTCTGCTCAAGGTGATGTAGTTCGTGACTTGAAATCAAAAAAGGCAGAAAAGGAGGATATTGATGCTGCTGTGAAACACCTGTTGGCTTTGAAAGCAGAATACAAGGACAAGACTGGACAAGACTACAAGCCTGGAAATCCTCCAGTTGCAGCAGTTCAAGTCCAGCCTTCCAAGTGTGTGACTACCACCAAAACCACCACTGTAGACAGCAAAGTTCTTTATGATAATGTAGCTGAACAAGGGGAAGTGGTCCGAAAACTGAAAGTAGAAAAAGCACCCAAGGTTAGTATGGGTAGAAATTAACACAGAGTATTTTAAAACAGCTTTAGATGGCCCTAACATCCTTTTATGAGATGATCAATTTATCTCTTTTCCATCCTTTACAGAGGGTAGGCAGGAATCGACCCTTTGGACATGAACCTTAAGAGGTGGCCAAAATATCTCCTGACCTCTGTTAGAGGGAAGGAACTGTTCAAAGTGCTGGTAATGTAGACCCTTAAAAATAAGAGCCAACAGATACCAGAAAACTATAATTTGTACTATCTTTTATATAAGGTGTGGTAAGGAAGTTAAGCCACTTCCTAGGTTCGTTTTCCAGCTGACTTATGGCCCAATAAATCAACCAGAGCGGGTAAAAAGAATTCCTTTATTCAAATACAGCGCTGTATGGTTCCACTCCAAAGCAGAGTGAGACAAATCCACCATTAGAAATACAAGCATTCTTATACTTTTTTCTACAAGCATCTTACTCTTGCGCATGCGTGTTAACAAATTCTACAAGGTGAGCTCATTCTTTCTTTCTACTGTGACATAATGATGTTTTTACAATATCTGGTCTCTCTTTCAAGCAGTAAATAACAATTAATTGACCTGTGTATACTGAGGAGTTTTTAGGGAGTGAAAGGCATCTTTGAAGTAACTTCTCCTTATCTCAATACCAATTAACTGTTAGAAACAGGTTTACTTCAACAGTACACCAGAAATCAAGAGGCCCCTTAGAGGCCCTTTGTATTAGCATTATGTGAGATAGAACTTTCTACATACAGAGTAGCATAGGATTACATACAAGTAAAAGCATAGGAAATATTTGTTGCAAGTTATGTGATTATATACCGTAGAAATCATATACTGAAATTATATTTTACCACAAAGGATTGTCATGGATGTAGTGTTATAATGAAATACAGATGGTCTACAAAAAAAGTCCTAAATAAAAGAGCACTCTGTACCAAAAACCTCAAAATTGTATTTGATTGTTACATTTTACTAGCTGTGTCCAGTGAAAAGCTAGTTATGTTTTTTAGTTTATAACAAGTTTCTTTTGAGTTTTTCACTTTTGTCAACTTGGCCATGTGCATGCTAATGACTGTATCTGTTGTTCTGTACTAAGTTCTTCCTTTTATTTCTTACTCGCCTTAAACTCTTCTTTCACTTCCTGTTTTAGGATCAGATAGATGCTGCTGTGAAAGTGCTTCTAGCTCTGAAAGCAGAATATAAGCAAAAAACAGGCCAGGAATACAAACCTGGCAACCCACTGAAGAATTTCCTTCCTAGTTCAGTTCCTTCTGCTGTTGCTTCTTCCGTGTCCCTCTGTCCAGTAGTCAGCAAAACTCTTTATTGTAAAGTAGCTGAACAAGGTGAAGTGGTTCGTAGACTTAAGTCGGAGAAAGCACCAAAGGTATAATGGCCATGAAAGTAAAAAGGGGTACTAAACAATCTGTTTTTAAGATTCAGCAGTAGGTCCTTAAAAAAATCTACAAAATTATAGGGATGTTTTGCTTTGTTTTTACAAAGTCTTTTTTCTTACTGAAGTATTAAATAAGAAGTCTATTTGGTTTCTCAATGTTTTGTGCTATTGTGTGCAACACAGATTATTATTTTGTCCAAGCAGAGCAAAACTTGGATATCAAATTGGTAACAAATTAATCTACAATTTGAACATTAAGATGGGAGCAATAATGCCCCATTATGGCTATCTTTTGCATTAGCTGCCTTTATCTTCAGTTAGTTCTTGTGTTGGAATATATATGTGTGTGTATATGTTCGTTCATCTGACAGCTTCATACATATTAAGGTCAAATGTATATATATGAAGCCCTCAAGTGAACAGGCCTGAATGCAAGCATCCTGATATGTTCAAGGCATGGCTGCCATTCAGCTAATTGGAGCTTATGCTGGAGAAGGTCCTGGTGAGTGGTGTCCAAGCTGATAGCCTTTCTTATTGTAAATATAAATTTGAGAAAAATCTGAAAGATTTGGGAAAAGCTTGTAAATAAAAAAAAAGAACCCCACATTAAAGCCCACTTAAAATTTGGACAATAAGAATATTTTAGATCAAAGTGAAGCATATCACACCAACTACCGAGAGTGGCCAAGTCCTTAGTATTAAACAAGATGTCTGGCCAAGATCTGGGGAGGTGTGTGTGTGTGTGTGAGAGTGAGAGAGAGAGAGAAAGGGAAACAAACCTACATACCAGGTTTTACATAAGATGAAAATGTGTTGCAGTAACATGGATGTTTGATATTGGTCCAGTTCAGATGTACCAACCAATCATGGTTTGTTGTTTTGTGAGGCTTGAGCTTGTGTGTTCTCCTCCTCTGGGCAAGGAAGAGATTGAATGCTTATGCTTTCTCTTTTGAACAAATGACAGTTCCCTATAACATTTAAACTCAGTGAACTGTGGCTTGATTGCTTGATCCTGGTTTGGTTTAACTAAGCTCAGTTAGAACAAACACAGATTGCCCAAGTTCAGACAGACTAGGGAGCTGTGGTTAGCTCAGAAGCTTTCAATCTTCCCTTTACATACTCAGAAAAGGAGGAATGGGGAGGAGGGAGCACACAAGCCTAAGGTTCATCATGCAGGCTCATTCACATAACAATATACCATGGTTTTGTTATTATTTCTGATATGAGCTGATGGCATCTTTCCCTCTCTCTTCTTGGACTAAGACTGTGTAGTTTTTAGAAACATTTCCACTCTTACTGATACCATATATTCTCTTCCGTCTTCAGGATCAGATAGATGCTGCTGTGAAAGTGCTTCTTGCTCTAAAGGCAGAATATAAACAAAAGACAAATCAAGATTATAAGCCTGGACATCCACCTGCAACTCCTTCTCCCTCTTCTTCCTCTTCCTTATCCTCTTGTGCTTCTGATCCTACTCCTCTATCATGCAATGGTTTGACATCTTCTAGCCCAATAGACAAAAAAGCTCTGTACGATAAGGTAGCTGAACAAGGCGAGGTGGTACGGGGACTCAAGGCAGGAAAGGCTTCCAAGGTAGATTAGTGATCAGTATACATGTGTCTGTTGTTGTTCCCAAGTCTCTTGTGTTTTTCTCTGTGCATTAACAATATTGATACTGATTTTAGCAGAGGGTTTTCCAAGCGACTTTAGCAGGATCAGTGATCTACTATAACTGCTGATACTTTCCTTCATATATCTGGATCTCATTGTATGTGGAATTAGGCCATCTTGAGCCACCTTATGACAACTTTGGTTTGAAAGGCAGCATATAAATTCTTAAATAAATATATATTTTTAAAAAAATCTTGAGCAGTGATAGCTAGAGAAAACAATCTGCATAGATCAAATCTATTGCAAAATTACTATTTTAAAACTGTATGTTGCTGACTTACCTCTTTTTTCTTGCCTCCATATTCCAGGGTATGTACATAGCTTTTGGGATAACTGTATTTACTGCTCTTTCTTAACAATGTTTTCCATAGGATAAAGTGGATGAAGCTGTAAAACTCCTCCTTTCCTTGAAAACAGAGTATAAAGAAAAGACTGGTCAGGACTATAAGCCAGGACAACCACCATCACCTCAGGCATGTGCCTTAAACCAGCCCACAAGCACAGAAATCAGTGGTTCAAACTCCCAAGAAGCAAAAGCTCTCTTTAACAAGGTTGCTCTCCAAGGA